>CM055124.1:69699314-70299314 GCA_029206835.1 Rana muscosa | reverse complement strand
ACGCCGATAAATACGGTACTTTCAATTGACAACAATGATGGGGCACAATTCCTTCCAGTGACACCAATGATGGGGCCCAAAACCTTTCAACTGACACCAACGATTGGGCACAATTCCTTTCAACTGACACCAATGATGGGGCACAATTCTTTCCATTGACATTAACAATGGGGAACTAGTCCCCCCACTGACACCAAAGATTCGGCATTGTTTACTCCCACTGGACAGCAGGACATTTTCTACTCTCAATGATCCTAGTCCGGCCCCCCTTGTGTCTGAAGGACAGTAAATTGGCCCTTTGTTTGGAAAGTTTGGAGACCCTTGCTATAGAGTCAATAGTAAACTGCTAAAACATTGCCCAGGGGATCAGTTACCAATGCTGAGTGTCAGAAATTGCCACCAGCAGGACGCCTGTGCTTCTGTGCTTTGTTTAGCAGTTTACAAATGAACCATTCTACCTGTAAATTAACAGTAAAATTAAAAAAAAAACTTACAGGAAGGTAAAGTTGGGGTGCAGTTATCAGTCCCGTTGCAACACGATGCAGCTGATTTTATTCTTCCTCCATTTGTGGTAAGACTTCCGTTTAGGCTACATTCATTTAGGGATATACATGACATTGTGTAGCTGACGGTGGTAGAGATACCTACAAGTAAATACAGTTTATTACTTTCTTGAGACCGTTAGCTTCAATGCTGGGCATTAAGCACTGTTGCAGTTGAAAGAATTTGGTACTTACTGTATTTATTCTGGAAGAAAGAAAGTCTGAGATTTAAAGTGGATGTAAACCTGATTAATGAACTTTGAGCTGGGCAAATCTATCTGTAGTGTTTTCTTATCTCTCTCCAAAGCACTGTGTCCCGTGTGTTTCTTCTGTACCGTAGCTCTGTTATCAGCCTGACAATTTCTCAGAGACAGAGATAAAAAAAGCCTGAAATTTGTGTCGTTGGAGGTTAAATAGACTAGCAGAGAGCTTGCCTTCTCACAGCAGAGCTCTGCACATTACTTCCTTCCTTTGTCAATGTGGAGTGGGGGTGTGTGTGTGCTTTTCCTCCAATCAGCTGTCTTGGCTGTATTCCAATAATCCACTCCCAGTGCTGAACAGGAAGAGAAAATCTGTAACACGATGTGTACTTTCTAAAGGATATATAAAGCCGAAGACAGCAGATATACATGTAAAACGTATGTAGGGAGATTTGTTTCATTTCTGTGTATCATCTGAGGCTGTTCACTTCACTGGTTTACATCCACTTTGAAGGTGTATGTACTGTCTGTATTGACTTTTTTTATGGTTCAACAAGAGAAGGGATAAAAGCCCTATTGGATTTTTTTTGTTGTTGTTGTCTGGGTCTCCCTGGGAGATTTCCCTTCACTTTAGTCCTGGAGACCCAAAAGGAACAGAGAGGAAATCTCTAGGAAATTATGAGAATTCATGACTTGGTCATTTGTCAAATATAACATTTTAATTTTGGCCTCATATTTTGTTATCACCAGGACATATTATGGTGGTGTGTGTGTGTGTGTGTGGGGGGGGGGGGATCTCAACAGCGGAGAAACAGCCAGCATTAAAAAAAATTGGGTTGCCCTAATCCAAAATGGTGTTTTTTGCTCCGCTCACGGGACTCATAACGAGGTGTGGTTCTATATATTGGTGGTGGATCAGCACACTACCCGTTCCCCATTGACTACGTCACATATGACGAAACGCATCTGGAGGAGGATACGTGCTGATGTCACCACGCGGTCCCGCTAAGAGGACGGGTTCTGTTTTTAGCCAGGCGGCTTTTAATGCGATTTTATACCTTACCAAATGTAAGTGCAATATACATTTTAATATAATAAATACAGAGTGAAGCAATTTCACACTATGGTAGCCTTTTTCTTTTTGAGTACTGCTGGGTGTTGCTGATCGATTGTCCCGCATCGTATGGTGGCAGTAGTGTTGGAAGACGCATATACAGCTATTTGCCCAAAGCTTACCTCAGGACCTCCGTGCAAGCAAAGGCCTCGGCTGGGCTAAAGCCAATTGCCTGGTTTTGCTTGCCATCTGGTAAGCAAGTTTTTCTTATGGTGGTGGCACAATCTGCTGAATAAATTCACTGGGGTGTTTGCTATTGCAAGATTTGGACTGTTACTCTATGTATCCTAATTAACTTTTTATGGTTACAATTTATCAACAAGCTTTTGTTAGTATGTGGATTTCATAATCAGCGCGGCTTCTCTATTTCTATTCATGTTTGTGTATATCCCACATTAGGCTGCTGCTCATTTGAAGTTTTTTAATTTCATTTAATATCCCTGTTTTTGTATTGCAATAAGCGCGTTTTTTCCCCTTTTATATATTAAATTTTTTTTTTTGATGTGTCTGGAATGCTTTACCTGATTCAAACTGAGATTTGAAATAAGCTTTAAAGCTAAAGTTTAGGTTTATGGCAGATAAAATGTGATTGTAAAGTCTTGTTTTTTTAAATTAAAAATAACAAACATGTCATACTTACCTCCTTTGTGCAGTTGGATTTGCACAGAGCAGCCCCGATCCTCCTCTTCTCGGGTCCCTCTTCTGTGATCCTGGCCCCTCCCTCCTGTTGAGTGGCCCCAGAGCAAGCAGCTTTCTCTGGGGGCACCCGAGCCAAGTCACAGCTCCTTGTGTCCATTCAGACACGGAGACCCCGGCCCCTTTCTATTCTCATTGGCTGATTGACTTTGATTGAAAGCAGCAGGAGCCAATGGTGCTGTGCTGCTGTCTCAGCCAATGAGTAGGGAAGACCCGGACGGCCGAGACATTCCTACAACATCACTGGAACTAAAGGGACCTCAGGTACAGTAAGTATTAGGGGTGCTGGAGCGGCTGCTGCACACAGAAGGCTTTTTATCTTAATGCATAGAATGCTTAAGAGAATATCTTAGGAGAATATCTATGTGTGCACAATTATTGGGCAACTATTATTGTGCAGAATTATTATGCAACTACATGAAAAATGAAAATTTTTCCATCTCACTTTTATTTGTATCTGTTAAAGTGAGAATAATAAACAAACAACTCAAAATTTACAAATAAACTTTTCTGAAATGTCAAAAAAATCTATAAAAAATCAGTGACCAATATCGCCCCCCTTCTTTTCAATAACCGTCATAAGCCTTCCATTCATGGAGTGTCAGCGTTTTGATCTGTTGACGAACAACTTTTTCTGCAGCAGCAACCAGCAGCAACCACAGCCTCCCAGGCACTGATCAGAGAGGTGTACTGTTTTCCTTCACCGTAAAATTCCCATTTAAGAAGGGCCCACATATTCTCAATAGAGTTTAGGTCAGATGGGAAAGGGGGCAATGTTATCATTCTTTCATATTTAAGGCCTTTACTGGCTAGCCACGCAGTGGAGTACTTTGATGCATGCGATGGAGCATTATTCTGCATAAATGTCACGGTCTTCTTGAAAGATGCAGAGTTTTTCCTGTACCACTGCTTGAGGAAAGTGTCTTCTAAAAATTGTCAGTAGGGTTGGTAGTTGATTTTGAGTTTATCTTCAACCTGAAAAGGTCCAACTAGCACATCTTTAATAATACCAGCCCATACAATTACCCCACCTCCACCTTGCTGGCATCTGAGTCAAAGTGGAGCTCTGTGCCAGTTACTGATCCAGCCACATGCCCATCCATCTAGTTTATCAAGAGTCACTCTCATCTCATCAGTCCATAAAACCTTTGAAAAATCTGTCCTTAGATATTTCTTGGCCCAGTCTTGAACTTTCAATTTCTGTGTCTTGTACAGTGGTGGTCGGGTTTCAGCCTTCCTTACCTTATTCATGTCTCTGAGCGCTGAACACCTTCTACTTCTGGCCACTCCAGGTAGGTTGCAGTTCTAGAATAGCACTGGAGGATGATGGGTTTCTCTTAGCTTCACGTTGGATTCTTCTCAAATCTTTGGCAGTTAATTTGCGTCTTTTTTTCTCAACACGCTACTTGGGACCCTGTTCACTATTTGCAACAAAACGTTTGATGGTTCTGTGATCACGCCCCAATATTATAACACTTTCAAGAGTGCTGCATCCCTCTGAAAAACTTTTTACAATTTTTGATTATTTAAAGTCGGTTAAACGGGGCCATACACGGTTCAAATTTCGAAAGAATTTTCTTTCGAAAATCGTATCAAAGAATTTTCGTACGAATTTCGCACCATTAGTGGGCTGCAGCAACAGCCGATTTTAGTGTGGCAATCAAATTTGAGGAATCCGACGTGTTGGAAATTTTTTGAAAAACTAACGATTTTCTGATCAATGATGGGAGAATTGTGCGAGAAATGTAATAGAAAACAAAATGTGCATGTGCAAGAAAATAATATTCCCGGAGAGAAAAGAATATTCCCGGAGAGAAAAGAATATTCCTGGCAACATGAAGGTTTGGTCGGCTGAATTTCGAAAAACAATGGTGGCATCATCGGATCACAAAAAAGAAAAACCTTCTGATTTTGAAAAGAAAATTTGTTCGAAATTCGACCATGTAGCAGGGATATGCAATTAGCGGACCTCCAGCTGTTGCAAAACTACAAGTCCCATCATGCCTCTGCCTCTGGGTGTCATGCTTGCTGCTTTCAGACTCTCGCTATGCCTCATGGGACTTGTAGTTTGGCAACAGCTGGAGGTCCGCTAATTGCATATCCCTGGTGTATGGCCTGCTTTAGGGCCATACCCTCCATCATTACATAGATACACATCATCTGATATGCTTAAATCAAATAAGCATTCAAGTTTATACAGCTTAGAGTTGAACAATATGAATAAAAATTATAATTTGGTCAAAATACACACATCCATAAGGCCATGTGCTGGGTCACATTGCCTGTTGGATCAGTGGATCTCCATTTCAGCAAATTCAGATGGATTCACTGATCCCTACCTATGAGATCAACACCAAATATCCAAAGATAGGCTCCCACCAAAACTCATGAGTCCATAATTTTGTGTACACATTTAAGGTTAGAACTTGTCTGTGAGATAACCTGATTTTTGAAAGTGGAACTTACCTGTTTTGGTTGTTGTGTAAATAACGCCACACTGATTGCCAGAAGGGCACGTGACATTGGGGCCTGTACATGAGGTTGTTGTACTTGTGCACTGCATGCAAGACAGTGAGTGACCTACAGTATATAGAGAGAAATTATGCCAGTTGGCTATTATTATATTACATACTATTACTATTGCTCTACAGCAACTAAACAGATTTAGACCCCATACACACTATTAGATTTTCTGCAGATTTTTGTTTTCATATTTACCAAAACCATATAATGAGGTCAAACCTTAAAGCCTCGTACACACAATCGGATTTCCATCGGACAAATCTGTGGAATTTTGTCCGAAGGGCGTTGGCCATGAACTTCTTCTGCATACAGACAGCAAAACTTTCTCAGCTAACAGATACGAAACGACGTGGTTTTTCTGCTCTTTAGCGCCACCCTTTGGGCAACTTCTGCTAATGTTGTGCTATGGTTAGCATTGCTTCTGAGAATGCGTGTTTGTACTTTTGTACACACGATCGGATAATCCGACAGCACACATTTGTTGTCAGACAATTTTAAAGCATGCTATAAAATATTTGTTGTCCGAAATTCCGACAACAATTGTCCCATGGAGCATACAAATGGTCGGAGTTTCCGACAAAATCCTTCCATCAAACATTTGTTGTCGGAAAATCCGATCGTGTGTACGAGGCTTAAGAGTTTCAATTTGTATGCAATCAGGCACGCCCTTGCACTACATGGTTTTGGTAAATCTGAAGACAAAAACCTGCAGAAAATCTAATAGTGTGTATGGGGCATAAGACAAATAAAAGGATGAATCTTCTCAGTGGCGACACAGACAGCAGCAATACAAGCTGGAAAAATGTTCTAACCTTTCCACACTCAAAACTAAAAAAAAATACAAAAAAGATCTACAATAGATTTCACTTGGATTAGTGCCATCATCTCTAACCTTAATGAAATGTAATATGAGGTTCATAGGCCAATTCACACAAATATTAACTCTCAAAACATTACTATCTTTATATACTGTTAATTTTTCTACTGAATATTAAGGTCTTAGTTGTAGAATAAGTGAGGAGATTATGGAGTTAGTTAACCAAGGGCAAATAGACTGTTCACTTGCAAGTAAATTGCACTTTGAAAGAAAATTTGCCCCAGAGCTTAGTGAATGCAGTGAATTTCCCCTTTGCAAAGAATATCCAATCGTGTCCAAGGAAAAAAATAAAAAAATCAATTCAAATAACACCTATATTTGTCTATGAAATATAGAATGTGACTAGGATATAAAGTAGTAATAAGACAAGGATTCTTTTCTTATTTCATTTTTTAAAAGTTCAAAATTTTATTAATGCCATGTTTACACTCACTAATTGCAGATATAACATCTTTAATTACCCAACAGAACACCAAAAAAAAAAAAAATTTTTTTTTTTTTATTTTACCCACAGGTTTATTCTTTCATATCCTGAACTTTAGAAAATGGTTAAATAATTTCCAATTGTTAAGATTTGCTCTTTTCTGATTTATAATGTATTCATTTATTGGTTTAGATAATGGTCACCATCTCATAGGTTTTGCTAATTGCAAAGTCTGAAGGTATCACTTAAACTACTGTCTCTGTCTCTTCTCTCTCTTAATATATATATATATAGATATAGATATATCTATATATATAGATATATCTATACAGGTATATCTATATTTACACGCTGAGACCCACAATAAAAAATAAATAAAAATACTGTATTGCCTTGCGCAAGACCTGCGAATGCCTCAATCTCTAAAAAATAGAGAAACACCGGGAACAATAGTATAACATTGTTTATTTTAGATGGTGAAAGGTGGAGGTTGGGAAGTATTGTTGTTATATTTTGTAATTAACACATTTTTGTATTTTTATATTTAGTTGTATTTCAACTCATTTAGGTAACTACACCCTTGAGGCTCACTTATGTGGTACTTTGGACTATACCTTCTTTCTGGTACCATCTTTCCTTTCTTGAGTTCCTCATTCTCTATCTGTTTCTATGCAGTATATATAAGTTTTTCCTTTCTTATTTCACTGTTAAAGCTCTAAACTCTATTGGGGCCAGGTTTGCTCTTACAGTCCCCCTTAAAAAAAAAGATTTTTTGAGTGCTCCTTGAAACGTTTTAATCATATGTATATATTGTTTGGGAAACCCCCAATATATATATATATATATATATATATATATATATATATATACAAACCCTTCTGTTCATTTTTTTTAACTCATGGAAAATTAAAAAAAAACTTACCAGATGTTACCAAGGTTAAAAGCACTCCGAGAATCCCATACGGAGAAGTCATCATGAGAATTCTCAGTCAGAAGTGCGTGTTAGGTAGACCTATGGTCTTAATATATGCTTTTTTCATTGTGGGTGTGGATTGTTAAGGATATATATATGTACTGTATATGTATATATACATATACAGTATATATACACGCACACAAAGGAGTAGGATTTTAACTGGGTGTACCTGCAATCCATTATCGATTGTTTGCTGAAGTAGGTGTGCTGCAATATCTACATTGACCGTCATGGCCCGCTAACGTGTGAATGTCCTTTCATGTTCAGCTTTCTGAAGCCCTTAAGAAATTTCTCTTGTAAAATTCCTCATGCATGAAATCTTTATTAATGGAGCTGTCTTAATCCCATTTTTATTTTTTTTTGTCTCTAATTCAGTAGGATTAGAACCCTTCAGATTTGTAATTTTGAAGTCTGTGTTCTTATTGGAGACACTTTCATTCACTTCCTCTTCCCAGTGGTGCCAGCAGCTGGGAGATCTCCCCATGAGGTTTCCAAACTTCTAGACATTTTAAATATTTGTATTATTTTTTTGTAACCTATAACTCTGGCAAGGAAATTAGAAAAATCACCAATTCCTCATGTACAAAATACACATTATTATGTAATTACAATGGTGAATTTCTACAAAATATTTTAAGCATTTCTAAATTCCAAAAGCAGAAATGTAATATATTGCAACTCGTAAATTCTGTAAATTTGTAGCAGTGAGCAAGTACCAGGAGGGAAGGTAAAATGAAGGAGGTGATTAAAGGGGTTGTAAAGGTTTGTTTTTTATTTTCTAAATAGGTTCCTTTAAGCTAGTGCATTGTTGGTTCAGTCGCGCTGTGGTGCGCGCTCAGGTCGCATCCAGGTCACCTCGCAAAGTCGCGGCCAGAGTCGTGCCGCCTGTGTGTGAACCGTCTCTTAAGCTAGTGCATTGTTGGTTCACTTACCTTTTCCTTTGATTTCCCTTCTAAAGGTTTTTTTTTGTTTGTCTGAATTTCTCACTTCCTGTTCCTCCTCAGTAAACTTGCCACCATCATCCGAGCGGTGGTTAGTCAGCCAGAACAGCTGACTGAGGAGGAACAGGAAGTGAGAAATTCAGACAAAGAAAACAAAGTCGGAGCGACTTTAGTAGTGTACATTAAGATGGCTTCCATTCACTTACATTGCTTTTCTCAACAGCGCGACTTGGGGCGACTTGGGATGACTTCAAGTCAGATCCCAGGTCGCCCCTGTGTGAACCGGCTCTAAAGTGACCTACCATATGTAGCGGGCTCTTCCTCCCCTCTCCCAATCCCCTCTATTAAAGTTCTGCTCGCTATGTCTCTGGTCTAGGGGTATGATAGGGGAGGGAGAGGGTGCGCTACGCCTGGCTTCCACCACAGATGTATAAGTGGTATCAGCAATGCCTTTCTTTACCTTCGGGCTTGTATTGTGCATCGGATCCTCCCTCCAAGAGTCTCCAAGAACCTCGTCTGCCAGAAACTTGAGCCACACACCGTTAAAGTCCAACACTCCTTTATTTAGCACATAACATGGACTCCCTTTGTCTATAGAACAGAAAAGGAGGTGTGTGTACGAATAGGCCCAGACACAAGTTCGATCCTCCACTCTCCTCCAAAGAGTGGGTTATGGTCTCCGCACGAGGGAAATTCACCTTCCGGACGGTCTCCGACAAGAGGCTCACCCGTCACCGACAGTATGCTGCACCGGGTCTTCAGATGAGGAGCTCTTCCCGGTCCATTACGCCCACCTCGGATTCAGGCATCCATCTCCGGAGTACCCTAGGATCCTTCCCTCGCGGAACTCAGTGTTGGGCACTGAGCTCCGGACCGTTGTCCGAGTACCTCACCCCAGGCCAAAGATGCCTGAGATGGAACATGATCTCCGGTGGTCCTCTAGGCCTAGTCCGCCTAGAGGACAAACACGAACTCCGTCCGCAGGCTAAAGGTGCCAGGGACCAACAACCCTGTGACCCAGATGGCCGGCCCCTTTTATCCCCTCTCCCAGCATGCACGGCGGGTTCCCCACCCCACCATACCACTGCCCAGAGAGGACAAAAGTAAGCTCAGCACACAGCGGTATCCGTCTGTCGGCCCATAGTGACAGCACCACCCAGTGAACCTCCGGAGATACACCACTGGTGTCACCGAAAAATTCAAAAACTTACGGCGGGAAAGTAAGTACCCGCTACACGTATATACTCGAGTATAAGCCAACCCGAATATAAGCCGAGGCATCTAATTTTACCATAAAAAACTGGGAAAACGTATTGACTCGTGTATAAGCCTAGAGTGTCCATCTGCATGCCTCACTGTGCCTCACTTTGCCTCACTGTGTCCATGTGCATGCCTCACTGTGCCCATGCCTCACTGTGCCTATGCCTCACTGTGTCCATGCCTCTCTGTGCCCATGACTAGACTGACGTTTAACATGGGAGTCTATGGAAGGGGTGACCGGCTTTGAAAAATCAGTGCTCCCCGGTCGTAGGTTCCTCAGACAACAATCTTTGCAAACTTGTAGAGGAGAAATGGAGCTACATGTGTGCCAGGTTTCGGATCCAGGGGACCTACGACCGGCCGGTACTGGGTCCCCAAATTCACCAGAGAAATTACCGTTTAACATGGGAGTCTATAGAAGGGGTGCCCGGGTTTGGGGTTTGGGGTTTGGGGTCCAGAAGACCCATGGCCGGCCAGTACTGGGTCCCTAAATTTCCGGAGATCAGGCGCAAAAAAGTGACTCGAGTATAAGCAGAGGGGGGCATTTTCAGCACAAAAAAAGTGCTGAAAAACTCGGCTTATACTCGAGTATATACGGTATTTAGAAAATAAAAAACAAACCTTTACAACCCCTTTAACCACTTCGCGCCCGGGCTATAAGCAAAAGACGTCCGCAAAGCGGTCGTCAATTGCTGATAGGACGTCTATGGACGTCCTCTTATTTACTTCCGCGATGCGCGCCACCGCGCTCGCGCGTTGGGGAAAAACTGTGCCCTCCGTGTCAGGCGAGTGCCGATGCGCGTGCCTGGCGGCCGCGATGTCCGCCAGGTACGAGCGATCGGCTGTCACAGAGCCAGGGACGTGGATCTCTGTGTGTAAACACAGAGATCCACGTCCTGTAGGGGAGAGGAGACGGATGGTGTGTCCCTTGTACATAGGGACAACCATCAGTCACCTCCCCCAGTCAGTCCCCTCCCCCCCACAGTAAAAACATCTAGCAGGGAACATATTAACCCCTTGATCGCCCCCTAGTGGTTAACCCCTTCCCTGCCAGTCACATTTATACAGTAATCAGTGCATATTTTTAGCACTGTTCGCTGTATAAATGTGAATGGTCCCAAAAATGTGTCAAAAGTGTCCGATGTGTCCGTCGTAATGTCACAGTCACAAAAAAAAAATCGCAGATCGACGCCATTACTAGTAAAAAAATAAATAAAAAAATAATAAAAAAAAAATAATAATTCTATTCCCTATTTTGTAGGCGCTATAACTTTTGCGCAAACCAATCACTATACGCTTATTGCTTTTTTTTTCTTTTACCTAAAATATGTAGAATACGTATCGGCCTAAACTGAGGAAAAAAATAGTTTTTTTTAAAAAGAAATGGGATATTAATTATAGCAAAAAATAAAAAATATTGTGTTTTTTTCAAAATTGTCGCTCTATTTTTGTTTATAGCGCAAAAAATAAAAACCGCAGAAATGATCAAAGACCACAAAAAGAAAGCTCTATTTGTGGGGAAAAAAGGACGTCAATTTTGTTTGGGAGCCACGTCGCACGACCGCGCAATTGTCATTCAAAGCGTGACGGCGCTGAAACCTGAAATTTCGCCTGGGCAGGAAGGGGGTTATGTGCCCAGTTGTCAAGTGGTTAATAATCAGTCCAGGGGTTCTAATCTCAGTATATGTAGCCAGTGTACCTATCAGTGATAGTAAGGTATACAAAAGGGTAAATATCTGTCTACATGAAGATGATGGGAAAATAAGAAACTCTGTGAACTAACACAAGTCACCCTATTTGATGGCTTTTTTGGGCTGATATTTCACAATTTTCATTGGGAAAGAGATATTTGAGCATGCATATACATACACTTTTTCTAATGTTCATTAAGGTAATTAGCTCTAACAAATTAGTTTAAACAATTGTATTAATTGCTGGTAGAATTTAAATAGTTTCATTATACATTGCGTAAACTATTGAATGTATATGGATAGTGAAGCACTTTATTTTGCATATATTGCAGGGTCGCAGGTGAGAGAACTGAAGGGAATGCTACATATGTACTGTATATTGAACTACTCGATCTCCCTTCCGCTCTGATCGTCTAGACCAGTGGTCTCCAAACTGCGGCCCTGGGCCAGATGCAGCCCTTTGCTTGCCTGTATCCGGCCCTTGGAGCATTACTCCTCCCACTGACATGAACTATGGGGCATTGTTCTTCCCACTGACACCAATGGTGGGGCACAATTCCTGTCAGTGACACCAATGATGATGGGGTACCATTTCTTTCACTGATACCAATGATGGGCAGTGTTGGTCATCTTACTTTAAAAAAGTAATTAGTTAAGTTACAACTTACTTCTCCCAAAAAGTACTTGCGTTAGTAACTCAGTTACTACATTGCAAAAGTAACTAGTTACTAAGCAAAGTAACTGTGACTTTTTTTTTTATATTCTAAAGGCAGTGGCAGTGGTGGTGTACTTGGGGGGGTGGCAGCGGTTAAATTGGGGGGGTGGCAGCGGTGGTGCCATCCTCTCCCACCACCACCTCTGCCTCCTCCTGATCCCATGCCCCGCCACTGATCTCATCCCTATCCCCCCCATCACCTCTGTTGTAGAAGTGATGGTGGGTGGGTAGGGAGGGGATCAGTAAGAAGCAGAGGTAGTGGAGGTTGGGATGGATCGATTGCACTCCAATTCGAATCGTCACTTACCTACATGCCTCCAGGGATGCCTTTCCTCATGGGATTAGAGAGACCCTCCCCTTCACTCGATTGGTGTCAGCTGGTCAGCTGACTTAATTTTTCAGTGTCCGCTCCGCCTCCCTACATTCTCTCTCTCTGGATAGGCGAGGGTAGGATGGGGCTGTCCAGAGTCTCTCTCAGCCTGTCTTCTCAGCTCAGCGGGCAAAAGCCCCCCTCCCTGTGGCAAAACAAACGGCCAGGCAGCACGGCCACGGCAGGCCTCCCGGTACCACACAGCACAGCCATAATGGCGGGCCCCTCACACTGGCAGACGGGCGGGCCCTCCTGACCCTGAAGTGGCGAAACTGCTATTCTACAGACTACAGTACCGCGGACACCGCCGGAATTACACTACTGCCATCTAGTGGCGGTAGATGTAATTGCGGTAACTCCGCCCAAGAAATGGGAATTGCGTTACCATGAGGGAAAGAGTAATCTGTTTGATTACTCTAAAGTAACTGCGTTAAGTAATTCTGTTTATTCTAACTCAGTTACTTACATCACTGATGATGGGGCACTATTCCTCCCATTGACACCAATGATAGGACACTATTTCTCCCACTAACACCAATGATAAGGGAAAATTCCTGCAAATGACACCAATGATGGGGCACTATTTGTGCCCATGACGTAAATGATGGGGCATTATTCCTGCCAATAACACCAGTGATGGGGCACTATTCCTCCCACTGACACAAATGTTGGCGTACTATTCCTCCCACTGACACCACTGATGGGCACTATTCCTGCCACTGACACCACTGATGGGGTACCATTTAGCCTACTGACACCAATGATGGGGCACTATTCCTCCCACTGAAACCAATGATGGGGCATTATTCCTGCCACTGACATCAATGATGGGGCACTGTTCTTCCCACTGGCACCAATGATGGAACACTATTCCCCCCACCTAAACCAATGATAAAGCACTGTTCCTCCCCCTAATACAAAAGATGGAACATTGTTTACTCCCATTTATTTCAAGACATTTTCTACATCTGCTGGCCACACTCCGGCCCCCCAAAGTCTGAAGGACAGTAAACATTTCCCTTTGTTCAGAAAGTTTGGAGACCCCTGGTCTAGACGACCTGACTGGAAGCTCTCCCCCTCCCTCCCACAGTCATCTGGGAAACAACACAAGTCCTAGAAGACTGCAGGACCATTCACAATGCGAAGCGTGGTTCACGCATGTGCAATGGGCAGCTGGCTATGAAGCCGTAAGCTTTTACAACCGAGTGCCAACAGTTAAGATGCCAGTGCCGGTGACCCGAAGGGCCTGTTATGCTTTTCACTTTTTTATTGCCGGCAATGTTTTTTTATTCAGCTGTCAGCGGGGAAGCCCATTGACAGCTGGTGATTCAGCGGTTGTTAAGGACGCGACGGCCGTCATACGAGCTAGTAGATGTTGATGACAGAACCTTGGACTGGAGATGCAACACAACTGGACAACACCATAATGGGAACCAGCAGAGGTTAAAGGAGCGGAAGATTGAGGAGGGTGGAGTCAATGAGCGATCCCAGTGAGCAGGTGACAGGAACACACAAAGGTGGCTGGAGCTAATTCTAGACGCGTCCAGAGCTGGCGCTCGGTAATATAGTGGAGCCAAAGTAGAGACAGTGGCAACGGTCAGCAATTAGTGGTCAACGAGGTACAGAATTAAAGGTCGAATCAGAGTTGTGGATGAAGCTTAGGTCAGAAACTAGTAAGCAGTGGTACAGAGCAGAATCCGAGATCAGGTCATGGGAGAGCAGGGTCAGTAACAAGAATCAGAGGTACAAATCAGAACACAGAGCGTAAGCTAATGATCAGTCAGCACTGATACGGAGTTACTACGTCTGGTGTTAATACTGGCATTGGAATATCCATGCATATGGACACAAAGATGTTCATCAGCTACTTTTCACTGGGTCCTCAAAATCAGAAAAGATCCACTGGCACAAACCAAGACCTCCAGGAGGACGGCTGAGCATTGGTCATAGCGCCCTCTTGGGTCACATTTTGATGCTTGTTTGATTTCTTGTGATGTACGTAGTTAGTATTAAGGGGTCTTCTGCTGTATGGGGAGTTATGTTATAATAAACAGGATTACGCTATGTGCAACCATTCTTGTATTTTTATGACTTGGTTTGGAGCCCCTGTGCCAGTGGATCTTTTCTGATGGTGAGGACCCAGTGCAAAGTAGATGATGAACATCTTTCTTAAGGCTTACTTATTAGAGGTTTCTGGTGAGTTTGACCCCCTGGGGGAGTGTGCTTCACGAGGTGGAATACGGATACTGTGTTTTCTGGTGGAAGGTGCACGCTAAGACAACCGTTAACATACACCTATGACGCTTTGAACTATCTGTCATCATCATATACTATGTTTAAGACTTTTTACAGTGGTGTTGACCACGGGTTTACTATCATTGTTATTTAAATTAATTTTCAGCGCTGTTTGAGTATCTGAATGATCCAGAGATTGGACTGTTTTATTTTGAATCTTATTTATGCAGTTGATCCAGTCCGTTATCTTAGGAGGGTTGGGTGATGTCCAACAGGCAGGAATACACATCTTAGCTGCATTTACCGGGGATATGTTTTTAATGTAGCTTTGAGAGTGACATTGAAAATACCCCAAATATTTTAAATGGCAGGCCTTAAAGATGTACATGGTGTTACAGAATAGTACAATTTTTATGGACAGCATAGTCTGGCAGCACCCCAATCTGATTAATTTTGGTGTTTTGAATTACTGTTATCATCAAGCAGTAAAAAGTTGTCTTTGACTGGTGGAAGTAGCAACAGATCTAAAAGCCATAGGAAGGTGTCTTCTTAGAAAAATACAGTAAAGCTGGTATAGCTTGGTAAAAATTGGCAGCGGCAGAACAGTTTGATTGCATAGTTTGTGCTTTCCTGCCCATGGTTGCAGGAAAGAAAATCACATCATGTATGGCCTGCCTAAGACGATTCCTCTACTTTTTGTTTTCTGATTGGCCTATATCCATCTGATAAGAATCACTATCAACCTAAAATTGAAGAAAATTGAACATCAAGTTCAGTGCATCCATCTCATTTTGTTTTATTCAGGAAAAAGTGACAGTGTCAATGCAAAGTTACCTCCTGCCCACTTATATTCACGTTGCCAATTAACACTCCTGTGTTAATTCAACACTGAAGTATAGTGAACTATGTTTACTATGCTTCAGTTTTGTAAATGAATGGGGAGCCTCAGTGCGCTTCCTATTCATTCATCTCCAGTACAGCTGAGGGTTCAGAGAAAGGGACTGATGAATCCATGTCCTCTGTCCCTTTCTTGTGTCAAATGTGAGGCATCAGGGGTCTGTTTAGACCCCTGATATTTTACCAAAGCCCTCCAATAGATTTGTTAAAAAATTTGAAATTAATAAATGTAGAAAAATTGTAAAAAAATAAAATAAAAATAAAAATTAGGAGTTCATTCCCATGTGCTTTGCTCTCTGAAACATTTGGAATGCTCTTCAGAGAGCATTTAACCTCAAACTAACACACCACACTTGCAGAGAGGCACTATTCAATGCTGCAAAGCATAGCATCACAATCATGGCTTTTTAGCAAAAATATAATTTGATATTTGGGGAAGGGGGGAGGGGGGAGACTGTCAGACAGGCTGTAAGGGGACCCATGATTTTTAACAGCAGCCCTGACAGTGAGACAGTGAGACCTGTCCTTGTTCCTCCTAGTACACTCACCATGATGGGTGGCAGGACCCAGCTTACCTAAGAGAGGTTGGGAAACTCATTTTCCAGCTCCCCAGGTGTAAGTAACCCTGTGTCTATTAGGGGCACAGGGTGACCAAAAAGCCCAGTCTGGTGTGCCCTAACTGGTCTCGAAGTACAACCACACCGGACTCAGCATTTTGTGTAATCCCTGTTATCTTTGGTCTTATATGTGTGGTTTGTGTTGAAAATTGGAGAGGCGTCCTCACTTGGGACAGTAATGTTTATCAACAATATCCTTTAAAAAATCTAAGAAGATAAGTTGATTCCACCTTTTCAGACTGCTGGAATATTGTGGGAGTTTGTCTTATAGACTGTTGTAGACTTTTTACCGGATAGTCTGAGGTGGGGTTTGTTATGTGTTTATTGTTAAGTAGGTCATTCCCATTGTATTGTTTCTGTCTGTCTGAGCAATGAGCATCTCTTGTAGATGAGATTAATCTTGTGACCATTTTAACTTGTTATGGAACTATGTGAGATGTTATGTTTTATGCTTATACGAATGTGTATTGTACAGTCACGGATTGAATTATTTGTTAAAAAGTTTGAATATACCTGTGTGTATTGTTACTGAATGTACCATTATGCAAAGAAGGGGGATTGTCCCAGAGTGTATATCTCTGTGCCTGTGTTTCAATAAGCAGTTTATGATTTGCACCACCAAACGCTGTGTCCCGACAAGTGACTGGGTGAGCTAAGGGATCTTGGATCGTTCTGTTACCGAGCAAGGGAAGCTTATACCACTGACATACTTTTTGTGAGTACCAGTTTCCGTAACAGTGGGAGCCCCTCAATAAAGGACACAGTGGGAGTGTAGTAGACCAAATAAAGTCCCTGAGAGATAGGAGAGACTGCCAGGGGGTTTAACTTTCCAGCATCCACCAACTGGAATATCAGGTATAATTTAGTAAAGTATAATCACAAATACAGTTCCAAAATTGACAATACCAACTTTATTTTTATCTCAGATAATTAGAAAGAGATTGTTAAAATAACAAACAAAAAGAGTATGTAAGTGGCTGTAGTAGTAATAGCAGTGGCTGTATTAGTGGTAGTAGCTGCATTGGGAAATCCATTGGTACAGGTATATGTGGTTTCTTCAGTCACAGCGCCAGAGACAGAAGATGTGTTCCTCATGTTGCAGTAGCCTTTAGAGGCGCAACCTCGCTTGGAAAAATAAACAACCTGTGATCCTATAAAAAGCAGTGAGAATTGTAATTATTTTTGTTTATTACATGACTACTTCTCAATTCTTTTCACACATCTAAACCCCAGGCAGATAAATAAAAGACACAAATTTACACAGATGCAAATAACAAATAACAATTGTTAAAGCTTAGAAAATATACCTTTAAATGTAAAAAGAGGAAAAGAATATCATTAGCGGTAATCAGCATGGGTTTACGAAAGGTGATTCCTGCCAGACCAATCTGCTAACATTCTACGAGGAGGTGAGCTGCCATCTAGATGTAGTGTATCTGGATTTTGCTAAATCATTTGATACAGTCCCCCATAAACACACGGTTCGAATTTCGAAATAATTTTCTTTTGAAAATCGTATCAAAGAATTTTCGTACGAATTTCGCACCGTTAGTGGGGCTGCAGCAACAGCCGATTTTCGTGCGGCAATCAAATTTGAAGAATCCGACATGCTGGAAACTAACGATTTTCTGATCAATGATGGGAGAATCGTGCGAGAAATGTAATAGAAAAAAAATGCACATGTGCAAGAAAAAAATATTCCCGGAGAGAAAAGAATATTCCCGGAGAGAAAAGAATATTCCCGGCAACATGAAGGTTTGGTCGCCGAATTTCGAAAATCAATGGTGGCATCATCGGATCACAAAAAAAAAAAACTTTCTGATTTTGAAAAGAAAATTCATTCGAAATTTGACCCGTGTATGGCCTGCTTTAATCTACAAGCTGAGATCTTCAGGCATGGACCATAAGGTTTGTGCTTGGGTAAAAAAATGGTTACAGGGACGTGTCCAAAGGGTGGTGATAAATACTATTACTTTTGACCTTTGTTGAAACATGTTGTATGAGGTCCTTTGTCTTATACACAGTGGTTTACCATGATGCCAAATCGATCCTTACACATGGGCTACATGCACCAGCATACTGAAAAATATTTAACATTATATTTTTTTATTAATATTATTATTTATTTTTTTCCTGTGTGTGTGATCATGTATAGTATTCCACTGTGCTTTTATATCTTTTGAAACATGTCAGGTAATGTATATCTTTTGCCTCAGTCCTTTTCCTGCATTTTGTCATTTTGATATTAACTTCTTAATTGCTTCAATTTACCATGCAAATAGATTTTGGGGTGGAGCTTATATGAGTATAAATGTATTGCCATTTTCATGTTTAACCACTTAACGACCGCCCACTATATATATACGTTGGCAGAATGGTACGTACAGGCACAATCACGTACCTGTATGTCCTCTTTAACTGCCTGCCGTGTGGTCGTGTGCGCGCCGCCGCCGGCGCGTTTGCGACCCTGCCGCTATCCTCGTGAGTCGGACCGCGGGTCCCGCGGACTCGATCGCCGCGGGGATCCCCGCGATCGTCTCACGGAGGGATGGAGCGGGGAGATGTTAGTGTAAACACAACATCTCCCCGCTCCCCTACTGACACTGTAACCGATCTCCACTCTGTGTAATTAGAGTGGAGATCAGTGACATGTCACTCGTAGCCACGCCCCCACACAGTAGTAATCACTCCCTTAGGCACACTTAACCCCTTCAGCGCCCCTAGTGGTTAACCCCTTCACTGCCAGTGTCATTTTCCAGTAACCAGTGCATTTGTATAGCACTGATCGCTGTAAAAATGACAATGGTCCCAAAATGGTGTCAAAAGTGTCCGATGTGTCCGCCATAATGTCGCAGCCACAATAAAAATCGCTGATTGCCGCCATTACTAGTAAAAAAAAAATATTAATAAAAATGCTATAAAACGATCCCCTATTTTGTAGACGCTATAACTTTTGCGCAAACCAATCAATAAACACTTATTGTGATTTTTTTTACCAAAAATATGTAGAAGAATACGTATCAGCCTAAACTGAGGAAAAACATATTTTTTTATATATTTTTGGGAGAAATTTATTATAGCAAAATGTAAAAAATATTGCATTTTTTTCAAAATTGTCGCTCTATTTTTGTTTATAGCGCAAAAAATAAAAACCGCAGAGGTGATCAAATACCACCAAAAGTAAGCCCTATTTGTGGAAAAAAAAGGACGTAAATTTTGTTAGGGAGCCACGTCGCACGATGGCGCAATTGTTAGTTAAATCGACGCATTGCCGAATCGCAAAAACGGGCCTGGTCTTTAAGCTGCATATTGGTCCGGGGCTTAAGTGGTTAACCGCCTCCTGACCGCCGCATACCAATATACGTCGGCAGAATGGCAGGGGCAGGCAAATGGACATACCTGTACGTGCCTTTGAATTTCCTGTCCGTCGCGCGCCTTGGAAGTGTGCGATTGCGGTCAGGAGAGGCAGAACTAGGAGATGCCTATGTAAACAAGGCATTTCCCTGTTCTGCCTACTGACGGGACAGTGATCTACTGCTCCCTGTCATCGGGAGCAGTGATCACTGTCGTGCCACTGGTAGCCCACCCCCCCCCCCCCACAGTTAGAACACATCCCTAGGACACACTTAACTCCTTCATCGCCCCCCTAGTGTTTAACCCCTTCCCTGCTAGTGTCATTTACACAGTAATCAGTGCATTTTTATAGCACTGATCGCTGTATAAATGACAATGGTCCCAAAAATGTGTCAAAAGTGTCCGATGTGTCCACCATAATGTCGCAGTCATGATAAAAATTGCAGATCACCGCCATTACTAGTAAAAAAAATGAATAATAAAAATGCCATAAAACTATCCCCTACTTTGTAGACACTATAACTTTTGCGCAAACCAATCAATAAACGCTTATTGCGATTTTTTTTACCAAAAATATGTAGAAGAATACGTATCGGCCTAAACTGAGGAAAAAAAAAACTTTTTTTATATATTTTTGGGGGATATTTATTATCAGAAAAGTAAAAAATATTGCTTTTTTTTCAAAATTGTCACTCTTCTTTTGTTTATAGCGCAAAAAAATAAATAATCGCAGAGGTGATAAAATACCTCTGTTTGAGGGAAAAAAAGGACGTCAATTTTGTTTGGGTGCAACGCCACATGACCGCGCAATTGTCAGTTAAAGCGACGCAGTGCCGTATCACAAAAAGTGCTCTTGTCAGGAAGGGGGTAAATTCTTCTGGGGCTGAAGTGGTTAACATGCTATGACTAAGGGCTGTTGTTGTGTCAGCTGATTTGCTTATCACTTCATGTAACCAAACATTAAAATTGCTATATGGACTACAGAGTTGCCGGCTCAATCCTTTTACTTCTTTGTGGTGAGTGGTGTACGCCAAGGCTCTGTCTTGGGACCAATTCTATTCAATTTATTTATAAATGATGTAGAGTATGGGATAAATAGCTCAGTCTCTGTTTTTGCGGATGACACAAAAATAAGTAGAGCGATAAACTCACATCTAGACATAGAAATTTTGCAGAACGACCTGAATAAAATAAAGGAGTGGGCAGACAAATGACAAATGAGGTTTAACGTGGAGAAATGTAAAGTAATGCACTTGGGGGCAAAAAACATAAATGCAAATTATTCACTAGTAGGGATGAGCTTCGTGTTCGAGTCGAACATACGTTCGACTCGAACATCGGCTGTTCGATCGTTCGACGAAGATCGAACGATTTGGGCCGTTCGCGACAAATTCGAGTGACGCGAACGGCCCACAATGCACTACGCCATCGCAGTGTCATCCAGGCGCTGTGATTGGCCAAGCATGCACTGTGACCCCGCATGCTTGGCCAATCACAGCGCCGGCAGCGAGGAGAGCAATGATTGGCCACAGGCAGGATGCCTGTGGCCAATTATTGCTGAGGGTGTTTAGTACACGCCCCACACTATAAAAGGCCGCCAGCACGGCAGCCTAGTGTAGTGTGTTCCGGAGCAGGGAAAGAGCAGCATAGGCAGGGACAGTGACTTTTATTTCTTTCTTGCTTAACCTGGATTCCTTTAGTTTAGGGAAAGAGAAGGATAGGTAGGGAGAGTGTCAGTGTGTTTTGTGCTTGTGCTATAGTGTGCTTAAAAAAAACATTTTTTCTAGGGACAGAAAACTGTAGGTAGGGAGAGTGTCAGTTTCTTTCACTGTGCAAGTCCTTGTTTCTAGGGACTGGGAAGGACAGTGAGTGAATTCTCCTTGTGCTATAGTGTGCTTAAAAAAAACATTTTTTCTAGGGACAGAAAACTGTAGGTAGGGAGAGTGTCAGTTTCTTTCACTGTGCAAGTCCTTGTTTCTAGGGACTGGGAAGGACAGTGAGTGAATTCTCCTTGTGCTATAGTGTGCTTAAAAAAAACATTTTTTCTAGGGACAGAAAACTGTAGGTAGGGAGAGTGTCAGTTTCTTTCACTGTGCAAGTCCTTGTTTCTAGGGACTGGGAAGGACAGTGAGTGAATTCTCCTTGTGCTATAGTGTGCTTAAAAAAAACATTTTTTCTAGGGACAGAAAACTGTAGGTAGGGAGAGTGTCAGTTTCTTTCACTGTGCAAGTCCTTGTTTCTAGGGACTGGGAAGGACAGTGAGTGAATTCTCCTTGTGCTATAGTGTGCTTAAAAAAAACATTTTTTCTAGGGACAGAAAACTGTAGGTAGGGAGAGTGTCAGTTTCTTTCACTGTGCAAGTCCTTGTTTCTAGGGACTGGGAAGGACAGTGAGTGAATTCTCCTTGTGCTATAGTGTGCTTAAAAAAAAACATTTTTTCTAGGGACAGAAAACTGTAGGTAGGGAGAGTGTCAGTTTCTTTCACTGTGCAAGTCCTTGTTTCTAGGGACTGGGAAGGACAGTGAGTGAATTCTCCTTGTGCTATAGTGTGCTTAAAAAAAACATTTTTTCTGGGGACAGAAAACTGTAGGTAGGGAGAGTGTCAGTTTCTTTCACTGTGCAAGTCCTTGTTTCTAGGGACTGGGAAGGACAGTGAGTGAATTCTCCTTGTGCTATAGTGTGCTTAAAAAAAACATTTTTTCTAGGGACAGAAAACTGTAGGTAGGGAGAGTGTCAGTTTCTTTCACTGTGCAAGTCCTTGTTTCTAGGGACTGGGAAGGACAGTGAGTGAATTCTCCTTGTGCTATAGTGTGCTTAAAAAAAACATTTTTTCTAGGGACAGAAAACTGTAGGTAGGGAGAGTGTCAGTTTCTTTCACTGTGCAAGTCCTTGTTTCTAGGGACTGGGAAGGACAGTGAGTGAATTCTCCTTGTGCTATAGTGTGCTTAAAAAAAACATTTTTTCTAGGGACAGAAAACTGTAGGTAGGGAGAGTGTCAGTTTCTTTCACTGTGCAAGTCCTTGTTTCTAGGGACTGGGAAGGACAGTGAGTGAATTCTCCTTGTGCTATAGTGTGCTTAAAAAAAACATTTTTTCTAGGGACAGAAAACTGTAGGTAGGGAGAGTGTCAGTTTCTTTCACTGTGCAAGTCCTTGTTTCTAGGGACTGGGAAGGACAGTGAGTGAATTCTCCTTGTGCTATAGTGTGCTTAAAAAAAACATTTTTTCCAGGGACAGAAAACTGTAGGTAGGGAGATTGTCAGTTTCTTTCACTGTGCAAGTCCTTGTTTCTAGGGACTGGGAAGGACAGTGAGTGAATTCTCCTTGTGCTATAGTGTGCTTAAAAAAAACATTTTTTCTAGGGACAGAAAACTGTAGGTAGGGAGAGTGTCAGTTTCTTTCACTGTGCAAGTCCTTGTTTCTAGGGACTGGGAAGGACAGTGAGTGAATTCTCCTTGTGCTATAGTGTGCTTAAAAAAAAAACATTTTTTCTAGGGACAGAAAACTGTAGGTAGGGAGAGTGTCAGTTTCTTTCACTGTGCAAGTCCTTGTTTCTAGGGACTGGGAAGGACAGTGAGTGAATTCTCCTTGTGCTATAGTGTGCTTAAAAAAAACATTTTTTCTAGGGACAGAAAACTGTAGGTAGGGAGAGTGTCAGTTTCTTTCACTGTGCAAGTCCTTGTTTCTAGGGACTGGGAAGGACAGTGAGTGAATTCTCCTTGTGCTATAGTGTGCTTAAAAAAAACATTTTTTCTAGGGACAGAAAACTGTAGGTAGGGAGAGTGTCAGTTTCTTTCACTGTGCAAGTCCTTGTTTCTAGGGACTGGGAAGGACAGTGAGTGAATTCTCCTTGTGCTATAGTGTGCTTAAAAAAAACATTTTTTCTAGGGACAGAAAACTGTAGGTAGGGAGAGTGTCAGTTTCTTTCACTGTGCAAGTCCTTGTTTCTAGGGACTGGGAAGGACAGTGAGTGAATTCTCCTTGTGCTATAGTGTGCTTAAAAAAAAACATTTTTTCTAGGGACAGAAAACTGTAGGTAGGGAGAGTGTCAGTTTCTTTCACTGTGCAAGTCCTTGTTTCTAGGGACTGGGAAGGACAGTGAGTGAATTCTCCTTGTGCTATAGTGTGCTTAAAAAAAACATTTTTTCTAGGGACAGAAAACTGTAGGTAGGGAGAGTGTCAGTTTCTTTCACTGTGCAAGTCCTTGTTTCTAGGGACTGGGAAGGACAGTGAGTGAATTCTCCTTGTGCTATAGTGTGCTTAAAAAAAACATTTTTTCTAGGGACAGAAAACTGTAGGTAGGGAGAGTGTCAGTTTCTTTCACTGTGCAAGTCCTTGTTTCTAGGGACTGGGAAGGACAGTGAGTGAATTCTCCTTGTGCTATAGTGTGCTTAAAAAAACATTTTTTTCTAGGGACAGAAAACTGTAGGTAGGGAGAGTGTCAGTTTCTTTCACTGTGCAAGTCCTTGTTTCTAGGGACTGGGAAGGACAGTGAGTGAATTCTCCTTGTGCTATAGTGTGCTTAAAAAAACATTTTTTTCTAGGGACAGAAAACTGTAGGTAGGGAGAGTGTCAGTTTCTTTCACTGTGCAAGTCCTTGTTTCTAGGGACTGGGAAGGACAGTGAGTGAATTCTCCTTGTGCTATAGTGTGCTTAAAAAAAACATTTTTTCTAGGGACAGAAAACTGTAGGTAGGGAGAGTGTCAGTTTCTTTCACTGTGCAAGTCCTTGTTTCTAGGGACTGGGAAGGACAGTGAGTGAATTCTCCTTGTGCTATAGTGTGCTTAAAAAAAACATTTTTTCTAGGGACAGAAAACTGTAGGTAGGGAGAGTGTCAGTTTCTTTCACTGTGCAAGTCCTTGTTTCTAGGGACTGGGAAGGACAGTGAGTGAATTCTCCTTGTGCTATAGTGTGCTTAAAAAAAACATTTTTTCTAGGGACAGAAAACTGTAGGTAGGGAGAGTGTCAGTTTCTTTCACTGTGCAAGTCCTTGTTTCTAGGGACTGGGAAGGACAGTGAGTGAATTCTCCTTGTGCTATAGTGTGCTTAAAAAAAACATTTTTTCTAGGGACAGAAAACTGTAGGTAGGGAGAGTGTCAGTTTCTTTCACTGTGCAAGTCCTTGTTTCTAGGGACTGGGAAGGACAGTGAGTGAATTCTCCTTGTGCTATAGTGTGCTTAAAAAAAACATTTTTTCTAGGGACAGAAAACTGTAGGTAGGGAGAGTGTCAGTTTCTTTCACTGTGCAAGTCCTTGTTTCTAGGGACTGGGAAGGACAGTGAGTGAATTCTCCTTGTGCTATAGTGTGCTTAAAAAAAACATTTTTTCTAGGGACAGAAAACTGTAGGTAGGGAGAGTGTCAGTTTCTTTCACTGTGCAAGTCCTTGTTTCTAGGGACTGGGAAGGACAGTGAGTGAATTCTCCTTGTGCTATAGTGTGCTTAAAAAAAACATTTTTTCTAGGGACAGAAAACTGTAGGTAGGGAGAGTGTCAGTTTCTTTCACTGTGCAAGTCCTTGTTTCTAGGGACTGGGAAGGACAGTGAGTGAATTCTCCTTGTGCTATAGTGTGCTTAAAAAAAACATTTTTTCTAGGGACAGAAAACTGTAGGTAGGGAGAGTGTCAGTTTCTTTCACTGTGCAAGTCCTTGTTTCTAGGGACTGGGAAGGACAGTGAGTGAATTCTCCTTGTGCTATAGTGTGCTTAAAAAAAACATTTTTTCTAGGGACAGAAAACTGTAGGTAGGGAGAGTGTCAGTTTCTTTCACTGTGCAAGTCCTTGTTTCTAGGGACTGGGAAGGACAGTGAGTGAATTCTCCTTGTGCTATAGTGTGCTTAAAAAAAACATTTTTTCTAGGGACAGAAAACTGTAGGTAGGGAGAGTGTCAGTTTCTTTCACTGTGCAAGTCCTTGTTTCTAGGGACTGGGAAGGACAGTGAGTGAATTCTCCTTGTGCTATAGTGTGCTAAAGCATTCCTCATCAACCATCTTTGAAATCCTTGTTTTTTGGACAGTCAGGGAAATTGTCGTTGTGCTATTCTGTGCAAAAGCAATCATCCTGAACCATATTTAGAAATCCTTAAGTAAAGGGACAGAGAAGGACACCTGAAGGTAGCCCTTATTGCTTTTTTCCCATCTCCCTGCAGGCCATCTATTAGAATGTCTGGAAGGCAAACAAGGAGAGGCAGACAGTCAGGAGGCAATAAAAGAGGGCAAGCAGGCTCTGTGTCTGGGGGCAACAGTGCTGGTCGTGGACGCGGTGCATTGTCATCAGCACATGGCCATGGGACACGCTTGTCCTTCTTTTCGGCAGCTGGACATGTTGAGCCACATCATGCCGAAGACTTGGTAGAGTGGATGACCAAGCCCTCCTCCTCCTCCTCATCCTCTCTCACCCAGGCTCAGGGTACTGGCAAAGCAGCTGCCAAAGCGTCCTCTTCCCTGGTATTAATGTCAGACTCATCATCAGTCACTCCTTCCCTAGACCCACCATGTCCTCCTCCTGAGGAGTCCCCCGAACTGTTTGAGCACAGTGTTGGGTACATGCTCCAGGAGGATGCCCAGCGTTTCGAAGGGTCTGATGATGAAACCCAGCTACAGGAAGGCAGTAGGGTGAGAGCAGACAGAGGGGATGCTCAAGAAGGACACCAATCTGGCAGTCATGTTCCAGCAGCTGCAGCATACTGCCAGATTGGCTCCAGTGATGAGGAGGGAGGGGATGATGAGGTCACTGACTCCACATGGGTGCCTAATAGGAGAGAGGAGGAGGAGGAGGATGAGGAGGAGGCACATCTCCAACGAGGCAGGATGCCCTTTGGTGGCCAGCGTAAGGGCAGTACACCGACGGAATCACACCGCAGAGCTCCGCCTGTGCAGGGCGCTGCCTCTGCCCGTCATTCAAAAAGTTCCTTGGTGTGGGCCTTTTTTGAGGCTAGTGCATCAGATCGCACAGCTGCTGTTTGCAACATATGTCTCAAGCGTATATCGCGTGGCCAAAACATCAGCCGCTTGGGTACCACATGCCTGACCAGACATATGTTGACCTGCCATGCAGCTCGTTGGCAAGCCTACCTCAAAGACCCACACCAAAGAACAAAGCGGACCTCTCCTTGCACCGCATCAGCTGGGATCTCCAACCCCACTATAACTTCAGTCCTCTCTGAAACATGCACTGAGAGGAATGAAGGTGTAGAATTAGGTGTGTCACAGCCAAGTACTTGCGGCCACTCTGCTAGCAGTACACCGACGTCCGATTCTAGCAGGCAAATTTCCCTGCCCCAGCTGCTGGACCGTCGAAAGAAGTTCACTCCCAGCCATCCACATGCCCAGCGGTTGAATGCTAGCTTGGCTAAATTGCTAGCGCTTCAACTGCTGCCTTTTCAGTTGGTAGACTCGGCCCCCTTCCGTGAGTTTGTGCAATGTGCGGTTCCTCAGTGGCAGGTTCCCAAACGCCACTTTTTCTCACGGAAGGCTATTCCGGCTCTCTACCGGCATGTGGAAGGCAATGTCTTGGCCTCGCTGGACAGGGCGGTCAGCGGTAAGGTGCATATTACCGCTGACTCATGGTCCAGCAGGCATGGACAGGGACGTTACCTTTCTTTCACGGCCCATTGGGTCACTCTTTTGGCAGCTGGGAAGGATGCAGGACAAGGTGCAGTAGTGTTGGAGGTTGTCCCACCGCCACGCCTCCAAAATGCTACTACTGGTTGTGACACACCTCTCTCCTCCACCCCCTCCTCTTCTTCTTCCTCCATGGCCTCTTCCTGTGGTTTGTCCTATGAACCAGCGGTGCTCCATAGCCGTTCACGGGGCTACGCAAGTACGCAGGCAAAAAGATGCCATGCCGTGCTTGCGCTGGTGTGTTTGGGGGACAGAAGCCACACTGGGGCAGAGGTCCTGTCTGCTCTGCAGGGCCAGGCCGAGAGGTGGTTGACGCCACGCCAGCTTAAGCCAGGAATGGTGGTTTGCGACAATGGCACCAACCTCCTCTCCGCCCTTCGACAGGGACAACTGACCCATGTGCCCTGTGTGGCTCACGTCCTTAACCTGGTGGTGCAGCGTTTCTTGGGCAGGTACCCGGGCTTACAGGATGTCCTGAGGCAGGCCAGGAAAGTCTGTGTGCATTTCCGCAGATCTTATAATGCCAGTGCTCGCCTGGCTGAGCTGCAAAAGGAGTTGAACCTGCCCAAGAACCGCCTTATATGTGACATGCCCACCAGGTGGAACTCAACGTTGGCCATGCTGCAGCGGCTGCACACGCAGAAGAGGGCCATCAATGAGTACCTGTGCGACTACGGCACCAGGACAGGGTCAGGGGAGCTTGGTTTTTTTTCTCCACACCAGTGGGGCATGATCAGGGATGCATGCACTGTCCTGGCACCATTTGAGGAGGCCACGAGGATGGTGAGCAGTGACAGTGCATGCATCAGTGACACTGTACCTCTTGTCCACCTGTTGGAGCACACGCTGCGTGGAATAATGGACAGGGCACTTGAGGCAGAACAGAGGCAGGAAGAGGAGGACTTCCTTGCCTCTCAAGGCCCCCTTTACCCAGACAGTGTTCCTTCTGTCCCACCCATCGCACAGGAAGAGGAGGAGGAGGAGGAGGAGGAGGAGGAGGAGGATTGTGTCAGCATGGAGGTGGAGGCTGGCACTCAGCATCATCAGCAGCAGTCTTTTAGGGATGATTTACAGTCCCAAGAAACCAGTGGACTTGTACGTGGCTGGGAGGAGGTGACTGCGGATCATGTCGTCCTTAGTGACCCAGAGGACTCCGGAGCGAATGCCTCAGCAAACCTACGCTGCATGGCCTCCCTGATCCTGCAAAGTCTGCGGAAGGATCCTCGTATTCTTCGGATCAAGGAGAGGGACCATTACTGGCTGGCCACTCTCCTTGATCCACGGTACAAGGGTAAGGTTGCGGACCTTATGTTACCGTCGCAGAGGGAGCAGAGGATGAGACAACTCCGGGAGGCCTTGCAGAAAGGTCTGTGCAACGCGTTCCCAGAGACTGGGAGGTTACAAACTCCTGGTCCTGGACAACGAGTTGCTGAGGCTTCGGCCAGTCAAAGAAGGAGCGGTGGGGAAGGTGGCCGTCTGACCGATGCGTTCAGACAATTCTTTAGTCCGCAGCCCCAAAGTATGATCGGTTCCAGCAACCATCGCCAGCGTCTGATAAACATGGTGCAGGAATATCTAGGGGCAAGGTCAGACTTGGACACCTTCCCCACCGAAAATCCTCTGGCTTACTGGGTCTTGAGGATGGATCACTGGCCAGAGCTTGCACAGTATGCAATTGAGCTATTGGCCTGTCCTGCATCCAGCGTTCTTTCGGAACGCACATTCAGTGCTGCTGGAGGATTTGTCACGGATCACAGGGTGCGCCTGTCCACCGACTCGGTTGATCGACTGACTTTCATCAAGATGAACCAGTCTTGGATCACCACCAGCTACCACACACCTGATGCTGATATAACAGACTAATTGATTTTAACATGTCACATCCCTTCAAGACTGATGCTGATGCTGAGTGCCTGTGCTGTTATGTTGACTGGCTATCCTCCTCCTCCGAGTCCTCAATGATACGATTGATGATGATAGCTTGGAAGATCATTTTTGTTTATGGGTGCCGCCACCAGTGGCTAAGGCCCAATTTTTCAGCCCCTGTTTAACAGGGGCGTGTAATTACAATTTTTGAAGCAATACTTTGCAACAGGGCTCATTGCTGTGCTCCAAGTACAGTATGTGTGAGGGGTTGGAGTGTTGTGCCACCAGTGCCTAAGGCCCAATTTTTCAGCCCCTGTTTAACAGGGGCGTGTAATTACAATTTTTGAAGCAATACTTTGCAACAGGGCTCATTGCTGTGCTCCAAGTACAGTATCTGTGAGGGGTTGCAGTGTTGTGCCACCAGTGCCTAAGGCCCAATTTTTCAGCCCCTGTTCAACAGGGGCATGTAATTACAATTCTTGATCTAATAATTCACAGCAGGGCCCATTCCTGCACCCACCAAGCAAGAGTAACTCTGAGGGCTTACAGTGTTGTGGCAACACCACCACCACCACCACCACCACGAAAGGCCCAATTTTTCAGCCCCTGTTCAACAGGGGCATGCAATTACAATTCTTGATCTAATAATTCACAGCAGGGCCCATTGCTGCACCCACCAAGAGTAACTGTCAGGGCTTACAGTGTTGTGGCACCAGCACCACCATCAAAGGCCCAATTTTTACTACCACTGTTCAACAATTATATGTAATTACAATTCCTGATATAATAGTTGACAGCAGGGCGTTCCAGCACCAACCAAGAGTAACTGTGAGTGCTTACAGTGTTGTGCCAACACCAACTAAGGGGCCTATTTCTGCAGATTATATACGGCAGGTCCCTACTTTCAAACATCCAACTTACAAACGACTCCTACTTGCAAACGCAAGAAGACAACAGGAAGTGAGAGGAAATCTACCCCTAGGAAGGAAAATTCTCTCCTGTAAGAATTAATATGGGAGAAAGGTGTCTCCTCTGTACTGATGCTTTATCAGCAATCCTTGTTTCAAGAAAAACACCACATTTCAAAAACAGTTGTCATTGGGACGGAAAGTGAGGTGAAATGTTCTGAACAGGGGCACAGACAGCAAAACAAATGTTACAGGGGTGATAACCCTTACCTATGTTTTCCAAAAAGTTTAAAAATAGATTTTTGGGCTGGAGCTACACTTAAACAATGTACCTGTTCAAAATTACAAACACATTCTACATAAGAACAAACATACAGTCCCTGTCTTGTATGCACCGCCTGTATACGGCTGTTCAGAGTATATAGGGCCTTTTTTATTTTATGTGCGGGGTTCCCCTTAATATCCATACAAGACCCAAAGGGGCTGGTAATGGGCTGGGGTAGGGGGGGGGGGGGTCATGGGGTAGCTATGCCATTTTTCTTAAAGATTTTCATCCATATTACCGGGACCAGACATTACATTAAAGCCGCAAGCAGTTTTAAATGGCTTTTTTTTCCTTTAGAAGTGTCATTTTGTGCAGGGACAGTTCTAAACACGGGAAACACGTGGCACTTCACAGGCATACTTTAGACACCCCCCAGGTACGATATTTAAAGGAATATTTGACTTTTTTTTTTTCACTTTATGCATCATTAAAATGACTGCTCCCGAAAAACGACCGTTTTTAAAACTTCTTTTTGCATTGATACATGTCCCCTGGTGCAGAACCCGGGTTCCCAAACCCTTTTTAGGACAATAACATGCATAATAGTTGTTATAATTAGCACTTTAGAATTCGAACGTTCGCATCCATTGTATTTAATAGGGTTCTAATGTTCGTACGAACTTTCGGTCCGTTCGCGGGTTCTGGTGCGAACCGAACCCGGGGGTGTTCGGCTCATCACTATTCACTAGGTGGAAAACCTCTGAGAGAATCAAGGATGGAGAAAGATCTGGGGGTCCTAATAGATGACAATCTGAGAAATAGCATGCAATGTCAAGCTGCAGCTACCAAAGCTGGCAGAATATTAGCATTCATAAAAAAGGGGATATACTCCAGAGATAAAACCATAATCCTGCCATTTTATAAAACTCTGGTTAGGCCCCATCTGGAGTATTCCATCCAGTTCTGGTCACCGGTCCTAATAAGGGATGTGCTGGAACTGGAGAGAGTTCAAAGAAGGGCAACAAAACGTATAAGGGGACTGGAGGACCTCAATTACGAGGAACGGCTGCAAACATTAAATATATTCTCGCTAGAGATACAACGCTTGAGGGGGGACATGATAGCGAACTACAAATACCTCAATGGGGATCCCAGCATAGGAAAAAAATATTCACCATTCAGTCTCAGGGAGTGTAAGAGGACACGGGGCCACACAATGAGATTGGAGGAGAAGCGGTTTAACCTTAAGCTGCGTAGGGTTTTTCACTGTCAGGGCAATAAGGATGTGGAACTCTCTCCCACAATTGGTGGTGGCTGCGGGGAGTATGGATAGTTTTAAAAGACTTTTAGATGTATATCTTAAAAACACAACATACAGGGATATGGGAAATTATTATAGACACAGGTTGAACTGGATGGACTATTGTCTTTTTTCAGCCTTACCTACTATGTAACTATGTAATGTCCCTCTCTTTATGTCTCTGCTCAGTAGACAGCTTACTCAAACTCACATTTATTGCTGGCCTGTAGCTAGAAATAATTTAACATTTATGAATAACCAAAAGTTTTATTTTTTTATGTGGCTCATTGGGGAAAATTTCCTTCACTTCCTAATTAAAAAAAACTATATATATATATATATATATATATATATACAGTATCTTTCCACTTTTTTGTTCATTTATATAAAAGGCTATAGTTGGCGTTCTTCTTTTTCTAAACATCTAACATGTGGTTCCGTGCTCATTGGAAGGAGATATTTTTTGCAAAAGAGTAGGTCCAGAATAACTGAATGGAGCTTCTATAGCCATTTAAAGCTTTGATTTTGCCCTCCAAACAAACACTAATGTCTTTTTTTGAGATGTCCTAATTTTTTTGCCAAAAGATAAAACTTTTAGTTTCACTGATTGCTAATGAGGAGGAAAAGCAGAATTCCAGGCAGTTACATTGTGTCCCTGCATATATTTGTGTGTTTCAGATGCCTGGAGAGTGACATTGACTTACCTGTAGACTTCATTTCAGATTTCTGGAAACACATGGTCTCCTTCCCGGTACACTGCACCAAGCCGCCAGTACAGGTGTATGTATCTGTTGAGAGACACTGCTGACACCACACTCCGTTAGGTTGGGAACTTGTGTCCGGTACTTATAAAATAGTAAACAGAGAGAGATGAGTTAACACATAACAATTGCCTTTCTGTGGACAACTTTCAGTTATGTGCATTGTGTGCCTATAATATGGCCATGAATTGACTGAAAAACTGGTGTTGCCAACTTAAATTTACTAAGCAACCTGTAACAGGAATAGCATTAGAAACAGAACAATTAAAGAGAAAGTAAACCCGGCAAAAAAAAAAAAAAACCCTGAAAAAGAAAGCCATAATGAGCTAGTATGCATAGCACACTAGCTCATTATGAATGACTTACCTGAGATAGAATCCCCCGACCTGGTCCTCGTTCCCCTCCGCTGCCGCTGACATCTTGCCTCGATGTCCCGTCACTGCCGACAGTGTATCGCCGCTTCGGCGCTGTGATTGGCCGGAGCGGCGATGACGTCACACGCATGCGTGCGGGGCCGGCAGTCTCCCATTGAGAAAACCGGCAACACTCAGTGCGCCGGCGCCATTGTCTACGGCGCGCATGCACCGTAGATATCGGTGCAGAGTTTTCTGCAAATATCTCCTTAACCGTGTAGGTTAAGGAGATATTTCTCGCACCTACAGGTAAGCCTTAATCTAGGCTTACCTGTAGGTGAAAGTTGTGTGGTTGGGTTTACAACCACTTTAAAGAGTAATGTCATGCATAGGAAGTTTTTCATAGTTCCACTGGTCCAGCTTGGATCAAGTTAAGTATGTGCCTTACCTGTGGGATCCCCGTGGAAACTGAAAATCAGTGAAGTAAGCACCCCTACTACAGTGATCACTGCTAGCTTCTAGGTCCCGTGCCAAGCAAAGTCATTCACTCAGCATAGGTTCTATTCAGGGAACACTTTTTATTTTCCCAGTGAAAACAAAGCATTTTCTGTCTAGACAAGATAGAAGGGCTTGGCAGTAACATGACAATCTCCTCCTTGTCCAATCAGAGAATACATCCATGCATCCATTGGGAAAATGGAAATTGTTTTCTGAATGACGCCTGTGCCAAGCTGGTAACCTCCTGTGTTCAGTGAACAGCAGGGAAACCACTCGACGTGGGACCCGGATGCTAGTGGAGATCACTGTAGTAGCAGTACCTACTTACAGTGTACAAAAGTTATTTCCGCGCTACTATGAAATGAGACTAATGGTGAATCAACTTCTGCAAAACACTGAAGGTGAAACCACAACCTGAATAAAATGTGTATAAAAAGTAGTGTTGAGCTGTTGTAAGTGACTCTGAGGTCAATGCATGAAATGATACCTAAATAAAAGTATCAAAAATATTAAAAAATATCAAAAATGATCCAAAAACCTTAGTGTACTAGCAGTACTAAAAAGGTATATTGCACAAATTAAGCGATAGTAGGTAATAATGAAGAATAATGAAGTAAGGTGCTAAAGTGCAAAGAGCTGTATTTAAAAGGTGATTTGCACAAAAAGCAAGTACTGAACCAATAGACCATAGACTGACAATTTGCGGAGAATCTTGGTCTATATATTTGACCATTAGGCAAATTGATTTTTTCAGCAACTACTATGTATTGGCAGAAATTGCATCTACCGCATCTGGTGTGCCTGAAGTTCTTGAACCACACTGTTTCTTCTTGACCGAATGATGACTGTGAACTAATTGGTCCTGCAAAGACTGAGACCTTCTAAATGTTATTTCGGGATAATCCTTTACATATTTGGAAATATCATCTGCTGCCAAAAGATGCACACATTTCTCCATAGTGCCCCAAACCTGTTTGTGCTGCCCCGAGTAACGGGTGATCAGTCTTACATTGGAAAAATCTTTTTTTTTTATTTTTTCTTATGTATTAGTACGTCTCTGTTCTGAATTTTGGCTCTTTGATATGCCTTCTCCAGACAGGTATTGCTGTATCCCTGATCCCTAAGACGACACTGCAATGCCCTAGCTTCTTTTTCATCCTGTTTAGAGCAATTCCTCCTCAAGCGGAAATATTGACTGTAAAGGATACTAGATATTAATGAGGTTGGGTGAGAACTGGTTGCATGGAGAATTGTATTTCCAGAAGATGGCTTTCTTTAAAGAGTATAACCCAGACTCACGTCTTGGTTGATATATAACTGCATATTCAAAAAGAATGATGCTTTTCTGATGATAGGTCATAGTGAACTTTAGATTATAATCATTGATCTTAATTGTGTCTATGAAATCAATCAGCTCCTCTAATGTCCCAGTCTAAACAACTAATACATCGTCAATGAATCTTCTCCAGATCAGAACATTACCAAGAAGGTCCTGCAAATCTTCTCTGGAAAAAAGGTCTCGCTCCCACCCCCTCCCCCCAGGTACAGGTTGGCATATGATGGGGCACACCATGTCCCCATAGCAACCCCCTGCAGCTGAAGGTAGTGGGTGCAACCAAACAAAAATACATTATTCGTAAGGACAAATCTGAGGAGGTCCAAAATGAACTTATTATAGGGGCCCGCCTCGACTCCTCCCTCAGGACTAGTGAATAGCATAAATTAAAGGCATAGTCCCTCCCCCAACATTCTCCTTTCTCCTTTTTTTCCTCATACCTTCTTGTGCTGGTGAAGAGTAGCAGTATGTCCATACCTCTGCAGTCGGCAGCGTCCGCCGGGTTTAGCCTTTCCCGTGCGCAGTCCCTGTTCTTGGGTCGCTCACAGCGCTGATAAGACTGGGAACCCCTCTGTGGATCTGTTGGGGTCATTTCGCAGAGTTTCCTCACAAGAACACAGTCTGCTATTACATCCATGATGAATGCAGTGGAAGTCGCAAAAGGATCAGCTCCATCTTCCCAGGCTGGTGGTTTCCATTTTTTATTACAGGCATTTGTGTTTTTCCCCTTTCTTTTCCTCTCTTCCCCTCCCCTCCCCTTTCCTTTGCTTGTTAGGCGCTTCAAAATGATTATTGTCTTACTTTTTTGTTCCTTTAAAACTATGCAACTGGATAGGGCAGGTGTCTCTCTGTGCAACAAGATTGTGGTGCTTATTTCTGGGTTCGGGGGGGGCTACAGGTGCTCTGTACGTCCCACCGCCACCAGGTAGGAGAGTGTCATGGCACGGTGTCCTCATCGCCGTCTGCGTGCGCATGTACGGTCGCTTGGTTCAGTGGCGGCCATCTTGGATTCTGGAAGGAAGGCTAGATTTGCCCTTTTTTTCAATCAATTCCAAATGGTGGTTTATGGGATTAGCCCACACACCTTGAGCCTATTTAGGTTCAGATTCAGGGATTGCTGTCAGTCTCCTCAGCTGTGCCCTGCTAGGTCTCTCTGATGCAGCTTTGTGGTAGGTACTTTTTATTTTCTCAAAAGAAAAAAAAATGTTGCCGATCAAAAATGTTTATGTTTAAAAAAAAAAAAGATGACGAGATAAAAATGTTTATGTTTAAAAAATAAAAGAAAAAATAAAAGAAAGATGACGATATAAAAATGTTTGTTTAAAAAAAGTGACGCCAAAAACTCCTGATTCTTTTCCCTTTCTTACTATATTTCCGGAGCTGATCCTTGTGCCCAACTCCGCAATGAGTCATTCATCTTGCAGCAAAGATCCTCACACTTCTATTAGGTATGTGACCAACTATAGACACGGATTCAAAGTCTTGTCACGAACTGGATGTATCCAGAGTGCTCAGGGCCTACCTAGAAGCCACAGGCCCCTTTAGAAATTCTGAGAGACTTTTCATTGTACCGTTTGATAAATACAGGGGCAAAGAAGCTTCCATCAGAACTCTGGCATCTTGGGTTGTAAAGTTAATCCAGAAGGCCTACAGGGTGAAGAATATGGAGCCTCCATCCCGAGTGAATGCTCATTCTACAAGGGCAGTCTCAGCTTCCTGGGCAGCAAGGGCTAATGTTTCGTTGGAGACGGTGTGCAGGGCCGCCACCTGGTCTTCTCACCATACGTTCCTCAGACACTACCATATTGATCAAGGAGCGCTCACGACTGTTGAGTTTGGAAGGAGGGCAGTTCAGGCTGCTATGTCCTCTTCTAATTAAACATTTATTGTTAAGCAATTATCCCACCCATGTCAGCTAGTTATTTATCACAGGTATGCTGCCATGGAGGCACCAGGAAAACGGAAAATTGTATCATACTTACCAGTAATTTTTCTTTCCTGGTGCCTATCCATGGCAGCATACGCTCCCACCCTCGGTATTCTATATTACAGAGAATGTTGGGGGAGGGACTATGCCTTTAATTTATGCTATTCACTAGTCCTGAAGGAGGAGTCGAGGCGGAGCTCTATCACAGAACAGGTATACTGCCATGGATAGGCACCAGGAAAGGAAAATTACTGGTAAGTATGATACAATTTTCAGTTTTTATGAATTTTGGGCAAAGCATATAGGGTGTTTTTTTTTTTGGTGTTTTGACATTCAAAAATTCCAATGTTTTGTTGTCAATAATATTGTCATCATTCTGTCAAGAAAAAGTTCAGATATTGGCCTGTACCACTCCTTATTGTTTAGAAGGTCCATGAGAAGGTTCATAGTGGTTGGTATACATAACAACAATGTTTCCACCTTTGTCTGACTGTTTTATTACTATTTGTTGATTATTCTTCAAACCAGAAAAAGCATGAGGTAATATTTCCATCTAGTTTTCTCTATTTCATTGGTTACCTGTTGGGTGAATGCCCAAATGTTCGGGTTAGCCTGTAAAAAGGGAAATGCTTGTGATTTTGGCTTATAAATTTGAGGAGGAGGGAAGCAAATACTCTCAGGTGTTTGAGTGATGGAAAATCCCCCACTTTCATTCAGAGAGTTGGAAACTTGTTCTTCAGAGGAATTACTTTCCTCCCAAATAGTGTTGAGCGAACCCGAACTGTAAAGTTCGGGTCCGTACCGAACTTTAGCTTTTTCCCGAACCCGAACCCGGACTTTGCCCAAAAGTCCGGGTTCGGGTTCGGGTTCGGCAATCTAATAATGCATTTAGAAATGCTTCAGGGGCCAGCCAATCACCTTTTGATTAGCTGGTGTGCCCTTAGAAGCCATCATAGCCATGCCTACTAATGGCATGGCTGTGATTGGTCAGTGCAACATGTGACCCAGCTTCTAAATAAGCTAGAGGCACACAGCACACATGACACTCTGCTTCAGAATAGATAGGGAGAGGATCTAGTCTGCTGCTGCTGCTTTTAGGGAGAGATAGAAAGATAGATGAGGTAGTCCTGATTCTACAATCTGAGGGAAAAGATAGAGAGATAGTGTAGTGTAGGGCCAGGTTCCTGTGTTGGTGCTTTCAGGGAGAGAGAATATTATATAGGAGTCCAGATTCAGAGATTAAAATCTACCTATTTGTGTTGCAGTGCAGTCTTTTTACACTGCCATGAGCCCAGTGTCAGAGAAAATCTAACTTTTAGGGGAAAAAAAAGGCACTTTATTGTTCTCTTTTCCAAAAGACCCCTAGGGCAAAAAAAAAAAAAAAACGCATTTTATTTTGCTCGTGCAAAAAAAGACCCGTTTAGGGCAAAAAAAAAAATTGCACTTTAATGTACGCTTGCAAAAAATGCAGTTTAGTGGCACCAAAAAAAGTTTGCAGTGTGTTATACATATTTTGAGGTGTTTGAAATAAACAATTTCTTTATAGTTTTCTCCTACGTTGCTATACTAAAAAAAAAACATTTTTTTTGAATAGCATTTTCTGCAGTTCTGTAGCTGTGCGATTCAGCGGTTATGTACTGTGGGTGTGTTCTGCTCTTCCAAAAAACGCCGTTTAGGTGCACAAAAAAAAGTTTGCAGTGTGTTATACATATTTTGAGGTGTGTGAAATAAACAATTTCTATATAGTTTTCTACTACTGTGCTATACTAAAAAAAAACATTTTTTTTTTAATAGCATTTTCTGCAGTTCTGTAGCTGTGCGATTCAGCGGTTACGTACTGTGGGTGTGTTCTGCTCTTCCAAAAAACGCCGTTTAGGGGCACAAAAAAAAGTTTGCAGTGTGTTATACATATTTTGAGGTGTGTGAAATAAACAATTTCTATATAGTTTTCTACTACTGTGCTATACTAAAAAAACAACATTTTTTTTGAATAGCATTTTCTGCAGTTCTGTAGCTGTGCGATTCAGCGGTTACGTACTGTGGGTGTGTTCTGCTCTTCCAAAAAACACAGTTTAGTGGCACCAAAAAAAGTTTGCAGTGTGTTATACATATTTTGAGGTGTGTGAAATAAACAATTTCTATATAGTTTTCTCCTACTGTGCTATACTAAAAAAAAAAAAACATTTTTTTTGAATAGCATTTTCTGCAGTTCTGTGTTTTATTTTTTTTATGTTATTTTAAGTTATTTCCCTATCCACATTTGTTTGAAGAGCACTTGCCATGCTCTTAACAACATTTTGCTGCCATTTGCAGCCCTCTAGCCCTTTCCATTACCTTTTTAGAGCCTTTTTAGTCCTTAGAAGTCCGGGTCCCCATTGACTTCAATGGGGTTCGGGTCCGAGTTCGGGTTAAAGTTCGGTCCCGAACCCGAACTTTTTTCCGAAGTTCGGCCGAACCCGTCGAACCCGAACATCCAGGTGTCCGCTCAACTCTACTCCCAAAGCTACATCAACCCATTCAAGGACTTCATGTCTTCGATGGTAAATTCTTTCCAAATCTCATTCTTGAGAGTGAGATTTGCAAGATTAATCATTTTATTTATCAGGGATACAGCAATACCTGTCTGAAGAAGGCATATCAAAGAGCCCACACACAGAAAAGAGAGGTACTAATACATAAGAAAAATGAAAAAAAAGATTTTTCCAATGTAAGACTGATCACCTGTTACTCGGGGCAGCACAAACAGGTTTGGGGCATTATGGAGAAATTCTGGCATCTTTTGGCAGCGCAGCAGATGATGTTGTTTCCGAATATGTAAAGGATTATCCCGAAATAACATTTAGAAGGTCTGTCTTTGCATGACCAATTGGTTCACAGTCATCATTCTGTCAAGAAGAAACAGTGTGGTTCAAGAACTTCTGGCACTTCCAGATGCGGTAGATGCAATTTCTGCCAATACATATTAGTTGCTGAACAAATCACTTTGCCTAATGGTCAAATATATAGACCAAATTTCTCCGCAAATTGTCAGTCTATAGGAATTGTGTACTATATGAGATGTGACTGTGACATGTTTTACGCTGGTAAGACAAAACAACGGTTCTTTCATCGTATCAGTGATCAGGTCTCATTAATAGGTAGAAAAAGAATGGAAACTCACATTAGTTGCCATTCAGGTCTTTACCATAATTTCAACGCATCCAAGATGAGTTTTTTTTGCCTTAAAATACATCTCCCAACATGAACGAGGTGGGGATATTGATAAATCACTATTGCAACACGAGACTAAATGGATTTATAATTTATCAGCAACCAGGCACCCTGGGCTAAATGAAGCCATTCCTTTAAGATGTTGCTCCTTCAATTACAACCCATAATGCCATACATCAGGGGTAGGCAATCTCGGCCCTCAAGCTGTTTTGAAACTACAAGTCCCATGAGACATTGCAAGACCCTGACAATCACAGGCAATGCTCCTAAAGGCAGAGGCATGATGGGATTTGTAGTTTCACCACAGTTGGAGGACTGATTTTTTATTTTGTTTGTTTTTTTGAATATTACATTGTTTGGATCCTCTGGCTGTCTCTTGCAGGTCTATGACCATCGGGTCCAATTGGACTTGTCATTTTGGATGGGTGGTCATACGGACTCCCAGGGCGTCGTGGTGACAGGACCCCACATGGGTCCTCTCAGGCGGCGACACTTTAATGTGTCGATTTATCCCTGCATGCCATCTTCCTTTTTACGAAAAGTCTGGATCAGTGAATTAGATTGCTTATTAAATAGTAATTGGCCCCCTATTAGGATTTTTTTGTCCTTTTTCGATTTTGTTAAATTTTGGGACTGACCCTTTAATGAGATGTTGGCTGTTCCAGTATCGCTGGGCATGTCTGGTCGCTGTTGGATGGTCTTCGCATGAGTTCTGTTTGGAGTTCTAATGGCCTCCAGTCTCATTTCAATCATTGTGTCTATGAATTGTCAATTGTGGACATTGCTATATCTACTGTGTTACTTCAGACTTTTCAAAATGGCAGACGGGACCTCATGCATGCGTGTGATGTCATCACATCCACACATGCACAATCGGCACCTCCTGGAGTCCACACTTGATTGGCAGAAGCATCTGTCATCAAGTGGGAGGACCATGAATAGCCCTGCATGGCAGTGGTTTAATTTGAAAAGACCATCCGCCATGCGTTCACCCAGGAGCCCCACACAGACATCTGCTGTTTAGAGGTAATTATCGAACCTCCTTTGTGTTTTACCAAACAAGTTTTGTTTGCTCATCCTGGTTTTAAGTGCTATGGCAGACAATGATATGCCTTACAGATACAGCTGATTTGGAGCTTGGGCAGTCTGATGCCTTTGGAAATCAATGCAGTTTGATAGTTATTCATGGACTGCCTCTGTCTCCCCTGTTTGGAATAGTCAGAAAAGGTAAGAGCTTTTCTTTTGTGGTTCTATATACCCATTGAAAATTGAGTCACAGATTGTGATTTATTGGGGTTTCAATATAAGGTTTTCCCTTTCCTTATTATACCTACAGCTTTTCTGTCATCATAACTTTCTGGCTCTTTCTGGTGGCTGATGAAGGAAATTATAGCTTCCAAGTCTGCTAAACCTATTTAGGAATTCCAGCTTTGTATTTGTTATGCCTCCTACACACGGCCGGACTTTCCGAGAAAAAAAGTCAGACGGGCTTTTTTTCTCGGAAAGTCCGGCCGTGTGTAGCCTCCATCAGACTTTTTTTATTGGAAGTCCGACGAACCTTAGATAGAGAACCTGTTCTCTTTCTTACCGTCGGACTTCTGACGGACTTACGGCGTACTTTTGCACGGGCAAAAGTCTGACCGTGTGTACAAGGCAAAATAGGTTATTAATACTCAAGGAGGGTTTTGCACAGGCAAATATTGATTGTGGATTTATATATTTTTTTTTGGTATGTAGCTATTGATGTACATGTTACAGTTTATATTCTGACATTTTTTAGATCTTTAGACAGGCACTTTGGTTCTCCTATGACACACTGGTATCCTTAATATTTGGGGTCCGATGGCCCTGGTGTGTTCGCATACTGGCCTGAAATTTGTTTCGGGGTAAGAGTAGTTCCAGATGATATTACACAAATTTGTTCTTGTTTTAACATTTATTTAGGGCATTTTTTGTTTCCAATATTTGCATCATAGTATTTTGTCTTATGTATTTTTTTATGTATTGCAGTAAATACGCTGTACACAGACAATTACGAATCTCCTGAAAAAGCTACATATTTTAGCGAAACATGTCCGAATGTTTTGGTCTGAATACATTATTTTAATAAAAGAATTGTTATATCATTTTAATAGATTTATTTAATAACATTTGTTATTTTATACTCTATGTATTTGTTTACAATTTTTTCAGGCACCTCAAAAAAATTTCAGGCACCTTTTTCCATTTCCCATTTTTTCCAACCAGGTTAAAGTTCACTGCTATTATGGTTTTGTGGAGAATCCCTTGGATTTGCAAACTTTCGGTTAAAAACTTTACAGGGTTGCCACCAGAAATAAAGAAACAACCTAAAAGCAGTGCACAGCCTTTGGCCCTGGTCAACTAAGTCACAAAAGCCAGTAGTCTGAAGGAATGGATAATCCAGTCTCCTTTTCTATTAAAGAGTGGGCTCATAGCAGACATATTGTGAGCCTGTGTTAGAGTTGGATAGAAAGAAATCCTGGACTGCTGCACTCCATAAAATGACGTCTTTATTGGGTAGGTAAAATCCAAAAACAACCAAAACGATACAGTCAAAATAAAGTGAACAACAGGAAAAAAATATTGTTTTTGGATTTTACCTACCCAATAAAGACATTGTTTTATGGAGTGCGGCAGTCCAGGATTTCTTTCTATCCAATGCACCTGTGCATAGCCAGCACCTTTTGGTTTAGTGGGACGGAAGCCAAGCCAGGGGAGTTGTCATTTTTGGAGCAGTATCATCTCTCACCTGTGTTGGAGTTGTTAGGGAGAGTTTACCATCCTGTGTAGGGGGTGAGACTGTTTTGTATTTATTTCTTTAGAAAAAAAAGGCATTGGTAGATGTCTTCTAAGACAGTGCTGATCTTTCAATGCAACAGCTTGCTCATTGTGGGTAGAGATAGGGAAGGGGTAAAAAGGCAGCGCCATTTTACCCCTCCCCTATCTCTACCTATATAATAACTCCAGTTTTTGTGGTAGGAAGCAGCCACGATCATCTCCTGATACGTATCTCAGCATGGGATTTACTATTTATTATAACAGCTTGCTCATTAGGGCATTTAATTAGCCAAGATGTCTACTTGCTGCCTCCACAGTGTAATCATTTGGACAAACATTCTTTTTCAACTTACATTGGGGTGTTGTTGGAGTGCAGTAGTCCGTGTCACAGCACGTGGTGGCTATCCTCTTTGTAGCACTGCCTTGCGTATAAGTTCCAGTGACACTACATTCTGCTTGTGGTGCACATGATCTTTTCAAGTATTGGCTGACTATTATAGCTGCAAAAAATATATTAAAATAATTTTTTTTACAGTGGTTCATCAAAGGCATAAGTAAAAGGTGAAACAAAATTGGTGAAATCGAATGCAATCCAAAACACAAACATTTCACAGAAGAGCATTAGTGTATATAACTAGGGATGGGCCGAACACACCCCCCTGGTTCGGTTCGCACCAGAATACCTCGAACAGGCAAAAAGTTCTAGCGAACATCCGAACCCTATTAAAAGTCTATGGGACACGAACATGAAAAATCAAGAGTGCTAATTTTACAGGCTTATATGCAAGTTATTGCCATAAAAAGTGTATGGGGACCCGGGTACTGCCCCAGGGGACATGTATCAATGCAAAAAAAGGAATGCTTAAAGTGAAACAATAAAAATGAAATATTCCTTTAAATATTGTGCCTGGGGGTCCCCTTAGTCTGCCTGTAAAGTAGCACATCTGTCTGATGTGTTTTACTGTCCCACAGCAAAATTACGTTTCTAAAGGAAAAAATGTAACTTAAACTTGCTCGCGGCTGTAATGTATTGCTGGCTCCTGGCAATATAGATGAAACAGCAAGGAAAAAAACAGCGTAGGGTCACCCCCCCCAGTCCATACCAGGCCCTTCATATCTGGTATGGTTATTAAGGGGAACTCCACACCAAATTTTTTAAAAAACAAATTGGTGTGGGTTCCCTCCAAAATCCATACCAGACCCTTATCCGAGCAGATGGGGGGACCCCACGCCAATTTGTTCTTTACATTTTGGCATGGAGTTCCCCTTAAAATCTATGCCAAAGGGCCTGGTATGGATTTTGGGGGGATGCCACATTGTTGTTTTTTATTTTGGCATGGAGTTCCCCTTAAAATCTATACCAGACCCAAAGGACCTAGTATGAATTTAAGGGGGGGCCCCATGCCATTTTCTTTCTTAATTCTTACATAGGGTTCCCCTTAACCACTTAAGTACACTGTATTATATACTCTGCACTGCACTATATACCCTGCACCATATTGGATATACTACACGGACTGCAGTGTATATATTCTCCACTGTATATATACGCTATACAGACTGCACTATATACTCTGAACTGAATTATATATACTATACAGACTGCATTATATACTCTAAACTGTATTATATATCTAGCGGTACCCCCATAAGGGCTGCTAAGTGCTGTGGCCCACCTGTCACCCTGTCCAGCCCGGCATTCAAGTCCTCAGTCACTCCAAGGCAATGAACAGTCCATTAGCTTTGTTTTTTTGGTTTATTGAGGGGATTGAACTTGGATGGGGTATAGAAAATATGGGATGCCCAGTAAATTTTAGAACAATCAATTGTGACAACTTTTAGAACAAATAATTGGAACAACTTATATACACTCAGGTATATACAGATCTCTCTTCCTCCAGCACAAATTTAAAACTGCTCGCGGCTGTAATGTATTGTTGGATCCCGGCAATATAGATAAAAATCATTGAAAAAAACGGCATGGGGACCTGGGTCCTGCTCCAGGGGACATGTATCAATGCAAAAAAAAGTTTTAAAAACTGCAGTTTTTTCAGGAGCAGTGATTTTAATAATGCTTAAAGTGAAACAATAAAAATGAAATATTCCTTATTTCTTCCTAATAATCTTGCCTGGAAGGTGTCCTTAGTATGCCCGTAAAGTAGCGCATTTTCCCGTGTTTAGAACAATACCACAGCAAAATGACATTTCTAAAGGAAAAAAGTAATTTAAAACTGCTTGTGGCTGTAATGTAATGTCGGATCCCGGCAATACAGATAAAAATCATTGAAAAAAAAAACGGCATGGGTCAACTCCCAGTCCATTACCAGGCCCTTTGGGTATGGTATAAATATTAAGGGGAACCCCTCACCAAAAAAAATAATACATCGGGGTCCCCCCAAAATCCATACCAGACCCTTCAAGTCTGGTATGGATATTAAGGGGAACCCTGCACCAAAATGTAAAAAAAAATGGCATAGGGCCCCCCAAAATCCAAACCAGACCCTTATCCGAGCACACAACTGGCAGGCCGTACTAGGCCACATGCCCTCATGTTGATGGGGACAAGGGCCTCATCCCCACAACCCTTGCCCGGTGGTTGTGGGGGTCTGCGGGCGGGGGCTTATCGGAATCTGGAAGCCCCCTTTAACAAGGGAACCCCCAGATCCCGCCCCCCTATGTGAATGGGTATCGGGTACATTGTACCCCTACTAATTCACCCAAAAAAGTGTCAAAATGTTAAAAATGTCAGTAGACAATTTGGGACAAGTCCTACAAAAAAAAAACTGTCCCGCGATTTCCATTCATCTTCAATCACAGCGCAGATGGACCGAGAAAAAAAAACGCAACAACTCCACCTCCATGGGAGGCTCCCGTCGACTGAATCCTCTTTGCGATGACAGCTGTTATATAGCTGAGGGCAGGGCCACCCTGCGACGTGAACGGATGACCCTGCCCCCTTTTGATGTCACGTGACTTCAGAAGGGGGTGGGGTCACCCGTTTACGTCACCGGGTGGCCCCGCCTTCACCTATTACATAGTTAGTCAGGTTGAAAAAAGACAAGTCCATCCAGTTCAACCATACATGTATATAAAAAAAAATATATAATATCATTCAGTCCCATATACCCAATTCTATACCCACAGTTGATCCAGAGGAAGGCAAAAAAACAGCAGAGCATGATCCAATTTGCTACAGCAGGGGAAAAAAATTCATTCCTGATCCTCCCCCCGAGGCAATCTGATTTTCCCTGGATCAACTTTACCTATAAATGTTAGTACCCTGTTATATTATGTACATTTAGGAAAGAATCCAACTGAGCAATCAACTGAGCTGGCCAGAACCACCTCTACAGGGAGTCTATTCCACATTTTCACAGCTCTTACTGTGAAGAAACCTTTCTGTATTTGGATATGGAATCTCTTTTTCTCTAGACGTAAAGAGAGCCCCCTTGTCCTTTGTGTTAACCGTAAAGTAAATAACTCAACACCAAGTTCACTATATGGACCCCTTATATATTTGTACATGTTGATCATATCCCCCCCTTAATCTCCTCTTCTCAAGAGTGAATAAATTCAGTTCCTCTAATCTTTCCTTATAGCTAAGCTCCTCCATGCCTCTTATCAGTTTGGTTGCCCTTCTCTGCACTTTCTCCAGTTCCCAAATATCCTTTTGAGAACTGGTGCCTAAAACTGAACTGCATATTCCAGATGAGGTCTTACTAATGATTTGTACAGGGGGGCAAAATGATATCTCTCTCTCTGGAGACCATACCTCTCTTAATACAAGAAAGGACTTTGCTTGCTTTGGAAACCGCAGCTTGGCATTGCATGCCATTATTGAGCTTGTGATCTACCAAAACCCCCAGATCCTTCTCCACTATGGATCCCCCCAGTTGTACTCCCCCTAGTATGTATGATGCATGCATATTCTTAGCCCCCAAGTGCATAACTTTACATTTATCAACATTAAATCTCATCTGCCACATAGTCGCCCAATTAGACAGAGCATTGAGGTTGGCTTGTAAATTGGAGACATCCTGTAAGGACGTTATTCCACTGCATAGCTTAGTGTCATCTGCAAAGACAGAAATGTTACTTTTGATCTCAGACCCAATATAATTTATAAAGATATTAAAAAGTAAGGGTCCCAGCACTGAACCTTGGGGTACACCACTGATAACCTTAGACCATTCAGAGTAAGAATCATTAACCACTACTCTCTGAATTCTGTCTTTTTAGCCCGTTTTCTATCCATTTACAAACTGATATTTCCAAGCCTGTAGACTTTACCTTACACATTAGCCATGTGTGAGGGAACTGTATCGAACGCTTTTGCAAAATCCAAGTATACCACGTCCACTGCCACCCCTCTGTCCAAGGTTTTACTTACCTCTTCATAAAAAGAAATCAGGTTTGTCTGACAACCTCTGTTCTATAACAGCTGTCATCGCAAAGAGGATTCAGTCGGCAGGAGCCTCCCATGGAGGCGGAGTTGTTGCACTTTTTTTTCCTTGGTCCGTCTGCGCTGTGATCGCAGATAAATGGACATCACGGAACAGTTTTTTTATAAAGGACTTGCCCCAAGCTGTCTCTTGTCATTTTTAAAATTTTGACACTTTTTTTGGTGAATGAGTAGGGGTACAATGTAGTAGGGGCAGGATCTGGAGTCCCCTTGTTAAAGGGGGCTTCCAGATTCCGATAAGCCCCCCATCCACAGACCCCCACAACCACTGGGCAAGGGTTGTGGGGATGAGGCCCTTGTCCCCATCAACATGGGGACAAGGTGTTTTGGGGGGACCCCAAAGCATCCTCCCCATGTTAAGGGCATGAGGTATGGTACAGTTCAGGAAGGGGGGCTCTCTCGCCCCCCCCCTTTTCCTGCAGCCTGCCAGGTTGCGTGCTCAGATTTTGGGGGGGACCCCTATGCCATTTTTTTTAATATTGGCGCAGGGTTTCCCTTAAAATCCATACCAGACCTAAAGGGTCTGGTATGGATTTTGGGGGGACCCCCATGCATTTTTTTTTTAATTTTGGTAAGGGGTTCCCCTTAATATTCATACCAGATCCAAAGGACCTGGTAATAGACTGGGGGGGAACCCATGCAGTTTTTTTAATGATTTTTTATCTGTATTGCCGGGATCCGACAATACATTACAGCCGCGAACAGTTTTTAAATTACATTTTTTCCTTTAGAAATTTCATTTTACTGCGGTATTGTTCTAAACACAGGAAAGACACGCTACTTTACAGGCATACTAAGGACACCCCCCAGTCACAATATTTAAAGGAATATTTCATTTTTATTGTTTCACTTTAAGCATTAATAAAATCACTGCTCCTGAAAAAACGGCCATATTTAAACTTTTTTTTTGCATTGATACATGTCCCCTGGGGCAGGACCCGGGTCCCCATACATTTTTTATGGCAATAACTTACATATAAGCCTTAAAAATTTGCACTTTTGATTTTTCATGTTTGCGTCCCATAGACTTTAACAGTGTTCGCTTGTTCATACAATTTTTTTGCCTGTTCGCATGTTCTGGTGCGAACCGAACTGGGGGGGGGGGGTTTTGGGCTCATCCCTGGTGGACAGGTGCACTCTTTGATCCGTTACAAACCCTCCAGCAGCACTGAATGTCCGTTCAAAAAGCATGCTGGGTGCAGGACAGGCCAGTAGCTTGATTGCATACTGAGCAAGATCTGGCCAGTGGTCCATCCTCAAGACCCAGTAACCCAGTGTATGCTCAGTTGGAAAGGTCTCCAAGTCTGCTCTTGCCCCTATAAATTCCTGCATCATATAATGCAGATGCTGCCGATGGTTGCTTGAACCTATCAGCCCTGGGAGGCATCGGTCAGCCGGCCACCTTCTCCACTGCTCTTCTTCTGACCGAATGAAGCCTCAGAAACACGTTGTGTCAGAGACGGCTAATAGACCAGACTGTGTGACTGCAAAGAGGAGACCAAACGGGTGTAGGTGAAAGTATAACAATTTATTATGTTAAATGACCAACATACAACCACCTCAAACAGAACACAGTGTAAATCAATAAACAGTGACTATAAACAAAGTATATACAAATATGGGAGATACCGGAATCGTAGTAAAAAGCCAGGCCGAGGTCATACACAAGGGGATCAAGCAGATGGGTAAGGGTGGGAATAAAGCAGGAACAGGGAGAGGACGGATGGGATGGTTGCAGAGCAGGGATCTAGGTAACCGGGGAGACAAATGCAGGATGAGCTCAAGGTAGGGATCAGGTCAGATCGGGTCAAGCAGGATGCAGGGATGCAGGTTCAAGGTAGGGATCGGGTCAAGCAGGATGCAGGTTAGGGATCGGGTCGGATGCAGGCTCAAGTCAGGGTCACAGGTCGTAGGTCAGGGAGAGAGATACCAGGGCAAGGAGTGCTTGTACTTGCCGGGTATTTATGGGAAGGCTGATTAGCTTCAGGTCACAGCTGAGCGGAGGAAGGGCAGTTTGCTCCACACTGCCAGGATCCATCCACTGGTGGAAACCAGTACTGCGTCCAAAGGATAATACAACACCAGCAGGGAAAGATTCTCAAACTGCCAGGAGACACCTGCTAGTGGACCACAGTACTGCAAGACAAATAATAAATATCACCAGCGGATGGAACCTTTCCTGACACGTTCTCTAGCTCCAGGAAATGGTAACCTCCCAGGGTCTGGAAAGGCGTTACACAAAGTTTACCTTAAGGCGATCTGAAGATGTTTCATCCTTTGTTCCCTCTGCGAAGGCAGGATGAGCTCTGCAACCTTACCCTTGTAACGTGGATCAAGAAGTGTTGCCAGCCAGTAATGATCCCTTTCCTTGATACCACAAATCCTTGGGTCCTTTCGCAGGCTTTGCAGAATCAGGGAGCCCATGCAGCATAAGTTTAAAGAGGCATGAGATTCTGAGTCCTCTGGGTCACTAAGGATGACATTGTCTGGCACTACCTCCTCCCAGCCACGTACAACTCCTTGGGTTTCTGGGGACTGAAAACCATCCCTTGAAGACTGCTGCATGTTATCCTTTACATCCACGCTGACACAATCCTCCTCCTCCTCCTCTTCCTCCTGTGTGTTTGGCGGCCCCACAGGAATGGAATCTGCATGGTCTTCATGTACAGGAGGGCACCGTACTGAAAAGGAGGGTGGGGGAAACAACTCAGTCCCAGAGCTCCCCTCTTCCCCTCACATCCCAAGAGAGTCTCATAGCTACCCTACCCCCCTCAGAGCCCTTCAACTCCCATCCTTCCTCTGGAGTCACCAGGGACCCCTTCATTTAATGAACTTCACAAAGCCCCCCAGCCTCCCAGCTCCCCTCCTTCATCCCAATAACATTTATGGTCTTCCTCAGACTGACATCACCGATGCAGCAAATTTCTTTTTCTCCTATTGATACCAGTCCAGTGGTATTTCTTACTTTTTATTGACACCACCAATGTATGGGTGTTATTTTCATTCTATTATCACTGCCGAGCCAAGGGCATTTTTTCCTTCCAATGACATCATTGACTCAGGAGATGCAACATTTTTGGATGCAACCTTTAAAGTTGTAGTAAAGTCTTCTTTTTTTACTTGTACCTACAGGTAAGCCTATAATAAGGCTTACCTGTAGGTACAGTGAATATCTCCTAAACGTGCACTGTTTAGGACCCATTCACACTGTATGCAGCCGGTGATGGCACTCGAACCCGGAAGAAAATCCAGGTAAAGAGGGAAGCCCTGTCAGTGGTGACAACGTGCCACTGGAGGGCTTCGTTCTAAGGTAAGTATTTTGTAATGTGCTAGGATGCAATGCATAGTAGCACATTATGCCACTGTCTTGCAGGTTTTTTTTGTTTTTTTTTTAAGGTGAAGTTTACTATCGCTTAGACCCCTTTTACACTGGATCGTTTTGCAGGCGCTATTGCGCTAAAAATATAAACCTACCCAAAAAAACAGAGGGCTTTCACACTGGAGCGGTGCGCTAGCAGGACGGTAAAAAAATTCCTGCTAGCTGCATCTTTAGAGCGGTGAAGGAGCGGTGTGTATGCCGTTCCTTCACCGCTCCTGCCAATTGAAATCAATGGGACACCGCGGCTATACCGCCGGCAAAGCGCCTCTGCAGAGGCGCTTTGCGGTGGTTTTTAACTCCCTTGTTGGCCGCTAGCGGGGGGTAAAACAAACCCCGCTAGCGGCCGAATCATGCAGCGAAATTGGCGGTAAAGCACCGCTAAAAACAGCGGCGCTTTACCGCCGATGCACCTCCCGCCCCAGTGTGAATGGGGCCTTTAAGGATCCAAGCCTATCCTGTAAAGAGATAGAGTTTGGGATTTTATCCAGTGGCAGAAGATCACCGCTCTAGCTAAGAGGAGACAATGGGGTTGATTTACTGAAAGCCAATCGGCTGTTCACTTTGCAAAGGAAATGTTCCCTTAGTTTAGTGAATGAGGGGAAGCTCTGCTGACTTCCATTATCCAATTATGTGCCAGCAAAAATACTGTTCTATTTTTATAAATTGTCCTTTCTTATGATTGGGAATTATTTGCAAAGATAATTTTCACCTCACTCTCTAAGCTAAGGAAAAATCCTCTTGTGTACTGAACAGCCTATTTAAGCGCTGCGCAAACTGTTGGCGCTATATAAATCCTGTATAATAATAATAATAATATTTGGCTTCAGTAAATCAACCCCAATGTCTCAGAGTGCCTCTTTTAATTTTTTGCATAGCAGGAGGTCGGAGGCGGTTATCATGCAGCCCCATTCACTTGAATAGGTCACATTTGGTGGCAGTATCTCCCAATGAATGCAACATGCTGTTTAATTATTTCTGTGGGTGTAAAGTAAAGCATGGCACAACCCTGAGCTTCTGCATGCCCCAGTTAGGTGGGCATTCAAGGGGGCAGTAAAACCACAGCGCAACTATTTTCTTTTATCACACCCCCCACACACCCTCAATTGAGGTGACAGAAACTTGTCCAATGATACAAGTTGGAAGAATAGGTCAGCGTAAGGTTATGCAATGAAGTATACTGAACCATGGAACTCTTCTCCTACTTCGGCCTTCAAAGTTCTTGTTATATTATTTGCTACTACCACCAAGATCTGCACCCGCAGCGGCTGGCACCCATGTGCCTGGGCAAATTCAATTCACTCTGTGCAGTGCCGATTTCCCCTACTGCCTGAGCTTACCCCTGTGTTGTGCCCCCCGCAGTGCTGCTGTGGCTTCTCTCCTCTCCTCTCCCCCCCCCACCGGCTGCTGTGGGGGATGTTTCAGGATGGAGAGTGGGGGAAGGATCTAGTCAATATGTCATTTACCTGCACCTTCCTTTTCTAAATGAACACAGGGAACACACTCACTCACTGTGTTAAATCGTAACTGAAGCATTGTAAAGTGTTTTACTAAGTAAGTAAGTATTTGCTATGCTTCAGTTTGTGAATGAATGGTAAACTGCTCAGCACAGAGCGCTTACCATTCATTCGCTGTCCTGTGCAGTTGAGACTGCAGAGAAAGGCATGTGTGTTTGAGTTTTGGGAAGGAAATGCCACCAGCACACCAGGATCTTAAAAATGGGTCCAAAAACTTTAATCACATAGTAGCAAAAGGCGAAGTTTCGGAGCCACGCAGGACCCCTTCATCAGGTCTCATGACAGACATTTCCTCTTTACGATTGCATTCGGTTCCAGCCGATGGTCACTTCAGCACCCAATTCGAAATACAGCCGTTTGTGCAGGAACCTGTGCGTTGGGAGTATTGCATTGGAGGTTTTGAGTTTTGGGGGGCACACCCTGATGCGATAGGCTGTGCACACCTATGCTGACCACCTAATTTCTCAAACAAAATGTAAAAGAAAAAGATGAGAATGGTGCGCTTATTCAATAATGTGCCATGAAGTAATATACTCAAAGAATGAATATGATGAGTATCCAAACATACAAAAAAATTAATGTGAATAAAAGTCCAACTAAAGCCCAGGAAGGAGTCAGTTCATATAAAGGTAAACATCTCATAGGGATAACTTGATAGAAGAAAAAAACAAATAAAACATCAATCCAAACATCGACTGTTAAATTTATGAATTGGCCGCTCACCTCCAACAATGACCCTGAGGAAGTCACGTGACCAGTGACGCAACGCATCGGGTGGAGCCTTGTGACGTCAGTTCCGGTGATGTTTTACGGAACTACGGTGAGAAGGCGAGTGTGTCACTACTCCCATTGCTTTTTACTGCAGTTTTTACCCTTACTTGATGTAAGCAGTTTCTTTTACTAAATAAATTTACTTTTCATTTGGCAATATTGCACTATGGCTGTTGTTTGTTTCCTTTGAGCGCCATTTATACAAGTAGTGTCATTCCTTGGAGCGAGCTTTTTCCTCTATATATGGAATTACCCAAGATGTTTTGATGCCAAGTTTTTGGACGTAGCTCTTCGTCTTCGCCTGGAACCTGGATGCCTTTACAGATCCATCAGCAGGATTCCTTATCTGACTATCTGATGAGCCTTGTTTGACTCTTGGGTCATTGTTGTCAATTCATAAATTTAACAGCCGCTGTTTGGATTGATGTTTTATCAGTTTTTTTCTTCTATCAAGTTATCCCTATGAGATTTTTACCTTTATATGAACTGACTCCTACCATTGGGCTTTAGTTAGACTTTTATTCACATGTATTTATTTGTATGTTTGGATACTCATCATATTCATTCTTTGAGTATATTACTTTATGGCACATTATTGAAAGCGCACCATTCTCAACTTTTTCTTTTATATTTATTATGCAGTGTTTTTTGAGTACACTACTAAGTGGTTGCAGCTAATTCCGCGGTTACTACACATGTACTGTATTTTTTTCTGAGTTTATTTTCACTATATTCTCTAGAGGCTGATGGTTTATATTTGCTTAAAAATTAGAACATAGTAGCGTGCAAGTTTTTCCCTTATAACTTAAACAAAATGTGTTGTATTTAAAAAAAAAAAATTGCAAATATGAAATGTGCTAAAATGCTGCACATTAAATGTGTTCATGTTAAAAACATAAATCTGCGTACCTGATGAAGAGACTGTATATTGAGATGCACACACGTAGCCAGATGGGCAGTCTTGACTAAATAATGATGTGCAGGAATCTGAGTCGAATGAAAAGCACCGACCACACTTCAAAGATTGACCTAAAAGAGAACAAATGTACCAAAATTATACAACTATCAGCATTGCAGTCTTTCCTTGGATTGTTATAGTCCCTTGCAACCCAATAACAGAGCTTTGGGATAAAAGCATAGCTTATAAAAACATAGTGATTTTCCTCTTACCTTTTAATCATTGTCAAATATCCTTCTACTGTATCTATAGGGCTCGAGTTTCTTTATTATTTTGTATCCTTAGTTTATTTGTTTAGAATTTGTCACATTGACCCTTGTCAACTTGACAGTGAAAAATGGCTTGTTTTTATTACCAGAATCTCTGTTAGCTTTTTTATCTTCCAGTCCCTCCATTGGCTTCTACTCCCCGAGCAAATATAAAGAAAATATTTACTATAACAAAGTAACCCACAACTCTGCCCCTGAGCTATATCACCAACCTCATCCAAAATTTTTTTACCCAAATCTTTCCCTCTGCTCATTCCAAGACCTTCTGCTTTTTAGTTCCTTCACCACCTCTTCCCATGTTCACCTCCAGGACTTCCTTTAGAGCCTCTCCATTCCTCTGGAACTCCCCACCCAACCTGTACGGCTGTCTACCACTTTGTCAGGCCTCGTACACACGACCGAGTTTTTTGGCAAGAACCAGCAAGAAACTTGCTGGCAGAGATGTCTTGCCGAGAAATTTGTTCGTGTGTATGGTTTCTCGTCGAGAAAACCGACAAGTAACCTCGACGAGAAAATAGAGAACCTGCTCTCTATTTTCTCGTCGAGATTCTCATCAGCCTGTTTCTCGACGAGAAAAGTGAGTGTGTGTACACTTACCTGTCCGCCGGGAAGCCCGCGCATGTTTGAAATGAATTTGACGCATGCGCGGTAGCTTCCTAGGCATAGATAGGGTATACCAAGATGGCGGCGACGGCATCGAATGTGACGAGCGCATGCTCGTCGTAGTCGATGACGTCACCGCGTACGCTCCATTCAAAGAACCGCGGGTTCTTTGAAACGAGCGTGTGTACACTCGGCCGAGACAATTTTCTTGTCCAAGAATCTCGTCGAAAAAAACGACATGTTTTTTTCGACGAGAATCTCGGCCGTGTGTACGAGGCCTCAGCCTTTGGGTGATCCCTGAAAACTCATCTCTGTAGGGAGGCCTATCCGACGCTCACCTAACAAATGATCTTTTACTTTCTCCATCAACTCATACCCACACAGTCACCACCTTATATATCACTTGCCCCTTTCTTTTTATAATGCATAGTATTTGAAAACAAAATAAAATATACAACAGAATGATTATATATAGCATTGTTAAAGTGGTTGTAAACCCCCAAAAAAATATATAAAAAAAATAAAAACCTGCAAGACAAAGGCATAATGAGCTAGTTTGACTAGCATACTAGCTCATTATGAATTACTTACCTTAGATCGAAGCCCCCGCAGCGGTGCATGGACACCTCCGCCGCCATCTTGCCTCGATGTCCCTTCCGTGTATCGCCGCTCCGGCGCTGTGATTGGCCCCGGAGCGGCGATGACGTCACGCGCATGCACGCTCGGGCTGGCTTAATCCATTCAGAAATCCGGCTACTATGCCGGCCTGCTAGTGCGCATGCGCGTGATGTCAGCGACGCCGTTTTTAAAAGCAAATATCTCCTTAATCATGTAGGTTAAGGAGATATTTCATGCACCTACAGGTAAGCCTTAATCTAGGCATACCTGTAGGTGCATGTTGTGTAAGTGGGTTTACAACCACTTTAAGGAATAAGAATATGCTTTGACACCTTTGTGGCTGGAAAAAGTAAAGGTGTACTCTTGCTTTCACCCTCATACACTATATTCTCAAAAGTATTGGGACACCTGCCTTTACACACACATTAACTTTAATGGCATCCCAGTCTTAAGCCCTGTACACACGGCCGAGAATCTCGTCAGGAAAAACCCATAGTTTTTCCTGACGAGATTCTTGACAAGAATCTTGTCCCGGCCGAGTGTACACACGTACCTTTCAAAAGAACCGCCGTTCTTTTGAATGGCACGAACGCGGTGACGTCATCGACCACAACGAGCGTGCGCTCGTCACATTTGATGCCGTTGCCGCCATCTTGCTACACCCTACCTATGCCTAGGAAGCTACCGCGCATGCGTCAAAGTCATTTCGAGCATGTGCAGGTTTCCTCGGCGACAGGTAAGTGTACACACACTCGGGTTTCTCGTCAGGAAACAGGCCGACGAGAATCCCGACTAGAAAAAAGACAGCAGGTCTTCTTTTTTCTCTTCGAGATTTTGGCCAGTTTTCTCGATGAGAAAGCATACACACGAACGGTTTTCTCGGCAAGAAAGCTCTCCCAACAGTTTTCTTGTCGTTTCTTGCCGAGAAAACCGGTCGCGTGTACGCGGCTTGTGTCCGTAGGGTTCAATATTGAGTTGGCCCACCCTTTGCAGCTATAACAGCTTCAACTCTTCTGGAAAGGCTGTCCACAAGGTTTGGGTGGGTTTCTTTGGGAATGTTTGATCATTCCTCCAGAAGCGCATTTTGTGAGGTAAGGCACTGATGTTGAACGAGAAAGCTTGGCTCGCAGTCTCCTCCCGTATCTATCCCAAAGGTGTTCTACTGGGTTGAGGTCAGGACTCTGCGCAGGCCAGTCAAGTTCCTCCACCCCAGATTTGCTCATCCATGTCTTTATGGACCTTGCTTTGTGCACTGGTGCGCAGTCATGTTGGAACAGGAAGGGGTCATCCCCAAACTGTTCCCACAAAGTTGGGAGCATGAAATTGTCCAAAATGTCTTGATATGTTGAAGCCTTAAGAGTTCCCTTCACTGGAACTAAGGGGCCAAGCCCAACCCCTGAAAAACAACCCCACACTATAATCCCCCCCTCCACCAAATGATTTGGACCAGTGCACAAAGCAAGGTCCATAAAGACATGGATGAGTGAGTTTGGTGTGGAGGAACTTGACTGGCCTGCACAGAGTTCTGACCTCAACCCGATAGAACACCTTTGGGATGAATTAGAGAGGAGACTGCGAGCCAGGCCTTCTTGTCCAACATCAGTGCCTGACCTCACAAATGCGCTTCTGGAAGAATGGTCAAACATTCCCATAGACACACTCCTAAACCTTGTGGACAGCCTTCCCAGAAGAGTTGAAGCTGTTATAGCAGCAAAGGGGGGGCCAACTCAATATTGAACCCTACGGACTAAGACTGGGATGCCATTAAAGTTCATGTGGGTGCAAAGGCAGGCATCCCAATACTTTTGGCAATATAGTGTAAATTAAAGCAACTATTTTCAACCAGGGTTCCTCCACATGTTGCTAGGGGTTCCCTTGAGTTGCAGCTGGTTGGCTTCCTATCTATGGTTGTCTGTATGGTTTTGGGTGCAACAACATATGGCAAAGCCAATGTCATGACACCAAAGATCTTTTAACCACCTCCCTCCCACCCACTGTACTTAAACGGCAGGGTGGGAGCTTCGTTGGTCCTAGTCAGCATTTTTCTTCTTCCAAACACAGGGAGTCAAGTTAATGCCAAAGAGCTCAAGTTTGGTCTCCTCAGACCACAGCACTTTCTCCCAATCCTTCTCTTAATCATTTAGATGTTCATTGGCATGACTGTACATGTACCTTCTTGGGGAGGGGGACTCGCCGAGTTTGAAGGAAGAAAAATGCTATGATGCTAAGAACACCCTAAGTGGGCAAACTTACAAAATCTGCAGGGGATCAAATAATAATTTTCCCCACTATACATAGGTCCAAATTGGACCAATGTTACCATACAACAAAAACCATACCCGGAGTTCGAATTTAGGAAAAAAGTTTTGCTTGCACATACCGTATATACTCGAGTATAAGCCGAGATTTTCAGCCCTTTTTTTGGGGCTGAAAGTCCCCCCCTCGACTTATACTCGAGTCATATAAATTTTTACATTGTAAATATTACCTGTAAAGATGTTGCGGCTGCGGCGTCCATCGTTCGAATTCCGCGGCGTCCATCGTTCAAATTCCGCGCTCTCTTTCTGTTCCTTCCTTGATAGGCGAGTCTCAGCAGACACTCTCCGCCTATCACGAACGTTCTCTCATCCTCAGTTTTCCAGCAGACGTCTGTGATTGGCGGAATACCCAACACAGTGTCTGCTGGGAAAACTAAGGATGAGAGATTGATCGTGATAGGCGGAGAGTGTCTGCTGAGACTCGCCTATCAAGTAAGGAACAGGAAGAGACCGCGGAATTTTGAACGATGGACACCGCGGAATTTGAACGATGGACGCCGCAGCCGCAACTTCTTTACAGGTAATAATTACAATGTAAAAATTTCTATTTACAGGGAACAGCGAGCTAGGGAACAGTGGGGCATCGGCTTATACTCGAGTCAGTAAGGTTTCCCAGTTTTTTTGGGCAATATTAGGTACCTCGGCTTATACTCGAGTCGGCTTATACTCGAGTATATACGGTACATTTGAATAATCCAGCAAATTGAATTTCACTCTTATTACTAACACGCTAGGCTGCCAAAATAAACTCTTGAAAACTTGCCAGGAACATCTCCCATTTTCCGTTTCAGTTACAACAGTTAGGCAAGACTCACAAATGCAGATCTTATTTTAGCTACACCTGTAGCAGTTTTTCAAATATACAAATAACCTGATTTACAAAAGAATATGCACATACACCAGTGCATCAGCCATGACAACCAAAATACAGTACATACAGTACTGTGCAAAAGTTTTAGGCAGGTGTGAAAAAATGCTGTAAATGAAGAATATTTTGTTAGAAATAGAAGTGTTAATAGTTTATTTTTATCAATTGACAAAATGGAAAGTAAATGAAAAGAAGATAAATCCAAATCAATTCAATATTTGGTGGGTCCACCATTTGCCTTGAAATCAGCATCAATTCTTCTAGGTAAAGTAGGGAATATCGTATATACTCGAGTATAAGCCGAGATTTTCAGCACATTTTTTTGTGCTGAAAATTCCCCCCTCGGCTTATACTCGAGTCACCTTTTTGCGCCTGATCTCCCGGATTTTGGGTACGAGGTACCGGCCGGCCATAGGTCCCCTAAACCCCAAACCTGGCACACATGTAGCCCCACTCTACAAGTGTGCAAAGTTTGTTGTCCGGGGGACCTACGGCCGGGGAGCACCGATTTTTCAAAGCCGGGCACCCCTTCCATAGACTCCCATGTTAAACGGTAATTTCTCCGGTAACTTTGGGGACCTGGTACCGGCCGGCCATAGGTCCCCCGGACCCGAAACTTGGCACACATGTAGCTACACCCCTTCCATATACTCCCATGTTAAATGTAAGTCTAGTCATGGGCACAGTGAGGCATGGGCACAGTGAGGCATGGGCACAGTGAGGCATAGGCACAGTGAGGCATGGACACAGTGATACAAAGGAAGAGGGTATGGGATCCCGCCTAGGTGTTAGTTGCAGTACTCACCGATATGATATCGGGGGGTGTAATCAAATATATATATTAACCACAAAAATAAAAAATAAAAAAGGGGACAGACAAGAACACTCCCTGAAGAGTTAACTGTTAACAGTTAACTCTTCAGGGAGTGTTCTTGTCTGTCCCCTTTTTTATTTTTGTGGTTATGGACACAGTGAGGCATGGACACAGTGAGGCATGGACACAGTGAGGCATGGGCACAGTGAGGCATGGACACAGTGAGGCATGGACACAGTGAGGCATGGACACAGTGAGGCATGGGCACAGTGAGGCATGGACACAGTGAGGCATGCACATGGACACAGTGAGGCATGGACACAGTGAGGCATGGGCACAGTGAGGCATGGACACAGTGAGGCATGGACACAGTGAGGCATGGACACAGTGAGGCATGGGCACAGTGAGGCATGGGCACAGTGAGGCATGGACACAGTGAGGCATGCACATGGACACAGTGAGGCACAGTGAGGCATGCAGACCCTTGGCTTATACTTGAGTCAGTACGTTTTCCCAGTTTTTTGTGGTAAAATTAGGTGCCTCGGCTTATATTCGGGACGGCTTATACTTGAATATATACAGTGCTAATGCGCAAACCAGAGGGGGAAAAAAGTAAATAAATGAAAAACGAACAAGGTAGCTTCCAACATAAAAGGTGTTCTCACACGAAAATAAATGACAATAAAGGGAATATGGCGCTTACAGGATAAACAATAAACAAATTAGTACTTATAAGAATTGTTTATCCAGTAAGCGCCACATTCCCTTTATTGTCACTTCTTCTAGGTAGACTTGCACACAATTTTTGAAGGAACTCGGCAGGTAGGTTGTTCCAAACATCTTGGAGAACTAACCACAGATCATCCGTAGATGTAAGCTGCAACAAATCCTCTCTCTTCATGTAATCCCAGTGAGGGTGTGAGTGGCCCCAAATTTAGTCTGCAGCAGGACAACCACCCCAAAAATACAGCCAATGCCATTAAGAACTATCTTCAGCATAAAGAAGTCCTGGAAGTGATGGTTTGGCCCCAACATGATCTCAACATCACTGAGTCTGTCTGAGATTACATGAAGAAGACAGAAGGGAACAATCTCTGCATTGTAACTTTGGTACAAGCCTTTGTGAAATGCTCTACCTCGTTTCATTGTACAGTGGAACCTCAAATTACGAGCATAAATTTCCCCATTGAAGTCAATGGAAACGAAAATAATTTGTTCTGCATTAACTTCAATGGCATGCAATACCGCATGCGGCCAGAGGCGGGGGCGCCGGAGAGCCTCGGAAACGGCCGAAAAGGCCCGAGGACACCTCGGCTGACCTTGGCAAACCTCGGAAAGACTTAGTTCCCGAGATTTTCCGAGGTCAGCCGAGCTGTCCTTTCCGTGCATTTCCAAACAGCGCCGATCGACTGCGATCGGCAACGTTCGGCTCTGCTCGGGTCTGGCGCCCCCCCACCGCCTCAGGCCAAACGCGGTACTGAACACCGCTTTGGCCTGAATCGTGCTCGTTTTGCGAGACAACACTCGCAAACCGCGTTACTCGCAATCCGAGTTTCCCCTGTACAAGTATATTTCTAAACTTTAATAAAAACGATAGAAACAGAAGAGACAGAAGGATTTGAGGCAGACTAAATCCACAGATGATCTATGGTTAGTTCTCCAAGATGTTTGGAACAACCTACCTGCCAAGTTCCTTCAAAAACCGAGTGTTCCTAGAAGAATTGATGTAGGTTTGAAGGCAAAGTGTGGTCATTAGGCTTGTGCAATTCGTTTCGTAACGAATCGAAATTCGTCCGAATTTAGCAACTTTCGGACATTCAGAAGCATTCAAATTTCCGAACAAAGCAATTACGAATAAAACTGAATCCAAAATAAATTATACCGCAAAATAGCGAATGCCCGAATGTCTTCGGCATAATTCGTTATGAAAAAAGTTACGAATGTACGAATCCATACGAAGCACAATAACACTCACTCTGCTCTCTGCTCCTCCCTCACTGTGCTGAACTCCCTCTCAAAATGGTGTACAGGGGCGGAGGTTATAGCCGCATGAAAAAACAAAAGTAAAATACGAGATTTCGAATCCATTCGAAGCACCATAACACTCTGCTCTGCTCTCTGCTTCTCCCTCACCGTGCTGAACCCTCCCAAAATGGTGTACAGGGGCGGAGGCTATAGCCGCATGTAAAAAACGAAAGTAAAATACGAGATTTTGAATCGTTACAAATAACCGCTATGTATTTAGAAAAGTACAAATCCATTCGAAGCACATTAGGCATAATAGGCAGCGTCGTTGTGAGAGAGACACGGAAAATTCCGAATCAACGAACCCCAAAAAAGTTACGAAAGTAGGAGTTGTGTCCAGAATCAAAGAAAAACAACGTACCCTACCGAAAGTACGAATTATAAATCAACTAAAAATTCAACGAAAAATGACGCTTGGGAAAATACGAATTAGTCCGAACACGAAAAATCCCGTCTAGCAAAATTACGAATGATTACGAATCAACAGGACCGAAAATAAACTAACCGAAACTAAACTAATTTTTCCGTTGTGCACAAAAAACGAACCGAAACTAAACGAATTTTTCCGTTGTGCACAAGTCTAGTGGTCATGTCACATATTGATTGGCTTTTTCTTCTGTGAACTCACTTTGCATTTTGTAAATTGATAAAAAATAAACAATAAAAAAATATATTTTGAAAGAATTCTTACTTTACAGCATTTCTTCACACATGCCTAAAACTTTTGCATAATACTGTACCTCCAAATTATCCTTCATTTGAATGATACCATACAACAAAAACGAGACATATGCGGTCCGCTTGGTTTCTCAATCGAAATTCGGACAAATTTTTTGTTATTTGGAAATTCGGACATATCCAAATTACCGAATTACAATAGTAACAAATTTAAATTAATCTGAAATAGAGAACCGAAATTCGGACGAAATTTGTTTTAAATTCAAATTCAAAAACAAATTTCAATTGAATTTGAAAACAAATTTCAATCGAAATCCAATTTGAAAAAAAAATAGAAATAGATTTTCCAATATATATATATATATATATATATATATATATAAAAGCATTCTTACTTTAGGCCCCTTTCACACGGGACGGATCAGTCATGATCCACCCCGTGACCCTCCGCTTGCTCAGCGGGGATCGCTCCGTTGATCACCGCTGAGCCGGCGGATGACTGGGCGGTCCCCGCACACTGTGCAGGGACCGCCCTGTCAGATCTCCACTCTCCCCTATGGGGGATCGGATGAACACGGACCGTCTGTCCGTGTTATCCGATCCGCTCCGCAGACGGATAGAAAAATATAAAATTTTCTATCCTGAAAAACGGACCATAGCGGACACGGGTGAGATCGGGTGTTAGCAGATGTTCATCCGCTGACATCCGCTATCCCATAGGGATACATGTATGTCCGTTTTTCATCCGAAAACGGATGGGTGAAAAACAGACATACGGTCCGCTAGTGTGAAAGGGGCCTTACAGTATTTCTTCACACCTGCCTAAAACTTTTGCACAATACTGTACCTCCCAATTATCCCTCTTTTGGAGAAACTGTCCCTCTTTAGGAACCAAATCCCTATGTCCCTCTATCCCCCGCAGTTATCCCTCCTTTTAGCCTGATGTAAGAATCTCTATAAAAATGTATTATTTAACTATTTTACCACACTAAACTTTTTATAACACCTTTAAAGTATTCTATATATTATTTTAGAAAACTGAAATAAGGAAAAAGTTGTGTTAAAAATAAATAAAATGACTAAACCAATGGATTAAATCATTTTTTGTGCATGCATCCTCACGGATCCCCATCTCACAAAGTTGGGAGATATGCAAATAGTATGCCAACGATTTTGTATTATGCACAGGCTACTTTGTATATACATTGAACTTGTGTTTACTTCCACTTACCTGTTGATGCAAGGGTTGAGAAAAGAACAAACAATTCCAAAAGAAACATCATTAGTAGAGATACTTTGTAGCCTAGATGGGTTGTTGCAGGCTGGTTAAGATAAAGTACCCCAGGTGGTTATCTTCAGGATCTATACAAAATGCTGCAGGAAAGATAGGGAGGGGCATGTGGAAAGAAGGAGAGGTTATAATGAGATCAAAATTTGGGGGAAATGAAACTGAGGGTATGAAATGCTTTTTCATATAAAGAGATTAAAACTTGGGAGAAACGAAACTAAAGTCATGAAAGACGTTCTCAGTTCTTTTCCTCTCTTGGCGCACACTATTGTGCAATTTGGACATTAGCCACGCTAAACAAAATATAAAAAATGGGCAGCTCAGAGCTCTTCTATTATGCGCACAATGTGATGACACCCATAGACAATGGTATTACCCAATCCAAAATATTTGGCAAACTGGACCCAATGAGTTACCACACATTACACTTTAGTTTATCCATTGCATAAACCCAATAAAATGATCATGCCTTTAATTAATGGGTGGATACATTGATTGAAGCCGTGTACACACGATCGGTTTGTCTGATGAAAACAGTCCGATGGACTGTTTTCATCGGACAAACCGATCGTGTGTACACGGCTTCATGTATGGGCCCCATCGGTCTTTTTTCCATCGGTTTTAAAAATTAGAACATGTTTTAAATTTTTCTGATGGATCAAAAACCGATAGCAAATTCCGATCGTCTATGGGTAAGTCCATCGGATAAAAAACCCACGCATGCTCAGAATCAAGTCGACGCATGCTCAGAAGCATTGAACTTAATTTTTCTCGGCTCATCTGAGTGTTTAACATCACCGCGTTTGGAACGGTCGGTTTTTTGACTGATGGTGTGTAGGCAAGACTGATGGAAGTCAGCTTCATCGGATTTCCGATTGACAAAACCATCGGATCGGAATCCATAGGATATCCGATCGTGTGTACAGGGCTTAACAGTTGTACTTCACCAGCAAACTGCAAATGTAAAGAAGAAAATCAACATAGAGTGAGGAATCATTGAACAAAGGCTAGTTATAGAGACACTAGGGGGTCGATTTTTCTAAAGGCAAATCCACTTTGCACTACAAGTGCCCTTGGAAATGCAGTCTCTGTAGATCTGAGGGGGACAGGCAAGGAAAATAAAAAATAGCATTTTTGCTCGAACATGATTGGACGATAAAATCAGCAGAGCTTCCCCTCGTTTCAGATCTTCCCCTCAGATCTAAAGCGACTGCACTTCCAAGTGCACTTGTAGTGCAAAGTGGATTTGCCTTTAGTAAATCAACCCCCAATGTCACTTTGTCCATTTAGGTCAAAATGGTAGTGTATGTGCAACGAGTCAAACTGAATCCACAGATACCAGGTTCCCTCACTATTCCTTCTGCTATCTCAGCTGACAAACATATGAGGGAGCATGTGACCCGCTTCCAGGTGGCATTACCAAGATCTGGCAGCTAATCACTAGGCCTGACCACTGCCACATGATCAAGGCATAGCACCCAACTGTCCCTCATTTGGAAGAACTGTTCCTCTTTTGGAACCAAGTCCTTCTGTCGCTTGTTCCTCTTTTTAGGCTTGATGTATAGAAAGGATGCTGCTGCTCTGGAGACCTGAACGAAGACAGGATTTTTTTCATTTAAACTACACCAACCAAGTTGAACTACCTTACTTATATGTATACCCACCCTCAAGATCTTCTCTGGTTAATCCATGGATACATTTGTAAAGCCTTCATTCCTTGCTCTTTGGGGTGGCTGCTGTCCTTCTGGGGATCCTTGTGTGGGACGTATCGGTCCTCGGGGGTTTCTCATTCATTTGGTCGATACACGACAGGAAACCTTCCATCTTATTCAGCTTAATCTTGTACTTTCTTTCAAGAAATTATCTATTTTTGATATGATTCAGTATTGAGTATCTTCAAATTTATGGTCTTCTCTATATGACCCTGAAGAAGGGACATACTTCAAGATTCTCGAAACGCGTCGGGCTGCATGAGAAGCAACCTCTATGCCTTTATATTAGCTTCTTATGAGCCTGGTATCATAATTTGTATTATGTATTATGTTTTTTTATGGTGATGTTTGCACCAAAAGGTTCTTAATACCTTGAATAAAACTTTTTTCAAGTTTTAATATAAAATGTCATTATACTTTGCCCTTAAAGTCCAACAGTTACGGGGGGGGGGGGGGGGTTGGGAACTTTTTTGTTCTATATACTAAATTAAGGGATGTTGGCAACACACATTGGAGATGCAGTCTCTCTGCAAAAAGGTGGTTTCTTTCTGTACAAAAATGTACAAAAAGTAAGTAAATACACCTTTCACCCAGTCTCTAAATTATTGCATTTCTTATTATGAAAATCTGGCATAAAGGAAAAGAAGTGAAGAAACCTCCTTCACCAATCATTTGCTGCATATTAACTTTACAAAACTGACCACACTAAGCAGTATAGCACACGATGGTCAGTTCTCTATCTATGCTGGGAACTCAGCCCGCTCTCCTCCAATGATCAGACTTGTCCTGAAATGTCCCCCCAGAACAGCCATTCACTGGGGAGAAAAGTGTGGGAAAAGGGTGTTTATAATGTTTTTTGATTTATTATTTTTTTCACAAAATGTTTCTTTTTATATTTATAAACAAATGTTTTGCCTTTCATTTCGAATGGGTTGTTTTACAAGGTGAAGGTTTACAATAACTTTAAAGCCCCGTACACACGATCGGATAACCTATGGATTTTCGTCCGATGGATTTGTCCATCGGAAATCCGATGAAACTGTTTTTCATCAGTCTTGCCCACACACCATCAGTCAAAAAACCGACCGTTCCAAACGCGGTGACGTAAAACACTCCGATGAGCAGAGAAAAATGAAGTTTAATGCTTCTGAGCATGCGTCGACTTGATTCTGAGCATGCGTGGGTTTTTTACCGATGGACTTGCCCATAGACGATCGGAAATTCCCATTGGTTTTTTATCCATCGGAAAATTTTAAAACAAGTTCTATTTTTTACAACCGATGGAAAAAAGACCGATGGGTACCATACACGATCGGTTGGTCTGATGAAAACCATCCATCGGACGGTTTTCATCAGTCAAACCGATCGTGTGTACGGGGCTTAACACCTTCGCGCCTAAAGGGTAAAACAAATCTAAATGCCTAAGCACAATTTTGCAATTTTGACATGTTAGTAAAACTGTACACCTATCATCACAACTACTTTGTGTATCCCGGTGGATTATACTGCATTTTTTTTTTCAGGACATGCATATGGCCTAATTTTTTTATTTTTTTTGTATTATTATTATCAAAGTAAAACTGCCCCAAAATAGAATAAAATAAAAATGTTACTGTATATTTCTTGCTACTACCATAACCTTCCATCAAAGAACAACCCAAATTAAATTCTCCTGCTCCTGACGATCAGCGTCAGATGCAGCGATACCACATATGTGTATGTTAGTTGTTGTTTTTACCCGTAGTACAGCCCAAAAACAATAGTGCACATTTTGCTTTTTTATCCTACATAAAACACACTGATACAAACTGACACATACAAAGAAAAAAAAAAATCCGGTAAAAAAAAAATACTGACCCTTGACCCAAACACTAACCATGGCACTGACCTAGATCAAACTCAGGGACGTGTGGTGAGGTCAGTGGCTGGTGAGGCACCGGCTAGTATCAGAGCCAGATACACAAAGGATCCGGCAGAACATCAAGTTCACTGAAGTGTAAGGCCCCTTTCACACTTCAGGCGTTGCGTTTTTATTGCATTTTTACCGCAATTTTTTACAGCGCTTTTACTGCGCTTTTACTGCGATTTTACCGCGATAACGCTAAAAATAGCGCTAACGCCTATGCGTTTTTACCACGATTTTACCGCGTAAGCCCTATTTTTAGCGCTAACGCAGTAAAAACGCATAGGCCCCCTAGGCATCTTCTCCCATGCGGGACCCAGTCGAAGGTACTGGGCCCCGGGTCTTTGCTAGTACCTCACCCCAGGCCTAAGGTGCCTGGGATGGAACTCGAACTCCCTTGCACCCAGGCCGAGGGCACCTGGGCGCGGACGACAGAACAGCAGCCCCCAGGCTGAAGGTGCCTGGGGCTCGGACCTCGTGTGCAAGATGTCCGCCCCCTTTAAACCCCCTCCCGGCACCGTTTTTTTACCGTGTTTTTACTGCGATTTTACAGCGATTTTACCGCAATAGCGTTAAAAATAGCACTAACGCCTATGCGCTTTTAACGCGATTTTACCGCGTTAGCGCTATTTTTAGTGCTAACGCGGTAAAAACGCATAGGCGTTAGCGCTATTTAAAAATAGTGCCAACGCCTATGCGTTTTTAGCGCGTTTTTACCGCGGTACTCATTCATTTCAATGGGGATAGGTGTTTTTACAGCGCTATTTTATGCGCCCCAAAGATGCTCCAAAAAAGCTGTTTGCAGGATTTTTTCCAACGCACAGCCAGCACAATGCCTCAGTGTGAAAGCCCTCAGGGCTTTAACATTGAGAATGCTGGGGCAGGATTATTTCAGGCGTTTTTACAGCGCTATTTTTAGCGCTAAAACACCTGAAAAACGCCTCGGTGTGAAAGGGGCCTAAGTCAAGGGAACAGCAGCACCACAAGGAGAACCGTCAAAGGTTAAGTAGGCCATGAGCAATCCTAGCGAGCAAGCGAAAGGAACACACATAGGTGTCTGGAGTGGATTTGAGATGTGTCTAGAGCTGGTACTCAGTAATAACATAGAACCAAAACAGAGAGAGACATTAGTGGATTCACAGAGGTACAAAGTATTGTTGGGTCAGGGAGGCCCTTTATAGGGACACTAAACGGTCTAAATGGCAATTTCTTTAAAGTCTGACATAAAATCAATACATGGAGCTTCCCATGTGGGGAAAGGTTACATGAGAAGTTTTTACAATTTTTTGTCTTACATTATAAACATTTGTGACTAGGCTCCATAGATCTGAGAGTACAGGTTGGTGGGGAATCTGATCCCATTATACAGGTTGCGCTTAGTTAGACGATCCTTGCTTGTGATAAAAACAAAAACAAAAAAAAGGCTAGTTATATGTCAAATTTTGAAAGTTGGGTATCCCATAGTTACAGTATGTTAGATTAAGAAACAATGATATTAAATATAATGCATTAAAAACTCTGATGTGACCCTAGCCATTGACCACAAAGGTTTAGTTATAGGAGGCTAAAAATGTTGGCAATGATGGTGCGTGCAATTTGGAAATGTTAAATGGTCAGTCCATTTAGAAGTAATATTTCATCTATATTTGGAACATGGTGGGCTGTATCAACTCCAGTTCAGATCTCATAGACTTCAACGGGGTTCGTTGTTTGGCTCCGAACATTTGCGATGGTCGAAAGTCCTGGCACAAACTGAACAGGGGGTCATTCGGTCCATCTCTAGCAGACCCATTAAAGTCCCTGAGAGATAGGAAACACTGTCAGGGGTCTTAACTTTTCAGCATCCACCAAACTTTTATATATTAACATTATCAGTAATATCCGTTATCATACAGGGGCGGATCCAGAATTCAGGGGGGGCAACGGGGCAATTGCCCCCCCTGAGAAATTAGTTGTGGGCGGGCAGGTGATAGAGCAGGTGGGCCGTGCTGCCGGGTGGCTCGGTGTGTGAGCGGGCTGGTAAGAGAGCGGGTGGGCCGGGCGGCTCGGTGGGTGGGCGGGCTGGGCGGCTCGGTGTGTGGGCGGGTGGGTGGCTCGGCGGCGGGTGAGAGAGCGGGCAGTAAGCTGGGTGGCTCGGTGTGTGAGCGGGGGTGGCTGGCCAATCAGCGAGCCGGCAGGCGGGGGAGAAGAGAGATGACATCATCTCTCACCGCCCTGCGACCGCCCTGAATCCCTGCAGTAACTTCTGCCCTTAATGTGCATCTCTCTGCTGCCTGACTCTGGGTGGGACACAGCAAGAGACAAGCAAAACACCACCTTAGCAGGCAAGTGGCAATCCACAAGGGGTGAGAGGTGATGTGGCAAGTGGACAATTCACAACTTGTGGCAGGTGACGTGGCAAGTGACAATCCGCAACTTGTGGCAGGTGACGTGGCAAGTGACACTCCGCATCTGGTGGCAGGCGACGGTGGCAAGTGACACACTCTGGGCTCCCACTGATTCTGCATCATGGTGAGTTGAACCATTTAATTTTATATTACAATGTAATAATAGAAATAATGCGCTTCAATCATCCTGACACCATAACAACTATGGTGCCGTGATGATTGAAGCTCCAACACCAGCCATTTCCCCAATAAATTGCCAGCAAAAAATATATATTTTCTGGCAGTGCCCCTCCCGAGACTAGACTCTGGATCCGCCCCTGCTATCATACAGTAAAGTATAATCCCAAACAGTTCCAAAAATGGCAATACCAACTTTATTTTTATTTCAGATAATTAGAGATGGTTAAAATAACAAACAAAAAGTGTATGAAAGTGGCTGTAGTCGCTGTGTTAGGAGCACCATTGGTGCAGGTATATGTGGTTTCTTGTTGTACAGCACCAGAGACAGAAGATGTGTTCCTCATGTTGCAGTAACCATTAGAGGCGCAGCCTCGCTGGGATGAATAAAGAGTCTGCGATCCTGTAAAAAGCAGTGATAAATGATGAGCATTGTAATTACTTCTGTAAATAACATGACTACTTTTTACTGAAATCTAAACTGCAGGCAAATATAAAAGACACACATTTAATGCATCTTTCTATTCATGAATACTGTGCCTTGAAAAAGTATTCACACCCCTTGAAAATGTCCACATTTTGTCATATTACAACCAAAAACATAAATGTATTTTATTGGGATTTTATGTGATAGACCAACACAAAGTGGCACATAATTGTGAAGTGGAAGGAAAATAATAAATTGTTTTCAATTCTTTTTAGGCCCCTTTTACACGGGCGGACCGTTTAGGTCCGCCTGTCAGTTTTTTAGGCGGACCTGAACGGGCGCTCCATACAGGTCTATAGAGCGACGGATGTCAGCGGTGACATGTCCGCTGACATTCGACCCGCTCCGATCCACTAAAGTCTGATGGATGGAAACCCTATTTTCCATCCATCTGGCAGATAGGATCGGATGAAAACGGACTCTATGGTCCGTCTTCACCCGATCCCTCATAGAGGAGAACGGCGCTCTGACAGGTCGGTCCCTGCACAGTGAGCGGAGACAGACCTGTCATCTGCCTGCTCAGAGGGGATCAACGGGGAGATCCCTGCTGAGCAAAGCGGAGCCCGTACACGGACACGTCCGTGTAAAAGGGGCCTTACAAATAAATATTTGAAAAGTGTGAAGTGCATATTTTGAAATTACTAAATCAGGAAGGTTCAAGCCAGCCATAGGGGTCCTAAAAGACAAGTAATGCAGAGTCTTCTATGCCATCAGGAGACAACTGTACCCAGGGCCGCTGATAGGAGGGGACCACCAGTCCTCCTGTAGGGGGCACGGGCACACAGGGGGGCCCAAACAGCAGGGGGAATTAGTGTGGTTTGGCGGAGGGCAGTTACAGAAGGATGCCCTGTGCAGCTCTCTGCAGAAGCTAAAAGCCAGTTTGTCCCCCTCCTGCCAGCTTTCAGCTGCTGAAGGGAGAGACACAGACACAGTGGATCATTCCTGTAATTGCTTCCACGACACTGATTCCCCTCCCTGTTCTGCCTGCTTCTGATCCCCCCCCCCCCCCCGTGTGCCCCCTTGTCACTGTGTATATAATTTTTTTTTTTATGTAAAAAAAACAAAAAATAAGGGCTAATTCACACAGGTTCTCTGTTATGTTTGTGTCCACTAATAATGATTTTAGTGTGTTTTTTTTTTTTTAATTATGGTCTTAATATATTGGGGCGCCCTACCAGGTAGGCTGTATGGGGCCCCGTGATTTCTAACAGCAGCCCTGACTGTACCACCTAAAACCACCAGTAAGAGTCTGGCTTAGAATCTTTAATAGCATCATCACCCCAATCCTTCTTTATGGCAGTGAACTTTTGGGTCCTGTCACTTTCCCAGACCAATCCAAATGGGACACCTGCCTGACAGAAATATTTCATCTTGAATTCTGTACATTGGAACACTTCCAACAGTGCTTGGCAGTCTGAGCTGGGTAGATTTCCCTTACTTCTCAGAGTACAGAAGAGGGAGCTAGCATACTGGGACCACCTACAAAACAGCAGTCCTAACTCATGCCACCGTAAAGCCCTACTGGCCATTAAGAACATGTCCAAGCCATGCGTCCTGCAACAACTTATCAAGCCTTGTCTATCCCAAACTCTCAACAATTCGAGCTGACAAAATCTCAAATAAAAAACATAATGAATGATTCCAAAGAAAAATATGTTGGAGAATGGAAAAATTAAATAACAAACTCCTATTGACGTCATCACGTCCAACAGAAAGTACATGGCTTTTAATGCTGGAATGCTGATGTGGGAGTCTCAGGCTTAAAGGGACACATACCAGTATATACACTATTGTGTTCCACTTCTCTGGTGCACTTTTCATGTGAGTGCAATATATTTTATTCTTTTTTGGACCATACGAGTAGTGATGGGCCCAACATCCCTCGGTTCGGTTCGCACCAGAACTCCGGAACATGGAAAAAGTTCAGACCTGAACCCTTTTGCCATAAAAAGGGTATGGGGGCCCGGGTACTGTCCTGGGGGACATGTATCAATGCAAATTGTTTTTAAAGTGGTTGTAAATCCGATATTTTTTTATTTTTTTTCAATAACCACCTGCAAGATAAAGGCATAATGAGCTAATATGACTAGCATAATAGCTCATTATGCATCACTTACCTTAGATCGGGGCCCCCGAAGCCATCCTCGTCTCCCTCTTCAGCCGCATCCATCGCTGCGGCGATAGCCGGAAGGTTACTTCTGGGTATCGCCGCACCAGCCAATCACAGCCCCGCTCTGGCGCTGTGATTGGCCGGAGCGGCGGAGACGTCACTCTGCGCATGCGCGCGAGAGCCGTCACAATCGGCTACACCCAGCTATTGCTGGGAAGTAGCCGATTTTGTGAATGGGATTAACCCCATGAATGCGCCATTGTCTACGGCGCGCATGCGCCGTAGACAGCGGCGCCTGTCGTTTTTAGTAAATATCTCCTAAACCGTGTAGGTTTAGGAGATATTTCTTGCACCTACAGGTAAGCCTTAATCTAGGCTTACCTGTAGGTGCAAGTTGAAAAAGTGAGTTTACAACCACTTTAAAAGATCGTTTTTAAAGGTTTAGTGATTTTATGATGCCTAAAGTAAAACAATAAAAATTAGAAATTCCTTTATGTATAGTGCCTGGGGGTCCCCTTAGTCTGCCTGTAAATTGGCGCATCTGTACTGCGTATAGAGCCTGCTGCAGCAAAACTGACATATATAAAGAAAAAAAAGACATTTAAATACATTTTCTTGACTGCAAGGCTTCTTGGAAAAAAAAAATACAATAAAAAAAATTGAAAAAAAAGGTGTGGGGGGTCCCCCCCAATCCACACCAGGCCCTTAGGGTCTAGTATAGATTTTAAAGTGAACCTCATGCCAAAATTAAAAAAAAGTGTGGGCCCCTCCAAAATCCATACCAGACCCTCAGGTCTGGTATAATTTTGAGGGGAACCCCCACACCAATATTCTTTTTTTAATTCCCCCCCCCCCTCCTTACCCATACATGACCACATGCCCTCAATATGGGGACAAGGGCCTCTTCCCCACAACCCTGGGCAGTGGTTGTGGGGGTCTGTGGACAGGGGGCTTATAGGAATCTGGAAGCCCCCTTTAACAATATTTGCTATTGCCTTCCCCATTCTCCTCCTGGCCAATCAGGTCCTGAGACCGTCACCCGATTGGCCGAGAGGAGAAGCGAGGAAACGCATGGCAGAAGCGATGCTGAGGAGGAGGGGATGCAGGGGAAGCCACCGCCTGGAGGAAGCGCATTATTGCATATCATTTTTTTATATTTATGTAGCGCAGGAGTTTTTGCCACCTAAGTTACTGTGTATATATGTGATGTAATTTAAATAAGAGTTTGGCTCCCTCTGTTGTCCGTTTTATTTAATGCTATTAAGACTTTTGTTTGGCTTCATTAAACCATGAAACAAAGCATGGTGGGAAATGAAGTGAAGTAGGAAGTGACTCTATTGCCATAAGTTAGTTGAAGACTACAAACCCACAATGTAACTGTGTTACCAGGATGCAATGCACAATCGCACAGCCTGTTGGGTAAACAGATAAAAGCAGAGGTGTGGCCGGGTTTCTTTCTCTCTGGATGCCATCTTTCAACTAGCAAGAGGCCTGTGTGAGGGTGCCCAGGGCTGGAAGAGCCTGGGCCTAGATTTGGAGAGCGGATCGCCTGACAGAGGGATCCTTGTGGACAGCCCGGCTGATCGAGCAGGCGGATCAGCCCGCGCTTCATAGCATTTGAAGCCACCTATTCACCAGCACTTTGGGAGCGGCCACGCTGTGTAGCGGCACCATCTTCTTTTCCAGAGACATCTGCAAGGGAGTTCCGGACGGAGCATACCAGTGGGCTGAGGAGCCGTAGCAGTGAGAAGGCACTTGCCTACCAAGTAGTTGACTGAGTTTGTGAGAAGTGTTTTCCTGTTATCCAGACTGTGTTTGCTGACACCTGTAGTTCTACGAATAGGAATCCATTACACCTGAGTGTTTGTACAACTGGATTGACAAAGTTAGCGGTTCTTTTGCAACTACATTATATCCTCACAGTTATTACTTTTCCTCCACCCTTTTTGAATTACAAATAAGTGCACCAACAGAGCTAGCTGAAGACGGATTGAGCTCAAAGGAACAGCCATCACTTTGCTACTTTCATAGTTTACCACATAGGATTACAGCAAGGCTGAACTGTCCTCTAGAGGGAGCCATTTAATAACATAAACTTTTAACACTTAAAGTGGTTGTAAACCCTGCTGTGCTTTTTTTTTTTTATACTACCTACAAAACAAAGACATAATGAGCTAGTATGCATAGCATACTAGCTCATTATGAATCACTTACCTGAGATCGAAGCCCCCGCAGCGGTGCTCGGACACCTCCGTCACCGCTTCCATCTTGCTCCCCTCTGCCTTCCGTGTATCGCTGCTCTGGCGCTGTGATTGGCCCCGGAACGGCGATGACGTCACACGTATGCGCACTTGGGCCGGCTAACTCCATTCAGAAACCTGGCGCATGCGCGTGACATCAGCGGCGCCGGTTTTAAATACAAATATCTCCTTAACCGTGTAGGTTAAGGAGATATTTCATGCACCTACAGGTAAGCCTTAATCTAGGCTTACCTGTAGGTGTTTGTTTACAAAGTGGGTTTACAACCACTTTAAAGCGGAGGTCCACCCTGAAATTTTTTCTACACTAAAATTCATAAAAAAAAAGAAAAAATTTATAGAAAAAAAATATATTTTATACTCACCTGAAATGCCCGTTGCTATGCGGAAGTCCCCTAATCTGCCTCTAATGTGCCTCTTCCTTATCCTCGGATTGAGAACTTCCGTTTCCTCTTCTTGTGAATGGGGCGCGCTGCCTTCTGGGAACTGTGTGTATCCCAGGAGGCAAGCCGCCCATTCACAAAGCGCCGTGTGAGTGGCGCATGCGCAGTAGGAAACGGGCAGTGAAGCCGCAAGGCTTCACTGCCTGTTTCCCTTAGTCAGGATGGAGGAGTCGGAACCTGCCAGCAGCGATCGATCGCCGTCGGGGGACCGACATTGCGGGCGAGTAGGACAGGTAAGTGTCCCTATTAAAAGTCAGCAGCTACACTGTTAGTAGCTGCTGACTTTAAAAAAATAAAATAAATCTGTGTGGAGCTCCGCTTTAGTGTGACTGTTTGCACTGTTATTGCTGTGCTGTCATTTTGGTGTGTGTGTGTGGGTCTGAGTGGAGAGGTGTCCCAATACAGGCATCATAGTATTGGGGATTTCCTCCACTGTACGCCTATTCACATCTACCTCCATTATATGGTAATCGGGTACAGTGATAAGACAACATTGAATTAATTGTGTTGCAGTGACTTTACGGAGATCTGTGTTCAGTCACCTATGTTTGTACAATAACTGCATGTCACTCTTGTTCTAGTAAACTATTTAAGTGGTTAATTCACAACTTGTGTGAGACTTTATCTGAAGAGCCGAGTACCGAGGTGACGGTAAATATACAATGCAGTGTGGTATTATTGTGTTTTCTTTTAACTATTGGGTCTTAAACTGCTATACAGTTGTGCCAAGGGGGGGGGGGGGGGGGGTGTCAAGCCAATTTTCTGGGGTTGAGAGGCAGAGTGCAGGCCCAATCAATTATCAGCAGCTCCTAATGAGGTAGTGCTACATTTATATATAAATTCATATTAATTCCAGATTGTCTGGAGAATGGCATTAACTTACCTGTAGACCTAATTTCAGATTTATTAAGACACATGGTCTGCTCCCCGTTACACTGCACAAAGCCGCCAGTACAGGCGTATGTGTCTGTTGAGTAACACTGCTGACACCACACTCTGTTAGGTTGGGAACTTGTGTTTGGTACTTATGAAATAGGAAAAAGGAGAAAGATCAGTTAACGCATAATAATTGCCTTTCTGTGGACAGCTTTCAGGTACAGTTTTACTATACCATGGTCATGGATGGATTGAAAAACTGGTATTGCCAACTGAAATGTACTAAGCAATGTATTACAGGAATAGCACAGTAAACAGAACTATTAAATAAGAATTCCAGGTATGGCAATTTTGACATAAGCTATATTGTTCAAAGTTGTGGGACACTTGCCTTTAAACGCACATGAACTTTAATGGCATCCCAGTCTTAGTCCGTAGGGTTCAATATTAAGTCAGCCCATCTCTTGCAGCTATAACAGCTTCAATTCTTCTGGGAAGGCTGTCCACAAGGTTTAGGAGTGTGTCTATGGGAATGTGTGACCATTCTTCCAGAAGCGCATATGTGAGGTCAGGCACTGATGTTGGACGAGGAGGCCTGGCTTGCAGTCTCCGCTCTAATTCATCCCAAAGGTGTTCTATCGGGTTAAGGTCAGGGGTCTGTGCAGGCCAGTCAAGTTCCTCCACCCCAACCTCGCTCATCCATGACTTTATGGACCTTAGTGACTTGTGCTTTGTGCACTGGTCCAAATCATTTGGTGGAAGGGGGGATTATAGTGTGGGGTTGTTTTTCAGGGGTTGGCTTGGCCCCTTAGTTCCCGTGAAGCGAACTCTTAAGGCATCAGCATACCAAGACATTTTGGACAATTTCATGCTCCCAACTTTGTGGGAACAGTTTGGGGACGGCCTCTTCCTGTTTCAACATGACTGCACCGCAGTGCACAAAGCAAGGTTCATAGAGACATGGATGAGCGAGTTTGGGGTGGAGAAACTTAACTGGCCTACACCTCAACCTGACAGAACACCTTTGGGATAAAATAGAGCACAGACTGCGAGCCAGGCCTTCTCGTCCACATCAGTGCCTGACCTCACCTGACCATGGATGGTCAAATGGTTCCAATAGACACACTCCTAAACCTTGTGGACAGCCTTCACAGAAGAGTTGAAGCTGTTATAGCTGCAAAGGGTGGGCCAACTGGGATGCCATTAAAGTTCATGTGCTTGTAAAGGCAGGTGTCCCAATACTTTTGACAATATAGTGTAGGTTAAATATGTTTAGATACCCTAATATTAGTGTAGCGGAGTCCCAAAATTTAACCCTGCTATACCTAAATTTAGGGGTGACCAGAGCAATAGTTGGCTCGGGTCTTTTGATTGTTTGGACTCTGCCTTACTGCTGTGTCACCTGGCGTGCAGTTCCCCTTTGGGCGTATAGGTGGTGTTGTCACCTGTACCTGGGGTTGAACCACAGGTGACGGAGTAGGTATTGGATGTCCTCTCTCGGCTGCCATTGGTGGGTGGTTCTGGCCTGCTGTACATATATATAAGGGGCAGACGCCATTGCACGGGGAGCCAATTCCCAGGCCCCCATGCCCGGAGGAGAGCTAATTCCCAGGGCCCATGCCCAGATGAGAGTGAATTCCCGGGGCCCATGCCCGGAGGGAGCTACCCCTCAGAGGGGGGTGCGCCCCATCTTGATCGAGGAGTCTCAGGCACCTTCGGCCTGAGGCTGCAGAGTTCCAGGTGGGCCCAGTACCTTTGACTGGGTCTACAACCAAAGAGAAGTCCCAGGGAACCCGCGTGAGGGTAACCGCTCTGACACAGAGAAACCAGGGGAGGATCGATCCCATAACAAGAGGGCGAGTTATAAAGTATTGCTGACTCGGGAAAGGCCTGGTGACCTGTCAGAGGGAAGGATTCCTCACTTTGCAGACTGCCTCTGCGGAGTGTTGAAAGTTCAGGAGGGATCTCCTTGACTTGGTCCTTGGAGGGGACTGAGTCATTGTTCCAGCATCACGCTGGCTGCTAGTGCTATTGAGTGACTATCCGGGTGAGCTGTACCCACTCGGGATCGAGTGGCGACGAAGTCAAGAGTGTGCCTGAATCCACTTCTATCTGCTAACCTTTTTCTCACTTCAACTCTCTGGTTCCTGAAAGCAAGATAAAATAAAGTCGCATTGGAGTTGATATGTTGTGTGGACATTGACCTCATTTGGGAAACATAAACATAGAGGGGAGAACCAGAAGAAGGAAGCAACTAACTGCAGGACCCAAGTATGTAACACCGCCTGACCTTTATAATCTAGAGGACACGGGCATGTGGCATGGTGTGTCTTATCCCCCTGCTTGAGAAGGTAAGAGGGGGAAAAAGATCCGTGTGCTACATTAGGTTTGCCTAATATAACAGAGCTTTTCCTCTTATCTTTTATTCATTGAGACCCAAGGAAGAATACACACCACAACCCCTCCATCAGGGCTCAAGACAGGATAAAACGTGTCACCCCCAAAACGCTTGACTGTGTTTAATGACTTTTTACCAACAATTACAATTATCTTGAACACTTTCATCTGGTTTTGGTCTGGAGCTCCTTTCTGTATTTTTGCAGTCTGAGGATTTATTCAGATGAACCATGCTTCAAAGCAAGCTGCTTGGACGTTGCTGTCTCTTTAGACAGACCTCACTGCCCACCGCCACCAACTATGCCAAGCAAGCAACCCCTCATGTTTTCATTATGCAGAAGGACAGACACTCAGGACAGGACTGCGAAAACTATTACAATAATTGTCCGATTCCATGGAGGTCCTGAGGGTATGGAATATTTTTACTTACATAGGTCCAAGATGGACCAATGTTACCACACAACAAAAAACAAGACATGTGCGGTTCGTTTAGTTCTGAATCAAAATTCGGACAAACTTTTAGTTATTTGGAAATCTGGACGTATCCGAATGAACAAATTACAATAGTTGGGAATTTAAATGAATCTGAAATAGAGAACCGAGATTCAAACAAAATTGTTTTGAATTAAAAAACCCCCCTGTTCCACCCCAATTCCTTTGGCCTTCTCCTTCTCCCCCCCCCCCCTTGCTTCCTCATTTATTCCTTCCTCTCCTCCCTTTTCCCTCCCCTTCTGTCTTTTTAACTCAGTGGAATCCTGTATATCACTTATCCTCTACCCTGTACATTTTTACTACCTTAGATATACTCTCCGCTAACAATCCCCCATGTCTTCCACGGGGGGAAACTAACTGGCATTTTTGGGACCACCTTCTGGGTAAGCAATCTCTCAGTGTTAGTGTTATTGCTGTTTTGCTAATATTTTATGCCTGCTTTATGTATATATATGTCCTAAATAAATTACCTGTTTTTATAGATTACTCCTCCTGACGAAGCAGCATTAAGACCGCGCAACTAGTAGAGGATCCTTAATCTATGAGGATAACTACCAGATATTCCCTTTCTGAAAAACCTATGAGTAATTGTATACTGTAAGGTTTAATTTCCCTTTTTATTTGAAACATTGATTTTGTTCATGTGTATATTTTTTATATGTAATAAATGAGACTTTTTATTAAAGTTGATTGTCTGTCTGTCTATCAGTACCGGGATAGTCCACAACCATTCCCTTTTGGTTTGAGTGTGTGAGAGGACCGCCTCAGCAACTGTCTGCACCCTCTTTCCTCCCTGTATCTCCATACTGAATTCAAATTCGAAAAACAAATTTCAATTGAATTGAAAAACAAATTTCAATTGAAATCCAATTTGAAAAAAAAAAATTAAATAGAGTTTTAAAAAAAGAAATACAATAAAATAGGACATAAAATAATAATAATAATAATATATATCTATATATGTGTGTGTGTGTGTGTGTGTGTGTGTGTAGATATAGATATTTAAAAGCATTTCTTCACACCTGCCCAAAACTGTACCTCCCAATTATCCCTCATTTGAAGGGATTGTCCCTCTTTAGGAACAAAATAACAAAATCCCCTATTTCGTTCCTCGCTGGAGAATGTGTGGAGAGACTGCAGTGTCGCTGGAATGGGTTATCGTTGGACATCGGGGAGACGGGAGACAGGATTTCATCACTGGAAATTATTTTTTATTTATTTAAAAAAAAATAAAGGACTTGTCCAGCTGTGTCTGTGTGTTTTTTACAATTTTTTACACTTTCTTTGTGAAATGGTAGGGGTACAATGTACCCGTTACCAATTCACATAGGGGGGCGGGATCTGGAGTTTCCCTTTGTTAAAGGGGGCTTCCAGATTTCGATCAGGCCCCCACAACCACCGAGCAAGGGTTGTGGGGATGAGGCCCTTGTCCCCATCAACATGGGGACAAATTCCCCATGTTGAGGGCATGTGGCCTGGTACGGTTCAGGAGGGGGGGCGTTCTCTTGCCCCTCCCTCTTTTCCTGCAGCCTGGCAGGTTGCGTGCTCAGATAAAGGGTCTGGTATGGATTTTTTGGCGGAACTCCACGCCGTTTTTTTTTTTTAATTTGGCGTGAAGTTCCCCTTAAAATCCATACCAGACCTGAAGGGTCTGGTAGGGATATTTGGGGGGAACCCCACGTCATTATTTTTCTAAATTTGATGCAGGGTTCTCCTTAATATCCATACCAGATCTGAAGGGCCTGGTAATGGAATTTGGGGGGACCCCCACGCATTTTTTTTTTTTATCAATTACTTTTCTCTGTATTGCCGGGAGCCGACAATTCATTATAGCCACGAGTGCTTTTAAATTCCTTTTTTTCCTTCAGAAATGACACTTTGTGCAGGAACAGTTCTAAGCATGGGAAACAAGCTCTGCTTTACAGGCATACTATACACCTCCACCCCCGGTACAAAATTTAATGGAATATTTCACTTTTATTGTTTCACTTTAAGCATTATTAAAATCACTGCCCCCTCTTTTCCTGTGGCCTGCCAGGTTGCGTGTTCAGATAAGGGTCTGGTATGGCTTTTTGGGGGAACCCCACGCCATATTTTTTTAAAATTACGCGGTGTCCCCCTTAATATCCATACCAGACCTGAAGGGTCTGGTATGTATTTTTGGGGGAACCCCACACCATTTTTTTTTTTATTACGCGGGGTCCCCCTTAATATCCATACCAGACTTGAAGGGCCTGGTAATGGAATTTTGGGGGGACCCCCACGCATTTTTTTTTCCTGCGCAAAATATAATTTTTGAAGGAAAAAAAGTCATTTAAAACTACTGGCAGCTATTAATGAATTGTCGGGTCCCGGCAATACAGATAAAAGTCATTTAAAAAAACGGCAGGGGTTCCCCTTAAGCTTCATACCAGACCCAAAGGGCCTAGTATTGGACTGGGGGGGACCCTTCCTTTTTTTTCAATTACTTTTCTCTGTATTGCCGGGGACCCCGGGATTCATTATAGCTGCGAGTTTTGAATGACTTTTTTTTCCTTCAGAAATGACACTTTGTGCAGGGACAGTTCTAAACACGGGAAACACTCGCTACTTTACAGGCATACTATACACACCCCCTAGGTACAAAATTTAAAGGAATATTTCACTTTTATTGTTTCACTTTAAGCATTATTAAAATCACTGCCCCCGAAAAAACTGTAGTTTTTAAAACTTTTTTTTTGCATTGATACATGTCCCCTGGGGCAGGACCCGGGTCCCCAAACACTTTTTATGACAATAACTTGCATATTAACCTTTAAAATTAACACTTTTGATTTCTCACAGACTTTTAAAGGGTGTTCCGCGGCTTTTCGAATTTGCCGCGAACACCCCAAATTGTTCGCTGTTCGCTGAACGGGCGAACTGCCAATGTTCGAGTCGAACTCATGTTCGACTCGAACATAAAGCTCATCCCTATTGTGGAGACACCTCCCCAGGATTAGTGAGTATTCACATACATTACAATTATAGCTATTCTCTGGTCATTTTTGGATTTTTTGGTTAAGTAAGGTTCATTTAGTCTACATGGACTAACAGAGAAGAAATATGTTCCTTATTCCTTGCTTCCCCTGCAGCTGCCACTTTTCTGTGCTTCCACTCCCACCTCAGGTTGTGGGTGGGTCCTCACATACATTGCAGGGCCACTTACCATATGGGTGGGGGGTTCCGAAAAGAGATTCTTTAGCTTATTGGAGTTCAGCTTTAAGACAAAAAAAATTCATATACAGATGCAACAAAAAATGATAAAAAAATTATGGTTTGCGGTTTTTTGTTTTTTTGTACATTGTTGCATTTTATTTTCAATCAATAAAACTTTCTCAATTTGCAGCACAAAATTAACTTGTGTAATCAATTCAATTGACATGGTTTCTTTTAATTTTTTAAGCAAAAGCTGAAGGATTTGTGATAGGTTCATGTGATGGACTTCGGTCTCTTTTCAACCTTTTATAACTATGCAAATATTTCAAATCAATAACTTCAGGAAGAAAAGACAGATCACAGCCGGGAGGTAGAAGCCTTTTCGGAGACCCGTACTTCCACTAGTGCAGACAAACTTAACTGATGCTGATAGTCCATTAGCGCTGGAAGACTGGCTGCCAAGGTTGCAAATGCTTTGCGTGGAGCAACCACGATAGGATGCTGCGAGTGATTGGCTTCCTGCAAAAAGAAAGCAAATAATTCATTAAAATATTTAAAAAAATAAAATGTATCATTTAACCACTTCCATACTGGGCACTTATACACCTTCCTGCCCAGACCAATTTCCAGCTTTCTGCGCTGTTGCACTTTGAATGACAATTGCGCGGTCATGCTACACTGTACCCAAACTAAATTTTTATCATTAGATAGAGATTTCTTTTGGTGGTATTTGATCACCTCTGCGATTTTTATTTTCTGCTAAAAAATAAAAAAAAGACCGAAAATTTTGAAAAAAAAAAAGTTTTTTTTTGTTTCAGTTACAAAACTTTGTAAATAAGTTAGTTTTCTCCTTCACTGATGGGCACTGATGGGGCTGCACTGACGGGCACGGATAAGGCGGCACGGATGGGCACCGATGAGGTGGCACGGATGGGCAACGATCGGCAGCACGGATGGGCAACGATCGGCGGCACGGATGGGCAACGATCGGCGGCACGGGTGGGCACAGATAGGCGGCACGGCTGGGCACAGATAGGCGGCACGGCTGGGCACAGATAGGCGGCACGGGTGGGCACAGCTAGGCGGCACGGGTGGGCACAGCTAGGCGGCACGGATGGGCATGGATGGGCACTGATAGGTGGCATGGATGGGCACTGATAGGTGGCACTGTACTGTACTAATGGATGCCAATCAGTGCCAAACAATAATGCCTGCCAATCAGTGGTGCCCATTGTGGGCACTAATTGGCATCCATTGTGGCACTGATTGGCATCCATTTGGCATTGGCATCCATTATCCCTGGTGGTCTAGGGTGGCATACCTTATGGTGGGCTTCCCTGGTGGTCTAGTGGCATCCCTGGTGGTCCAGTGGGCATCCTCGGGGGGGGGCTGTGCTGATAATGGATCAGCACAAACCCCCCCCTGTCAGAGGAGCAGCCGATCGGCTCTCCTCTACTCGCGTCTGACAGACGCGAGTGAGGAAAAGCCAATGACCGGCTTTTCCTGTTTACATCGTGATCAGCCGTGATTGGACACGGCTGATCACGTGGTAAAGAGTCTCCGTCGGAGACTCTTTACCTAGATCGGTGTTGTGGGGTGTCAGACTGACACCCCGCAGCAACGATCGCCGCGATGCGCGCCCCCGGGGGCGCGCATCGGCTCAAAATCCTCATATGACGTCCAGTCAGGATTTTGAAACCACTTTGCCGCCGTCAATCCTCTATAGGGCGGGCGGCAAGTGGTTAACCAATTCAGCCCCGGAAGGATTTGCCCCCTTCCTGACCAGGCCATTTTTTGCGATTCGGCACTGAGTTGCTTTATTTGACAATTGCGCGGTTGTGGGACATTGTACCCAAACAAAATTTATGTACTTTTTTCCGCACAAATAGAGCTTTCTTTTGGTGGTATTTGATCGCCTCTGTGGTTTTTATTTTTTGCGCTATAAACAAAAAAAGAGCGACACTTTTGAAAACAAAAACACAATATTTTGTATTTTTTGCTATAATAAGTACCGGTATTCCATAAAAAAAAAAAAAAATGTTCCTCAGTTTAGGGCGATATGTATCCTTTGACATATTTTTGGTAAAACAAATTGCAATAAGCGTATATTGATTGGTTTGCGCAAAAGTTATAGCGTCTACAAAATAGGGGATAGATTTATGTAATTATTTTGTTTTTTTTACTAGTAATGATGGCGATCTGCTATTTTTATCGGGACTGCCATATTGCGGCGGTCAGATCTAACACTTTTGACACTATTTTGGGACCATTGACATTTGTACAGCAACAAGAGCTAAAAAAAGCCATTGATTACTGTGTAAATGTCACTGGCAGGGAATGGGGTTAACACTGGGGGGAGATCAAGAGGTTAACTGTGTTCCCTGGATTTGTTCTAACTGTAGGGGGGATGGGACTGACTAGAGAAGGAGAGAGAGATCGGTGTTAATACTTAGTATGAACACACGATCGGTCTCCTCTCCCCTGAGAGAACCAGGATTTGTGTATTTACACACACAGATGCCGGTTCTCGCTCTCTTACAAGCGATCATGGAACGCGCATCGGCTCTGGGCACACACGCCGCCTGCTGTCATGTCTTTAAAGGAGCGATGTACAGCTACGCCGATTTGCCCAGCCGAGCCAACCTGCCGCAGTATAATTGCGGCGGCTGGTCGGCTAGTGGTTAAATCAAGGCTGTCCAACCTTTTGATCTTCCTGGGGCCATGTTGGAAGATGAGAAATTGTCTTGGGCCACACTATGATACTACTCTAAACACTAACAATAAAGCCTGGTACACACTACTAGTTTTTTTCTGTTTAACCCAGTGTGTTAAAACGAAAACAAAACTGACAGGTCGGAGCCGCTGTACTAACAATCCAATGTTAGTGCAGCAATCTCCCCTACTGAGCTATTGTGTTCTATTAAACCGGCCAATGTCGCCCAACATTCAGCCCATGTGTACTAGGCATAAGGATAACTGAAGAGCAGAAAAAGTCAGGCAGATCACAAGTTAATGAACACTGATATAGATAAAGTACCTATCTAAGTAATACAACTTTAAAAAAAAATGATTATTATAAAAGAGGGCAACATAAAACTAGTGTGATACGTGACACTGTTTTTGATCAACTAAATATCTGGTTGGATGGATGGAGTAGCAATTCTCAATGAATTCTCAAAGTGCTCATCAGATATTTTGGTTCAAAATTTGCTCTTTTGCGCTTCAGCCTTGAAAATAGTTGCTGTGTCTCCCCACAGGGATGTAGTCCCAAAGGGAGGGGGCGAGCATGCTGACTAACCCCCAGCCAGAACGGCTCGGATGATGGGGGCAAGCTTACTGAGGAGGAACAGGAAGTGAGAAATTCAGACAAAGAAAAAAATTATTTAGAAGGGAAATGGAAGGAAAAGGTAACTAGCTTAAAGGAACCTAGTTAGAAAATAAAAAATGAACCTTTACAACCCCTTTAAGGTAGACCAGGCAGGTATGGTCCTTTGCAAATTAATCAATCTAGTGTATGGAGAATAGTAGAATTACATGAATCATACTCTGAAACATCTTTTACGTTTTATTTCAGGTACTTATATAGCGCAGTCAATTTATGCATCACTTTAAAGAGGAAGTAAACACCCCCCCCCCCCCCCGAAAAACTGGATAAAATAAGACCCTGCAAGCAAAAGGCATAATGAGCTAGTATGCATAGCATACTAGCTCATTATGTGGCACTTACCTGAAATCGAAGTCCCCGAAGTCCTCCTCGGTCCCCTCCCCCGCCGCTATGTCCCCTCGGAGCTTCTTCCTGGTATCGCCGTCCTGGCGCTGTGATTGGCCGGAGCGGCGATGACGTCACTCCCGCGCATGCGTGCGGGACCGGCATAATCCCGGCATGTCCCATTCATTATGCCGGGACACTCAGTGCGCCTGCGCCATTGTCTACGCCGTGCATGCGCCGTAGACATCGGTGCAGTGTTTTCTGCAAATATCCCCTTAACCGTGTAGGTTAAGGAGATATGTCTTGCACCTACAGGTAAGCCTTAATCTAGGCTTACCTGTAGGTGCAAGTTGTCAAAGTGGGTTTACAACCACTTTAAATATAGTGTAATGTTGGGGGTTGTTTAGCTCAAGTGTAGCACCCGCTAGTGAGAACAGTCCCACACAAATGTTTCCTTTTGAGGGCTTGTTGGCCCACTTTTATTAAAAAGAATCAAACAAAGTTCCAGAAATAAAAAAAAAAAACTGGTTTTCCTCGCAGGGGGTTTTCACCATCAACATTAAACAGTTGTAGGTTCAGCCTCCTGGCTCACACATGCAAAAGTGCAAATAAAAATACTGAGCCGCCTGGCTCTCTTCAGCAGCAGCACCACTGCTCAGGCTCCCGCATGGGGCCCTCCTGACTCCTGTCAGCAACCTTAGACTCAGGTCTCTGGGTTTCACAGTGCAGCCTGCAGCCTGCACTCTCTAGCTACTCCAGCTTCTCTAGCTACTCCAGTGCACACCTGCACACTCTGGGTTCTCCCTTGCAAGCCTGGTCTCCTCGGGAGGGTGGAGCCCAGAATCCTGGTCCTGACTCTCCTATCAGGTCCCCACACACCTGAACCATTAGTGTGTCGTTGAATCTTAAAACCCGGACCCAGGACTGGGGATTTCATCCCACCCGGATCTCTAAGAAATCCCCGGGCTCCAGGTCCCAAAGTGGACTTTATTAAATAATGAGGAAACTGAAACACCAGTTTTCTCTGTACATCACAAACTCCCTGGAGCCCCTCAACCCGTCCAGTTGAGAATTCTGGGTCACTACACTGGTGGGGTACCACACTACCACATACCCCCCCCCCTTGTTTTGACCCAGAGAGCGGAACACACCAGTCCAACCTCCTCACTTTGGCATGACCATGTCAGCTACCACCCACATGGGCCAAATCTTGTCCCATCAGGTAACTTTCTCCACATCCCCCTGCTACGTTTACTCGGGCTCTGCAAAGACACTCCCATATCTTTTTGCGTGCACGCTTCCAAAAGCGATGTCTTTCTATTTCCCTTGGACCTACACTAGCCACCTTATCAGTAGGGAGTTTACTACTCTTGGCACCTTTTTGCACCCGAGGTTGATTTCTGAGCTTTAAGGGTCCGATACCATTGAGGTTACCAAGGGCTCCCACATTTTCTGATAGACCACCCCTTTTCCCTTTATTTAATTTGGAAAGGATCAGATTTTTAAACACTTGTTAAGTGATAAGCGGGGGCTCTTTTATTGGGGTGACACTGGTCCCTCTCTGAGCTCTATGCACGGGCACCCCCTTACTATTCAAACTTAGCGCCACTTGTTTCACCATGTACATTGCATGCTTCATTATGGCAGTTTCATCACCAACATCCTCATAAGACTGCAGCCTCGTCTTAGTCTCCTTCTGAAGGACATCCTGACTGTCTTGCCACTCTGAGGTTTCTAGGTTTCTAAGTCATGTGACACCTTGCTGCGCTTTGGGCTATTTCCTTCCGACCATTGTTTACCAGGATCCTTCTCAGATCCTAGAAGTTCCTCAATCCTCAGGAAACCTTCCCCAGAATTACCCTCCTGAACCTGTAGGAAGCCTAATTCGGCTGTACCTTTTACCTCTTCTAAGTCAGTCACACCATTTATCTCCACACATTTTTTTGGATTAGAAGCAACCGCATCACCTTGACCATCAGGTCTGCCATCATTTTTGTCACCCATGGTAACCATACCATCAAAAATTGCCAATGCGCTGCATTTTTCATCATGGTCAGAAATATTAATGCATTTGTCATATTTCATTTCACCCATGTTTGGCAGGGCAGTGTCTGGAGAGGAACTGCACCCAGCAGAGTGGTTGTCTACGACAGCTTCACTGTACACAAACCCCATTGGCATGAGATCCTCTGCCAGCAACTGTCCTGACCCCGGACCATCATCGCATAAAACAACATCTGGACCTGTGACTACAATCACTTCATTTATTGCTGTGCCATCTGGCACTTCCACCAACACCAGCTCATTTGGCACGGCGTCAACCATTACCACATCATTAGACCCTTTGTGGATCACAGACATGACCTCCTCTGTGTATTCGCCCTTACATGGTGCTTCCATCTCATGAGCAACATCATCTGCAGCAGCAAGTGCACCCTTGCATATAAGTTGCTATGCAGGTCCTTCATCTGGCACTGCAGAAATCATGTCTGCTCCACTCTTACCAACAGAGGCCTTTTCCAACAAAGCCAACAGGCTTTTTGCCCATCTGTCCCAGTCTGTTATCCCTGCACTACCAGAGGGACAGAGTGGCACAGCAACAGACACATTGCACATGTCACTTTTATTTAAACCAGACTGTGGTAATACATTTTTAACCAGAGCAGGCTGCAATACCATACCCTCACCACCTTGCTCTGGTGGCGCTTCATTAAACGCATGAACACCTTCACACCTGTCATTGCCAGACTGCAATAACCTATTTCCATCATGAGTGTTTTCAAACATTTCCGTTTTAGCATTTAACATCCTGTTATAGCCAGGTTCAGGTACCCTCTTATCCCTCAGAGCGGCACCATAGTTGTCCCAGGCAACCTCCGGCTCCAAAACACAGAGCTCCCTAGGGGTTTCTAGGGACACCTCTATAGCCTTCATCTCAGTTGCTAGGGGAGATAGCACACCTTTAACTGCATTCCTAACAATGTATTTATCTCTAGTGAGCTGCACTAGCCCATTAGCAACTGTACCATCAACTTTAGCCAACACAATATTAGCAGTTTTACCCATCACATTATCATAATTAAGTTTACCACTTGCCTCCCCACTGGACAGGGCACTGCAGCGAGGCAAGTCCTTTTCTACACAGACAGTGGATCTCCCATTTGGGGTCACTTCCACTCCAATGTGCACAGTCACATGTCAGTCTCTTGAATGCATTTACCAGCAACAGTCTTACCCATCACTGTACCAGGGGTTGCCATATTCACTTGAGTGCCTTGTCTATCCTTTGTTGCACTTTCACTGGCCAACTCTCCCTGGTGGCCATGGGATGAAACTGCAGCAGCCATTTCTGACTCCATAGCACCCCCTGCAGGCACAACAGGTACTTCCTCACTGTTGCCAGAGGTGATTGAAAACATTTTTAAACAGGAACCTGGGCTTGCAGACAAAGACTTCTGCCCAGTAGCCATATCTCCAGCCATGTTCCATAACCTGGGACAAGAAAAAATTCCATGCCCAAGTTGACCACATTCCAGGCATGGTACATTTCTGCACATATCTTTAGTGGGACGCCGATCCACATCTCCACTGTAGCTCCTTTCGGTTAACATTTGATCTCTCGTTGCTAAGGGAGATGGCACTCTTCCAGCTGTACTTTGCTGACTTTCCCAAACGCAGCGACTTTGCGATCCTTGGAGCATTGTTGCTTTCAACTTGCCACGATCCTCTATCGGCAATACGTTTCTCACGTGGTCCGCAGACTTGACATCACCGCCATTTCTACGGGCAACCACATACCTCTCGAACTTCTGATCAGCCTTTTGAACACTCCTGGGACTCAAATCAGGCTTCCCAAACATTGTTGCAGACCTTTGTCTGGCCACGTCACCTTGTCTTGGAGACTGAGGCAAAGGGCACTTGGAGACAACATGCCCCAACTCTCTGCACCGCAAACAGCGCTCTTGCTTCAGGGCCTTAACAGGGCTTCCCCAATTGCATCCTCTTGTAAGCTTGGTATTTTGCACATTAACAGCTGGCCTGCTTGCACCAGTGTTGCCAGGGGAAACAGCATGCACTTCCCCTTTAACTGGAGCTGGTGTAGCAAAAAACAGTCTGCAACACTCTCCGGCAGGCTCAAACCCTTGCATCATCTTTGCAGTCACTCCACCAAACTTTTGCGCTGTCCAGCAATAATGAAGCTTTAAAGCAAGTTGCTTTTCACTTCATGCAAGCTTTCCTCACCTGCACACACAGATTGTGCTGTCTCATGCACACAAACACAGTTCATATAACAGATGAACTTACTTTTTCCGGGGATCTCCAGTTCTGCCCGCATTCTCCACCACTTGTAATGTTGGGGGTTGTTTAGCTCAAGTGTAGCACCCGCTAGCGAGAACAGTCCCACACAAATGTTTCCTTTTGAGGGCTTGTTGGCCCGCTTTTATTAAAAAGAATCAAACAAAGTTCCATAAATGAAAATAAATGTGGTTTCCCTTGCAGGGGGTTTTCACCATCAACATTAAACAGTTTTATGTTCAGCCTCCTGGCTCACACATGCAAAAGTGAAAATGAAAATACTGAGCCGCCTGGCTCTCTTCAGCAGCAGCACCACTGCTCAGGCTCCCGCATGGGGCCCTCCTGACTCCTGTCAGCAACCTCAGACTCAGGTCTCTGGGTTTCACAGTGCAGCCTGCACTCTCTAGCTACTCCACCTTCTCTAGCTACTCCAGTGCACACCTGCACACTCTGGGTTCTCTCTTGCAAGCCTGGTCTCCTCGGGAGGGTGGAGCCCAGAATCCTGGTCCTGACTCTCCTATCAGGTCCCCACAAACCTGAACTATTAGTGTGTCGTTGAATCTTAAAACCCGGACCCAGGACTGGGGATTTCATCCCACCCGGATCTCTAAGAAATCCCCGGGCTCCAGGTCCCAAAGTGGACTTTAATAAATAATTAGGAAACTGAATCGCCAGTTTCCTCTGTACATCACAAACTCCCAGGAGCCCCTCAACCTGTCCAGTTGAGAATTCTGGTCACTACACTGGTGGGGTACCACACTACCACAATAGGTACACCTGTTCAATTGCTTGGTAACACAAATTGCTAATCAGCCAATCAAATGGCAGCAACTTAATACATTTAGGCATCTAGACGTGGTGAATACAACTTGCTGAAGTTCAAACCGAGCATCAGAATGGGGTAGAAAGGGGATTTAAGTGACTTTGAACGTGGCATGGTTATTGGTTCCAGGCGGGCTGGTCTGAATATTTCAAATACTGATGATCTAATGGGATTTTAATGCACAACCATCTCTCGGGTTTAAAAGAATGATCTGAAAAGAGAAAATATCCAGTGAGCAGCAGTTGTGTGGAGGAAAAATCCTTATTGATGTCAGAGGTCAGAGGAGACTGGGCAGACGATGAAGTTCAAGATGATAGAAAGGCAAAAGCAACTCAAATAACAACTCGTTACAACCAAGTAGGGATGAGCCGAACACCCCCCGGTTCGGTTCGCACCAGAACATGCGAACGGACCGAAAGTTTGCGCGAACTTTCGAACCCCGTTAAAGTCTATGGGACTCGAACGTGAGAAATCAAAAGTGTAAATTTTAAAGGCTAATATGCACGTTATTGTCCTAAAAAGGGTTTAGGGACCCGGGTCCTGTCCCAGGGGACATGTGTCAATGCAAAAAAAAGGTTTAAAAACAGCCATTTTTTCGGGAGCAGTGATTTTAATTATGCTTAAAGTGAAAAAATAAAAGTGAAATATTTCTTTAAATACCATACCTGGGGGGTGTCTATAGTATGCCTGTGAAGTGGCACATGTTTCCCGTGTTTGGAACAGTCCCTGCACAAAATTACAATTCTAAAGGAATAAAAGTAATTTAAAACTGCTTGCGACTTTAATGTAATGTCTGGTCCCGGCAATATGGATGAAAATCATTGAGAAAAACGGCATGGGTACCCCCCCCCCAGCCCATTACCAGCCCCTTTGGGTCTTGTATGGATATTAAGGGGAACCCCACACCCAAATTAAAAAAAGGAAAGGCGTGGGGCGCCAAGGCCCTATATACTCTGAACAGCAATATACAGGTGGTGCAAACAAGACAGGGACTGTAGGTTTGTTCTTAAGTAGAATCTGTTTGTAATTTTGAACTGGTACATTTTTAAAGTGTAGCTCCAGCCAAAACATCTATTTTTTAAGCTTTTTGAAAAACATAAGGAAGGGTTATAACCCCTGTAACATTTGTTTTGCTGTCTGTGCACCTGTTCAGAAGATTTCATCTCACTTTCTGTCCCAATGACAATTCGATTTTGAAAATGTGGGGTTTTTAGTGAAACAAGGAACTCTTCCAGGAGAAAATTTCCCTTCCTAGGGGTAGATTTCCTCTCACTTCCTGTTGTCTCCTTCCGTTTGCAAGTAGGAGTCGTTTGTAAGTTGGATGTTTGAAAGTAGGGGCCTGCCCTATATACTCTGCAGAAATTTGGGCCTTAGGTGTTGGTGTTGCCACAACACTGTAAGCCCTCACAGTTACTCTTGGTGGGCGCAGGAACGGGCCCTGCTGTGAAATATTAGATCAAGAATTGTAATTACATGCCCCTGTTGAACAGGGGCAGAAAAATTGGGTCTTTGGTGGTGGACGGTGTGGTGGTGTTGCCACAACACTGTAAGACCTCACAGTTACTCTTGGTGGACGCAGGAACGGGCCCTGCTGTGAAATATTAGATCAAGAATTGTAATTACATGCCCCTGTTAAACAGGGGCTGAAAAATTGGGCCTTAGGCACTGGTGCTGGTGCCACCACACTGCAACCCCTCACAGATACTCTAGTTGGAGCGCAGGAATGAGCCCTGCTGCAAAGTATTACAGCAAAAATTGTAAATACACGCCCCTGTCAAACAGGGGCAGAAAAATTGGGCCTTAGGCACTGGTGCTGGTGCCACAACACTGCAACCCCTCACAGATACTCTAGTTGGAGCGCAGGAATGAGCCCTGCTGCAAAGTATAGCAGCAAGAATTGTAATTGCACGCCCCTGTTAAAAAGGGGCAGAAAAAATAGGCCTTAGGCACTGGTGCTGGTGCCACAACACTGCAACCCCCAACAGAAACTCTAGTTGGAGCGCAGGAATGAGCCCTGCTGCAAAGTATTGCAGCAAAAATTGTAATTACACGCCCCTGTTAAACAGGGGCAGAAAAATTGGGCCTTAGCCACTGGTGACAGTGCCCAGAACTAAAAATGTTCTTACAAGTACGGATGAACCGAACACCCCCCCGTTCGGTTCGCAGCAGAACCTTCAAACGGACCGAACGTTCGCGTGAACTTTAGAACCCTATTAAATACAATGGACGTGAACGTTCGAAATCTAAAGTGCTAATTATAACGCCTAATATGCATGTTATTGTCCTAAAAAGGGTTTGGGGACCTGGGTCATGTATCAATGTAAAAATAATCTTTTAAAACGGTCGTTTTTTCGGGAGCAGTGATTTTAATGATGCATAAAGTGAACAAAAAAAAGTGAAATATTCCTTTAAATATCGTACCTGGGGGGTGTCCAAAGTATGCCTGTGAAGTGGCACGTGTTTCCCATGTTTAAAACTGTCCCTGCACAAAATGACATTTCTAAAGGAAAAAAAGCCATTTAAAACTGCTTGCGGCTTTAATGTAAAGTAATGTAATGTAAAGTAGGGGCCTGCCATATATACTCTGCAGAAATTTGCCCCTTAGGTGTTGGTGTTGCCACAACACTGTAAGCCCACACAGTTACTCTTGGTGGGTGCTGGAACGCCCCTGCTGTCAACTATTATATCAGGAATTGTATTTACATGCCACTGTTGAACAGTGGTAGGAAAAATTGGGCCTTTGGTGGTGGTGCTGGTGTCACAACACTGTAAGCCCTCACAGTTACTCTTGGTGGGTGCAGGAATGGGCCCTGCTGTGAATTATTAGATCAAGAATTGTAATTGCATGCCCCTGTTGAACAGGGGCTGAAAAATTGGGCCTTAGGCACTGGTGCTGGTGCCACAACACTGCAACCCCTCACAGATACTGTACTTAGAGAGCAGCAATGAGCCCTGTTGCAAAGTATCGCATAAATTTAGGCTTTAGGTGAATGCTATGCAAAGCACACGGTAGTACACTAAGGCCCCTTTCACACGATCCGTGTCCATGTGCGGGCTCTGCTTTGCTCAGCGGGGATCGCTCCGTCGATCCCCGCTGAGCAGGCAGATAACAAGTCTGTCTCCGCACACTGTGCAGTAGACTTGTGCACAATGGAAAAATTTGTTTAGTTTCGGTTCGTTTCTTTTTGGTCCTGTTGATTCGTAATCGTTCGTAATTTTGCTAGACGGGATTTTTCATGTTCGGACTAATTCGTATTTTCGCAAGCGACATTTTTCGTTGAATTGGAATGATTCGTATTAATGTAAGCCTTATTTTTAGTTGATTTATAATTCGTACTTTCGGTAGAGTACATTGTTTTTCGTTGATTCTGGACACAACTTCTACTTTCGTAACTTTTTTTGGGTTATTTGATTCGTAATTTTCCGTGTCTCTCTCACAACGACGCTGCCTATTATGCCTAATGTACTTTTCCAAATACATTGCGGTTATTTGTAACGATTAGAAATCTCGTATTTTACTTTAGTTTCTTACATGCGGCTATAGCCTCTGCCCCTGTACACCATTTTGAGAGGGAGTTCAGCATGGTGAGGGAGAAGCAGAGAGCAGAGCAGAGTGTTATTGTGCTTCGAATGGATTCGTACATTCGTAACTTTTTTCATAACGAATTATGCCGAAGACATTCGGGCATTCGCTATTTGCGATATAATTTATTTCGGATTCGGTTTTATTCGTAATTGCTTTGTTCGGAAATTCGAATGCTTCCGAATGTCCGAAAGTTGCTAAATTAGGAGGAATTTCGATTCATTACGAAACGAATTGCACAAGCCTACTGTGCAGGGACCGACCTGTCAGAGCGCCGCTCTCCCCTATGGGGGATCGGATGACGACAGACCGTAGAGTCTGTTGTTATCCGATCCGATGACGGATGGAAAAGTAGGGTTTTCCTCCGTCACACTTTGGCGGATCGGAGCGGGTCGGATGTCAGCGGACATGTCACCGCTGACATCCGTGGCTCCATAGGGGTACATGGAGCATCCGTTCAGGTCCGCCTAAAAAACTGACAGGCAGACCTGAACGTAGGGTGACCACATGTCCCGGATTGCCCGGGACAGTCCCGCATTTTGCAGGTCTGTCCCGGGCACCTTCATTCCAGGACAATACAGTGTCCCGGAATGAAACTGACACAGCTACCCCCCAGGCCAATCTGATGCCCCCAAAAAAGGCCGCCACATCACCGCTTTACTCACTTGACAGTACTTGCCCTGGCCGGGAATGCCTGGAGGAGCACAATCCCCGCCTCCTGCTTGTGATTGGAGAAATCATAAATCCTGCCTCTTATGTCCAATCACTGTGCTGTGATTCGTTACAGCACAAACTGTTTTTTGGGAAGGGGGGATGTCCCTGAATGGTAGTTTGGAAATGTGGTCTCCCTACCTGAACGGTCCGTCCGTGTGAAAGAGCCCTAAGTGAAACACTGACTGTCTGCAGCTAGCACAATCACCATCATGCTTGGCCAATCATCAGTGAATTATGGGCCTTGTCGCGCAGCACGAATTTAGCGCGAACGGACCATAACGTTCGTTCTTCGTCGAACGATCGAACGGCCGATGTTCGAGTCGAACGTGTGTTCGACGCGAACACGAAGCTCATCCCTACTTACAAGCTATCAGAATGATCATTGAGGAGGAAGAGGATAGTCACTCAGCATAACAGGATAGTCACTCAGCATCAGCATAGTCAGTCTTGAAGGGATCTGACATTCAAAAAAAATTATTCAGTTACATCAGAATCAGGTGCTTGGTAGCTGGTGGTGATCCAACACTGATTCATTTTTATGAAGGTCAGCCGATCGACCGAGTCGGTGGACAGGCGCACCCTGTGATCGGTTACAAAGCCTTTAGCAGCACTAAATGTGCGTTCCGAAAGAATGCTGGATGCAGGACAGGCCAGTACCTCAATTGCATACTGTGCAAGCTCTGGCCAGTGATCCATCCTCAAGACCCAGTAACCCAGAGGATTTTCGGTGGTAAAGATGTCCAAGTTTGATCTTGCCCCTAGGTATTCCTGCACCATGTAAATCAGATACTGGCGATGGTTGCTGGAACCGATCATACCTTGGGGCTGCGGACTAAAAAATTGTCTGAACGCATCGGTCAGAGGGCCACCTTCTCCACCGCTCTTTCTGTGACTGACCAAAGCCTCAGCAACACGCTGTCCAGGACCAGGAATTTGTAACCTCCCAGGCTCTGAGAACGCGTTTCACAAACCTTTCTGCAAGGCCTCCCGAAGATGTTTAATCCTCTGCTCCCTCTGCGATGGCAAGATAGGGTCCACAACCTTACCCTTGTAACGTGGATCAAGGAGGGTTGCCAGCCAGTAATGATCCCTCTCCTTGATACCACGAAATATGAGGATCCTTCCGCAGGCTTTGCAGGATCAGAGAGGCCATGCAGCGTAGGTTTGCTGAGGCATTCGGTCCGGAGTCCTCTGGGTCACTAAGGACGACATGATCCGCAGCCACCTCCTCCCAGCCATGTACAAGTCCATGGGTTTCTTGGGACTGTAATTGATCCCTTGAAGACTGCTGCTGAGTGCTAGGCTCCACCTCCATGCTGACACAAACCTCCTCCTCGTCCTCTTCCTGTGTGATAGGTGGGCCAGCAGGAACACTGTCTGGATAAAGGGGGCCTTGAGAGGTCAGTGCCCTTATTCCACGCAGCGTGTGCTCCAACAGGTGGACAAGAGGGACAGTGTCACTGATGCATGCACTGTCACTGCTCACCATCCTCGTGGCCTCCTCAAATGGTGACAGGACAGTGCACGCATCCCTGATTATGACCCACTGGCATGGGAAAAAAAACAAGCTCCCCTGACCCTGTCCTTGTGCCATATTGGCGCAGATACTCATTGATGGCCCTCTGCTGCGTGTGCAGCCACTGCAGCATGGCCAACTTTGAGTTCCACCTGGTGGGCATGTCACAGATTAGGCGGTTCTTGGGCAGGTTAAATTCCTTTTGGAGGTCAGCCAGCCGAGCACTGGCATTATATGACTGGCAGGAATGCACACAGACTTTCCTGGCCTGCCTCAGGACATCCTGTAAGCCCGGGTACCTGCCCAAGGACCGCTGCACCACCAAGTTAGGGACGTGAGCCAAACAGGGCACATGGGTCAGTTGTCCCTGTCGGAGGGAGGAGAGGAGGTTGGTGCCATTGTCGCAAACCACCATTCCTGGCTTAAGCTGGCATGGTGTCAACTACCTCTGAGCCTGCCCCTGCAGAGCTGACAGAATCTCTGCCCCAGTGTGGCTCCTGTTCCCCAAGCACACCAGCTCAAGCACTGCATGGCATCTTTTTTCCTGCGTACTTGCATAGCCCCTTGAACGCCTATGGAGCCCCGCTGGTATAGAGGACAAATCAGCACAGGAAGAGGCCATGGAGGAAAAAGAAGAGGAGGGGGTGGAGGAGAGAGGTGTGTCAGAATCACCACTAGTAGCATTTTGGAGGCGTGGTGGCGGAACAACCTCCAACACTACTGCACCCTGTCCTGCATCCTTCCCAGCTGCCAACAGAGTCACCCAATGCGCCGTAAAAGATAGGTAACGTCCCCGTCCATGCCTGCTGGACCATGAGTCAGCGGTAATATGCACCTTACCGCTGACCGCCCTGTCCAGCGAGGCCAAGACATTGCCTTCCACATGCCGGTAGAGTGCCAGAATCGCCTTCCGTGAAAAAAAGTGCCGTTTGGGAACCTGCCACTGAGGAACCACACATTCCACAAACTCACGGAAGAGGGCAGAGTCTACCAACTGAAAAGGCAGCAGTTGAAGTGCTAGCAATTTAGCCAAGCTAGCATTCAACCGCTGGGCATGTGGATGGCTGGGAGCGAACTTCTTTCGGCGGTGCAGCAGCTAGGGCAGGGAAATTTGCCTGGTACAATCTGACGTTGGAGTAGCGATAGCAGATTGCCCGCAAGTACTTGGCAGTGACACACCTAATTCTACACCTTCATTCCTCTCAGTGCAGGTTTCTGAGAGGACTGAAGGTATAGTGGGGTTGGAGATCAGAGCTGATGAGGAGCAAGGAGAGGTCCGCTTTGTTCTTTGGTGTGGGTCTTTTATGTACACTTGCCAACGGACTGCATGGCAGGTTGACATATGTCTGATCAAGCATGTGCAATGGCGTCCCTAGGGGGGGGGCAGAGGGGGCCCTGGCCCCCCCAACATTATGCTGTGCCCCACCATGTGCCCCCCCCAAAAAAATTTATTTTTTTGCCATTTTTGTATTTTGCTCGGGCTGCCGCTAGGGTAACATAGTTTCTACTGAGAGGGAGAGTGTCCCCAGTCAGCTCCTGTGGGGGATTTCTCCCCCTTCCTCTGCTCGCTTACACTGCATAATGCGAGCGCTCACACAACCACAGCCGCCCGATCTGCTCCTTCCCCTGCATCCTCATTGGCATGGAGAAGAGCAAGTTGCAGGAAGGACTCCACGAGCACTGTGGGGGGGGGATGAGGGCCCAAGCCTTCATCTCAGTTACTGAAAAAACAGACTGATTTCTCCCGTCCTTAGGACAGGAGAACCAGCCTGTAAATTCAGAGAGTGGTGACTGCAAGCTGAGCCGAGTGTCAGTCTATGACACTCTTTTACAGCCCAGCGAGTCCAGCCACCCCCCCTCACTCTCCTCACTTACGAGCAGGGAGGAATACAGCTCCTCCTCCTCCCAGTCCCGCCCACACTATCCTGGCGTGCTGTATCTGAAGAGAGGGGATGTGTGGGCGGGAAATATGAAAATCAGCAGCATTCCTGGCTGTGTGTGAATGATGCCTGAGATTCTAGCCTGGACCTGTGGGTGTGTGCACTGCAGACTGCAGTACATTGTAATCACTGAACTGCATTATCTCCATCCCTTCTCTCCCCCATCTGTCTCTCTCCCCCTCTCCTGTTCTTTCAAGACATTCACAATTTACTTTCACTTTCTGTTAGGCAGGTAATATACGGTGCAAATTTATTTCCCGCATCCACAGATTGCAGGAAAGAAACTTGCATAATTCCCCCATCAACACAGACAGTGCTGACAGGGGAAACCCTCCTGCCCAGCAATTGTATTCTCCCGACAAACAGTGATTATCACTAGTGGCTATAGCAACCACTAGTGATAATCATAAGAGAATCTGCTCATTAATGGTTCAAATCTCAGCCGGTTCCTGCTGAACCAGCTGAGATTTAAACTGTCTATGGCTGGTCTTAGCTCTTAGGCAGCCCATATATTGATCACTTTTTTTCATTCAACTATTAGGTTGAATGAAAAAAAAAAAGAAATGATCCAATTCCCCCATCTACACATTATAGGTGGATGGGGGAATCCTCCTAGTGTGGACCAGTGCTGGAACAACCAGAGTTGCTGTCCTGTCCCGGCTATTCACGGCGCTGGTCTCTGTCTCCATTGCAGCGGCGGCAGCACATTGGAACCAAGTGCTGGTTACTTTATGGGGCTGAAGTACAGGAGGGCCAGCACAATTTGTTGTTAGAGATGGGCTGGGCATGTTCAAAATTCCACATGCCAGAGCCTGCCAGGAAGCCCACACTGCACAGCGCTAATCACAGGCAGTGAGACATTTCCCGGTCCGCAGCTGCACAGATCAGGAAATGTCTCACTGGCTGTGATTAGCACTGTGGAGTGACGGCTTCCTGGCGGGATCGGGCATGTGGGATTTCAAACACACCCAAGCCCATCTCTATTGGTTGTAGACAGTTGAGCTCTTGGCAGGTTGCTTAGCAGCAGTAGAGCCTTCTCTGACATGCTGATCGGGATGCAATCCAGGTGATGCTCCTAGTCAAATCCTAGTGTTAAATATCAGTGATTTTATTGATCAAAGCCCACATTTTACAGGCATAGAGCCCACATGGCTGCTGAACATATAGTTGATTATATATATGTGGTTGTACTCTTGATGCTAATAAATACTGTGTTTATTAGATCTGACTGGGAGCATCACCAGGATCACATCCTGATCAGCATGTCAACACAGAAGGTTATGCAGCATTACTGCTGCTAGGTGACCAGCTGGGGGCTCGGCTCTCTATAACCAATAGTGCCAGCCTTCCCCTGCATGCACCCATAATGTCACCAGCACTAGGTCCTAATAGACTGCCGCCGCTGCCAAGGAGACAGATGCCAGACCAGTGCTGTCTAAAACAAAGCTCAGACAGCTGAGGAACCCCACAGTGGCAGAACACCAGGGCCCGGTGGCAAGACAACCTTTGCAACCCTGATAGTTCTCCCACTGCTTTGGACCCTTATATTTTCTTGGTGTGCTGGTGACATATATCTCTTGTTTTCTGCCACCCTGGGGGGCCCCAGTATAGTAGGAAGGGAGCTCACTGCAGAACACGTGAAAGGGCCCGTTGTGGGATCGTAGTGAAGGGCCCCAGAATACACATATATATATATATATATATATATATATATATAAAATTGCATTTTATAGTTGGCCCCCCTACTTTTGTCCCTGTCCCCCCCCCCCCCCCAATAAAGGTATCATCAAATTAAAAAATGTGTCTCAAAAAATGATGATAAACTTCTAATAATATTGAAACCAAAATGGCAGTCCCAAGACTACTGGAATGGTATCCAGATAGTCTATGTAAATAAAGTCACAGTCCACAGAAAAAAAAAAAGATGATCAAAACCCAGATATCTTGCAAAATAGGTGAGATATACAGCATAGGTGGTCACCCTGGAGTGCTTTCAACCTTTTGATAGTTGGGGAAAATTAATACTCTTACCCGCAGATGTGGACTCAGCTCACCCTGTACGGCGGTGGGTCAATCAGGCTTATATCCACCAGTAGTGGAACCAGGAATGTAGGTCTTCCGATAAAATCCTCCTTCTGCTGACAGTACGTCCAGAGGGGCCAATACTCCAGGGAATGGGGGAAAGCTGGATGTTTGAACAATCCAATCCCCGGACCGTTACTCCACCAAAGGTTACATTATAAAAGGGAAAAAAAGAGAGGGTCTCCACATAGTGTATATCCCAAAAATATTCTCGGTATTTATTGAAAATTTTCAAATATTCAAACAAATTAATAATTTAAAAAAGATTGCAATCAATTGATAAAAAAAGCGCAGTATGGGGCAGCTTAGGCCAGCATGTAGACCCAACGGCGTTTCGTCTACAAAGACTTTGACTGGGGTACCTGCTAGTCGACCACCCCCTGCGCTTATATAAGACAAGAAATTACATAATGATAAGAATGTGTGTCCTGTCACAAATCCCGCTTCTGGGGTCTGGTTACATGTTAAGGCTATGGTGATGTCAGTATAGGTCACCTGCCTGTGTCAGCCAATAGACATATACATGCTCTATCAAAAAACGTTGTTAACTTGCCATGAATAGGCGTAATGAGACTTGGGGAACCAAAGAGAACTAACCTCTAAGAGCACGTGACCCCCGGGAGTGTTCCGCAGGGCATTCTGGGGCGTGTACTAGTTCCTGGAATATGCCATACAGGCTAAATCCCAAGGTTCTGCCTTCCAGCGTGAACTATAAAGTCACATGACCGCTTGGCTCCTCTAAGATATCTCGCAGGGCATTCTGGGTCGCGTAGTTCCTGGGATATGCCGTGTAGGCTAAATCTCAAGGTTCCGCCCTCCAGAATGAGTGTCTAAATGCCCAATTACCATATCAATTGGAAAAAACCTGCAAAGCATGCTGGGACGCATGGTTCTGGAATATGCCATATGGGCTAAATTCCGATATTCCGCTTACCAGTAAGACAGCGTGTGTCTAAAAATGCCGTGCAGACCCCACGTGATTGCGGGGCCCAAGGAATGCTGGGGCATGTAATTCTAAGGTATGTTGCAAATAGCAAAAGTGCGATCTGCTGCACAAGTCTCAAAAAAGGCCCACACCAAAGAACTTTTGGAATAACGCGCAGAGACAGCAGCGCCCTGCACATGCGGAGCTCTGCGGTATGATGCAGTCGGTGTGCTGCCATTAAGCTGGCCCCTGGAGGGCATCCTGCCTCATTGGATATGTGCCTCCTCCTCCTCTCTCCTATCAGGCACCTACGTAGAGTCAGTGACCTCATCATGCCCTCCCTCCTCATCACTGGAGTAAACCTGGCAGTATGCTGCAGCTGGGGGAACATGACTGCCAGTTTGCTGTCCTTCTTGGGCACCCCCTCTCTCTGGGTTTACGTTACTGCCTTCCTCAAGCTGGGTACCATCATCGGAGCCTTCAAAATGCTGCGCATCCTCCTGCAGCATGTACCCAACACTGTAGTCAAACAGTTTGGTGGACTCTTTAGGAGGACATGGTGGGGCTAGGGAAGGAGTGACTGATGCCATTGAGACGAGGGAAGGGGCCGCTTTGGCAGACAAAGTACCCTGAGGCTGGGTGAGAGAGGAAGAGGAGGATGAGGACGACTTGGTCATCCACTCTACCAACTCTTCAGCATGTTGCGGCTCAACGCAGCCAGCTGCCGAAAAAAAGGACAAGCGTGCACTATGACCACGTGCTGATGAGGATGCACCGTATCCACGACCAGCACTGTTGCCTCTAGACCCAGAGCCTGCTTGCCCTCTTTTATTAGCCTGTCCGTGTCTGCCTCTCCTTGTTGGCCTTCCAGACATACATTATTTGATGTATTGGAATAGGTAGGTACACAAGGAATTGTCTGCAGTCAGCTTTAGCTGCACACTGTGGCCAGTATACAGTACACTGACTTAATATACTGCAGGTTAGCTCAATCAACTGTCTGTATTATCAGTAATAGAATTAGTAATAGTCTGCAGTGAGCTTTACGTGCACACTGTGGCTAGTATACACTACACTGACTTAAGAAACTGCAGGTCAGCTCAATCAACTGCTTGTATTATCAGTAGGGATAAGCTTTGAGTTCGAGTCAAACCCATGTTCGACTCGAACATCGCCTGTTCGGCTGTTCGCCGAATTTCGAACATTATGGGCCGTTCGCTCCAAATTCGATTGGCGCGTCAAGGCCCATAATTCACTGTGGCATTGCAGCATTGCTGGCTGATGATTGGCCAAGCATGCACTATGACACGCCAATCACAGCGCCGTAATTACAGAGAGCCGTAATTGGCCAAAGCCAGGGTGGCTTTGGTCAATCATGGCTCAGAGGAGTAGGTACACGCCCCACACTATATAAGGCCGCCGGCTTGGCGGCCTTGTGTAGTGTGTTGGCGTTGGTTAAAGGAAGGAGACAGAGAGAGAGACAGTGTAATTTGATTTGAGTTAGATAGAGCAGGCAGGCGAGTCAGTTAGCTGCAATTACAATGTGTAGAGGATATATATGCATCCTAGGTGTTGTATATATATTTACACACTGTATTCAGTTTAGCTACAGTAGATATGTTCCTGTTATTCTCTATACTGACAGGCAGGCAGGTGATAGTGCTAGCTGCAGTGTTTCACTTAGTGTACTGTGTCCTTTGCACAGTGTGCACCAAAAGCTTACCTGATCACAATTGCTGGTGTTCTGATACAAATACAGGCAGGGAGCTGCAGTATTTTGCTTTAGTGTCCTTTGCACAGTGTGCACCAAAAGCTTACCTGAATACAATTGCTGGTGTTCTGATACAAATACAGGCAGGGAGCGGCAGTATTTTGCATTAGTGTCCTTTGCACAGTGTGCACCTAAAGCTTACCTCAATACAATTGCTGGTGCTCTGATACAAATACAAGCAGGGAGCTGCAGTATTTTGCTTTAGTGTCCTTTGCACAGTGTGCACCAAAAGCTTACCTCAATACAATTGCTGGTGTTCTGATACAAATACAGGCAGGGAGCTGCAGTATTTTGCATTAGTGTCCTTTGCACAGTGTGCACCTAAAGCTTACCTCAATACAATTGCTGGTGTTCTGATACAAATACAGGCAGGGAGCTGCAGTATTTTGTGTAGTGATCTCATATATAGTGTCCAGTAGATAATTGATGTTTAAGTATTATATTTATATTATATTTAGTGTCCTTTGCACAGTGTGCACCTAAATCCATACAAGAACCAAAGGGGCTAGTAATGGGCTGGGGGGGGGCACCCATGCCATTTTTCTCAATGATTTTCATCCATATTGCCGGGACTAGACATTACATTAAAGCCGCAAGCAGTTTTAAATGACTTTTTTTTCCTTTAGAAATGTCATTTTGTGCAGGGACAGTTCTAAACATGGGAAACACGTGCCACTTCACAGGCATACTATAGACACCCCCCAGGTACGATATTTAAAGGAATATTTCACTTTTTTTTTTCACTTTATGCATCATTAAAATCACTGCTCCCGAAAAAACTGCAGTTTTTAAAACTTCTTTTTGCATTGATACATGTCCCCTGGGGCAGGACCCGGGTCCCCAAACCCTTTTTTAGGACAATAACATGCATATTAGCCTTTAAAATGAGCACTTTTGATTTCGAACGTTCGAGTCCCATTGACTTTAATAGGGTTCTAAAGTTCGTGCAAACTTTCTGTCCGTTCGCAGGTCCTGGTGCGAACCGAACCGGGGGGGTGTTTGGCTCAGCCCTAATTATCAGTAATAGAAAAGCAATAGTCTGCAGTGAGCTTTGCGTGCACACTGTGGCCAGTATACACTACACTGACTTAAGAAACTGCAGGTTAGCTCAATTAACTGCTTGTATTATCAGTAATAGAAAAGCAATTGTCTGCAGTGGGCTTTACGTGCACACTGTGGCCACTGGCCAGTATACACTACACTGACTTAAGAAACTGCAGGTTAGCTCAATCAACTGCTTGTATTATCAGTAGGGATGAGCTTCGAGTTCGAGTCGAACTCATGTTCCACTCGAACATTGCCTGTTCGCACTGAGAAATCTAAAGTGCTAATTTTAAAGGCTTATATGCAAGTCATTGTCATAAAAAGTGTTTGGGGACCCGGGTCCTGCCCCGGGGGACATGTATCAATGCAAAAAAAGTTTTAAAAATGGCCGTTTTTTCGGGAGCAGTGATTTTAATAATGCTTAAAGTGAAACAATAAAAGTGAAATAGTCCTTTAAATTTCGTACCTGGGGGGGGGGGGGGTATAGTATGCCTGTAAAGCAGCGCTTGTTTCCCTTGCTTAGAACTGTCCCTGCACAATGTGTCATTTCTGAAGGAAAAAAAGTAATTTAAAAGCACTCGCGGCTATAATGAATTCTTGGCTTCCGGCAATACAGAGAAAAGTCATTGATAAAAAAAAAATATGCGTGGGGGTCCCCTCAAATTCAATTACCAGGCCCTTCAGGTCTGGTATGGATAATAAGGGGAACCCTGCGTCAAGTAAAAAAAAAATGATGTGGGGTTCCCCCCAAATATCCATACCAGACCCTTAATCCGAGCATGCAACCTGGCAGGCCGCAGGAAAAGAGGGGGGATGAGAGAGCGCCCCCCCTCCTGAACCGTACCAGGCCACATGCCTTCAACATGGGGAGGATGCTTTGGGGGTCTGTGACCCCTCAAAGCACCATGTCCCTATGTTAATGGGGACATGGGCCTCATCCCCACAACCCTTGCCCTGTGGTTGTGGGGGTCTGCGGGCGGGGGGCTTATCGGAATCTGGAAGACCCCTTTAACAAAGGGGACCCCCAGATCCCTCCCCCCCTATGTGAATTGGTAAGGGGTACATTGTACCCCTACCATTTCACAAAGAAAGTGTAAAAAATTGTAAAAAAACACACAGACACAGTTGGGAAAGTCCCTTATTAAAAATAAAAAAAATAAAAAATAAAAAATCCATTCCAGTGATGTAATCCAGTGTCCCGCGGCGATCCGATGTCCAGCGCTGCAGTCTCCACTCCACACGAAACGTCATTGGCTGAGCCGACCTGATGGGGAACTTCCTCCGCAGTGTAATAAATGAATAGACCCGCCCCTTCTCACGTTCTCCATCAGGTCCGCTCAGCCAATGATGTAGGGGGCGGGGTCACCTTCACTGGGTGTAAGGCTGACCGGACCTGATGGGGAACATGAGAAGGGGCGGGTCTATTCATTTATTACACTGCAGAGGAAGTTCCCCATCAGGTTCGCTCAGCCAATGATGTAGGCGGGGTCTGAGGTACGAGGGGGCGGGGTCACCCGTCAGATCATAGGGTTAAGCCCCGGCTTTCCCCGCTTGCGGGGAATAGCCAATGACGTAAGCGGGATCCCGCTCAGCCAATGACGTTTCGTGTCGAGTAAAGACTGCAGCGCTGGACATCGGATCACCGCGGGACACTGGATTACATCGCTGGAATGGGTTTTTTATTTTTTATTTTTTTATTTTTAATTAAGGACTTTCCCAACTGTGTCTGTGTGTTTTTTTTTTTTTTTTTTTTTACACTTTCTTTGTGAAATGGTAGGGGTACAATGTACCCCTTACCAATTCACAACCGGGCAAGGGTTGTGGGGATGAGGCCCTTGTCCCCATCAACATGGGGACATGGTGCTTTGAGGGGTCACAGACCCCCAAAGCATCCTCCCCATGTTGAGGGCATGTGGCCTGGTACGGTTCAGGAGGGTGGGCACTCTCTCGTCCCCCCCTCTTTTCCTGCGGCCTGGAAGGTTGCGTGCTCAGATAAAGGGTCTGGTATGGATTTTTGGGGGGAACTCCACGCCGTTTTTTTTTTTATTTGGCGTGGAGTTCCCCTTAAAATCCATACCAGACCTGAAGGGTCTGGTATGGATATTTGGGGGGAACCCCACGTCATTTTTTTTCTAAATTTGACGCAGGGTTCTCCTTAATATTCATACCAGACCTGAAGGGCCTGGTAATGGAATTTGGGGGGACCCCCACGCATTTTTTCTTTTTTTTATATCAATTACTTTTCTCTGTATTGCTGGTAGCCGACACTTCATTATAGCCGCGAGTGCTTTTAAATGACTTTTTTTCCTTCAGAAATGACACTTTGTGCAGGGACAGTTCTAAGCACGGGAAATAAGCTCTGCTTTACAGGCATACTATACACCCACCCCCCCCCCCCCCCCGGGTCCGAAATTCAAAGGAATATTTCACTTTTATTGTTTCACTTTAAGCATTATTAAAATCACTGCTCCTGAAAAAAACGGCAGTTTTTAAAACTTTTTTTTGCATTGATACATGTCTCCTGGGGGCAGGACCCCGGTCCCCAAACCCTTTTTAGGACAATAACTTGCATATTATCCTTGATAATTAGCACTTTTGATTTTGAACGTTCGAGTCCATTGTATTTAATAGGGTTCTAAAGTTCACGCAAACTTTAGGTCTGTTCGCAGGTTCTGGTGCGAACCGAACGGGAGGTGTTTGGCTCATCCCTAATTATCAGTAATAGAAAAGCAATAGTCTGCAGTGAGCTTTACGTGCACACTGTGGCCAGTATACACTACACTGACTTAGGAACCTGCAGGTTAGCTCAATCAACTGCTTGTATTATCAGTAATAGAAAAGCAATAGTCTGCAGTGAGCTTTACATGCACACTGAGCCCAGTATACACTACACTGACTTAATATACTGCAGCGAGAATAACAGGAACACTCTGAAGTGAGATCTAGGTAAACTGAATACAGTGTATATATATATATATATATAAATATATATATATATATATATATATACCCACACAACTCCTAGGATGCATATACTCTCTCCGCCGCCGCAACACACTACACAAGGCCGACACGCAGTCGGCCTTATATAGTGTGGGGCGTGTACCTACTCCCCTGAGCCATGATTGGCCAAAGGCACCCTTCCTTTGGCCAATTACGGCTCTCTGTACTGACGGCGCTGTGATTGGCCAAGCATGCGGGTCATAGTGCATGCTTGGCCAATCATCAGCCAGCAATGCACTGCGATGACGCAGTGAATTATGGGCCGTGACGCGCCACTCGAATTTGGCACGAACGGCCCATATTGTTCGAAATTCGGCGAACGGCCGAACAGACGATGTTCGAGTCGAACATGAGTTTGACTCGAACACGAAGCTCATCCCTACAACCAAGGTATGCAGAATACACACACAGATCCATGTCCTGTCAGGTAAGAGGAGACCAATATTGTGTTCCCAGTAGGGATGAGCCGAACACCCCCCCGGTTCGGTTCGAACCAGAACCTGCGAACAGACCGAAGGTTTGCGCGAACTTTAGAACCCTATTAAATACAACGGACGCGAACGTTTGAAATGTAAAGTGCTAATTATAACGGCTAATATGCATGTTATTGTCCTAAAAAGGGTTTGGAGACCCGGGTCCTGCCCCAGGGGACATGTATCAATGCAAAAAGAAGTTTTAAAAACGGTAGATTTTTCGGGAGTAGTGATTTTAATGATGCATAAAGTGAAAAAAAAATAGTGAAATATTCCTTTAAATATCGTACCTGGGGGGTGTCTAAAGTATGCCTGTGAAGTGGCACGTGTTTCCCGTGTTTAGAACTGTCCCTGCACAAAATTACATTTCTAAAGGAAAAAAAGCCATTTAAAACTGCTTGCGGCTTTAATGTAATGTCTGGTCCCGGCAATATGGATGAAAATCATTGAGAAAAATGGCATGGCTACCCCATTACCCCCCCCCCCCCACCCCAGCCCATTTGGGTCTTGTATGGATATTAAGGGGAACCCCGCACCCAAAATAAAAAAAGGCCCTATATACTCTGAACAGCAGTATACAGGCGGTGCAAACAAGACACGGACTGTAGGTTTGTTCTTAAGTAGAATCTGTTTTTAATTTGGAACATGTACATTTTCAAAGTGTAGCTCCAGCCAAAAAATCTATTTTTAAGCTTTTTGGAAACATATAGGGAAGGGTTATCACCCCTGTAACATTCGTTTTTCTGTCTGTGCACCTGTTGTGTAGCTCTAGCCAAAACAATCTTTTTTTAAGCTTTTTGGAGAACATAGGGAAGGGTTAACACCCCTGTAACATTTGTTTTGCTGTCTGTGCAGTGTGCACCTGTTCAGAACATTTCACCTCACTTTCCCTCCCAATGACAAATGTTTTTGGAAAGTTTGGGGTTTTTATTGAAACAAGGATTGGTGATAAAGCATCAGTAGAGAGGAGACACCCTTTTCCCATATTAACTCTTACAGGAGAGAATTTCCCTTCCTAGGGGTAGATTTATTCTCACTTTCTGTTGTCTCTTTCCGTTTGCAAGGAGGAGTCGTTTGTAAGTTGGATGTTTGAAAGTAGGGGCCTGCCGTATATACTCTACAGAAATTTGCCCCTTAGGTGTTGGTTTTGCCACAACACTGTAAGCCCTCACAGTTACTCTTGGTGGGCGCTGGAACGCCCTGCTGTCAACTATTATATCAGGAATTGTAATTACATGCCATTGTTGAACAGTGGTAGGAAAAATTGGGCCTTTGGTGGTGGTGCTGGTGCCACAACACTGTTAGCCCTCACAGTTACTCTTGGTGGGCGCATGAATGGGCCCTGCTGTGAATTATTAGATCAAGAATTGTAATTGCATGCCCCTGTTGAACAGGGGCTGAAAAATTGGGCCTTTGGTGGTGGCGGTGGTGCTGGTGCCACAAGACTAAGTCCTCACAGTCACTCTTGGTGGGCGCAGGAATGGGCCCAGCTGTGAAATATTAGATCAAGAATTGTTATTACATGCCCCTGTTGAACAGGGGCAGAAAAATTGGGCCTTAGGCACTGGTGCCAAAAGACTGCAACCCCTCACAGATACTGTACTTGGAGCGCAGCAATGAGCCCTGCTGCAAAGCATTGCATAAAAAATTGTAAATACACGCCCCCTGTTAAACAGGGGCTGAAAAATTGGGCCTTAGGCACTGGTGCTGGTGTGAGGACACTGCAATGTCTCCCAGATACTCTAGTTGGAGTGCAGTAATGAGCCCTGCTGCAAAGCATTGCATCAAATATTGTAATTACATGCCCCTGTTAAACAGGGGCTGAAAAATTGGGCCTTAGCCACTGGTGGCGGCACCCAGAACCAAAAATGTTCTTCCAAGCTATCAGCAGGATCATTGAGGAGGAAGAGGATAGTCAGTCAACATAACAGGACAGTCACTCAGCATCAGCATAGGCAGTCTTGAAGGGATGTGACATTTAAAAAAAAAATCTTCGGTTACATCAGCTTCAGGTGCTTGGTAGCTGGTGGTGATCCAAGACTGATTCATCTTTATAAATGTCAGTCGATCAACCGAGTCGGTGGACAGGTGCACCCTGTGATCGGTAACAAAGCCTCCAGCAGCACTGAATGTGCGTTCCGAAAGAACGCTGGATGCAGGACAGGCCAGTAGCTCAATTGCATACTGTGCAACAGGGATGAGCCGAACACCCCCCTGTTCGGTTCGCACCAGAACCTGCGAACAGACAGAATGTTCGCGTGAACTTTAGAACCCTATTAAATACAATGGACTCGAACGTTCGAAATCTAAAGTGCTAATTATAAAGGCTTATATGCAAGTTATTGTCATAAAAAGTGTTTGGGGACCCGGGTCCTGCCCCAGGGGACATGTATCAATGCAAAAAAAAAAGTTTTAAAAACTACAGTTTTTTCGGGAGCAGTGATTTTAATGATGCTTAATGTGAAAAAATAAAAGTGAAATATTTCTTTAAATTTCGTACCTAGGGGGTGTGTATGATATGCATGTAAAGTGGCGCATGTTTCCCGTGCTTAGAACTGTCCCTGCATAAAATGTCATTTTTGAAGGAAAAAAAGTCATTTAAAACTCACTCGCGGCTATTATTGAATTGTCGGCTCCCGGCAATACATACAAAAGTCATTGATAAAAATAAAAAATAAAGTGTGGGGGTCCCCCAGAATTCAATTACCAGGCCCTTCAGGTCTGGTATAGATATTAAGGGGAACCCCGCCGCAAATTTTAAAAAAATGGCGTGGAGTCCCCCCAAAAATCCATACCAGACCCTTATCCGAGCACGCAAACTGGCAGGCCGCAGGAAAAGAGGGGGGGACGAGAGAGCGCCCTCCCCTCCTGAACCGTACCAGGCCACATGCCCTCATCATGGGGAGGATGTCCCCATGTTGATGGGGACAAGGGCCTCATCCCCACAACCCTTGCCCGGTGGTTGTGGGGGTCTCAGCAACTCGTTGTCCAGGACCAGGAGTTTGTAACCTCCCAGTCTCTGGGAACGCGTTGCACAGACCTTTCTGCAAGGCCTCCCGGAGATGTCTCATCCTCTGCTCCCTCTGTGACGGCAAGATAAGGTCCGCAACCTTACCCTTGTACCGTGGATCAAGGAGAGTGGCCAGCCAGTAATGGTCCCTCTCCTTGATCCGAAGAATATGAGGATCCTTCCGCAGGCTTTGCAGGATCAGGGAGGCCATGCAGCGTAGGTTAGCTGAGGCATTCGGTCCTGAGTCCTCTGCCTCACTAAGGACGACATGTTCCGCAGCCACCTCTTCCCAGCCACGTACAAGTCCACGGGTTTCTTGGGACTGTAAATCATCCCTAAAAGAATGCTGCTGTTGATGCTGAGTGCCAGGTTCTACTTCTATGCTGACACAATCCTCCTCCTCCTCCTCCTCCTCCTCCTCTTCCTGTGTGATGGATGGGACAGAAGGAACACTGTCTGGGTATAGGGGGCCTTGAGAGGCAAGGAAGTCCTCCTCTTCCTACCTCTGTTCTGCCTCAAGTGCCCTGTCCATTATTCCACGCAGCGTATGCTCCAACAGATGGACAAGAGGTACAGTGTCACTGATGCATGCACTGTCACTGCTCACCATCCTCGTGGCCTCCTCAAATGGTGCCAGGACAGTGCATGCATCCCTGACCATGCCCCACTGGCGTGGTGAAAAAAACCTGAGCTCCCCTGACCCTGTCCTGGTGCCGTAGTCGCACAGGTACTCATTGATGGCCCTCTGCTGCGTGTGCAGCCGCTGCAGCATGGCCAACGTTGAGTTCCACCTGGTGGGCATGTCACATATAAAGCGATTCTTGGGCAGGATCAACTCCTTTTGCAGCTCAGCCAGCCGAGCACTGGCATTATATGATCTGCGGAAATGCACACAGACTTTCCTGGCCTGCCTAAAGACATCCTGTAAGCCCGGGTACCTGCCCAAGAACCGCTGCACCACCTGGTTAAGGACATGAGCCACACAGGGCACATGGGTCAGTTGTCCCTGTCGGAGGGCGGAGAGGAGGTTGGTGCCATTGTCGCAAACCACCATTCCTGGCTTAAGCTGGCATGGCGTCAACCACCTCTCGGCCTGCCCCTGCAGAGCTGACAGAACCTCTGCCCCAGTGTGGCTCCTGTCCCCAAAACACACCAGCGCAAGCACGGCATGGCATATTTTTGCCTGCGTACTTGCGTAGCCCCTTGAACGCCTACAGAGCACCGCTGGTTCCGAGGACAAAGCACAGGAAGAGGCCATGGAGGAAGAAGAAGAGGAGGGGGTGGAGGAGAGAGGTGTGTCACAACCAGTAGTAGCATTTTGGAGGCGTGGCGGCGGAACAACCTCCAACACTACTGCACCCTGTCCTGCATCCTTCCCAGCTGCCAAAAGAGTGACCCAATGGGCCGTGAAAGAAAGGTAACGTCCCTGTCCATGCCTGCTGGACCATGAGTCAGCGGTAATATGCACCTTACCGCTGACCGCCCTGTCCAGCGAGGCCAAGACATTGCCTTCCACATGCCTGTAGAGAGCCGGAATCGCCTTCCGTGAGAAAAAGTGGCGTTTGGGAACCTGCCACTGAGGAACCGCACATTGCACAAACTCACGGAAGGGGGCCGAGTCTACCAACTGAAAAGGCAGCTGTTGAAGCGCTAGCAATTTAGCCAAGCTAGCATTGAACCGCTGGGCATGTGGATGGCTGGGAGTGAACTTCTTTCGACGGTCCAGCAGCTGGGGCAGGGAAATTTGCCTGCTAGAATCGGACGTCGGTGTACTGCTAGCAGAGTGGCCACAAGTACTTGGCTGTGACACACCTAATTCTACACCTTCATTCCTCTCAGTGCAGGTTTCAGAGAGGACTGAAGGTATAGTGGGTTTGGAGATTCCAGCTGATGCGGTGCAAGGAGAGGTCCGCTTTGTTCTTTGGTGTGGGTCTTTAAGGTAGGCTTGCCAACGAGCTGCATGGCAGGTCAACATATGTCTGATCAAGCATGTGGTGCCCAAGCGGCTGATGTTTTGGCCACGCGATATACGCTTGAGACATACTGTATGTTGCAAACAGCAGCTGTGCGATCTGATGCACTCGCCTCAAAAAAGGCCCACACCAAAGAACTTTTTGAATGACGGGCAGAGGCAGCGCCCTGCACAGGCGGAGCTCTGCGGTGTGATTCCGTCGGTGTGCTGCCCATACGCTGGCCACTCAAGGGCATCCTGCCTCGTTGGAGATGTGCCTCCTCCTCATCCTCCTCCTCCTCCTCTCTCCTATTAGGCAACCAAGTGGAGTCAGTGACCTCATCATCCCCTCCCTCCTCATCACTGGAGCCAATCTGGCAGTATGCTGCAGCTGCTGGAGCATGACTGCCAGATTGGTGTCCTTCTTGAGCATCCCCTCTCTCTGCTCTCACGCTACTGCCTTCCTCTAGCTGGGTATCATCATCAGATCCTTCGAAACGCTGGGCATCCTCCTGGAGCATGTACCCAACACTGTGCTCAAACAGTTCGGGGGACTCCTCAGGAGGAGGACATGGTGGGTCTAGGGAAGGAGTGACTAATGATGACATTGATACCAGAGAAGAGGACGCTTTGGCAGGTGCTTTGCCAGTACCCTGAGCCTGGGTGAGAGAGGATGAGGTGGGCTTGGTCATCCACTCTACCAAGTCTTCGGCATGATGTGGCTCAACATGTCCAGCTGCCGAAAAGAAGGACAAGCGTGTCCCATGGCCATGTGCTGATGACAATGCACCGCGTCCACGACCAGCACTGTTGCCCCCAGACACAGAGCCTGCTTGCCCTCTTTTTTTGCCTCCTGACTGTCTGCCTCTCCTTGTTTGCCTTCCAGACATTTTAATGGATGGCCTGCAGGGAGATGGGAAAAACAGCAATAAGGGCTACCTTCAGGTGTATACTGTGCTGGAGGCTTAGCAACAAAGACACTGACACTGTCCCCTGCCTATCCTTCTCTGTCCCTAAACTCAAGGATTTCAAATATGGTTCAGCAAGATTGGTTTAGGACAGAATAGCACACTGACACTTTCCCTCACTGTCCTTCTCTGTCTCTATAAACAAGATTTAGCACAAAATAGCACACTGATAGTTTCCACGAGTGTCCTTCTCTGTCCCTAAACTCAAGGATTTCAAATATGGTTCAGCAAGATTGGTTTAGGACAGAATAGCACACTGACAGTTTCCCTCACTGTCCTTCTCTGTCCCTACAAACAAGATTTTGCACAGAATAGCACACTGATAGTTTCCACGAGTGTCCTTCTCTGTCCCTAAACTCAAGGATTTCAAATATGGTTCAGCAAGATTGGTTTAGGACAGAATAGCACACTGACACTTTCACTCACTGTCCTTCTCTGTCCCTACAAACAAGATTTAGCACAGAATAGCACACTGATAGTTTCCACGAGTGTCCTTCTCTGTCCCTAAACTCAAGGATTTCAAATATGGTTCAGCAAGATTGGTTTAGAACAGAATAGCACACTGACAGTTTCCCTCACTGTCCTTCTCTGTCCCTACAAACAAGGATTAGCACAGAATAGCACACTGATAGTTTCCACGAGTGTCCTTCAATGTCCCTACAAACAAGGATTAGCACAGAATAGCACACTGACACTTTCCCTCACTGTCCTTCTCTGTCCCTACAAACAAGGTTTAGCACAGAATAGCACACTGTCACTTTCCCTCACTGTCCTTCTCTGTCCCTACAAACAAGGTTTAGCACAGAATAGCACACTGTCACTTTCCCTCACTGTCCTTCTCTGTCCCTACAAACAAGATTTTGCACAGAATAGCACACTGATAGTTTCCACGAGTGTCCTTCTCTGTCCCTAAACTCAAGGATTTCAAATATGGTTCAGCAAGATTGGTTTAGGACAGAATAGCACACTGACACTTTTACTCACTGTCCTTCTCTGTCCCTACAAACAAGATTTAGCACAGAATAGCACACTGATAGTTTCCACGAGTGTCCTTCTCTGTCCCTAAACTCAAGGATTTCAAATATGGTTCAGCAAGATTGGTTTAGAACAGAATAGCACACTGACAGTTTCCCTCACTGTCCTTCTCTGTCCCTACAAACAAGGATTAGCACAGAATAGCACACTGATCGTTTCCACGAGTGTCCTTCAATGTCCCTACAAACAAGGATTAGCACAGAATAGCACACTGACACTTTCCCTCACTGTCCTTCTCTGTCCCTACAAACAAGGTTTAGCACAGAATAGCACACTGTCACTTTCCCTCACTGTCCTTCTCTGTCCCTACAAACAAGGTTTAGCACAGAATAGCACACTGTCACTTTCCCTCACTGTCCTTCTCTGTCCCTACAAACAAGGTTTAGCACAGAATAGCACACTGTCACTTTCCCTCACTGTCCTTCTCTGTCCCTACAAACAAGGTTTAGCACAGAATAACACACTGACACTCTCCCTACCTATCCTTCTCTGTCCCTAAACACAAGGAATCCAGGATTAGTAAAGGAAAAAAATGACACTGTCCCTGCATATGCTTCTCTTTCCATGCTCCGGAACACACTACACAAGGCCGCCGCGCTGGCGGCCTTTTATAGTGTGGGGCGTGTACTAAACCCCCTCAGCAATAATTGGCCACAGGCATCCTGCCTGTGGCCAATCATTGCGCTCCTCGCTGCCGGCGCTGTGATTGGCCAAGCATGCGGGGTCACAGTGCATGCTTGGCCAATCACAGCGCCTGGATGACACTGCGATGGCGTAGTGCATTGTGGGCCGTTCGCGTCACTCGAATTTGGCGCGAACGGCCCAAATCGTTCGATCTTCGTCGAACGATCGAACAGCCGATGTTCGAGTCGAACGTATGTTCGACTCGAACACGAAGCTCATCCCTACTTGGCTGTGACACACACCTAATTCTACACCTTCATTCCTCTCAGTGCAGGTTTCAGAGAGGACTGAAGGTATAGTGGGGTTGGAGATCCCAGCTGATGAGGAGCAAGGAGAGGTCCGCTTTGTTCTTTGGTGTGGGTCTTTAAGGTACGCTTGCCAACGAGCTGCATGGCAGGTCAACATATGTCTGGTCAAGCATGTGGTGCCCAAGCGGCTGATGTTTTGGCCACGCAAGATACGTTTGAGACATATGTTGCAAATAGCAGCGGTGCGATCTGATGCACTCGACTCAAAAAAGGCCCACACCAAAGAACTTTTGGAATAACGGGCAGAGGCAGCGCCCTGCACAGGCGGAGCTCTGCGGTGTGATTCAGTCGATGTGCTGCCCTTACGCTGGCCCCCGGAGGGCATCCTGCCTCGTTGGAGATGTGCCGCCTCCTCCTCATCCTCCTCCTCCTCCTCTCTCCTATCAGGCATCCACGTGGAGTCAGTGATCTCATCATCCCCTCCCTCTTGATCACTGGAGCAAACCTGGCAGTATGCTGCAGCTGCTGGAACATGACTGCCAGATTGCAGTCCTTCTTGAGCATCCCCTCTCTCTGCGCTCACGCTACTGCCTTCCTCTAGCTGTGTATAGTCATCAGACCCTTCAAAACGCTGAGCATCCTCCTGGAGCATGTACCCAACACTGTGCTTAAACAGTTCGGGGGACTCCTCAGGAGGACATGGTGGGTCTAAGAAAGAAGTGACTGATGACATTGATACAAGGGAAGAGGGCGCGTTGGCAACTGCTTTGCCAGTACCCTGAGCCTGGGTGAGAGAGGATGAGGAGGATGAGGAGGGCTTGGTCATCCACTCTACCAAGTCTTCTACATGATTCGGCTCAACATGTCCAGCTGCCGAAAATAAGGACAAGCTTGTCCCATGGCCACGTGCTGATGACAATGCACCGCGTCCACGACCAGCACTGTTGCCCCCAGACACAGAGCCCGCTTTCCCTCTTTTATTGGCTCGTGACCGTCTGCCTCTCCTTGTTGGCATTCCAGACATTCTAATGGCCTGCAGGGAGATGGGAAAACCAGCAATAAGGGGTAGCTTCAGGTGTATACTGTGCAGGAGGCACACTACACCCACTGTAACTGCTGCAGATGTCTGCCTGTCTTACACAACAGGAAAACACAGCAATAAGGGGTAGCTTCAGGTGTATACTGTGCAGGAGGCATACTACGCCCACTTTAACTGCTGCAGATGCCTGTTAGTGTAACACAAAATAAAAAACCACGAGCAATAAGGGGTAGCTTCAGGCGTATACTGTGCAGGAGGCACACTACGCCCACTGTAACTGCTGCAGATGCCTGCCTGTGTTACACAACAGGAAAACACAGCAATAAGGGGTAGCTTCAGGTGTATATACTGTGCAGGAGGCACACTACGCCCACTGTAACTGCTGCAGATGCCTGTTAGTGTAACACAAAAGAAAAAAACACGAGCAATAAGGGGTAGCTTCAGGTGTATACCGTGCAGGAGGCACACTACACCCACTGTAACTGCTGCAGATGCCTGCCTGTGTTACACAACAGGAAAACACAGCAATAAGGGGTAGCTTCAGGTGTATACTGTGCAGGAGGCACACTACGCCCACTGTAACTACTGCAGATGCCTGTTAGTGTAACACAAAAGAAAAAAAACACGAGCAATAAGGGGTAGCTTCAGGTGTATACCGTGCAGGAGGCACACTACGCCCACTGTAACTGCTGCAGATGCCTGCCTGTGTTACACAACAGGAAAACACAGCAATAAGGGGTAGCTTCAGGTGTATACTATGCAGGAGGCACACTACGCCCACTCTAACTGCTGCAGATGCCTGTTAGTGTAACACAAAAGAAAAAAAACACGAGCAATAAGGGGTAGCTTCAGGTGTATACTGTGCAGGAGGCATACTACACTCACTGTAACTGCTGCAGATGCCTGCCTGTGTTACACAACAGAAAAACACAGCAATAAGGGGTAGCTTCAGGTGTATACTGTGCAGGAGGCACACTCCGCCCACTGTAACTGCTGCAGATGCCTGTTAGTGTTATACAAAAGAAAAAAGCACAAGCAAAAAGGGGTAGCTTCAGGTGTATACTGTACAGGAGGCACACTACACCCACTGTAACTGCTGCAAATGCCTGCCTGTGTTACACAATAGGAAAACACAGCAATAAGGGGTAGCTTCAGGTGTATACTGTGCAGGAGGTTTAGCAAGAATGACACTGACACTGTCCCCTGCCTATCCTTCTCTGTCCCTGTATACCAACACACTGTAAATGCACATGGTTAATGAAAGAATATCACTGACACTGTCCCTGCCTATTCTTCTCTGTCCCTGTATACCAACACACTGTAAATGCACAAGGTTAATGAAAGAATATTACTGACACTGTCCCCTGCCTATCCTTCTCTGTCCCTGTATACCAACACACTGTAAATGCACAAGGTTAATGAAAGAATATCACTGACACTGTCCCTGCCTATTCTTCTCTGTCCCTGTATACCAATACACTGTAAATGCACAAAGTTAATGAAAAAATATCCGACACTTTTCCTGCCTATCCTTCTCTGTCCCTGCACGCCAACACACTACACAAGGCCGCCGCGCTGGTGGCCTTTTATAGTGTGGGGCGTGTACTAAACCCCCCTGAGCTATAATTGGCCACAGGCATCCTGCCTGTGGCCAATTATGGCTCTCCTCGCTGCCGGCGCTGTGATTGGCCAAGCATGCGGGGTCACAGTGCATGCTTGGCCAATCACAGCACCGGCAATGCACTGCGATGGCGCAGTGTATTGTGGGCCGTTCGCGTCACACGAATTTGACGCAAACGGCCCACAAAGTTCTGGTTTTCGCCGAACAGGCGAACAGCCGATGTTCGAGTCGAACATGCGGTCGACTCGAACACCAAGCTCATCCCTAGTGGTGAGAATGCCACCTTTCCAGACAGCTAAAAATATCATTAATGTCATGCTGCTTGTTCTGTCAAGCGGCATTGGATCCAGAACTATCCAGAAAGGAGGTCAATCAGAAACAACTCAATGAGCCTCTAAGATCCTCTTGAGGAACCCTAAGGTTCAGCAGAACCCTGGTTGAGAATAGCTGCTCTGGAGAATAGTTAAATCAAAATTTCAATGAAGGTATTAGATTCAGATAAGGTACCTTGATAGGGAATGGTTGGGCTGGTTATCAGGCGGCTTTTTCTTCTTGTTGAGTACTTATAAGATATGTTGAGTTAGTGGCTCTGAATGGAAACTCAGTCAGTGACTTAGTGGGCTTTTTATTGCTACATTGTCCCCATGCAGACCTCCTGTCTAAGCCTCTGCTAAAGCAAACTCCTGCTAAAGAAAACTTCCAGCACCAACTTCCTTTGCAACTCTGTAATACCATGTGTAGCGGGGTGGTCAATTTAAGGGAAGTCTCTAAGTGGTAATTAGGCTCAGACACCTTGTTTGTTAGTGGCTATGGACCATTTTTTGTCCTCAGGGGATAATGCTGGTGATGAGTTCCCTGTGGCCTGCCAGTGGCGCTGCCATTCTGGGCCGGGGTTGAACCACGAGTGTAGTGCTGTGCCTTTTTTGTCCCCTCTCGGCGGCCGCACAGTAGGGCGGGGAACCTGCTGTGCATGCTGGGAGAGGATATAAAAGGGGCAGACATCTCTTGATCGGGGTCCACCCCCAGGCACCTTCAGCCTGGGAGTGAGTGTGGTTGATCTCCGGGTGCCCTAGGCCCGGAGGCTGTGTTCCTGTTCCGTCTCAGGCACCTTTAGCCTGGGATGAGGTACTACCCTGCTGTCCTGATCGCCTGGGTATGAAGACCCAGGGGATGCGGAGAAGGCCCGGGGCCCAGCACCTTCGGCTGGGGTCCGCTAAGGATTGAGGAGTCCAGGGTGCCGCCTTGCGAGGGGACCCGCACTCTCAGAGAAGGGAGGATCATTCCAAAGGACCGATGCGGAAGTCACGGTGAAGGAAGGGTCTGTTGACTCTCTGGGGGGACATCTTCTCCTTGAAAGGGGCCATGTTCTAAAAAGGAAGAGACTAAGGTTCACCAGGTCAGTGGCAGTGACCTTATCCACCCGGTCAGTGGCAGTGGCTTAGTTCACCAGGTCAGTGGCAGTGACTTTATCCACCAGGTCTGTGGCAGGGACCAACCTCACGGTCTGTGGCAGAGACAGTCAAGAGTTTGAGCTACGTTTGTGCCTGGACCTACTCCACACCTTGGGCTGTCCTGTTTCCTTGCTCCAATACTTTCCTCTATCCAAGAGAATTTTTATTGCAAAGTGAGAATAAATATTGAGTTGGACTTTCAGCTGGTGTGGACAATTACGTTACTGGGGAAGTCAAGGACTTGCCTCTACCCACGGTAGAGGTGAGAATCATTCTCAGGAGGACTTTGACTCTGGCTGCGGACAAGACCCAAAAAAATAACATCGCTCAACCTCTTTGCACAAGAGGGTACGGCCTGATAGTGTGGTGTGCCTGTCTCCCCCTGCGAGGAGCCGAGTTGAAATGCAGGAGCGGGATAGGTCGGTGCGCTAGACGTGGGGGCTCGAGTCCGGGATTTGTCTGTGGCTGGAAAGTGTTGAAACCCCCCCAGGGTTTGAACTTTATTCCCCAGTGAAGTTCCGTGGAGGTCGGCCATATTGAGAACTGCGCCACGAGGAGAACCCTGACTGCGTAGTTCGTGGGCGTGCCTATAGAGATAGCCCGCAAACAGTGCAGAAGATGTGAGGAGTCTGGCCATGTGAGAAGTTGCACGTGGGGACTTTGGCGCGAAAAGGACAGTGCGCAATGGAGCGGCAAGCGGGAAACATGGCGTCTCATGCCTCATGGATTCCGGCCACTACCACCATGAATATGGCCTTGTTTGCTGCTTCCGTGACCGATACGGGGATTCGGCTAAAGCCCCGGGGACGTTTTGCCCTCTATGTGTGCAGAGACGTGGAGGCCCTCGGAGTGGTTTGTTCCGGCTGCTCGGGACTGGTGGTGCATCTAAAGCCCTTCGGCAGATGCGAGCAATGTAAGGAGTTTATATTGGAGGTGGAGCAACCCACAGAAAAGCCTCGGGCTTTCCGCCTCAACTGCCTTACGGGCGCCACTACTTCGGAGGAAGGAGCCAGAGCTTTTTCAGCCATCCCTACGCGCACTGTTGAGACGTCGGAGGAAGTCGCGACCAGAGATGTTCCGGAGATTGAGGAACCGGAGTCAGAGAGACCGGAGGATGTTGCCTCGGTCACCACAGAGTCCTTACTCCCACCGCCCAAGAGGAAGATTGGTTTCGTGAAGGCTTCCTGCGGCCGTGGTGGAGTTACGCCCCAGCGCTTACTCAGAACGGATGCATCCAAAGGAAAAAGTTCCGGACGTCCTGGCTCAGCTACAAGCCGAGGTAAGCCGGGAAAAGAGACTCTGTCTGAGGTCTGAAGTGTCGGGGATGCTTGGGTCAGGGATCCCAGGGCCCTTGAACTGGTTATTCATCTTCTACCCGGAGTTGCTTGCCTGCGGAGGAGTGTGACACCTCTGACCTGGAGTCGGTCTCTGATCCAGGAGACGACGCCGCCATTGATGAGATGTTTGAGCGGAGGGGTTGGGATGAGATGCCCCTGTCCTTGTTCAGTGGGAATAGGGACCCACCCATGTCCACTGGGGAGAGCACACCCTGGGTGGAGGCCCCGGAGCCTGAGGAGGGATCTGTCCCGTTGCCTGCCCTTCCACCGTTGGAGATACCTGGATCCGTTGTTGGGATGGAACGAGTGTCATTCCGGGCCCCTGTGTCTGGTCCTGAGGTAGTGAAAGTACCTCGACACCCGGACGCCATAGTCTTGCCTGGTATGGGAAACCGTCTTACCATGCCACCTTTGTCCCGTTTGCAGAGGTTATTTAACCAGAAGGTTGCCAGTGAATATGGGTGGGAGTACCCGTACCTGTCAAAGGAGCTTCTGTTTGAAGTGGAGGCCTATAGACATCGTGGTATGCGGACTTTGTTTGGACACATATCAAGGTACCCCAGGCCCGTAGGTACTATTCATGCTCTGCTACAGCTACCAAGCGGTACAAAGACTGTAGGAAAGCCTGGATGCTTAGTCGGCACATACATGCGGATAAGGTGGTTATTTGCCGAAAGGACACAGACAATGTTGAATACCACATTGACACTTTTGACAGACATTGGAAACCACTGGTGTTGCCGCATTCGCAGTATTATCTTTGAGAGATCAGACTCCTTGTGTTGCTTTCTCTCTTAGCACCACAAAGACACAAGGACTTTGGGGTATAGATAGTTCAGGGCCACAGTCAAGAAAAGAGGAAGATTTACGCTCAAGAGAAATGTTGCTGGAACAGATGTCTTGACGGTGACATGTCCACCAGGTGGGGGTTTTGCACTGTCTAAAAAAAAAATGAATGAAGTTTTACTTTTGGAAGGGAAGGATTGTTCCTCCGGGAAGAATCTTTCCACTTTTGCTGTTATGTGTTGGGTTTTATATGTGCTTTCTTCCTCTGCAGGTGAACACCAAGCAAAACACTGAGAATAGGGTGGTTTTAGCTAGTGCAGACGGGGAGGGAATGTAAATATTGGAGATGTGTTTATGTGACATTTGAGACTGTAATGTGCACATTGTGTTTCTACTGTTTCTTTCATTTCTGCTTTTAACTCCCTTTTCCCCATGTTAGGTTCCGGCACAAACAAGCAGTTTTTAAATTTGTTTTGTTTTTTTCTGTCTCTGGAATAGGCCTATGCTGACTCAGGTTCGGGAGGCATGGGTTTGCTCCAGACACTGGGGACCAGTGTCCATTAGTGAGGGGAATGTGTCGCGGAATGGTCAATTTAAGCAAGGTCTCTGAGTGGTAATTAGGCTCAGACACCTTGATTGTTAGTGGCTATGGACCATTTTTTGTCCTCAGCTGATAATGCTGGTGATGAGTTCCCTGTGGCCTGCGGGTGGCGCTGCCATTCTGGGCCGGGGTTGAACCACGAGCGTAGTGCTGTGCCTTTTGTGTCCCCTCTCGGCGGCCGTACAGTGGGGCGGAGAACCTGCTGTGCATGTCGGCAGAGGATATAAAAGGGGCAGACATCTCCTGATCGGGGTCCACCCCCAGGCACCTTCAGCCTGGGAGTGAGTGTGGTTGATCTCCGGGTGCCCTAGGCCCGGAGGCTGTGTTCCTGTTCCGTCTCAGGCACCTTTAGCCTGGGATGAGGTACTATCCTGCTGTCCTGATCACCTGGGTATGAAGACCCAGGGGATGCGGAGAAGGCCCGGGGCCCAGCACTTTCGGCTGGGGTCCGCTAAGGATTGAGGAGTCCAGGGTGCCGCCTTGCGAGGGGACCCGCACTCTCAGAGAAGGGAGGATCATTCCGAAGGACCGATGCGAAAGTCACGGTGAAGGAAGGGTATGTTGACTCTCTGGGGGGATATCTTCTCCTTGAAAGGGGCCATGTTCTAAGAAGGAAGAGACTAAGGTTCACTAGGTCAGTGGCAGTAACCTTATCCATCTGGTCAGTGGCAGTGGCCTAGTTCACCAGGTCAGTGGCAGTGACTTTATCCACCAGGTCTGTGGCAGAGACCAACCTCACGGTCTGTGGCAGAGACCGTGCGCCTAAAACTGTTTTGAAAAAACCGAACAGTCAAGAATTTGAGCTACGTTTGTGCCTGGACCTCCTCCACACCTTGGGCTGTCCTGTTTCCTTGCTCCAACCTTTCCTCTATCCAAGAGAATGTTTATTGCAAAGTGAGAATAAATATTGAGTTGGACTTTCAGCTGGTGTGGACAATTACGTTACTGGGGAAGTCAAGGACTTGCCTCTACCCACGGTAGAGGTGAGAATCATTCTCAGGAGGACTTTGACTCTGGCTGCGGACAAGGCCCAAAAACATAACACCACTCAACCTCTTTGCACAAGAGGGTACGGGCTGATAGCGTGGTGTGCCTGTCTCCCCCTGCGAGGAGCCGAGTTGAAATGCAGGAGGGGGATAGGTGGGTGCGCTAGACATGTAAATATTCGCCAAGACCACAAAAGGAATCTAATGCTGGAAAGTTGTCACAATAAACCCTGTCCTTTAACAACCCCCACCTTTTACCATGCCCTCCAATCACCTTCAGCACAATGGCACTCTTTGCTTGGTACAATTTCTTCATTCTATATAAATCTGTTCCTAGCATGAAATTGTCAAAGATTCCCAGTCCTCTGTACCAAGTTTAGGTTCATAGCAAATCTTAAATCAATTTATTATCTCTTATTCTTCTTGTTCATTGTTTCAAATTAGTGTTGGCTGTTCTCCCATTCAGCAAACACCCAAATTGTCGGTGCATTTAACCGTTTGTTGGGCCCGCCGAACGCCCCGCAGTGCATTGGAAGCCCTGATTGGCTGAAACAATAAAGGATTTGCCCAATAAGGGCACAGAACACTGTCAGAGCCATGATTGGAGAAAGTAATGACCACTATAAAAGGTTCCTTCCCAGAGCAGCCATTTGCAATGTGATATTGGCGTGGAGAGAGATAGAACAGGGCTCTATTCATTGCTACTAGTGAGTTAGTGTGCTATAGAGATTCTATTGTGAGTGTTAAGTATCAGTATAGTGTCAATATAGTGATAGTTCAGTGCAGGGCTGGCCCAAGATATTGTGCTGCATGGGCCCAGGAATGAAATGCTGCCCCCCCCAAAAAAAAAAAATCACGACCACCAAAAGGCCCCCACATCAATTATTTTATATCATGACAATTAAAACAAAAGTTAAATTTATCAGGAAGTCAGATTTACATGCAACAGTGGTGGTGGGTTTCAGACAGAGGCGGCAGTGGTGGTGGGGGTTGGGTGGGATGGGGTAGGGGGGGTTAGACACAGGCAGGGGTGGTAGGGAAGTTTAGACACAGGCAGGGGTGGTAGGGGGGTTAGACACAGGTAGTGGTGATAGGGGGGGTTTAGACACTGGTAGGGGGTGTTTATACACAGGCAGGGGTGGTGGGGGGTGTTTAGACACAGGCAGGGGTGGTAGGGGGGTTAGACAAAGGCAGGGGGGGCAGGGGGGTTATACACAGGCAGGAGTGGTGGGGGGTTAGACACAGGCAGGGGGGGTTAGACACAGGCAGGAGTGGTGGGGGGTTAGACACAGGCAAAGGTGGTAGGGGGGTTAGACACAGGCAGGGGTGGCGGGGGGTTAGACACAGGCAGGAGTGGTGGGGGGTTAGACACAGGCAGGGGGGGTAGAGGGGTTAGACACAGGCAGGGGTGGCGGGGGGGCTAGACACAGGCAGGGGTGGTAGAGATGGGATTAGTGAGTGTAGTGCGATCGTTCATCTTTATTGTAGTATCAGTTTAGTGTGTCAGGGCAGGTTTACTGCAGTATAGTAGTGCGTCAGGGCACTTTTACTGCAGTATATTGAAGTGCGCTAGTGCAATTTTACTGCAGTATATTGAAGTGCGTTAGTGCACATTTTCTTCATCATATTGAAGTGTGTCAGGGTACTCTTATGGCACTGTATTGAAGTGCATTAGTGCACTTTTACTGCAATATATTGAAGTGCATCAGTGCAGTTTTACTGCAGTATATTGTAGTGTGTCAGTGGAGTGTGTCTGTGTAGTGAGTACTCAAGTTAAAGTGCACCAAACACCACTTTCTATTGAATAAAGTGCATCCAATTACACATTTCCCTATCTCTATTACATTTGTGTAATAAGTCCCCATCATGTCTGGGAGGCTAACAAGGAGAGGCAGATGATCCCATGGCACTGTAAGGGGGCCAGCAGCGAATGTGTCCACAGACAAAGGTGGACATGAGCCTGCAGAGAGGGGAGAACACTGGTAAACAACAAATTGGCAGTCATGTTCCCCCCAGCTGCAGCGTATTGACAAGTTGGCTCCAGTGATGAGGAGGATGGAGGTGAAGGCGACAATGAGGTCACTGACACGACTTGGGTGCCAGGAAGAGAACAGAAGTTAAGTGAGGGTGAGACACAACCCCAAAAAGGCAGCCATCATGGAAGAGTAGAGAGTAGCCACCCTATTTTATCACATTGTGGAGTTGTTATCTCCTGGCCCACTTCCCACAGCGAAAAAAAAATACAGTCACTGCCCCCCACATGCACAGCATCTAAATTTAAGCTTGTCAAAGCTGCTGGCTTTACAACTCCTGCCTTTCTGTCTGGTAAATTCTGCCCCCTTCCGTAAATTTGCTAAATCAAAATGACAGGTTCTCAGTCGCTATTTCTTTGCACGTAAGGTCATTCAAGCTCTGTACCATTACGTGGAATTCAATGTTGTGGCATCAGTGAACAAGGCAGTCAGCTAGCTGCAAGGTCAACGTAACTGCTGACACGTGGTCCGCAAGCATGGCCAGGGGCCATATATCTAGCTCACAGCACACTGGGTAACTCTGCTTGCAACTCATAAAGATGCAGGACATGGATCAGTGCTACAGCTTGATTTGCCGCCAATTCTCCATACAGCTGGTGGTGGTTTTGCAAGATTTGTCAGCTCCACCCCCTCCTCCTTCTCTATGCCCTCCTCTGCTAAATTGTTCTATGAACCACCAGTACCCTCTTGGTTTTCAAGGGGCTATTCAATGAGTCAGGCTAAAAGATGCCATGCAGTGCTTCAATTGGTCTGTCTAGGGCAGTGGTTCTCAACCCTGTCCTCAAGTACCCCCAACAGGCCATGTTTTGGGAATTTCTCTTAGATAAAATAGCTGTCCAAAATACCAATCCATTGACTCTAATTTAAAGCACCTGTGCAAGATAAAGGAAAACTTGCAAACATGGCCTGTTGGGGGTACTTGAGGACAGGGTCGAGAACCACTGGTCTAGGGGACAGGATCCACACCAGAGCAGAGATTCTTTCAGCTCTGCAGGGGCAAGACAAGAGGTGGTTTACATCATGCCAGCTGGAGCCAAGAATGGTGGTGTGCGATAATGGCACTAATCTCCTATTTGTGCTTAGACCCCTTTCACACTGGGGCGGTTTTCAGGCTCGGGAAATAGCCTCTGCTAAGCACCTGAAAACCACCATTCATTCCAGTGTGCCTTTTCACATTGGGGCAGTGCGCTTGCGGGACGGGAAAAAAAGTCCTGCAAGCAGCATCTTTGGGAGGGTTGGAATCGCTGTATACAGCATTTCCAAAACGCCCCTGCCCATTGGAATGAATGGCAGAGCTTTCAAAGTGCCTTAAAAAGCGTTTTGAAAGCACAGCTAAATGTGAGTTTTTAACCATTTTTTGGGGTTAAAAGCGTCTCCGGCTAGTGGCCGAAAAGCGGCGCAGACAGTGGGAAAGTGGCACTAAAACTGCTAAAGCGGCACATATCCTCAATTTGGTGGTGCAGCATTTCTTAAACAGGTACCCAGGGTTGGAAGATCTGCTGAAGCAGGCCAGAAGAATCTGTAGTCATTTGAGGCGAACATACACAGCCAGCGATTGGTTTGCTGAAATTCAGTGGGAATTCCATCTACCCGTAAACCACCTGATTTGTGACATGCCTACCAGGTAGAACTCAACTCTGGCAATGCTGCAGCACATGCAGCAGAGGGCCATCAATGAGTACCTGTGTAAGTATGTCACAATGACAGGCTCAGGCTGGCTTGACTTTTTTACCCCACACCAATGGCTGCTGATAAAGGATGCATGTATTGTACTGTCACCGTTTGAGGAGCTGACAAGGATGGTGAGCCGTGACAATGCATGCATCAGTGACACACTCCCTGTTGTGTTCCTGCTGGAGCAGACTCTTCGTGGCATTATGGAAAGGACACTCGCGGCAGAGGAGAAGGGGGATTCTGGCAGTTTTGGAGGCATTGAAGCAGAGGAAGACATACGTTAAACATTAAAAGATGGTTTTACGCCCCCAGAACCCTTGGGAGTAGTACGTGGCTGGGAGGAGGCAGTTCCAGATACTGTCAACCTCAGTGACCCCAAGGACTTTGCTTCTCATGCCTCCACAAACTTGCGGTGCATGGGCTCCCTCATTCTTCAAAGCCTGCTGAAATATCCGAGAATTTGTGGCACCAAGGAGAAGGATTACTATTGTTTGGCAACCCTCCTTCACCACCATTACAGGGGGAAAGTCTCAAAACTTATCCCGTCCTCACAGAAGCAGCAGAAGATTAAATATCTTGAGGACACCTTAAAAGGAGTTTATGTAATGCCTTTGCAGACTCTGCTAGGTTAAATTCTCATGGAAAAGCTAGTTTTGAGGCTTCTGTTGGTCAAGAGAGGAGCGGTGGAGTAGGGGGCTGCCTCAGTGATGCATTTCAATTTTTTTTAGTCCTCAGCGCCCAGGGATGTCAGCTTCCACATCCTATCGGCAGCGTCTGCATCATATGGTGGGAGATTATCTAGGGGCAAAAAGGGACATAAAGAGCATTCCAGTTGAGGATCCACTGGGTTACTGGGTCATGAGAATAGACCAGTGTTTCTCAACTCCAGTTCTCAAGGCGCCACAACAGGTCATGTTTTCAGGCTTTCCATTATTTTTCACAGGTGATTTGATCAGTTTCACTGCCTTAGTAATTACCACAGCCATTTCATCTGAGGGAAATCCTAAAAACATGACCTGTTGGTGCGCCTTGAGGACTGGAGTTGAGAAACACTGGAATAGACCACTGGGCAGAACTTGCCCAGTATGCAATTGAGCTGCTGGGCTGCCCTGCATCCAGCGTGTTTTACGAATGGGCATTCAGTGCTGTCGGATGTTTTCTGACAGATAAGAGTGCAACTGTCCACAGACTCCGTTGACCGGCTGACATTTATCAAAAAGAATCAGTCCTGAAGCAGTAGCTATCAAGCCCCTAATGTCGATGTCACTGATGTGTTTCTGGATCTGGAATCTCTGCAAGACCGTCTACGCTTCCTAGCTTTGTGGGTGTTGATTTTATTTTTAAAAACATTTTTGGTATAGGTTTCATGAGCACAATTAACACCCAAGGACCAATTTTTCTGTACCTGTTAGACAGATGCATATAATTCATTTTAGTACCTCTATAGGGTTACGGTGTGAAGGCACCACCAACACCCAAAGCCCAATTTTTCTGCACCTGTTACTTCTATCCAAAGGATTTATCCCAAAAAATCTCTAATCTTGTTTAGAGTGCACTAAATTGTGGCCTCATTGTACAGACTGGCTCCCAAGCTATTGTTTTTTAAAATAAAGAAAGCTTGTAGGGAAAATGTAATTTTTTTGCTTTTATAAATGTAATTTTTGCTGCATCAGGTTCTATACACAGTACAGATGCACCACTTTACAGGCATACTAAGGGGACCCGCAAGCACTATATTTTTCATTTTTATTGTTTCACTTTAGGCATTTGTAAATCACTGCACTTTTTTTTCATTGAAACATGTCCCCCAGTGCAGTACCCCGGCAAGGGTATTTGGCCATATGCACATCTGACCTCTCTTTAGTTAGAGGGTTCACAGCTTTTGGTAAGCTTACATCCATATTAAAGTGGTGGTGTCACACTTTGAAGATCTATTGGGGATTGGATGTTCGAGCACTCTCGTTTGAAAAATCATGAAGAGGTGTTATCTAAACGAATATAAGTCCAAACTTACAAAATGAATCGGCGCAGACCCCACAAATACTTAGATAAATGACAGTCTGTGTGAAAGTTCTCTTGCTCTAGGTGTCACAGCTCTCTCAAAAATCCACTGCGTGGTGGACTGACATCTGAAACATATGAAGAGAAGGAGATCGCACAGCTGCCCTACGGTATTACACTAGGGTAGCTGTGTGCTCTCCTTCTCTTCATATGTTTTAAACGTATATGAACTCAATGAATTTATTTCTGGGAACTGTATCACTATATCAGTGTACTGGTGTATTTGCTTTTAGATTTTGCTACATATGGGTGTTCTATAATTGATTATATAGCACGTTGGCACTTCAACTTATTTATATCATAACCGTTGATATTTTGGATAAATGCAACTTTATTTTATTTATTTTTTTAGATCAATATTGTTCATAGTACGGCTATTTTTTTAGAATGAATGTCCAATAACTTGCATATAAGCCCTTAAAATGGGCTTTTGATTTTTCCAGTTTGGGTCTCATAGACCTTAATGGGGTTCGTTTGAGGGTTCTGGCCCGAACTGAACCGGGGGGGGGGGGGGGGGTTCGGCCCTTCTCTATTTTAAAATAATATAAGTTGTGTATAGGTAATGTTAGGTAGGTAACAAGTGATATTACATGGGGAAAGCACATACATTTTGGGTATTGTCACGTACATCTGTAAAATTTACCTGAAAATTGTGTAGACTGTAATAGGCACATGTTCTCATTACCAGTGCATTTAATGGTATCCGAAGTGTAGCACCAGGTGGAGCTTTCAGAGAAGCAGGATCGGCATGTCACCCCATTATACACTGAACTGTCTGCTGGCACTTAGAAGGAGAAAAACAGACAAGAGATATAAGAGTTTGAAAATAAAGTGAAAAATTAAATGATCTCTGGACTAAAAATAAGTATCCTGCTGTGATGAAGGAAATAAATACTCATAACCTACCACACAACGAAACCTTTAGATACTTACAAATTAGAAATTTCATGTCCCAAAATGTGCCTCTATACCCGACTTCTCCTAGTTTTACAATTCTTAAACGCACTTGTATGACAGATCCCCACAGACGTGGTCTTATTTCAGACTTCTACACCCAACTGCTTTTGCACACAACCACCTCCCCACTATCGTACACTACAAAATGGGAGAATGACCTAAACCTCCCCCTCGACACACTGGATTGGACTAAAACTTGGCAAAACACAAATTCAGCTACTCCAAACATAGTTGCCCTTGAAAAAAATTATAAAGTTCTTACTTGATGGTACCTTGTTCCTGCTAGAATATCTAAATTCCATCCACAATACCCTCCCCAGTGTTTCCGAGGTTGTAGTGACCCAGGTACGCATCTCCATATTTGGTGGACCTGTCCCATCGTTCAATCTCATTGGTCAAAAATATTTAATATTCTATCCACAATGTTTGCAACTCACATTTCAATTGACCCAACAGTTGCCCTCCTAAACCACAAACCGCCAAATTTAACGCAATGACAATTTAAACTTTTACTGTATGTAACACAGCAGCAAAACAAACAATTGCGGCCACCTGGAAATCTAAGACTCTTTGCATTGTATCTGCTAAACTACGTGTTACACAGGTTATGATTCACACCAAAATAATGCCACCATATTGGATAAAATTCCCAAATTCAAGAAACTATGGCTTCCCTGGATAAATCATTATTTACCCCCAGATCTTGACTGCTCTCTTCTTCTGCCCTAAAGTAGGCTACCTACCTTTCTTTCAAACCTAAATTATAACTATGGTTATATTATATTCATTAACTTCCCTGGAGGCCCCCCTTTTTGCGCTCCTACCATTCCCATTCTTGGTCCACTTATCCCCCCTTATTTACTCTAATTTATGTCTCCAAATTTATTACTAATGAAATCTAATATATCTATTTGTATTCCACATTGGTACAGTAATAGGGGTTTTACTATTATAGATAATCTCCTATAAGGAATGTTTGGGATGATTGGGACCCATGTTCATCTACCCAGGTTTCCCAGGCTAATTAGCTGGAACCTGGCCCTGGTTGGATGGACGTTGCTTCTGACATTCCAGATATTGACTATTTGTAGTTTATGAGTTAATATCCTATTATTTCATCTCTTAGACATGATCTTTATCCCTCCCCTGTTCTGTATTCAATACTGATTACTAATAATAATATTTACAGTAAGATTTACAGAAATCTGTTAAACAATAAGTTGTACGTTTTTATGTGATTTACTGTTCAGACATGAACTGTGCTCTAATTTAAGTATTTGTTTGAGAAGTTTTTTCTCTCTTTATTCAACAATATCTATCTTTATTGTAAAATAAGTACTAATAACATGTATTGTACAACTTATAATATTTGAACCGGAAATAAGAGAGATGAGTATTGTTTATGATTTCTCCATCAATAAAAGCTTTGCAGAAATGTTATGAATAGATGGGAAAATAATAAATCACCAGTAGAGCCAATTCAGTGTTTTGTTCTTCTAGGGCAGGGGTCTCCAAACTTTCTAAGCAAGGGGCCTGTTTACTGTCCTTCAGGCTTTAGGGGGGGGGGGGTTGGGGGCAGGCTGTGTCCAGTGGAGTTAGAATACGCCCTGGAATCAGTGCCCCATCATTGGTTTCAATGGGAGGAATAGTGTCCCATTGATGATGTCAGTAGGGGGAATGGTGCCCTATCATTGGTGTCAGTTGATGGAATAGTGCCCCGAGGGCCAGATAAAGACAAGCAAAGGGCCACATCTGGCACCCCAGTCTGCAGTTTGGAGACCACTGCTCTAGGGTCAATAGTAAACTGCTAAAAAGTTGCCCAGGGGATCAGTTACCAATATAAGTTGCGCTCGTAACTGTGAAAAATAACAAATAATAAGTGACACATATAGTGAAAGAAAAATTGACAAATGATAAACACACAATTAAGTCCATGTATAAAAAAAGGAAAAAATTATTGTGAAAAAAGATGATTGTGAGGGGAAAAAAAAAATGATGACGGTAAGGCAATAAGTTCCAGATTCTATCCACCTTCACCAGGAAAGAGGGGAAGAGAAGGAGGAAGGGAAGTTCTCAATCTGAGGGAAAATCCCACTCTGTATGTGGGAACCCTTACCTGAACTGGTGGACCCCCTAAAAAGCAAGGTCGTAAACGCCAGCAGAATTAGCCCTCTGCAGGGACTAGTAGATCTCCCGTGTCACCAAAGTCCTCCTGGTATAGTCAGAAATCCTCTGCGATACTCGATAAGGAAACAAACAGAAACTTCAATCTGGGGATGCACACTCTGACCAAAAAGCCACGAGTGCGAAGGGATAAGGAACTCCAATAGTAAAGTATTATTTTAAAAAATTAGCAATTAACAATAATTTTTTCCTTTTTTGATATATGGACTTAATTGTGTGTTTATCATTTATCAATTTTTCTTTCACTATATATGTCACTTATTATTTGTGATTTTTCACAGCTACAAGCGCAACTTATGTTTATATAATGCTGTTTGCACCATAGAGATATTTGATGGTTTTTGTTTCAGCTGTACACATATGTTTTTATCTCTAGCGAGGTATAACCCCATTTTTCCACATTCGATCAGTTACCAATGCTGACTGTCATAAAGTGCTACATGCAGGATGCCTGTGCTTCTGTGCTTTATTTAGCAGTTTACAAATGAACAATTTTAAACAAACATTCTACCTGTAAATTAACAGTAAAATTTAAAAAAATGTTACTTACAGGAAGGTAAAGTAGGGATGCAGTTATCAGTTGAGCAACACGATGCAGCTGCCTTTAGTCTCAAGTCATTTGTGGTAACACTTCCGCTTAGGCTACATTGGTCTGAGGATATACATGACATTGAATAGCTGATGGCGGTAGAGCTACCTACAAGTAAATAAAGATTTTTTTTTTTTTTTTTTTGAGACCATTCGTTTCAATGCTGGGAATTAAGCAGTTACAGATGAGAGAATTTGGTACTTACTGTATTTATTCTAAAAGAAAGAAAGTCTGAGATTTAAGGCTCGGTTCACACTGTCGCCACATCCGTCGCACAGCAGGGGTCCGGTGCGTGCTGGTTCATCATTTCAGGTCCAATTTCAGCATGAATTTTGGGCTGAATTTGAACCTAAAATGCACCAAAAAAGCCACACGTTTTTTCTGCACACCGCACTGGACCCGCTGCGGAGATATGTGAACCGGCTCCATAGAGAGCCAGTCACATTCCCCTGCTATGCGAATTGGATGCGGGGAAACACATTCAATTCACATAGGTGTGAACCTAGCCTAAAGGTATATGTACTGTATAGTCTTTTTTTATGGTTCAACAAGAGAAGGGTTAAAAGCCCTATTGGATTTTTGTTGTTGTCTGTTTCCCTGGGGAAATTTCCTTTCACTTTAGTCCTGGAGACCCAACAGGAACAGAGAGGAAATCTCTAGGAAATTATGAGAATTCATGACTTGGTCAGAGAGACAGGATCAAACAGCCTTTTTGCACAATGCAGAGGATTAACCCCTTAGGTTCCACAGTGAGTCTAACAAGCATGCTTTACTGCATATACTGGCTGATTTTACTATTGTGGGTTTAGTAACACTTTAAGTATGTATGTGCCATACTTCTGAGATTCCTGTGGAAGCTAGAAATCTCTGTAGTAGGCATTGTCACTCCAGTGATCTCCATTATCTTCTGGGCCCTGTGCACAGTGGCTGCCCTGCTGCATTGTGAACATAGGAGGTAGCTTGCATGGCACGGATGCCATTCAGGGAACACTTTACATTCTCTCAATTAATGCAAAGCAATTTTTAATTTGATGATCTCTACATCCAATCAGAGAATCATTCATTAAGAAAATGCAACATTTTCTCTGACTAGTGCTGAGCAGGTGACTTTCTGAAGCTAGTGGAGATCACTGGAGTAGCAGTGCCAATTACAGTGATTTTCAGCTTCTGCGGGGATCCCACAGACATGCCACATCCATACATACATTGGACCAAGCTGGACCTATCAATGTAACTATGTGAAAATTGCCATATCTTTATCTGGATTAATAAACGCCCATGAATTTCTAAGGCCACCTTCCTTCTGCATAGACTACATAGGGGCTTAGGGTCCCCCATGTTTCCAAATACTGCCTGGCCGCCCAGATCTCCCAACTGAGTCTACTTCATGCCGCCTCCAATGTCATCCTATGTGTGCTCTTAAAGCTCACAAATTGCACCCCTCTCTCCATACAAGCGCTTCTGTGACTCCCACAGAAACTATGCCCGACGGCACTAAGCCCTCTCATGCAACAAAGCTTAAAGTTGTAGGACTTGGTATGGTATTCAAGCTCTTTTATGTCTTCATTTTTGCCCCTGTTACCCATTACTAATAACGCCCTGTTTCCTTCTGGCATTGACTTACGTCAGGCATTCCTGTGGTGGATCTCCTGGGGTCTTTGTCATGTACGACATCTGTTGACCACGCAAGCTCCACTGATGTGGTCTGCTTTCTGCTCCCCAGTCAGAGTTCTTTTGCTTTCTTCAGCTTCAACACTGGCTGGCATCATTTTGGCGTACCTCCTCCTACCTGTTCCAGAAAACAACTTTCAAACACATCTGTCAACATTCCCCTGGGCTCCCCAGATCTTATCTCCACCCTCTACACGTCCTTGAATGGCCGATCATCTTTCACCTCTCTATGTGGCCCAGTGGGAACGAGATTTATATACTGAGATTGATCCGGCGAACTGGAGCAGGGCTTGGTCTTTGGTTGCTAAATGTTCCTTTAATGCTGCCACCTTAGAGGCGGTGTACAAAGTGTTGTTATGGCAGTACTAGGTTCCAGTATGTATTGCTTGTTCCAACCTGGCTTCTAGTGATCGGTGTTTCTGGGGGTGTGGCCATTGTGGGGACGTTTTGCATACTTGGTGGACCGGCCCTTTGACTGATGGGCTGTTGATCCTGAGTGTTTGGTTTGCTGTATTCCCTTTTTCATTTAAACATCTGAAAGGAGGCTAAATTTGCTTTGCTACATTGCCCTATCCCGGGCTTATTTGCTTGTCAGCAGAAATTGGCAACTTACTTGTTTAAATCAGTTAAATCAGCCGTCTTTTGCTGTAAAGGATAGTAGGCTTTGGTTCTGCTAAGAAGCTGAAGTTGCAACTCCCACCCAAATAGAAAAGGCCAAATAAATTTTTATTTATTTTTTATAAAGAATAGAACCTTTGGAACAAAGCATAAAAATTAACCACCTTACACACAGCTTTCCACAAATTCACTAAGCTTTGTCATGGAGTATCCCAAAACCTATGAGAAGAGAATCCCACAAAAATTCTGAGTGATGTCACCCTAACCTAAGCAAATGTGCTGCAAATCTGGGTGTAAGATGACTTTTTACATTTTTTTATTCACAGGGGAATGACACTAGAAAGTACAGTAGAGTCAGGTTTTAAGTGATTGAATAAATGGTTAGCCTGACCCTGAATTCACAGCAAAGCCATGGCATTCCATGAAATAATCGCCTTTGGACCCCCTTACCAAGTTCACTTCTTCTGGGGAGTCACCAATTAAGTTGGTTATTAGCAGTGGTGGCCCGTCCATTAGGGGCGCACGGGCACCGACCCCCCCATCCATGAGTCTGGCCCATAATCTACATGCAGGGCGCACAGGCACCATCCCCCCATCCATGAGTTCAGCCCCCTAATCTACATGCAGGGTGCCGGATGCATGAATTCCAATGGGGGCTCTAATAGGCTTAAAAAAAGAGTGGGATTGGGGCGCAGAGCACTGCCCCCTGATCCCGCCCAGTTGTGTGACAATAGTGAATGAATATTCCCTTTTGTCACACTGATCTTCCTCCCCTGCCAATCAGGAAGTGGGTTGTGAGACCCGTCACCCGATTGGCTGAAAGGATAGGCGATCCTATTGGACGCCTAGCAGGAGACACACAGCGGATGCAGGGGAGGAGGAGCCGCCGTACGCCGCCCATTGCCCTGGTGACTTGACCGACAGCGAGTGGTTGTTTCCCGCCGCCCCCGCCCCCCCCAAAAAAAAAAAAAAAAGACACCAGCCGCCACTGGTTATTAGTTAAGCATGCTTTTAATGCCAATATTTTTTAGTTGAAGCGAAGTTCCGCCAATTTTTTTTTTTTTTAAAAGTCAACAACTACAAATACTGCAGCTGCAATGTCCTTACCCGAAGCGGATCTGTCCTTCGGCTCTCGGGTGGAGGCGCCGCCATCTTCGGTAAGGGTATCAGAAATTGAAGCCTTGCGGCTTCCCAGCCTGGTTCCCTACTGCACATGCACGAGTCATGCTGCGTGATCTCACTGGTTCCTGCTGTCTTCTGGGACCTGTGTGTCTCCCAGAAGACAGCGGGGGGGAGGGAGGAGGCGCCGGACATGGCATAGGTCACCGTGTATTAGACAGGCTCCCCCTTGAAAGGTACCAAATGTGAAAGGGGGGGATCCGAAAAGCGGAAGTTCCATTTTTGGGTGGAACTCCACTTTAAGTTTAAAGAGGTTGTACATAGGAAAGAAATGTACAGAAGGGACCAAAAAAAAAAAAAAAGAAAAAGGCTCAAGTCTTATAGTTGAAGGTGCCGCACTTTCAACGAGTAAACATGCTGGATGGAAGCATTGGGACTCGGAACTGTGCAAAGTATATTCTTAACATCTGAACTATAAGTTTAAAAAGGAAACAAAAGAACTGGCCAGATAAAAAGTACCGGTTGATGGACTAGAGTAAAGTAGGTAAATCGTTTTTGGCTGTAGAGTATCAATGTGTAGAAGTAAGACTAACAAGCTTAAGGCATAATATCAGTTCTCCACCCTTGTATAGCTGGTGGGAGGAAGATTGCCAGGAGAGATTACATTTAGATAAGTTGTTCTTTTTTAAAGCAAACAGACATTCAAGTTGGCAATTGTGGTTCAGATCTCTAAATATATCAGACAGATTTGGTATGTCAGCAAGCACGCTTTTTATCGATGGCAAGCCTTCACCATAAGTATATATCCTTTTTTGGTCTTTGCCAAAACCCATATAGGGGTACACTCAAGATGATAATGCAAGGCGGCATCCGTACGGCCATGTGCTGGGTCACATTGCCTGTTGGATCAGTGGAACTCCTTTTCAGCAAATTCAGATGGCTTTACTGATCGGTACCTGTGAGATAAACACCAAATATCCAAAGATAGGCTCTCCCCAAAACTCATGAGTCCATAATGTTGTGCACATTTAACACTAGAACTTATCTGTGAGATAACCTGATTTTTGAAAGTGGAACTTACCTGCTGTTGTTTTCGTGTATATAAGGCCACACTGATTGCCAGAAGGGCACGTGATACTGGAGCCTGTACATGAGGTTGTTGTACTTGAGCACTGCATGCAAGACAGTGAGAGACCTATGCAGAGAGAAAATATGTAATTTGGTCATAATTATATTAAATACTATTGCTATTGCTCTACAGCAGGGATATGCAATTAGCGGACCTCCAGCTGTTGCAAAACTACAAGTCCCATCATGCCTCTGCCTCTGGGTGTCATGCTTGCTGCTGTCAGACTCTCGCTATGCCTCATGGGACTTGTAGTTTGGCAACAGCTGGAGGTCCGCTAATTGCATATCCCTGCTCTACAGCAACTAAACAGATTTAGACTTTCCATCCCCAGCTGTCATTTTCCAGTGCAGGTTTTAAGGTGGTCATAAACATTTATGCACAGTATATCCAGTGAAGAGACTGGCCTTTAGATGATACACAGAGATTTAAAAAAATATCTTCCTACATAAGTTGTACATGTTTGTCTGCAGTCTTCTCTTCTCTACATCCATTCAAATGCCAACATTTTCTGAGAGTTCAGAAAACAGTAAGCAGAGAGCTGAAATTACATACTGTAGAGCTCAGTGAGGAGAGCTCTAGGGGCTGATTGGAGGGAAGGGACACCCCCCCCCCCACACACACACACACACAGCACACAGGAACAGAGCTTAGGCTGTCAATCACAAGCTGTGTGCTGGAGCTCCCTCCCCATCACCTTTTGATCTCTTACTGTCAGGAAAATCTGTCAGAAATGACTCATGCTGATAGTAGAAACACAATGCAACAGACAGAAATGACACTTAATGCTCTTAATAGAGACAAGTACACACTATAGAGGGATATGCCCTGTTCATATTTTATGTCTGAGGTTTACAGCCACTTTAATATAAATAAATAGAGAATGCTTGTTGCACTAAATCATAAAAAAAAGAAAATACAGCAGCTGACACAATATTGCTGGATACAATGGAAAAAACTGGAAATTGTGGTGTAGCGCTAAAAAATAAAAATAAAAGAGTTCATATAGATCACTCCAATATGTGACAAATGGAATGTGGATCCAATTCAAAGAGTCCAGAAAGGAAGAAGAAATCACTGACAGAGGTGATGAGAGAACCGCCACCAGCACCCAAACACACTGACTCTTACCGTCAGTACATATTAAATGCACATGTAGGATACTCCAATCCAAGCAACTGATCGAACTCTCAATTTCCAAAGTAATGATCATTCAAGTAAATTTCAACAAATCTTCCTTCAATGGACTTAATGAATCCAGCCGTGCTTTGGAATCAGCAATGAATACACCACTGCAACTCCAATGGCATGTATACATGTGTTGAGAAATGAAGCACAAACACAACTCATTGCGCAGACATCCCATCCAATAGTAATTTATTTCAAAGGATGAATGAATGCACTCACATGTAAAATGTTAAAAGCAGGCATGTACTAAGGAAAGCGACCCGCGCTTCCTACCAGTAAGATGGCGTTCATCCGTCCGACCGTCCAACAGCATGTAGAGTTAGCCTTCCTCCACTGGCCCGACGTTTCTCCACCAACGTCTGTCATCAGAGGCGCCGATGCCTGCTTGCCATTGGAGTTGCTGTGGTGTATTCATTGCTAATTCCAAAGCACGGCTGGATTCATTAAGTCCATTGAAGGAAGATTTGTTGAAATTTACTTGAATGATCATCATTACTTTGAAAATTGGGAGTTCGATCAATTGATTGGATTGGAGTATCCTACATGTGCATTTAACCACATCAATACAGGGCACTTTCGCCCCCTTCCTTCCCAGACCAATTTTCAGCTTTCAGTGCTCTCGCATTTTCAATGACAATTGCGCGGTCATGCTACGCTGTACCCAAATTAAATTTTTATCATTTTGTTCACACAAATAGAGATTTCTTTTGGTGGTATTTATTCACGACTACGTTTTTTATTTTTTGCGATATAAGCGAAAAAAGAGCGGAAATTCGAAAAAAAAATAATATTTTCGTCTTTCTATTTTTAAAAAAATCCAATAAAATTTAATTTTGTCATAAATTTAAGCCAAAACGTATTCTACTACATGTTTTTGGTAAAAAAAAATCCGTTAAGTGTATAATAATTGGTTTGCGTGATCACGGACATATGTACGCAAATGATCATGTACAGATGTGCGCAGGTGATCACGGGCATATGTGTGCAAATGATCATTGGGACATGTGATTTTATTGTCACATATGTGGGGGACAGGTGTTTTTACTATGTGGGGACATGTGTGTGTGTGTGGGGACATGTATTTTGGGGACATGTATGTTTACTTTCTGTGTTTTAGACTGTGTGGGGACACTAGGCTGGTGATCACTGAGTAAAAAGCTGAAAAAAACAGCTCATACTCACTGATCACCAGCCAGGCTGCAGCGATCCGCTCTCCTCTCCTCACCGACGACTTCTGTGTGAGGAGAGGAGAGCAGATTGCCTAGCAACCGGGTCTCTGTTTACATCACATGATGGCTGTGATTGGACACGGCCGTCATGTGATCAGGAGGGCCAATCACAGAGCCCTCCTGCCGAATCGAAATGCGCTGTGTCCGGGTGACACAAGTGCATCGGGATCGCGCCGCTGCGCGGGAACGCGCGCGCGATCCCCCTCCTTCTGAGGGACGTTCCTGAACGTCCACTCAGAAGGAGAGAGCGCCCACCCGGCCGTATATGTACAGTGGCAGGGTGGGAAGTAGTTAATATGTACTGACGGTAAAGCCTCGTACACACGGCCGAGATTCTCGTCAGGAAAAAAACGTAGTTTTTTCCTGACGAGAATCTTGACAAGAAACTTGTCCCGGCCGAGTGTACACACGTACGATTCAAAAGAACCGCCGTTCTTTTGAATGCCACGCACGCGGTGACGTCATCGAATATGACGAGCATGCGCTCGTCACATTCAATGCCGTCACCGCCATCTTGCTACACCCTATGCCTATGCCTAGGAAGCTATCGCGCATGTGTCAAAGTCATTTCGAGCATGCGCGGGTTTCCACGGCGACAGGTAAGTGTACACACGCTCAGGTTTCTCATCGAGAAACAGGCCGACGAGATTCTCGACGAGAAAAAAGACTGCAGGTCGTCTTTTTTCTCGTCGAGGAATCTGGGCAGTTTTCTCGACAAGAAAACTGAAACCCACATACACACAGCCGGTTTTCTCAGCAAGAAAACTCTCCCAGCAGTTTTCTTGACGTTTTTTGCCGAGAAAACCGGTCGTGTGTACGAGGCCTAAGAGTCAGTGTGTTTGGGTGCTGGTGGCGGTTCTCTCATCACCTCTGTCAGTGATTTCTTCTTCCTTTCTGGACTCTTTGAATTGGATCCACATTCCATTTGTCACATATTGGAGTAGAGATGTACATACACACAGGCAGTAGAGATGTACAAACACACAGGCAGTAGAGATGTACAAACACACAGGCAGTAGAGATGTACAAACACACAGGCAGTAGAGATGTACAAACACACAGGCAGTAGAGATGTACAAACACACAGGCAGTAGAGATGTACAAACACACAGGCAGTAGAGATTTACAAACACACAGGCAGTAGAGATGTACAAACACACAGGCAGTAGAGATGTACAAACACACAGGCAGTAGAGATGTACAAACACAGGCAGTAGAGATGTACAAACAGTGCCTGGTATTGGCGGGAATCCGCGTCGGATCCCCGCTCAATACAGTGTCGCGTCTCCTCGCTATTGCAGCGAGTGCGACACGTGTCGCCACCCTGCTGCCGAGATCTCGGCACTCCTGTCGCCGAGAATCTCGGCGATGGGAGCGCAATAGAAATACAATATCGGCGGCACCTACGGTATATGAACTATTTTATTTTTATTTTTTAGCGCTGCACCACAATTTCCACTTTAATATACATATCTGATGTCAGGCAATAAAGAAAATTGTTTTTAAAATGTCTTCCCAAAAGAAACTCAGATTTCAATTTCGGATAGGTGGTGGGTAAACTAATTTGGATGGCTGAATGATCCAGGCTGCTTTTGCTGTTCCCTGAGCACCCTTAGCTTGACTACCAGTGCCACCAGGTCCCACCCTTCTATCTTAGTATACCTGATAGAATTCCCACTTCTGTTTTGCTGCTGTTTTTTTTCAGATTTTCACAGTTTTTCATTTTTTTTGCCCCATTATGTCATTAAGCAGGGCTAGCAGAAGCTTCCCAAACCAATCTGCACAATTTTGTATAATTTGCTGCTTTGTAATACATGTTTGTTAAACTTGGTTTAGATTTCCACTGACTTCAAAGGAACTTTAGTTACATGGTTCAGAAATCCCAAAAGTCATGACTCGTCAAATGTTGTTACCTAAGTTCCCTCATCCTTAGTGCTGGGTTAAAAAAAGATTGCTATTATTCCTCATTCTTTTGCTGGCTCTATCCCATAAACATTAGCATGTGAGATGAAAAAATAAAAATTGTTTTCTAAAGCGCAAGAAAGCAAAATAAAATGTATAAGAAAAAATAAATAAAAATCATATTATGTTATATACAGTGTATATATATATATATATATATATATATATATATATATATATATATACATAGTTTCTACTTTCACTTACCTGTGTTTGCAAGGGCTGCAAGGATAACAAAGAATTTCAGAGGACACATCATTAAGTAAGATGTGACCAACAGCAAAAAGGAGAAAAAGGAAATGCTCTTGCTTCCACCTGTCCCTTTATATATACTGCATATCCGGCTGCAGGTGAGATGGGGAGTGACGGGTATATAACAAGTGGGAGGCTTTAAAAAGTTTGAAATTTAGGAGAAATGAAAATGAAGCTGTGAAATGTTCCTTAATGGTTTACACTAATATACCCTTAAGCCCCATACACACTATCAGTTTTTCTGCAGGTTTTTGTCTTCAGGTTTACCAAAACCATCTAATATGAGGTCAAACCTAATGCCGCGTACACACGATCATTATTCACGGCGGTTAAAAAACCGCCGTGAATAATGACAGGAAAAACGAGGGAACCGCTTCGGTTCCAAGGGTTCCCTACACACGGTCGTATATATATATATATATATACACATATAAAAATATATCTGCATGGTAAGGAAATATTCTAATCCTCAAACATTGGGAGAGATGAGAGAGTATACAAAATTATAAATAACAGTTTTATTATACAACGATAGTACATAGTTAAAAACCACCATATAAGGGGTACACATAGGTTAATCATGATACAATCTGCTATATTTAAGCAAAGAGGGGTAGGTGCAATAAGGTTGGTTAGACACATACTAAATCACGATATCTGTTGGCTCAACGCGTTTCGCGACTTAATGTTGCTCGTTAGGAGCATTCATGTACTGTGTCTCTGTAATGACAGAAACATTATAGGCTGTACTAGTACATTGATATGTTTAAAAAAAAACAGAGGAGCAAGGTTATAGCTAGTACTTACAGGGTGGCCATGTGTAGATGGCACAATGGCCAGGCTGCGAATATCCCCATGTGCGGGGACCGTTCCCCCCCAGGGGGCTGAGACAAAGCGCCCCAAGGCCGACAACCCAAAGGGCCCAACCCAGGATGGACAGGCACCAGGCTGTGCTCGGTGTGTAGATGGAATATGGGTGGCAGGTAGCTGATGTATAAAATGGAAAGTGAGACCAGCATACGTGGAAAGTTTCTGTGAAATTAATAAAATATGTGTAAGAATGTAGATAATGTGTGAGGCTGTACCATACCTAGACAGTACAGTATGGGGGAGAAAAAAAGCAAAACAACCAAAATGAATGAGGGTGAGGAACTAAACAATCAGTGCAAATACCTGCAAATGGAACCGAGGGACAAGTGATGTATGTGTGTCCTGGGAAGTGCGAGGCAGCCAAATGTGTGAACCACCCAGGAAGGCATCCACTTAAAGGTGCCGCCGCGAGGAGCCCCGCGAGGAGCCCCGCCTACGTCACGCACGCGAGCACACGGGGAGGGTCGGTGCCTACACCAATGCGGAAGAGCCGCCTGGTAGTTTGGCGCCAAACTCCCCACCCACACTGCTTGTAGATGATCGGAAAAGCGGAAGGGCGGGGTCAGCGTGAGTGACACACCGCGTCCGACATAGAGGCGTGGCGTTGACACGCAGTGCCGACGCCCCCGCCCCCCACCAATATCTACAATGTTGGAGGAAACTGTAATACCCAGAGGAAAGCCATGCAAGCGCAGAAAGAATGTGCAAACGTCATGCAGATAGGGTCTTGGATAAACTAGGAACTCCAATGTTGTAAGGCCACTGCACTGCCCCCTCAAAATGTATATCCTATTTCACTCTCCCCAACTTGCTGGCGATGCAATGAAAAAACTGGTTCTCTTCATCATATTTTATGGAATTGCAAAAATCTTAGTAGTTTTTGGAAATCAGTTTCAACATTTATTGCTAACCTCACTGGTAATTTGCTTCCCCTTACTCCCGCAATGGCCCTTTTAGGAACAAATCAAGATCTTTACTCTTAATGCCGCATACAGACGATCGGACATTCCGACAACAAAACCGTGGATTTTTTTCCGACGGATGTTGGCTCAAACTTGTCTTGCATACACACGGTCACACAAATGTTGTTGGAAATTCCGATCGCCAAGAACGCGGTGACGTACGACGGCACTATAAAGGGGAAGTTCAATACCAAGTGTGCCACCCTTTGGGCTCCTTCTGCTAATCTTGTGTTAGTAGAAGTTTGGTGAGAGGCGATTTGCGCTTTTCAGCCTCGTGCTTTTCAGTCCATGACGTGTTTGCAGTGTGACGAATGTGCTATCTCCATTACGAATGCTAGTTTTACCAGACCGAGCACTTCCGTCTCGTACTTGATTCAGAGCATGCGTGGAATTTTGTGCGTCAGAATTGTCTAAACACACTCCGAATTTACGAGAACGGATTTTGTTGTCGAAAAATGTAAGAACCAGCTCTCAAATTTTTGTTGTCGGAAATTCCGAGAGCAAATGTCCGATGGAGCATACACACGGTCGGAATTTCCAACAACAAGCTCCCATCGAACATTTGTTGTCGGAAATTCCGAGCGTGTGTACGCGGCATTAAAATATAGAACAGTCATAGGTGTGCGTAGCCTATTGCATTAGGGTGTGCACCCCAAAGCTCAAACACACATGTGTGTATGTAAATATATAAAGGGCAGTAGGGCAGAGGTTGGTGTTGTAAAGCAGCGGAGGTATCAGTAGGGCAGAGATTGGTGTCAGTAGTTTATTTGTGTTATTTATTTTTATTTATTTTTTTTAAATATTTTTTTTTTTTTTTTAAACATTTTTGGAGTCCCATTAGGGGACTTTGGTGAAATATTAGGGGTCTAAACAGACCCCTGATGTCTCACTTTAGATACAGAGAAAGGGACCGAGGACAGAGATTCCCCAGTCCCTTTCTCTGCAGCCAAGCAGCAGGGGGAATCTGCGCAGCACAGGGCGATTAGGGTGTTCCCAGGCACACCTGGCACACCATGTGCGCACACCTATGAGAACAGTAGTAGCAAACATATTATTAGCACTGCAGCAAGGTTGACAGAAAAAAAAACTTTGGAAATGAAACGAAGCACCAAATTTATCTGATGTTGTTATACGGTTGAATACACAAGCTCAATATGAGTTAACTACTTCAGCCACGGACCATTTGGCTGGCCAAAGACCAGAGCACTTTTTGCGATTCGGCACTGCGTTGCTTTAACTGACAAATGCGCGGTCGTGCGACGTGGCTCCCAAACAAAATTTACGTCCTTTTTTTCCCACAAATAGAGCTTTCTTTTGGTGGTATTTGATTACCTCTGCGGTTTAAACAAAAATAGAGCGACAATTTTGAAAAAAAACAAACAATATTTTATACTTTTTGCTATAATAAATATCCACAAAAAATATATAAAAAAAAATGTTTAGGCCGATACGTATTCTTCTACATATTTTTGGTAAAAAAAAATTTGCAATAAGCGTTTATTGATTGGTTTGCGCAAAAGTTATAGCGTCTACAAAATAGGGGATAGTTTTATGGCATTTTTATTAATATTTTTTTTTTTACTAGTAATGGCGGTGATCAGTGATTTTTATTGTGACTGGGACATTATGGCGGACACATCGGACACTTTTGGTGCTATTTTGGGACCATTCGCATTTATACAGCGATCAGTGCTATAAAAATGCACTGATTACTGTGTAAATGTGACTGACAGGGAAGGGGTTAACCACTAGGGGGCTAGGAAGGGGTTAAGTGTGTCCTAGGGAGTGATTCTAACTGTTAGGGGGTGTGGCTACGAGTGACATGTCACTGATCGCTGCTCCCAATGGCAGGGAACAGACGATCAGTGACCTGTCACTAGGAAGACGGGGAGATGTTGTGTTTACACTGACATCTCCCGGTTCTTCAGCTCCGTGACACGATTGCGGGACACCGGCAGACATCGAGTCCGCGGGTCCTGCGGGCACAATCACGGAGCTCGCGGCAGGGTCGCGCGCGCGACGCGGCATATTTAAAGGGACGTACATGTACGCCCATTTGCCTGTGCATGCCATTCTGTCGATATATACGTTCGTGCGGCGGTCGGCAGGAGGTTAAAGTTAGCATATAAAAATTACAACATGGTCAAGTTTGAGAAACTATGGCAAATATGGACTAGTCACCCTAGAGCTTCTACCTCACTCAAAAACATGAGCTGCAGTTCTTAAACCATATTTCAGTATTATTCCAGGAGTAATATCAAGGTTTCACAGTTCTCTCTTTTTGTAATTTCTGGAATTGTCCATGATAATGTTGTCATTATATTAGTTAGCCCCTTTTTACAGTTAGAACCCAATGGGGTAAACAGGGATGTTACTACAGTGTTTATGTATGCTTTATTTGATCGTTTGTATGACTATCGTCCATTACTTTGATTGAGAATAGTATGTAAATGTTCTTCTGCTATACCTGATTGTTATATACCAGAACCAGCTGCCTTTCATTTTTCTGTTATTTGTATGGAAATTTCAATAAAAAAAAAAAAAAAAAAATGTATATCCTATTTATCAACTGATTTGATAAATAAAATATATATTTCACAATTTCTTTTTCAATTCCAATCTTCAACACTCCCTAACACTAACCTCTGAACTAAAGATGTGTCTGGAACCAACTTCTTTGTGTAAACAGTAAAAACATGTAAAGGTACATTCCTCTGAATCCTTGGATGCACATTCTTGGTGAGATGTGTGTTTAATGTAAATACCTGTGTAGCGACCTCACCCCTCTCACCCCTTCTTCTCGGCTTGTTGTCTTGTCTAGGGGGGAGTATGGGAGGAGGGATGCGGTACACCACAGCCCATGTCCTCTTTTAGATAAAGGTGAATGCCAGAACCTATTTTACCATTGGGTTGTGTGCATAACCCAGAGACAAGTCTTTTCTGTAAATGACCCCCTCTGCTCCCAGTAACTGGAGTTCCATCCCACTGATAAGGTCCAACTCGTATTTATTTTACCACAGCAATAAATAGTCATTCAGCACAGACAGGTTGTGACCAAAGAACAGTTCAGTATAGGTGGGGAGTAGGTCGAGGCACAATCTATAGTTAGAATCAACCATTGTGGTGTCACCAACGGTTATGGCATACAGCCGCTGCCACCGACTGTGTAGAACAAAAAGTGAATTACTTTCGCTAAGCGCAGCCCCTGTCAGAGGGAAGACATCCGTCCAAGAGAGTTACCAGAGGCCCCTCCGTCACCGGCGAATGCTGCACCGGACTATCCGGAGAAGTTCTGCTCACTGGCCTCCTCGTCTCAGACTCGGGCACCCAAGGCTTTAGGGCCCCCTCAGATTCCTCCACCCTTGCGGGACCCAGTCGAAGGTACCGAACCCCAGGCCTCCTCAATAGTACTTCACCCCAGGCTAAAGGTGCCTGGGATGGACTCCATCTCCCGCTCCTGCCAGGTCAAGGGCATAAATATGTAATTTACCAACCCCTTCCTTTTCTAAATGAACACAGTGAGTAATCAGTAGCGCGTTTTTGAGCTTTGGGGTGCACCTCCTAATGGAATAGGCTGCGCACACCTATGATGAGGCCCCTAGTGCCATGATGTCATTTATTGCTATGGTGACAACAGCTGGCTTGTCCATACCATGGTAGTGCAGGACTCTGATCCGGGGCAGAGAGCATGCATTGCTGCCTCTTCCAAAACGTTTTTACCTCTAGCCTTTGTCCACACTGCTGGAACCAAAAAGTAGTGCCCTGATTGGAGAAGTGAGTGTGTAATTGGGGGTTCTGTGATGGGGAGGCTGTGATGTGATGAGGGGACTCAGTCATGATGAGTGAACTAATGTACAAGGGCCGCTGATATATAGAGGGGGGGGACTCTGATGTGATGGGGGGGGAATCTGAGTTGAAGGGGTGACACAAACGTCAAGGGGGGGACTCTGTGATGGGGGTCTCTGACATTATGGGGAGACTCTGATATTGTGGGGGGGGGGGGGGGCTATTGTGTAAGTGGAGGCCTCTGATATGATGGGCGGACAAGGACCAGGTTTAGTCCTTGAAGGGCCAAGGGAATTTCAGTTTCAGGGGACCCCTCATACACAGAGTTGGGTTTCATTCCAAATGATTGTCACACATTCTCAAAATGCATGACACAACATCATTGTGAGGTCACACTTGCATAAGCACGTGCAGTCATAGGCTACCTTCTTTAAGAGTGTTAGCACTTTTTGTGTGGTTCCCTTGAGCTGCCAAAATTAATTTTTAAAAATGATACAATATATCAGTCCAGATTAAAAACTTTTACAGATGATGGCAGCAAAATATTACTTCCCAAGATATATTTAATAAAAGAAAGTCATGTTTTTATTATTATATATTTTATATTATCTTCTAGCCTGTAAGCTCTAACGAGAAGGGCCCTCTGATCCCTCTTGTATTCAATTGTATTGTGACTGTACTGTCTTCCCTGATGTAAAGCGCTGCGCAAACTGTTGGCGCTATATAAATCCTAAAATAATAAAAAAATGGTAATCAATACAAGCCGCCCTAGTGATTACCCCACCGCGCTGTTTTGACAGAAGAATACAGTGCATCAAATACTAGCAGCAGCCACTTTAAATATATATAACCCTGTGAAAAATATAGTCAACACACTAAAATAGAATGACAAACTATAAGTGGCGCTAAGTGAATATAACAATTATATTGGTATAAACTGTGAAAAAAGTAATAGTGAAATATACTTAAATCTTAAAAATGAACAAAAGGCATAAAGAAAAATTCCAAAAAATGTGTATAGAGTGACAGCACAGATAAAGTCCATATAAGTGTATAGTGATAGTGTTCAAAATTAGATGATAATCTTCTTCTTTTCCACCACACCACAGTGTTCAAGTGAGTCAAACCCCCTTCAGATAGGACACTCACCGCAATGCAATGCCTCACACTCTCGTGTTTTGGCAAATGAGCAGACAGCACCTCTCAACTAGGTGGATTGGTTCCACATCCGATGCAGTGATCCTCAAACAGGCTCCACATAAATGCAAAAATAAATGCAAAGGATAGTGTAATACTGCAAAGTCAGTTTTATTGGTACTACAAAATCTTCAAATATTGCACTCACATGATAACCAGTAAAAGTAAGCCAAAATCACACTGCAACCGAATCCACAGCATTAACTTCACACTGTCACAACCAACGAATGATGGTCACGGCGGACCCAGGATCAGCGCAGGTCACAAAATAGTATATAAACCACTCTCTACCTTTCCTCTCCACTTGCGAACGCCATTTCCAAAGGTGGCTGATAATAAAGATTGTCAATAGCCTGCCGTGTAGCCACACCCCCTGGGATCAAGCGTGTGTGGAGTGCCGTGTGTTACAGACTTTATTATCAGCCACCTTTGGAAACGGCGTTCGCAAGTGGAGAGGACAGGTAGAGAGTGGTTTATATACTATTTTGTGACCTGCGCTGATCCTGGGTCCGCCGTGACCATCATTCGTTGGTTGTGACAGTGTGAAGTTAATGCTGTGGATTCGGTTGCAGTGTGATTTTGGCTTACTTTTACTGGTTATCATGTGAGTGCAATATTTGAAGATTTTGTAGTACCAATAAAACTGACTTTGCAGTATTACACTATCCTTTGCATTTATTTTTGCATTTATGTGGAGCCTGTTTGAGGATCACTGCATCGGATGTGGAACCAATCCACCTAGTTGAGAGGTGCTGTCTGCTCATTTGCCAAAACACGAGAGTGTAAGGCATTGCATTGCGGTGAGTGTCCTATCTGAAGGGGGTTTGACTCACTTGAACACTGTGGTGTGGTGGAAAAGAAGAAGATTATCATCTAATTTTGAACACTATCACTATACACTTATATGGACTTTATTTGTGCTGTCACTCTATACACATTTTTTGGAATTTTTCTTTATGCCTTTTGTTCATTTTTAAGATTTAAGTATATTTCACTATTACTTTTTTCACAGTTTATACCAATATAATTGTTATATTCACTTAGCGCCACTTATAGTTTGTCATTCTATTTTAGTGTGTTGACTATATTTTTCACAGGGCTATATAAATCCTGTATAATAATAATAATAATAATAATAATAATGCTATTTTTTTATATTGTTTTGGCCCCTTCCATTCTGTCCAGTGGGCCCAGGGCACTGATCACTGTATTGGCGCTACTGGTCACCAAAAAGTGTCACTTAGGGTCAGATTTGTCCACTGCAATGTCGCAGTCCCGCTAAAAATCGCTGATCCCTGTAAAAAAAAAAAAAAAAAGTCCCTAAATCTTTCCTCTATTTTGTAGACACTATAATTTTTGCACAAACCAATCAATATAGGCTAAGAGCCCATTCACACAGGGGCGTCTTTGGATCCGACTCCAAATCGCCCCAGGTCGCCCCTAGTCGCCTCAGGTCGCGCTGGCTGAAGAAATCAATGTAAGTTAATGGAGCCGTCCTTATGCACACTACTGCAGTCGCTCCGACTTCAAAAAAGGTCCCTGTACTACTTCAATCCGACTTCTAGGCGACCTGTAACCATTCATTTCAATGGGAGTCGCCTCTCACTGTCTTAATAGGAGCAACTCTCCAGGAAGAAAACATACATTTATCAGGCAAACCCCTCCCTTCCCCCTCCCTCCCACAGAGCTGATTCTTGTTTGATTGGCCACTGGAATGTCTCCTGTCCTGCAGGCAACTTGGAGTTGCCTTGTAAGTAGCTCCAGGTCGCACTGTGATTCATACTCAGGTCGTGTCTGAGTTGCCTCATAAAATCGCGCTGGAAGTCGTGTTGCCCCTGTGTGAATGGGCTCTTATTGTGATATTTTTTTACCAAAAATATGTAGCAGAATTGGCCTAAACTGATTAATAATTATTTTTTTTTATATATTTTTGGGAAATGTATTATAGCAGAAAGTAAAAAATATTGTTTTTTGTTTCAAAATTGTTGCTCTTTTTTTTGTTTATAGCGCAAAAAATAAAAACCGCAGAGGTGATCAAATACCACCAAATAAAGCTCTATTTGTGGGAAAAAAAGGACATCAATTTTGTTTGGGTACAACGTCGCACGACCTTGCATTTGTTAGTTAAAGCGACCCAGTGCCGTATCGCAAAAAATGGCCTGGTCATTAAGGGGGTGAATCCTTCAGGAGCTGAAGTGGTTAAAGTACTGTATACCTAAACTAGATGAAGCTAGAAGCTGATTGGTTTCAAATATCAGCTGCTCCAGACTCTGTCTACTCCAGTTTTAGTACCTCACCCCCATTGTTTCTGGAGGGAAAAACTTTCTTTTGACAATATTGTTTTGCAGAAAGACCTAAACAATAATAATAAAAAAAAAACAGTTTTGCCTAGTGGTGCAACGGATCGGTGGAGCGCTCCGGAGCCTCGGCCATAGGAAAGGCCGCGGCTTCGGCCTAGCTCCGGAGCGGCGGCCATCTTGGTACACCCGGCGGCGCCGCTATAATGACGTTTCATCGCCGCCATCTTGCTCCACTCACACTCCTGCACTGTAATGATAGTAAGAAGGGGCCAAGCGGACATCTTGTTACACCCAACGGAGTTTTAAATTTCACAGTTATTTTCAACACAAAACTGAGCTTATATGCTTAAATACATTATTTGGAAATCCAACAGACTGTTTACATGTTAAATTTTAAAAGCAGCAGCAAACCTGCTGACCTTACATGCTTGCTAATGTGACAGAACACCTCTAATTTTCACATTTAACATTTAGTTAAATGTGAAAATCAGAGGTGTTCTGTCACATTAGCAAGCATGTAAGGTCAGCAAGTTTGCTGCTGCTTTTAAAATGTAACATGTAAACAGTCCGTTGGATTTACAAATACTGTATTTAAGCATATAAGCTCAGTTTTTGTGTTGAAAATAACTGTGAAATCTAAAACTCCGGTGGGGGTAACAAGATTTGTGTTTTTTTTTTTTTGCTGATCCGAAAATGATCCGATCCATGACCCCTGATCCGAGGATCGATCCGATCCGTGAGTTTTTTGATCCGTTGCACCCCTAGTTTTGCCCAGTATTAAAGCGGAGCTCCGCCATAAAAAATAAATATTAAAAACCAGCAGCTACAAATAGAGATGGCCTTGCGGTTCGCCCCGCAGTCGGTACGCGGCGAACTTTGCACGTTCGCTATTCGCCAAACCAGCGGACATATGGCGCTGTTCGCGGCAGCCATATTCTTTTACATTGTGGAGAACTTTGACCCATGACACATCCATCATGTGGTACAGGACAGCCAATTGAGACATTTCAGCACATGGACATACCCCCTACCTTATAAATAGACCTGATCTGGCTGCCATTTCACATTCTGTCTTTTGTCAGTGTAGGGAGAGGTTGCTGTGTGGAGAAGGGACAGACTGTAATCACTAGCTATTAGGTCCACAAAAGTCCTTTTAAGGACTGGTATAGGTGTATTATTGTTTGGTGTGCAGTATATAGGGGTATAATACACTTATAATATACTTTCAAATATAGAAAGCATATTATAGTGCATTTCTATTGTGGAGCATTGGGACTGCAGTGCTGAGCGATTCTGCAGCTGTCTTTTGTCAGTGTAGGGAAAGGTTGCTGTGTGTAGCAGGGACAGACTGTAATCACTAGCTATTAGATCCACAAAAGTCCTTTTAAGGACTGGTATAAGTGTACTATTTGGTGTGCAGTATATAGGGGTGTAATACACGCATAAAATACTTTCAAATATAGAAAGCATATTATAGTGCATTTCTACTGTGCAGCATTGGGACTGCTGAGCGGTTCTGCAGCTCTTTTGTCAGTGTTGGGAAAGGTTGCTGTGTGTCGCAGGGACAGACTGTAGCGACACAAATTGCTAACGAATATAGGTCCACAAAAGTCCTTTTAAGGACTGGTATAAGTGTACTATTAGGTGTGCAGTATATAGTGGTGTAATACACGTATAAAAAACTTTCAAATATAGAAAGCATATGTAGCGGGGGTCCTAAATGGAGGTTGTTATGCCAAATTTAGGGGTGACTTGAGTGATAGTTGGCTCAAGTCTTTCAATTACTGGACTCTGCCTTGCTGCTGCTTCACCTGGCTTACAGTTCCCCTAAGTAGTATAGGTGGTGCTGTCACTTGTACTCGGGTTGAACCACAGGTGTTGGAGTGGTGATTTGGTGTCCTCTCTCGGCAGCGGTGCGGTGGGCAGGGTCGGCCTGATATGCATGCTGGGAGAGGATACAAAAAGGGGCGGACGCCATTGTTCAGGAGAGTGATCCGGGGACCTGTACCCGAGGGAACCTGCGGGTTCGGGAGTCGAGTGCGTGGCCTTCCAGGCCATGGGGCCACGTACGCCTCAGTCCCAGGCACCTTTAGTCCTGGGAATGCAACTTCAGCCCTGGGCCCAGCACCTTTAGCTGGAGCCCGATTCGGAAGGAAGAATCTCAGGGTGCTGCCTCGCGAGGAGACCCATTTCTCGATGAGGAGGCTGGGGGAGGACCGTTCCGAAGGACTGATGAGAGATCACAGTGAAGGAAGGGGCCCAGTAACTCTCCAGGGGGATGTCATCCATCCGGAAACCAGGGGCCTAACAATCTGGACCATCAGGAGGTTTGGGACACTATAGATCCTAGATGCATCTCTTAGGGATCTAGATTGGCTGTTCGAGCTGCACGCCGGCTGCTAGCACCATTGGTGGCTATCCGGGTGAGCTATACCCACTCGGGACTGAGTGGCGACGAAGCCAGAAGTGCCTGAATGCTGTCTATCCTTCTAACACCTTTCTCTCTTCGTGCAAAGAAATCAAAGCTCTACGTTGGAGTGATATACTTGTGTGGACCTTGGAGTTACTTGGGGTATAGAGACTCTGTCCTTGCACACTAAGGACAGAAACCAACTTTGAGGAGAACTTCACTGCAAGACCCGTAGGTGAAACAAGTGTGCTTAACCTCTGCAAACCAGAGGGTACGGGCATGGTGGCACCTTGCGCCTTTTCCTCTCATGAGTGGGCCAAAGAGATGAGAGAAAAAGGGTGAGGTCGTTACACATATTATAGTGCATTTCTACTGTGCAGCATTGTGACTGCTGAGCAGTTCTGCAGCTCTTTTGTCAGTGTAGGGAGAGGTTGCTGTGTGTCGCAGGGACAGACTGTAGCGACACAAATCGCTAACGATTATAGGTCCACAAAAGTTCTTTTAAGGACTGGTATAGGTGTACTATTAGGTGTGCATTATATAGGGGTGTAATACATGTATAAAATACTTTCACATATAGAAAGCATATTACAGTGCACTTCTATTGTGCCACATTGTGACTGCTGAGCGGTTCTGCAGCGATACTACAACTACAAAGAGTGACAAACGCAATTAGAAAAAAAGGATTATAACTGGTGTGATAGACCAGTGGCCCCCCAAAACGACAGATTGAAGCGGGGTGTTATATACCTTCTTCCACATAAACTGCACTTCTCTAGAGACTTTTGTCCCAGAGTCATTTAAAAAATGACAGGCAGAGGAAGAGGCAGGCCCTTCCGCAGGGGTGGTAGGGGTAGGGCAGGAGCACCAGGCTTGAGCCAAAGTGGGAAGTTGCAGAAGGCGCGTTCGATTACGTCAAAGGATGCACCAGACTTGGTTGAGTGGCTCACTCAGCCTTACTCTTCTGCACCCTCCCCATCCTCTCTATCTGCACCCTCTTCACTCTCTGCTGTGTGCACCCCCAAAGACACTACCACCAACACCACCACCACCATATACTCTCCGCTTGATACACTCCTCCGGGTACAGGTCCCTGGGTATTTGCGCCCAGAACAATGGCGTCTGCCCCTTTTGTACCCTCTTCCGGCATGCACAGCGGGTAGACCACGCCCACTGCACGGCTGCCGAGAGAGGACACCCAATAGCCACTCCATCACCTGTGGTTCAACCCCGGGTACAAGTGTCAACACCACCTATACACCTAAGAAGAACTGCACGCCAGGTGAAACAGCAGCAAGGCAGAGTCCAAACAATTAGAAGACCCGAGCCAACTATTGCTTAGGTCACCCCTAAATTTGGGATACTCGCTACAATAACTTATAAAAAAATAAAATAAAAATATGGCAACTTTTCCAATAGCAGGATCATCTCCTGCACCCCCTTCATAGCCTGGCCTTGCCCCTCCTCCATGCTGCTTCATGTGCTCCTGAATTGATGAAATTTTGCAGATAAAAAAAAGAATGCTTGTCGTTGTCGATCGCAGATTCGCTTAATACTTCTGGTATGTCAGTGTCCATGTTGTGGGACTATGTGTGCACAGCTAGTAAGTATTTTGTGGCTGCAAATATGACCTGGAGGTTTTTAATGTTCGCCTGCCATTAAAATGAATGGGACCCGCCGCGAACCTGCGTTTCGCGAACATTTGTGTGCGTTTGCGAACCGTCCCGTTAGATGTTCGTCCATCACTAGCTACAAATACTGCTGATAAATGGACACTTACTAGTCCTGGAGTCCAGCGACGTCGGCAGCAGAAGACGAGCAATCGCTCGTGTCTCGGCTGCCCCCACCGCCATCATGGGTGAGGAAATCAGGAAGTGAAGCATTGTGGCTTCACTGCCCGGTTCCCTACTGCGCATGCGCGAGTCGTGCTGCGCCGTCCTCACTGTTCCCCGCTGTGTTCTGGGAACCGTGTGTTTCGCCGAACACAACGGAAGGGGGGGAGGGGGGAACTGACGTACTATCCGCAGGTCCCCACATAATCTATGCCCGAAGGTGGGTGCAAATACCTGTCTTAGACAGGTATCTGCACCCCCCTCCCCCCTGAAAGGTGCCATTTGTGACACCGGAGGGGGGGAGGAATCCAATGAGCGGAAGTTCCACTTTAGGGTGGAGCTCCGCTTTAATTTTAAAATAAACAGCTTCACTGTAAATATAAGGTATACAATTTATTTTATAATTTGTCCATTTAGAAAAACAGTAAAATTATGGTTCTGATATAAAGCATTACAAAATTTTAAAAACAGCAACAAATTGTTAACTGTAGTTCTTGAGTTCTAGGTATGATTCAGTGCACAGCGGAGTTGTTTTGGAGCAACTCTTTCTCATCCAGATGAAACTGGCTCTATCAAAGTTGTGTGCTCCACATTGGACACAGTGGCTGTGATCAACACACCCTGAAGTCCAGTCAGTGGCTTTTATTGGACTCTGGGCATTTGCAGATAGGAAGTGTATCTGATGCAGTGTATTTTAATGAAAATTCAGAGCACATGAAGTGGAGGGAAGGAGAGAAAATTAGCAACACAATTTTCCACCAAGCATATGTAGCACTTCCCCCACAAGGGCCGCAGATGACTGGTTTCCTCACTCTAGCACAGCCAGGCAACAAGCATTTTCCACACTTTCTCCAGACACAAGGAACAGTCTTTGAGGTTGTTTTTTGTTGTTTAATTAGGAGAAACAACTTCGATGGGGAATAGGAATTATGGGATGCCCAGCTTGACTGAAACAAAAAACAGTTACTTCCCTATGTACACGATCTTGAACTGTCCTCCTTTTCGGACACTGATGCCGCGTACACACGGCCGTTTTTCTCGTCGAAAAAAACAACATTTTTCCCATTCGACGAGAAAAACGATAGTCTGTGGGCTTTCTGCCGTTTTTTTCGACGATAAAAACGGCATTAAAAACGACCAGAAAAATTAGAACATGTTCTAATTTTTCTCGTCGTTTTTTTCGACATGCTTTCCGCGGCAGTGTTTCCCATAGGGAAACACTGCCGCGGAGCCCACAGACGGTCGTTTTTCTCGACAAGAGAAAAAACGACGTGAAAAACGATCGTGTGTGGGGAACAAGCCGTTCCCTCGTTTTTAATGACATTATTCACGGCGTTTTTTTAACCGCCGTGAATAATGATCGTGTGTACGCGGCATGAGAGTTAAGATAAAAATGCAAAAGCCCCTTAATGACTAGGAATTCTTAGTCCCTTGGAAAGAAGCACTTTGTGTAGTAAGCAACATCCAGGAGTATCTCCCACTCCTCTGTAGACACTGATCCCAGTTCTACTGCACGCAGGACTACCAGCCCACCTAGCTGCTTCTTCGCCAGCCCATCTGGCTGCACTCAAGATCTCCCAGGGCAAGGGACAGGAAGAGTAAAGCACAACCCTGTCCTCCAGAAAGTCTTGTAACATGTGGCAGGCCTGCCCCTTGTGAATCCTTGGGTGTGCTGGTGTACTCACTCTGTCCTCTTTGCTCCATGCTGCTCCTTAGGTAAGATTCCTTTCAAGCCACACTGCTGTCAGGATCCCCCAAAGCCAGTTTGAGCTCTAGCCTGAGGCAGAGAAGCCCCCCCTGCCCAGGCCAGGGGCTCTCCTCTAAGGACATCAACTGTCTCCTCAGCATTCCATCTTCCACCTGACTCCTCTGCTGGCATGACTCATCCATGTTTACGGGCTGGCTCAACCACCCTCCCAGGCCCTCTGCCTTGGGATTGGCCTAGCTCCTCTAAGTATGCAGATCAACCCTCCTGGCCTCCACCCTCTAGCTTCTAGAAATTTCTCCAAACTTTCAGAACCAGGGGGAGGCACCAAAGACCGCCTCTGTGAGAGACCCAGCCTTACCTGCAGTAAACCCTGACAAGTGTTTCCTCAACTCTCCCAAATTACTTAGCCTGAAATCAGCATGCAGAATGTGATAACACACATGTGCATAGGTAATTATTACACACATACTAGGACTAGGGATGAGCCGACAGTTTGATCCAAAATGTGGCTTATTAGGCATTCAGACAAACACCCAAACACCCAAACTTTAGCCCCAATAGGCGCCATACATGATATATAGAAGTGGTATTTCTACTGCTCCTATGTATGACAGCCTCTTGCTGTCACTGGTCCCTAAAGAAAATTCTGAGCTTCTGTCGTGATATTAGCATTTAGCGTTTTTACTTGGTAGCGACATGCTTGGACTTCAACTTTTCATCTTTTGTTTTTTTTTATATATATTTATATTTATGTATATTTGATTTGATTGTTATTTTGATTTATTTTTACATTGATTTATTTTTATTTTTTTTTCACTTACGGTAATTTCTATTACCAATATTTTTTTGTATTTCCTTTTTTTTTTGTTTATTTTCAATTTCATTTATATTTATTTTTATTTATATTTATATATATTCATTTTTATTTTATTTATTTTACATTTACACTTATTTTTATTTTTGCATTTAGTATTCAGTTTTTTTCATTTAATTTTAATTTTTCTTCTTTTCTTCTATTATGCCGCGTACACACGATCACTTTTCTCGTCGGGAAAAATTACATTTTTTCTCTTGGACGAGAAAAACGGCCGTGTGTAGGCTTTCCAGCATTTTTCCCGACGAGAAAAACGACAAGAATCACGACGAGAAAAATTAGAACATGCTCTAATTTTTCTCATCGTGAATCGCGGCATTTTTTTCCGCTGCAGTTTTCCCATAGGGAAACACTGGTAGGGAGCCTACACACGGCCGGTTTTCTCGACCAAGAGAAAACCTGTCATGAAAAACGGTCATGTGTAGGGGACCAAGCCGGTCCTCGTGTTTTCACTGCCGTGAAACTCGATCGTGTGTACACAGCATTAGACTACCTCTTTTTCTTCTGTTTTCTCTTTTTTTCCCTTTTTGGTTTTCTTTTCTTATTTCTTTTTCGTACATCACGGGACACAGAGCAACTTAGTCATTACTAATGGGTTATATAGATACCTTCAGGTGCTGGCACTGGCAACTTCCAAAACCGGAAGTACCCTCCCCTATATAAGCCCCTCCCATCCGGGAGCACCTCAGTTTTTTGCCAGTGTCTAAGGTGTTGGCCAAAGAGTAACATGTGTTTTCACTGGGCTTGCGTACAGGTTCTTTTGGGCCTTAGTAAGCTGTTCCGGATCCCACCAAAAAAGCTTCATAGCTAAACGGTCGGTACCCGGGCCTTGCAGCAGAAGAGCAAGGTTTTGCCTGTAATGCCTCTCTTAGGAGGGCTGGACCCTGGGATCCAGAGCTCTGGTCATACCCACGACCAAGATGTTGTCTGTGCAGGGTGCTATACAGGTCCAGGGGAGTGGAATCCTTGGGAACCCGGTCCCTGAAGGTTTAATTACAATGCCTGCCGTGATAGGTGAAGTTTGGGCTTCTGTGGACCAAACAGAGTCCTGCGGCGGGGAACAGGTAAGTGGGGGCCCCCAGGAACTTGGTTCTATTGGGGGACCCCCAAGCCTAATTTGTCTTTCTGTCTGTTACCTAACGGTATTCCCGCTAATATCTGTGTATGCCTGTAACTACTGAAAATGTAAAATTTTAATAGTAGTCAAGAAAAAAAAAAAAAGAGGACCGCGGTACCTGTGTTAAACCACTAGAGGCCGCTGTGGTCCATTTTTCTTGTCATGTGGATCTTTGGTTTTCTCAAGTCAAAAGATCCAGGCAGTTGGTAAGTTTCTCTGTGGGAATCCACTTCCTCTGCCCTGTTGCTGCGCTCATCCACCACACAGGCCCTCCGGCAAAAAGGGCCCTGGCTCCTAGTCCCTGTTTGATTTTCGAAAAGGGCGCCAATGGTGCACGGGCGCGCGCGCGGGCACGTGCACGCGCCTCCTATGAAAAAAAAGGGGCGGGGCGGGTGGATGACGCTCGATGCGCGCCACGGCGCTTCTGTGCATGTGCAGGCGTCCCAGCTTGTATAAAGACACAGTACAAGTGTCAGCTGGATGCAAACAGAGCTAGCAACAAACAGTGGCACACAGAGGCGGTTGATGCAGGCATCCCCATAGAAAGACACTTTAGTGGACACCAGCTGGTATATAGCAGCAACTGTGTTAGACTATTACCAGCAAAATTGGTGTATGACGACGGGAATACCTCAGCTTTGTGCTTAAAGGATATGTCGTCCAGACGCTCCGGAAATAAGTCTTCCAGGAAGCCAAAGGGGTCTCCATCGGGCTCTGAGGATATTGGGCATGCTTGTACTGCACCAATCTCCCCTGAGAATTCAGAGGTCAGTAGCCGTAGGAACCCCGCAGGAGTGCCTGGTGCTGCGGCTGTCCCCAGTCCACCTGCTCCTGTATATATAACAGAGGAGGTTTTATCCTCAACTCTGGGAGGATTGGAAGAGAGATTAACAGCATTGATCGCTGCTTCCCTGTCACAGGGAAAGCGCGTCCGATCTCCGTCTCCTCCTTCAGAGTGCCTGTTAGTGGAGGAACAGCCCCACACAGAGATCGACCTACCTGAAGGGGATCAGGATGAGGTTGATTCAGTTATGGAGGAATCAACAGTGGAAGAACCTTTCTCAGCATCTCAGGCTGAAAGATTATGGGTTCAGTCTCTGACTAACATGGTCCGATCAGCATTTAAAATGCCTCTGGCGGAACCATCAACCACTACGGTTTCCTCGCTGGGGTCGCTAAAAGCTCCCCAGACTGTCTGTTCCTTCCCAATCCACCCTTTATTAGAAGGGCTTATTTACCAGGATTGGGAGCATCCTGATAAAATATTTGCTCCCCCCTAGAGATTTCCGGTGATCTATCCCATGGAGGATAAGTTCATAAAAAAATGGAGGGTCCCTACAGTGGATGCAGCCATCTCTTCTGTGAACAAATCACTGACATGTCCAGTAGATAATAATCCAATGTTCAAAGACCCAATAGATAAAAAATTGGAGTCTTTACTAAAATCTGCTTTCTCTACAGCAAGCATGGTGACACAACCTGCGGTAGCAGCGATTGGAGTCTGCCAAGCAGTGAAAGATCAGTTGAAACAAGTCTTAAGGGACTTACCAGATCAGCAGGCTCTTGCCCTAGCTGACCTGCCTAGAGCCTTGTGTTTTGCGGTGGACGCCATAAAGGATACAATCCAACAGGCCTCCCGCTTTACGCTGTCTGTAGTACATATGCGTAGGCTTCTGTGGCTCAAAAACTGGTCTGCTGAAGCTCCCTGTAAGAAATTGCTGATTAGCTTCCCATTTCATGGAGAACGCTTATTTGGAGAAGATCTGGACAAGTATATCCAGAAAATTTCTGCCGGTAAAAGTACACTCTTGCTGGTTAAGAACAAGGGTAGAAGTCCTTCTTTTAAGAGGCCTACTTCTCCAGTCCCTGGCACATCGGCTGTGAAACAGTTCCGACGGCCTCCGCGGTCAAATCCAGGGGGCAGAAATCAGGGACAATCACAGGGTAACAAGAAACCCTGGGTCAGGAGAGGTACAAAACCTCCCCCCAAGTCATGAAGGGTTGCCCCCACTCAATCGGGTGGGGGGAAGACTTCAGTTGTTCACAGAGACCTGGCGGGACACCATCAGAGACAGATGGGTGATCTCCGCAGTAAGTCTGGGATACAAGCTGGAGTTAAAAGACACTCCTCCTGCCCATTTTATGAGGTCAAACGTGCCAAGCGATCCCCAGAAGAGAGGATCCCTCCTTCTGGCACTAGAACAACTATTGCTCCAAGGTGTAATCATGAAGGTTCCCTTGGAAGAAAGCGGGTTCGGGTTTTACTCGAACCTTTTCACAGTCCCCAAACCAAATGGGGACGTGAGGCCCATATTAAATCTAAAAGGGCTAAACAAGTTCCTACATATCAGGACTTTTCGGATGGAGTCGATCCGATCGGTGGCCACCGCCCTACAAGGGCAGGAATGGTTAGCCTCGATCGACATAAAGGATGCTTATCTGCATATTCCCATCTTTCCGGCCCACCAGAAATTTCTACGCTTTGTAGTAGAAGGGCGCCATTTTCAGTTCAGAGCCTAACCTTTCGGTCTGGCCACAGCACCACGAGTGTTCACAAAAATTCTGGCCCCACTATTGGCCAATCTAAGAACACGGGGTGTAACGATAATGGCATATTTAGACGACCTGCTACTAATAGACCACTCAGTGGAAAAACTGGAAGTAGCTATTCACGAGACAATCAAGTATCTGGAATATCACGGTTGGATTATCAACCGAGACAAGTCAGCTCTAAGACCAGTCAAAAGTCTGGAATACTTGGGGCTAAGGCTGGATTCAAATCAGAGAAAGATTTTCTTACCTCCAGAGAAGGTGTCGTCTTTGAAAGATTTGACCCACTTAGTGGGTACAAAAAGAAAACCATCCATACGCCTGTGCATGAGGCTGCTGGGAAAAATGGTGGCTTCATTCGAAGCAGTACCCTACGGTCAATTCCATTCAAGGAACTTGCAGAGGGCCATACTGTCAGCCTGGAACAAAAAAGTTCAGGCTTTAGACTTACCAATGTCCCTGTCCCCTTCCGTTCGCAAGAGCCTCCATTGGTGGTTGGTGCCCCAGAATCTGGAAAAAGGGAAACCCTTCAGTCCGGTTTCTTGGAAGGTGGTCACTACAGATGCCAGCCTCATAGGCTGGGGGGCAGTACTGGAGCAATGGTCTCTCCAGGGCAAGTGGTCAGAAGCAGAGAAGGCCCTGCCCATCAATCTCTTAGAGATACGAGCAGCCCGGTATGCCCTAGTAGCATGGACATCCAAACTCCAAGGGTCCCCTGTCAGAATTCAATCAGACAATGCCACAGCAGTGGCATATATCAATCACCAGGGTGGCACCAGGAGTCGTGCAGCCCAGAGGGAAGTGAATTGCATCCTGGAATGGGCAGAAAGATATGTCCCAGCCATATCCGCGGTTTTCATCCCAGGAGTGGAAAATTGGAGAGTGGACTTTTTAAGTCGCCAGCAATTATGCCCGGGGGAATGGTCTCTTCACCCCGAGGTTTTCCAGGCAATATGCCAGCGGTGGGGAACACCGGATGTAGATCTGCTAGCATCCAGATTCAACGCAAAGGTGGACAGATTTGTGTCTCGCACAAGGGATCCCCTAGCTTGCGGCTCGGATGCCCTAGTGTTCCCTTGGGATCAGTTCAAGCTGATATATGCATTCCCACCGCCACATTTGTTACCGCGATTAATCCGCAGAATCCGGGTAGAAAAGAAACCAGTGATTCTGGTGGCTCCAGCCTGGCCCCGAAGGGCATGGTACGCGGAGATTGTAAAAATGTCAGTGGGGAGTCCTTGGACCCTCCCACATCGTCCGGACCTGCTTTCGCAAGGACCGATATACCACCCTTCCTTACCAGCCCTAGGTTTGACGGCCTGGCTATTGAAGCCCACATTCTAAAAAAGAGAGGTCTCTCTAATCCTGTGGTATCTACCATGATCAATGCCAGGAAGCCGGTATCCAGGCAGATCTATTATAGGATCTGGAAGGCGTACGTCGCGTGGTGTGAGGCCAAGAAATGGCATCCACGTAAGTACGTAATAGGTAGGATTCTGGACTTCCTACAGTGGGCTGTGGATAGGAAGCTTGCCTTGAGTACTATCAAGGGTCAGATTTCGGCCTTGTCAATATTTTTTCAAAGGCCCTTGGCTTCGCATTCACTAGTCAAAGCTTTCATACAAGGAGTGATGCGTATTAGCCCTCCGGTTAGTATTCCCATATGTCCATGGGACTTAAACCTGGTTCTGTCGGTTCTACAGAAACAACCATTTGAACCATTGCAGCACATTTCCTTGGTTCTTCTCACCAGGAAATTGATTTTCTTAGTAGCCATTTGTTCGGCTAAAAGAGTATCGGAATTAGCCGCCTTGTCCTGTAAGGAGCCATATCTGGTTGTCCATAAGCACAGAGTAGTATTACGTCCTCATCCAGCCTTTCTTCCTAAGGTGGTATCGAGGTTTCATTTGAACCAAGATGTGGTTCTTCCTTCCTTTTTCCCCAAACCTAGTTCGGTAGAGGAAAAGTTATTGCATTCTTTGGATGTAGTAAGAGCAGTTAAAGCTTATCTAAAAGCCACTGCTCAGATTCGTAGAACGGATACTTTGTTTGTTCTGCCGGAAGACCCCAGAAAGGGTCAGGCAGCATCAAAATCTACTTTAGCCAAGTGGATTCGACAGGTCATAATACAAGCCTATGGCTTGAGAAGGAGACCGCCTCCGTTCAAAGTTAGGGCGCACTCCACAAGAGCAGTTGGAACTTCATGGGCAGTGCATCACCAGGCCTCCCTGGCTCAAGTCTGTAAGGCCGCAACATGGTCTTCAGTACACACGTTTACTAGATTCTACCAGGTAGACGTTAGAAATCAGGAGGATGTCGCCTTTGGGCGCAGTGTGTTGCAGGCCGCAAAAGATCCTCATGCCTGATGGCGCCCAGCTTATGTATAGTGTATCCCTCCCCTCATTTGGCATTGCTTTGGGACGTCCCATTAGTAATGACTAAGTCGCTCTGTGTCCCGTGATGTACGAAAAAGAAAAAGGGATTTTTATAACAGCTTACCTGTAAAATCCTTTTCTTGGAGTACATCACGGGACACAGAGCTCCCACCCCTCTTTTTGGGACACTTATTGCTTTGCTACAAAACTGAGGTGCTCCCGGATGGGAGGGGCTTATATAGGGGAGGGTACTTCCGGTTTTGGAAGTTGCCAGTGCCAGCACCTGAAGGTATCTATATAACCCATTAGTAATGACTAAGTCGCTCTGTGTCCCGTGATGTACTCCAAGAAAAGGATTTTACAGGTAAGCTGTTATAAAAATCCCTTTTTTTTTGCTCCTCCCCTCCCTTTCCTTTTTTTCCCCCTTTTTTTTCTTATCATAATTATACTTTTCCTGACAGACTCCATGGCAGCCTACGTGTGGGTTAACCCCGCCTCCTCTCAAATGCTATAGGACCCCATACCCATAAAAGTAAGCTCACCTCCCAGTACTGTGTTCCTTTTTTGTCCTCCTCCAATGGACAAAGATGCACGTCCATTCAGATGTCCCAGGATGGATGGCACACATTTTAGCGGTGCAGCTCGGAACCCAGCCACGGGCGGGTGGAGAGCTTGTAGCAACCTTGAACTTCTGGATTGGAGTTGCTGCAGTGTGCCCAAGATCAGGACATCCTCGGCTGGCAAGGTCTGCAACTTTATTTTTATGCTCCATGGCGGTCGCCTCTGTGTATTATATGTGTCGTTTGTCTTCCTTCATGCCCCTGCTCTTCCCTAATGGCGGCTGGAACGCTCTGCGTCCCAGCTCACAGCGGTGACCCGATTCTCGGGTGCCACCGCCGTTCGCGCATGTGCAGTGTCCACTCTCAGAGCAAGGCTTGGTTTTGCGCATGCCCGGTTCAGTGGGTCCCTCGGCGGCCGAGCAGGCGCCGAGGATGGCTTCTCTACCGCGCAGGCGTGCTGTGTAGATGGGCGGTGACGTCACAGGCGGGGAATTTAAAAGTTGCTGCTCGTCTGTGTCATTTGGGATTTCCCCTGACAGGCGAGCAGAGGCAACTGGATCACCCTGCTGTTTTCTCAGGTCAGTGTGCTCTTTTCCTTGTTTATAAAGGCTTAATTGTGTATATATATATATATATATATATATATATATATATATATATATATATATATATGTGTATATAATGCATTTCATGCTGTATAAATGCCTATTGTCATATGGTGAGTCCCTTTTAAAGGGCAAGTTAACTATTTTTTTTTTTGTATGATACTGTAGGTTTTTCTTTGTCAACCTGTCTCTATTGTGACACTCTAGTCCAGAAGTTATGGACCATTCACCGCTTATATGTGGCCAGCCCTCACGCACAAGGTATGTGCGGGAGAGGGGAGAGCTTGGGGAACAGTCGCAAGTATTTGTGTTACTCGATGGCTTGTTTTTTCCCCCAATCCTTTTCTTTCTTTTAGCCCTTCCGAACCGGATCATCAGGTATCGGTCCAGGACGACACAGACCTTGCCAGGTCACATCTAAAACATTAATCTAAATCCAGACGTGATTCGCCGTCTGCATCTCACCACCAGAGGAGACGCTCCCATCCCTCCTCCAGACACCGCTCCCACCGCCACGAGAGTCGCTCTGATCGGAGAGCCTGCTGGGGATGTGGTACACGAGTCCCAGAGGGCAAATCATTATGCAGTCATTGCTTTGCCCATGCGGTTGGGGAAAAAGAGACAGAGGATCAGCGTATCGAGTCTCTAGTAAAAAGGGTGGTGCAACGTTCTCTGAAGGAGATGGATACTTCCCACGCACAAAGGCAGCCCAGCACTACTCGGTCTGGTTCCCCGGCTGATGGGGTCCATGAAGTCCCAGGACCTTCCCAGCCCTACGCTTCCTCCCCTGTTCCCTCGGAGAGAGAATTGGAGAGTGATGAGGAGAGCGTGGAATTTGACTTTTCTCTAGTGACTCCGCTTATTAAAGCAGTCAAAGAGGCACTTATGTGGGATGACCCATCTACTCCCTCAGCCAAGCAGAATTTTTTTCTCAAACGCCTGGGGAAAGAGCGCCCGATTTTTCCGCTCTTAACCGAACTAAAGGGCATTTTTGATGAGGAGTGGAGTAAAGTGGACAGGAAGTCCTCTATGACAAATAAAACCTCTAGAATATATCCCTTCAAAGCGGATGGGGTAAAATACCTGGAAAACATTCCTTCTGTTGACGCGGCTGTAATGCGTCTGGCTAAACACGTCACGCTCCTGCTAGATGATACGGCATCCTTTAAGGACAGTCTTGACAGAATAATGAATCAGGACCTCAAAAGAATTTACGGTCTTGCTGGTACAGCTTGTAAACCTGCCCTGGCTTTGGCAGCCATGTCCAAGGCTATGGAGGCATGGACTGAGAATGTAGGTTCCTTTCTTAAAGGTGTTTCAGAAGAGCTGGCCCAGAATTCGGCTGTAGCAGAACTAAAACTACAGGTGGCCTTCCTGGGGGAAGCATCAGTTGATCTGATCCGTCTACTGTCCAGAATTATGCTATCCTCAGTTACGGCTAAACGAGCCCTATGGCTGCGCCCTTGGCAGGCCGACCCGTCTTCTAAGCAAACTTGGTGCAAGATTCCTTTCGAAGGATCATCGCTGTTTGGTAATAAATTAGATGACGCCATAGCTAAGGCCACAGGTGGAAAATCGGGCTTTCTTCCACAGGACAAGCGTCCACAGGGTCGAAGGAAACCCCAGTTCAGAAGACGCAGCCCTAAACGTTTGAGGGAAGCACGCTCCTATAGACCTGGCCGGGACTTCAGAAGAAACTCTAGTAGAGGCCAAGCCAGCGAAATGCCAGGAGTCTAATGATCGCGATCAGGCTAAATCCTTTTGAGATTTTGCCCACCCAGGCGGGTCGGGTGGGAGCACGTCTACTCCTCTTCCGGCACGTCTGGGTGGCCTCAATCTCAGACTTCTGGGTCGTCAGGACAGTGTCGTCAGGTCACGCATGGTCCTTCTCCAGCATTCCTCCCCCCCAGATTTGTCTCCACCCTACTCCCGTGTGCGGAAGAACAAAAACAGGCCTTACTGTCCTACGTAGATCTGCTGAAAACCCAGGGAGCAGTAGTTCGTTTCCCAGAGGGCGAACAGTTCCAAGGGGTATACTCCCCCCTTTTCTTAGACCAAAAGAAAAGTGGTGCCTGGCACCCGGTAATAGACTTGACGTACCTGAACAAATATATAAGGCACGGAAAATTCAAAATGGAGACTGTCAACAATTCAACAAGCCATACAGCCAGGCGACTGGATGATTTCAATAGACCTGAAAGACGCCTATTTCTACGTGCCAGTGGCAAAGGGATTTCTAAATTATCTCCGGTTCTATGTCGGGCAGGAACATCTGAAATTCATCTGCCTGCCCTTTGGGTTGACGACTTCCCCTCGAGTTTTCACCAAGGTCCTCTTGGCCGTAGTGGCCCTCATCAGGCTGAAAGGTGTGCGTCTTTATCATTATTTAGACGACCTCCTAGTTCTGTCACAAAACAGAAAACAACTGATGCACAGGGAACAGGTGATCTCAACTCTTTCTAGTTTCGGATGGCTTCTAAACCTGGAGAAAAGCCACCTGGATCCAGCCCAACGCTTAATATACTTGGGGGCTCAGTTCGACACAGTGGAGAACACCATCTCCCTGCCGGTAGAGAAGATTCCGGTGATTCGGAAGAGGATTTCTCGGGCTCTGGATGCCCCTGTTCTGAAAGCATCACAATGCCTAAGAATCATCGGCACAATGGTGTCCACGACCCCTATGGTCAAATGGGCTCTGTGGAGGCTACGCACTTTTCAGTCAGGGTTCCTCCGGCAGTGGAAGTCAGGGGACAAGAGTCAACTTATCCACATATCGGCAACAATGAGGAACAGCCTCTTTTGGTGGCTCCAGCTCAAGAATTTTCAAAATTGTCACTCCATTGCCCCTATCTCCTGGATCACAGTCACGACCGACGCCAGCGGTTCCGGCTGGGGGGCTCTATGTGGTCAGAACCTTGCGCAGGGCAGGTGGGATGCCCGTCTCCGCAACACAGGCTCCAATGTCCTGGAGCTTCGGGCGGCTTGGTGTGCCCTCCAATCCTTCTCTCGGTTCCTGAACTATCAGGCAAACCACAACTAGAACAGATACAAATCTAAATGTAATTTAACAGTCTGAGCCCAACTACTGGCTCAGACATCCCTCTAAATTTTAAATAGCATCCCAACCTTTTGGGGAGGGCGCTACATACACCCCCCTCTGCAAAAAGACACTGTCCCCAGTGGCTGAAAAAAAAAAAAAACCTCATGCCTGAGGTTTTGGTGCCTGAACCAAAAACTGGGAAAGGGGAAGAGAAAGGAGGAAAGAACCAAAGTACAGTAACAGGAATGGCATAATAAGACATGTTTATATTATACATTATGTATGTACACTACCACCCATCACTATCTGTCTAATCCCACCCCATTCTCTGATGGTCTTGACAGCAAATCCGGTACCTAAGAGAAAACACAAAAGAATATACATGGCAAACATATAATCCTAAAGTATCAGACATATATATACACAGAAGCAGAACTGTATCCCTGTGAGAATGCAGTTTTCCTTCTTAAAGTTTTAATTGCTGTGTCAGCAATAAAAGTCTTTCGGCAAACCACTGCCACCTAGTGTCAGAGGCATCACAATGTCCTTTTTAAGCAGAGGTTGAAGCATAAGCATACACAGAACCATTCTTGAACACAGCAATCTCAGCAACCCTATTCTATCTGACTAACCCCCAAAGTTCAGTTAGAGGAAAAAAAAACTGTTCTTCAGAGATAAAAGAAAGAAAAAAAACTTGTTCTCTGTCTTTTATCTTTTTTTTTTTTACAAAGCAACAAATGTTTTAGGGCGGAGAACAAAGTCACCTTGATCCAGAGCGTTCTCCACTTGTAGAAGAACGGGAGGCAAAAACCAACAAAGTCAAGTTACTCTTTCAAAATGTCATAAGTAGAAACTAGGATCTGGTAAGGTCACAGATTTACACTGTTTGTCCAGGGTGGTGATAAAATATACTGCATCATCCCTTCCTGGGAAGCGGAGAACAACCCGATTGGCGTGAATGTGCCGGCCGTAACCCCAGTCCAAACGGCAACCCTTAAATTGATCGGCCATGGTAACCGAGTGCTCCAAGTTCCCAAACGGCTTCATCATACCACTGCTCCCGAATGTCCTCAATCTCTTGCATTACATCACGTGGTACATAGGGGAATTCAAGACCATATTCCTTGCTCACCCGGTTCATCAACATTCTCTGTAACCAAGCAATTTTTGGCAATGACTGACGGTCTCCCATCCCGGGCAACACACATGAGCCCGGGGACATCTTTGCTACGGACTTAACGGGTTTGTGGTGTACTTGTTTGTTAGCCGCCAAAGTCCATCTAACATCACCCAGGATCCTCATTCTGGGTGTTGCCCCCTTAAAATTTTCGGCTGTCCACTCCTTGTAACTGCAGTTAGGAGTAACAGCCGTACATTGGCTCTGCAACAACTCCTGGGCCATGTCTTTTGTCACACCCCCGGGAACACAGGGTATGAACTTCTTCCCCTGGCCCGGTAAACTAACAAGAACAGTTCCAGTCACTTTGCCCCCAACCTCCTTACCGGTTCCTGACATGGACTTCCCGGAGACTTCACCACTCATGAGGTCCGGTTCCGGCAGGCGCGGGGGTAGGTTTCGACCGCGGCTGCAGGAGGTCTTAACGTAGCCCACCTTCCGTTTTGCAGGCAGGATGGAGACTCAAGTGATGGTGGTGGCAGCGTCTGCTGCGATGTCCGCTGGTGGCTCTGTAATGGTGGCGACATCCACTCCAGATTCGCTGGCTACAGCAGGTGCAGGGTGCACAGGCTGTACCGTGGGGGCAAAGGCAACCTCCTCAAGAGTAACGGTGCCTGTGATCCAGTCCACCCGATAAGCGCGGGGTGGTATGGTGGGTTGTTCCACCTCAAAGAGAAATTCCCTGCAGGACAGGCATCTACCAAAGGGGCGCAACTGCATGGCCAGTCCGCTGCATCCAGGGCAGAGCATGCCCAGGGCCTCCACATCCCAACTTGTGTATAGCGTGAAGCGGCCCTGGGGCTTGAGTCGGATCCCTGTATCCATAAGCGGGGCTCCAAGCTGAGCAGTGTCCATAGTGTTGGGCACAGGGAACATCCTGGGTCCCGACATGGCTGGGGCCTATGAAAACGAAGACATTCTGCTCTTCTTGCTCAAGCCAACAATCTCTGCTCTTGGCGCCAAATACACCCACGTGTAGCACGCAGGTGGTGGGAACTCCTCCCACTTTAGTTATTTTTGCACGTAGCTCGCGGGCTTTCTTCTTGTCTGCCCTGCCCACGAACTACGCAGCTAACAGAGCAATCTGTGCCCCTTGACCCCTTCTTCTCTCGTCAAAAGCACAGTCCAACACTTTCTCAATGGCAGACTTTCCAAAAAGCAAAAGAGCAGTAATCCGGCTGTCAGAGGCAACGGCAAATATCCCGGACAAGCCCCCACATGTAGAACCACCCCCGTAGGAGCTGCTGGTTAGTTTTGGGTTTTGCACGTTACCTCTTCAGCTTCAGCTTCATTGTCCGGGTAGGAAAGTCTGTATTAAATGCACTGTCCACACAGATATAAAACCTTCAACAGTCAGGCTTTCTTTTGCAGTAAACTTCAAGAGAAAATAGTAGGTAGAGAAGAACAGGGGAAGGTTCAGGCACTATCAGCTCAGAGTCATTCACCACTCACCCAAATAGTCCCCTCTCACATGGCCTAGCAGCCGGGATGACTCACGAATCAGCAACGGGGCAATCCTTGCCACAGACAGGTGAAATGGGTCTCTGCCACAGACCTATTAAAGTGAACAAAGTCTCTGCCACAGACCTTTTAAAGTTGAGCGAATGGATAGTCCAGGAATCCTCTGCCACAGGATTTGAAAGTCCCAAACTTACAGCCGTGCAGTGAAAGAGCCTTTAAGCCAATCCGGTGAACTGCAGGGCTTGTAGTATAGTGGATCCCTCTTTAATAAAGTTGCCAGGCCTCACCCGAGACAGCAGCACTTTTCTGGTCTCCTCCGGGGCAGATCCTCCCCTGGTCTCCTTCATTAAGACAGCTTCCTCCCCATTTGGACGGACAGCTTGGGATCTCCTCTCCGAATGTAGGCCCCAGCCAGACCAGCTGGGCCTACTAGATAGCGATGCAGCCTCGGGCCAACGTGGCCCCGAGACCAGGATCACACACACTTACCTCAAGCCCGGAGGGCCATGAGGCAAAAACGAACCCCGACCAATGGCGTCTGCCCCTTAAGTATCCCCTCCCAGCAGGCACAGCGGGTCGACCACTCCCACCATACCACTGCCGAGAAGGGCCACTCAATGCACCATGGTTTGCCCGTGTTCCAACAGGTGCCTGAGGTGGTAATGCCACCTACAGGCAAAAAGGGAAATTACTATCAGGCAAACCACAACTAGAACAGAGGCAAATCTAAATGTAATTTAACAGTCTGAGCCCAACTACTGGCTCAGACATCCCTCTACATTTTAAATAGCGTCCCAACCTTTTGGGGAGGGTGCTACATTTGTATTGCCTGATTTGTATTGCCTGATTGTGTTTTTTTAATTGTTTTGGCAGGATTCTGATGCCATAATGACGTCACGGGGAGGGGGTGTTAACCTTTATTTCTCACATGATTTGATTGGTGACTGTTGTATATATATTTTGCTGATGCACTGGTACACTTTATCACTTAACTGACGAAGGGGTCCTACGCGACTCCGAAACGTTGCACCTTTGTGATGGAATTTTTTTAGTAATAAAATCTTTTTGGACGTAATTGAATGATCCTTGGTGTGCTGGCGAATATGTTCGATTGGTCCCTAAAGAAGCCACAGGTGCTTTTCCAGTGGTGTTCCTAGGAACTAATGATGTCAGGGGGATTGGCCATATTTGGGCAGTGATGTCACTGCTCTCCATGCCCCTTTGCTTAAAAGGAGCAGGGATTCCCTGTGACATCTAAATCACACTGACACTATTGAAGGTCTCTAAGAATTATCAACATCATATGGAATCTCTGCTTCTTTAAAGTAAAGGGGCAAATATAGCAGTGACATCACTGCCCAAATATGGCCACTGGCAATATTTGGGTAAAGACATTGACCAAGAATGACCATTGCCATATTTGGTTTTATATATTTATGTCACCACTATCCCCACCCATTCCCTTAAATAGCTGATGACAGATTGGGGAGCTGTCATTCAGCTGGCGTCACCATCGGGAACAGTCACATGTACCTGTTTATTTTTTGGGTGAGAGGTAGACATCATGATTGGCGATGGATTTACATTTAGGACTTTTTTGGAATTATTTTTTTTTAATAAAGGAGTTATCAAATGTGTGTGTTTTTATTTCTAGTGTAAATTCATTTTTATAGGGTCCTATGTACTCCATACTCATTCATGTAAGGGGGGGTTTGGGGGGCCCCTTCTATTCAAGGGGGATTCCAGATTCCAATAAGACCCCTGTCCACAGAGCCCCACAACCACCAGGAAAGGGTTGAAGGAAGAGGACCTTGTCCTCATCAACATGGGTACTAGGTGCTTTGCCCAGGGGACCCCCTGGCAAGGCACCACCCTATGTTGAGGATATGTGGCCTGATGTGGTTGAATACTGGGGGCCATACACTCATTCCTCCCTCCGTTTCCTGGCCAGCCAGGCTGCATACTTGGATCAAGGGTCTGATGTGGATTCTTGGTGGGACTTACCATACCATACCAGACTCAAAGGTTCTGGTATTTATTTTGGAAGAGATTATATGCAATTTTTTTTTCACTCTTGCTGTAGGCTGTGCTCTAGAAAAAAATGACTTTACAGGAAAAAAGATCAAGTTTCGTTTATCAGTAAATGACAATGAATGAACCTGTTATTGTACATTCCTGAGACTTCTTGGATGAACATTCTAGGTGAGATGTGGGTTTCATGCACCTGTAGTAATAACCCCTATAAACTCCATTACATGTTTTCACCTGTTCAAAATGAAAACGAAATAGCTTAACCCTGAGGGTAAAAATAGATTATTTTTACTGTACATCCTGGTGCAAAAAAAAATAAAAAATCAAGCGGCACAAAATCACATACAAAACACGTCACTTTGGAAGCTTTTATCATCTGATAGTATGTCTGTAAAAGTTTGTATTTATTCAGGTCATAGTAGAGCAATAGAGTGTGAGTGTGAATCCGCGCAATGGACCTAATATGCCAGTAGGAACACACAACAGGGGTGTATAAAAACGTCCTGTGATGAATAAGTAAGGAGCTGCCTCTACATAATTAATCCACCTGGGTGGAGTAAATGAGTAGACTGAAGGGAGGTGTAGAATTGGCGCTAATTACAATTCATGGACTTCCTTGCTCTAGAGTGCAAGTGAATATTTTATATATAAATAGATACATAAATACCCCTATATTATACTAGTGTCATTGCTGCCAAATGCTTCACTAATATATATGAATACGTGATAAATATAGATTGATGCGGATATAAATAATGATGAGCATAAAATAATATATATAAAAAATAAAAGAATGAAATGAATAAAATATTGTGAACAATTAAAGGTGATAACAGTGAAAAAAATTAAACCAATGTATAAAACCGTGATAGTAATAAATTAATGATGCATGCAAAAATGTCCTGCGACTAGCGATAAAGTGCAAAAAAAAAAAAAAAAAGAAAATGCAAAAAAAAAAAAGAAAATAAAAAATGCAGAATTGTGCAAATTGATGTGATTGTCCAATGATTTGATGCTAGATGCCCAGCAACTTTGCTAGGCAAAAAATCTTGCGACTAAGCAGAAAAGTGCAATTGCAACCTCATGCGATTTGGTTGAGCGACTATGCAATAAGGTACAAATGCAACCTCATGCGATTCGATTGAGCAATATGATTGTTCAATGATTTTGTAGTTTTTTTAGATGCTAGGTGCCCAGTGCCTGGTGATGTGACCTTTTTTAATCTTCAAGACTGGTGCCCACAGAAGAACGTGCTCCAATAAAGACCGCACTCACCCGATGTTCACCCCCTCTTGGGGTGAAAAACTTTCACAGTATATGCACAATTCTGCATTTTTTTTATTTATTTTTTTGCATTTTTTTGCATTTTTTTTTTTGCTCTTTATCGCTAGTCGCAGGACATTTTTGCATGCATCATTAATTTACTACTATCACGGTTTTATACATTGGTTTAATTTTTTTCACTGTTATCACCTTAAATTGTACACAATATTTTATTCATTTCATTATTTTATTTTTTATATATATTATTTTATGCTCATCATTATTTATATCCGCATCAATCTATATTTATCACGTATTCATATATATTAGTGAAGCATTTGGCACCAATGACACTAGTATAATATAGGGGTATTTATGTATCTATTTATATATAAAATATTCACTTGCACTCTAGAGCAAGGAAGTCCATGAATTGTAATTAGCGCCAATTCTATACCTCCCTTCAGTCTACCCATAGTAGAGCAATGACTACCTAGGTAAGGACACATGGGGGAGATTTACTAAAACTGGAGCACTCAGAATCTGGTGCAGCTCTGCATAGTAACCAATTAGCTTCTAACTTCAGCTTCTTCAATTAAAGTGATTGTAATTTTTTTTTTTTTCCCCCTATAAAAATAACAAGCATGTTATAATTACCTCCTCTGTTGCAGTGGTTTTTCGCAGAGCAGCCCAGATCCTCCTCTTCTTGGGTCCCTCTTCTGTGATCCTGACCCCTCCCTCCTGTTCAGTGCCCCCACAGCAAGCAGCTTGCTATGGGGGCACCCGAGCCAAGTCACAGCTCCCTGTGTCCATTCGGACACGGAGCCCCGACCTGGCCTTGCCCCCTCTCTCCCCTGATTGGTTGGCTCCCCTGATCCGCGGCGCTGCACCGATTTCAAAAAAGTAGTTTCTGTACTACTTTTTGCGATTTTGGCACAGATGTCCCTGTAATCGCGGCAGAAATCGGGACTGACCAGCGGGAGTGAAATCGTGCGAGTTCAGATGAACTCGCACGGCTTCACTCTCGCAGCCCAGTGTGAACCTGGGCTTAGTGTCAGCTTTCCGCTGCACTATCACAGTCCCACTATAAGTCACTAATCACCGCCATTACTAGTATAAAAATAAATAAAATACTATACTGTTTGTAGGCATTCTAACTTTCATGCAAACAAATTAAAATATACTTATTGGGATTTTTTTTTTTACCACAGACAGAATAAATTTTGACCTAAATGTAATGAAGAATTTTTATTTATTTTTAATTTTTTAATTGAATTTGTTTTTATAGCATAAAGTTTTTTCAAAATGTTCTGTCTTTTTTTGTTTATATAATAAAAAATGTAAAACTCAGTGGTGATAACATACCACCAAAAGAAAGCTGTATTTGTGTGAATTGTTTTAATTAACTTTCATACAGGTACAGTGTTGCATGACTGCCCAATTACCAGTTAAAGTAGCGCAGTGCCGAAAAACAAAAAACGTCTTGGCCATGAAGGGGGTAAAACCTTCCGGAGCTCAAGTGGATCGAGAGAAGTAATGAGTTACATTCAACTGGACTTATTCTGTCATTCTGAATTTAAAGAGTAACTCCACTTTTAATGACAAAAAAATATTTCCCTCTGGGTGATCTATTGCCATTGCAGGGATTTTAACAAACTTTGTTGCAGATTCCTACATGTTGCTGTTCTGAAGAAATAGCTGTCTGTCTGTGTCCAGGGGTGAAGGGGTAAATTGCATATTTCATATTTCCTGATTATAGTTGTCTAGTTGCCTCACAAATATGTAAGAAAGCCTCTAATATCCTGTTATCTCTGATCTATACCAAAGGAATATGACTACAAACTGGCCAGGTCATTAAGCACCTTCTGCCTGGCCTATAGCAGAATGACGGCCGGGCGATTGGTTGTGCTGTGTGTCAGTCTGACACACCACATCTCCGGACGTGGTATGGGGCCTCTAAAGGAGGCTGGGCCTGTTGCCCAGCCTGCTGTGCCTCTGCCCGCTGCCCATCCTGATGTGCCTCTGCCTGCTGCCCAGCTTGATGTGCCTCTGCCCGCTGCCCAGGCTGATGTTCCGGTGCCCGCTGTCCAGCCTGATGTTCCAAGTCCCGCTGTTTAGCCTGATGTTCCAGTGCCCGCTGTCCAGCCTGTTGTTCTGGTGCCCCCTGACCAGCCTGCTGTTCTGGTGCCCGATGCCCAGCTTGATGATCCAATGCCCAATGCCCAGCTTGATGATCCAGTTCCTGATACCAAGCCTGATGATCTAGTTCCTGATGATCTGGTTCCTGATGCTCAACCCACTGATCTTGTGCCTGTTGCCCAGCCTGATGTCCCAGTGCCCTTTATCCAGCCTGATGTCCCAGTGCCCATTGCCCAGCCTGCTGTGCCTCTGCTTGCTGCCCAGCCTGATGTGCCTCTGCCTGCTGCCCAACTTGATGTTCCTCTGCCGGCTGCCCAGCTTGATGTGCCGCTGCTCACCTTAATGTGCCCCTGGCCTTTGCCCAGCCTGATGTTCCAGTGCCCGCTGTCCAGCCTGATGTTCCGGTGCAGCTGTCCAGCCTGATGTTCCAGTGTCCACTGTCCAGCCTGTTGTTCAGGTGCCCGCTGACCAGCCTGCTGTGCCTCTGCCCATCGCCTAGCCTGATGTGCCTCTGCCTGTCGCCCAGCCTGATGTGCCTCTGCCCGTTGCTCAGCCTGATGTGCCTCTGCCCGTTGCTCAGCCTGATGTGCCTCTGCCCACTGCCCAGCTTGATCATTTAATGCCTGTTGATCCGATGCCTGCTTTCCAGCCCGCCTCTGATGATCCTTTGACCAAAGATTGGCTTGATGTTATGGACTCTATGCTTACTGCCCTGCCGGATTGTCCTGTGGAGGGTAGGATTCCATCTGCCATTGTGTCTGACACATCTGAGTCTTTGGGTATCTGGTATGGGTTACCTGTTCTGCCTAAGGTTCTTTTTTTCAAGTAGCCTCAATTGGGTCCCTCCTACAGTACGTTGCTCTGATGGTGCAAAAGCCTGGTGATCCAGACATACCCTTCACAATTGGTAGCCATGATTACCTTTGCAACCTTGGTAGTTGTGAGCTCCAGGGGAGTGGTAGAGCACCATCTGTGTCTTGCCACAAGCCGGATGCGATTGCCACAACTTGCATTAGGGGATCCTTGTTGGGTAACCAGTGCCTTGGGGAAACCTAGATGGCCGTTGAAGTGTGGAACAAGTCCTGAAAATCAGGCAAGCTACATGATTGTAATCAGACATTCTGGTGTCAGAGTTGCTGTATTGTCACTTGACTCCAGGGCTAAGTTTGCAAATTACCCATAATACCCCAGCATTGGGATGCCTAATGCTTTGAGGGATCAAAGGTCCTATGCTTCTAAGAATCTGGCTGACAGGATACCTAGCCAGTAGGGTGACCACATGTCCCGGATTGCCCGGGATTATCCCTTAATTTGTATTTGTGTCCCGTGTCCCGGGCACCTTCATTCCGGGACAATACAGTGTCCCGGAATGAAATAAGGACTGGCTGCCACCGTAATAAAAAAATTGCCAACTGGTTGCTAGGACCGCCCCGCTTGGCATGTAGCAACCTGTGACATCAGAGGGAGGCGGCCGGCCTCCCTCTCTCCCTGCACTGCGCTCTCCGAGTCCACGACTCCACCCACCTTCTCTCCTCTGAGTCCTCCTCCGGCCGCGGCAGCAGCAGCAGAGAGAGAGCAGCATACTCCTCCCCGGGCCCGACCTCCACCTCTTTGACCTTGTCTCGGCGCAGTCTACTCGGTGGCGGTGGGCGGCGGCATTCTGCAGTGCCTGTCCCAGTGCTGGCCTGGCTAGCCTTAGATCCACATGGCTCGGCTGTTCCCTCCCGCAGTGCATTGCAGGCTGCACTGCAGCCCGTGACATTTCGGCCTCCTCCAGGCTCCTCCTCCTCCCACCCGAGCGGCCCGACTGCCTGCCTGGACCAGGGAGCCAACGAAGAAGAGAAGACTGAAGTCTGATTAGTGCTTACCAGTCACACCAGACCAGACCGAGATCAGTGTCACCAGTCCAGATTAAAAGGTAAGCAGATCAGGTGACACTGACAAATAGCGGCAATTGACACTGGGAGCTTCTGATGGGGCAGTGGGTACAGTGTCGCAGTCGCGGCAATTGATGGGCACACTGGCAGCATTTGATCATGGGGCACAGTAGAGACAATTGATGGGCACACTGGCAGCATCTGATGGGGCACAGTAGCAGCAATTGATCGGCACACTGGCAGCATCTGATAGGGCACAGTAGCGACAATTGATGGGCACACTGGCAGCATCTGATGGGGCACTGTAGAGGCAATTGATGGGCACACTGGCAGCATCTGATGGGGCACAATAGCGAGAATTGATGGGCACACTGGCAACATCTGATAGGGCAAGTAGCGGCAATTGTTCGGAACACTGGCAGCATTCGATGGGGCACAGTAGCGACAATTGATCGGCACACTGGCAGCATCTGATGGGGCACAGTAGCAACAATTGATGGGCACACTGGCAGCATCTGATGGGGCACAGTAGCAGCAATTGATCGGCACACTGGCAGCATCTGATGGGGCACAGTAGCGACAATTGATCGGCACACTGGCAGCATCTGATGGGGCACAGTAGCGGCAAATGATCAGAACACTGGCAGCATTTGATGGGGCACAGTAGCGACAATTGTTCAGCACACTGTTAGCATCTGATGGGGCACAATAGCGGCAATTGATGGGCACACAGGCAGCATTTGAAGTACAAAGTATGCCGCTGTCACTAAGTGACTTAATTAAAAAAAGTTTTCAAAAATCATAATTTTTTGGGCGGGTGTGGGTGCGGGGGCGGGTGTCCCTGAATGGTAGTTTTGAAATGTGGTCACCCTACTAGCCAGTGGCCTAGCCCCAGTGGAGGGGTACCTTGCCAGTTACCAGACCTAGGTAGTGGAACACCTGGCTTCTTTTTAGATTCCGGCAGCAAGGCTGCATATTTCGAACCCAGCACTCCTTGGACTTTTTTTTCTCTGGACTTTTTTAACTACGACTGGTTGGATCGTCCAGAGGTCGCTTCTTCTCCTGCTGGTGGAACTGTGACTCACAGATCTATGGGCTGAAGTTCCGGTGTCCACCAGCAGATGACTCTCGGCAGTCAGGAGCTGACATCATCTCCTGCATACAGGCATCATCTGATACTGATTGCAGGAAGTATATTTAAAGCTGGTCATTGCTAGCAAACCTTGCCTTGGTATTTTATCCATGTGCTCTGACCTGTGTTCCTGAATCCTGTGTTCCTGAATCCTGAATCTTGTATTCTGAATTTTGTATTCTGAATTCTGAATCCTGCATCCTGAACCCTGCATCCTGAATCCTGCATCTATTTCTGGACCCCTGCCCTTCCCGCCTGATCCCTTCCCGCCTGATCTCTCTGTCACCTGTTCCATCTTCCTGTCCTGTCTTGCTCCCAGCTCTATCTGCTTAATCTCCCGTGTATGACCCTGGCTTGTTATGATTACAATTGTATCCCACACTTATATATACATTTGGTTTAGGCAGTCATTTGTTGTGTGTCACTGTGGTTTGGTTGCTAGTTTGTTTCAATGTTTGCCGTATTGGAGGTGCATTTACTTTTGTGTATTCACTTATCTTTTAATAAATTATATTATTTATACTGAACCTGTGCTTGGCATTTTCTCTGACAGTCCACATATTTCTGGTCACACCGGTCCCTGACAGGGAGGCACCAGAGACCTGCCTCTGTAAGTCACCTAGCCTGACCTGCAGTAAACCCTGACCCAATTTAGACTGATAAATTAACTATGAGTCAAAACATGCATTTGCCTACACTGACACTAGTAGCACAGTAGAGGGTGCTACACATAGAAGCAGATGGGAGGAAAAATGCAATATTTTTGTAGATATACAGTATATCCTTACAGCCATATCTTACTCTCTGCCATTCTTTTGGCCAGCTCTCTGGGCACCATTTCTGATATACTTGAGAGCCTTTTCCATAGACCATGCCTACAAGATAGGTCACCACTAGGGATGAGCCGAACACCCCCAGTTTGGTTCGCACCAGAAAATGCGAACAGGCAATAAATTTGTTCGAACATCCAAACCCCGTTAAAGTCTATGGGACACGAACATGAAAAATCAAAAGTGATAATTTTAAAGGCTTATATGCAAGTTAGTAGTCCCCCCAAAAATCCATACCAGACCCCTATCCGAGCACGCAACCTGGCAGGCCGCAGGAAAAGAGGGGGGCGAGAGAGCGCCCCCTCCTGAACCATACCAGTCCACATGCCCTCAACATGGGGAGGATGCTTTGGGGTCTGGACCCCAAAGCCCCATGTCCCCATGTTGATGGGGACAAGGGCCTCATCCCCACAACCCTTGCCTGGTGGTTGTGGGGGTCTGCGGGCGGGGGGCTTATCAGAATCTGGAAGACCCCTTAAACAAAGGGGACCCCCAGATCCCGGCCCCCCCTATGTGAATTGGTAATGGGATACATTGTACCCCTACCATTTCACAAAGAAAGTGTAAAAAAAAATAAAAAAACACACAGACATAGTTGAGATAAGTCCTTTATTAAAAAAAAAAAAAAAAAGAATAAAAGAAAAATACTCCAGCGGTGGTAATCGCTAGGGTTGAGCCAACAGTTCGATCCAAAATTTGGCTGATCAGGCGTTAAGACAAACACCCAAACTTGAATCCAATTTGGTAGGAGCCATAGATGATATATAGAAGTGGTATTTCTACTGCTCTTATGTGTGACTGCTTGCACTGTCCCTAAGAAAGCCACGGGTACTTTTCCAGTGGCGTCCCTAGGAATCAAATGATGTCACGGAGATTGGCCATATTTGGGAAGTGATGTCATTGCTCTCCATGCCCCTTTGCTTAAAAGGAGCAAGGATTCCTTGTGACAACTAAATCACACTGACACTAATCAAGGTCTTTAAGAACTACCAACATCACAAGGAATCTCTGCTTCTATAAAGTAAAGGGGCAAAGATAGCAGTGACATCACTGCCCAAATATGGCCACTGGCCATATTTAGTTAAAGACATTGACCAAGAATGATCGTGGCCATATTTGGTTTTATATATTTATGTCACCACTATGCCCACCCATTCCCTTAAATATCTGATGACAGATTGGGGAGCTGTCATTCAGCTTGTGTCACCGCTGGAAACAGTCACATGTACAGTACCTGTTTATTTTTTGGGTGAGAAGTTGGCTGGCAGACATCATGATTGGTGATGGATTTACATTTAGGACTTTTTCGGGATTTTTATTTTTTGAATAAAGGAGTTGTCAAATGTGTGTGTTTTCATTTCTAGGGTCATTTTTATAGGGTACTATGTACTCTATACTCATTCACGTAAGGGTGGGTTTGGGGCCCCCCTTTTAATAAAGGGGGATTCAAGATTCCAATAAGACCCCTGCCCACAGAGCCCCACAATCACTGGTCAAGGTTTGTAGGAACAGTACCTTGTCCTCGTCATCAACATGGGTACAAGGTGCTTTGCCCAGGGGATCCCCTGGCAAGGCACCAGCCTATGTTGAGGATATGTGGCCTGATGAGGTTGCGGAGGGGGGCCATACATTCATTCCCCCCTCCGTTCCCTAACCAGCCAGGCTGCATACTTGGATCAAGGGTCTGATGTGGATATTTGGTGGGACTTCATGCTTTTTTTTTTGAGGTACCCCCTTAAAATCCATACCAGACTCAAAGGTTCTGGTATTTATTTTGGAAGAGATTATATGCATGTTTTTTTTTCACTCTTGCTGTAGGCTGTGCTACAGAAAAAAAATATATTTATAGGAAAAAAAAAATCAAGTTTCGTTTATCAGTAAATGACAATGAAAGAACCTGTAAAGGTACATTCCTGAGACTTCTTGGATGAACATTCTAGGTGAGATGTGGGTTTCATGCATCTGTAGTAATAACCCTATATACTCCATTACATGTTTTCACTTGTTCAAACTGTAAGCCAATTAGCTTAACCCTGAGGTTAAATGGCAAACGGCACAAAATGAGATAGAAAACACGTGACTTTGGAAGCTTTTATTATCTGTAAGCCAGCAATATGAACATGATAGTATGTCTGTAAACATTTGTATTTATTCAGGTCATAGTATAGAGCAGTAATTCTCAACTAGGGTGCTGCCTGGGTTCCCCCGGGGTGCTGTAAGCACAGGACCAAATTTTCCCTGAATCAGCACCATAAGTTGCTATGGTGCGAGGGGTCCTGCCACCAGCACCATAAGAACCAATGACTACCTAGACAAGGACACATGGGGGGGATTTACTAAAACTGGAGCACTCAGAATCTGGTGCAGCTCTGTGTAGTAACCAATCAGCTTCTAACTTCAACTTCTTCAATTAAAGTGATTGTAAAGTTTCTTTTTTTTTCCGATAAAAATAACAAAAATTTTAGAATTACCTCCTCCTGTTGCAGTGGTTTTGCACAGAGCAGCCCATATCCTCCTCTTCTTGGGTCCCTCTTCTGTGATCCTGACCCCTCCCTCCTGTTCAGTGCCCCCACAGCAAGCAGCTTGCTATGGGGGCAACCAAGCCAAGTCACAGCTCCCTGTGTCCATTCGGACGCGGAGCCCCGACACGCCCCCCCCCCCCATTCTCTACCCTGATTGGCTGGCTGACTTTGATTGACAGCAGCGGCAGCCAATGCTGCCACTGCTGTGTCTCAGCCAATCAGGAGGGAGAATCTCGGACAGCTGAGACACTCGTGAACATCGCTGGACAAAGAGGGACCTCAGGTAAGTATCAGGGGGGCTGAGGGGGGCTGATGCACACAGAAGGCTTTTTATCTTAATCCGTCAGGATTGCAGAGGTATTCGGCCGCTAGCGGTGCGGTTTTAACCCCCGCTAGCGGCCGAAAAAGGGTTAATACCATCCGCAAACCGCGGCTACAGTATTTTACAGCTCTCATTTGTTTTTGAAAATGAAGAAAGAATTTTTTTTTTTTTCTTTTTTTTTTTTTCAATTTTCAAAACTTTGTGACAAAAAGCGAGATCTGCAAAATACTCACAATACCTCTCAGCAAATAGCTTGGGGTGTCTACTTTCCAAAATGGGGTCATTTGGGGGGGTTTTGTGCCATCTGGGCATTCCATGGCCTCCGAAACTGTGAGAAGTGAAATCAAAAATTTACACCCTTAGAAAGCCTGAAGGCAGTGATTGGTTTTTGGGGTCCCGTACGCGGCTAGGCTCCCAAAAAGTCTCACACATGTGGTATCCCCGTACTCAGGAGAAGCAACAGAATGTATTTTGGGGTGTAATTCCACATATGCCCATGGCATGTTTGAGCAATATATCATTTAGTGACAACTTTGTGCAAAAAAAAAAAAAAAAAAAATTGTCTTTTTTCCGCAACTTGTGTCAACATATAAAATATTCCATGGACTAGACATGCCTCTCAGTATATAGCTTGGGGTGTCTACTTTCCAAAATGGGGTCATTTGGGGGGGTTTTGAACTGTTCTGGCATTTTATACACAACATTAGGAAGCTTACATCCACTCTTCTAACCACTTGAAGACAAAGCCCTTTTTGACACTTTTTGTTTAAATGAAAACATATTTTTTTTTGCAAGAAAATTATGTTGAACCCCCAAACATTATATATATTTTTAAAGCAAAGGCCCTACAGATTAAAATGGTGGGTGTTGCATTATTTTTTTTCTACACAGTATTTGCGCAGCGATTTTTCAAACGCATTTTTTGGGGAAAAAATACACTTTTTTTAATTTTAATGCACTAAAACACACTATATTGCCCAAATGTTTGATGAAATAAAAAATATGATCTTAAGCCGAGTACATAGATACCAAACACGACATGCTTTAAAATTTCGCACAAACACGCATTGGCGACAAACTACATACATTTTTAAAAGCCTTTAAAAGCCTTTACAGGTTACCCCGTTAGATTTACAGAGGAGGTCTACTGCTAAAATTACTGCCCTCGATCTGACCTTCGCGGTGATACCTCACATGCATGGTGCAATTGCTGTTTACATATGACGCCAGACCGACGCTTGCGTTCGCCATTGGGCAAGAGCAGGGCAGGACAGGGGGTGCTTTTTTTTTTTTATTATTATTAATTTTGGCTTTTTTATTTTATTTTTAAATTGTTCCTTCCATATTTATTTTTTTTATCATTTTTATTGTTATCTCAGGGAATGTAAATATCCCCTATGATAGTAATAGGTAGTGACAGGTACTCTTTTCTTGAAAAAACTGGGGTCTAGACCCTAGATCTTTCCTCTGCCCTCAAAGCATCTGACCACACCAAGATCGGTGTGATAAAATGCTTTCCCAATGGCGCTTTTTATATCCGGGGGGGGGGGGGGGACATTCCCTCCCACTTCTTGTAAAAGCAGTCCAGAGGCTAATTAGCCACTAGGGTTGCTTTTACATTAAAGCCGGCCGCTGGCTGAAAAGAATGATACCAAGATGATACCTAAACCCGCAGGCATCAATCTGGTATAACCATTCAAAGTCCAGCAACATACCAGTACGTTGCTGGTCCTTGTTGGACATGTATTGTAATCTTTTTTTTTCATGCAGCCTGTTGGCTGAACGAAAAAAGAGATTGATCGGTGGGTATGCCCACCATTAGAATACCGCCCTTCATCCACCCACTTCTAATGATGGGCATACATGCACCATTTATATATGCCGAAGCATGGGGGCATCCTCCCGCAAAAAATTTATGCCGCACACACATGGTCGGACTTTTCCACGGGCAAGCCTCCGTCGGAATTTCGACCGTATGTACGCGGCATTAGGAGCAAAATCGCTCCTCCGCCCCTGCTGCCCCAATGCTTCGGCATATTTGCTTTTTTTTTTTTAACTGTGGTGGTGAAATCACCTCCTACAGCACTGGAGTCGCAGGGATCAGGCCTGTCTCTGCGAACGCTGCAGTTATGTGTGTTGTGTTTTGTAAGTGACAGTGATCGATCGATACTGCACTTGGGTGGCCTGGGCTGGACGAAGGGGCAAAACGCAGGTGCTAGCAGGTATCTGGGCTGATCCCGCTAACACTGCATTTTTGGGAACCCTAAACTGCTGGGGACGCTAGTATAGATCTGATCAGATATTGATCTGTTCAGATACTATACCACTAAGGGAGGTGTATGCTTCACGCGTGGGTGTTAGCGTTACTGGCACTAACCTGACGCTGCCTGGGGTGTGACGCAGACCCTCTCTGACGCTAAAACCTAATTGATATCACCCGCCGGGCGATCAGGGGGTTAAACCTTTATTGGGTTATATACGGCGGGTGCCCGACACTATAAAAAGCAAACTAACTAACCAGCGTCACCCGTAACACTTATATGATGATCACTGGTGAAAGGGTTAACTAGGGGCAATTAGGGGGTTAAAACCTTTATTAGGTAATATATGGGGGTACCTGACGCTATAAAAACCTGCGGCGAACCTAAAAAAAATTACTGGCTACCGATCTGCATCACCGACGCTAAGACAGCGATCAGAAAAATGATCGCTTAGTGACAGTGGTGATAGGGGGTGAAAGGGTTACCTGGGGGGCGATCAAGGGGGTTAAACCTTTATTAGATAATTTATGGGGGTACCCGACGCTATAAAAACCTGCGGCGAACCTAAAAAAATTACTGGGTACCGATCTGCATCACCGACTCCAAGACAGCGATCAGAAAAACGATCGCTTAGTGACAGTGGTGATAGGGGGTGAAAGGGTTACCTGGGGGGTGATCAAGGGGGTTAAACCTTTATTAGATAATTTATGGGGGTACCCGACGCTATAAAAACCTGCGGCGAACCAAAAAAAAAATACTGGCTACCGATCTGCATCACTGACGCTAAGACATCGATCAGAAAAACGATCGCTTAGTGACAGTGGTGATAGGGGGTGAAAGGGTTACCTGGGGGGTGATCAAGGGGGTTAAACCTTTATTAGGTAATATATGGGGGTACCCGACGCTATAAAAACCTGCGGCGAACCTAAAAAAAATTACTGGCTACCGATCTGCATCACCGACGCTAAGACATCGATCAGAAAAATGATCGCTTAGTGACAGTGGTGATAGGGGGTGAAAGGGTTACCTGGGGGGTGATCAAGGGGGTTAAACCTTTATTAGATAATTTATGGGGGTACCCGACGCTATAAAAACCTGCGGCGAACCAAAAAAATTACTGGGTACCGATCTGCATCACCGACGCCAAGACAGCGATCAGAAAAATGATCGCTTAGTGACAGTGGTGATAGGGGGTGAAAGGGTTACCTGGGGGGCGATCAAGGGGGTTAAACCTTTATTAGATAATTTATGGGGGTACCCGACGCTATAAAAACCTGCGGCGAACCTAAAAAAATTACTGGGTACCGATCTGCATCACCGACGCCAAGACAGCGATCAGAAAAATGATCGCTTAGTGACAGTGGTGATAGGGGGTGAAAGGGTTACCTGGGGGGCGATCAAGGGGGTTAAACCTTTATTAGATAATTTATGGGAGTACCCGACGCTATAAAAACCTGCGGCGAACCTAAAAAAAAATAACTGGGTACCGATCTGCATCACCGACGCCAAGACAGCGATCAGAAAAATGATCGCCAAGCGACGGCGGTGCTAGGGGGTGAAAGGGTTATCTGGGGGGTGATCAAGGGGTTAAACCTTTATTAGGGGGGGTTAGGGGGCTACACTGGACCTAAAACTAAATGTAGTGACACTTTTACAGTCACAAATGTCACTGATTGCAGTGATCACTAAATAAATGGTCACTGCAATCAGTGACACTGTGACTGGGGGCTGGGGGGTGATCTGGGGGGGGGGCTGGGGAGTGATCTGGGGGGGCGATTTATGTGCCTATGTGTGCTGGTGTTAGTGTAGTGTTAGTGCACTGACCTGTGTGTCTTCTCTTGTACGACGCTCGGTATATGTGAGCGCCGCACAGGAGATGACATCACTTCCTCCTGCTTTCTCGGTCTGTGTAAACATTACACAGACAGAGGGGGCATTTCTATTAGCCGGGAGCGATCGCGGGGGGGGTGGTCGGAATCGAACGGCCGCCCCCCCATCTCGGAACGCTCCCAGACGAATTCCGACCGCTCACTGTACAGAAGGGGGGTCCGATCGGACCCCCCAACTGTACAAAGTCAATCACGTATGCTCTACGTGATTGTGCCTGTCGGTGCCATTGTGCCGACGTATATATACAGTGAGCGGTCGTTAAGTGGTTAAAAATATTTGTGCAATTTAAAAAAAAACAACAAATAGAGCAAAATATGAGCAATACAACAAAAGACCACTACTCTAGTGGGGAAACCAGAATGTTCTTCAGCGCCACCGGTACAATTGTATATTGTGTCCTTTCTGGAATGATCTCCCCAGATCATTTCTCTGCCAAATTCACAAAACGTCTCAGTGGCACAACCTTGCATGGAATTGCTCTCCTCCACGGTCTGAGCCTTCCAAATAATGACCGTTGTTAAAAACGGACTCGTAAAAATAGTACTCTGTAAAAATAAAGAAGAAAAATATTCCTGATTAAGAAAACTGCTCCAACTCCAGTAAACTGTTAAAAGCACACGTCAGTCAAAATTGTAAATTCTCATGTTGGGGTGCATATACCATATGGCACTCTATATTAACCATTGCCCACCAGGGCAATTTTAAATTTTCTGCACACATGATAAAATCTGCAGTTTTGCCATAAAAAAAACTTTAACCCCCCCCCTCCTCCAGCCAATTATATATTTTTTTGAAAGCGGAAATTCTAGAGAGATAAATGGTGCCAGTTGCAATTTTTTTTTTTTTTTTTGGGGTTGTGTCAAGTATATATACCAAACATGTTAAGTCTTAAAATTGTGCACACCCATGAAATGGTGAAAAACGAAGGTCCCCAAAATTGTCCATAGGTGACACTTTAACCACTAAAGGACCGGAAGGATTTGCCCCCTTGATGACCAGGCCGTTTTTTGCGATACGGCACTGCGTCACTTTAACTGACAATTGCACGGTCGTGCGACACTGTACCCAAACAAAATATATGTCCTTTTTTTTCCCCAACAAATAGAGCTTTCTTTTGGTGGTATTTGATCACCTTTTATTTTTTGTGCTATAAACAAAAAAAAAGTGACAATTTAAAAATATATATATATATATATATATATATATATATATATATATATATATATATATATATATATATATATATATTTTTTTTTTTTACTTTTTGCTATAATAAATATCCCCCAAAAAAATAAATTTCTTCCTCAGTTTAGGCCAATATATATTCTTCTACATATTTTTGGTAAAAAAAATCCCAATAAGCGTATATTCATTGGTTTGCGCAAAAGTTACATCGTCTACAAAATAGGGGATAGTTTTATGGCATTTTTATTATTAGATATTTTTTTTTTTACTATCAGTGCCAGCTCATCGTGCCACCTCTCAGTGCCAGTGTCACCTATCAGTGCCACCTATCAGTGCAGCTCATCAGTGCCACCTATCAGTGCCAATGTAGCCTATCTGTGCCCCCTATCAGTGCCACCTATAAGTGCAGCTCATCAGTGCCACCTGTCAGTGCCAGTGTCATCAATAAGTGCCACATATTAGTGCCAGTTTCACCTATCAGTGCAGCTCATTAGTGCCACCTGTCAGTGCCAGTGTCACCTATAAGTGCCACCTATCAGTGCCAATGTCGCCTATCTGTGCCACCTATCAGTGCAGCTTATCAGTGCCACCTATTAGTGCCAAATATCAGTGCATCTCATCAGTGCCACCTGTCAGTGCCAGTGTCACCTATAAGTGCCACCTATCAGTGCCAGTGTCACCTATTAGTGCAGCTCATCAGTGCCACCTGTCAGTACCAGTGTCACCTATCAGTGCAACCTATCAGTGCAGCTCATCAGCGCCACCTGTCAGTGTCACCTATTAGTGCCCATCAGTGCCGCCTATCAGTGTTAGTGCTGCCTCATCAGTGCTGCCTTATCAGTGCCCATAAATGCTGGAAATCAGTGCCCATCGGTGCAGCCCATCAGTGCAGCTCATCAGTGCTTTCCCAACAGTACCCATTAGTTCAGCTCATATGTGCCAATCCATAATTTGTTAATTGCTAGATTAACCACTTAAGCCCCGGACCATTTGGTAGCTAAAGGACCAGAGGTGAATTCAGAATTTTGCACTGCGCTGCTTTAACTGTAAATTGTGCGGACATGCAATGTTGTACCCAAACTAAATTTGCGTCCTTTTCTTCCCACAAATAGAGCTTTCTTTTAATGGTATTTGATTGCCTCTGCGATTTTTATTTTTTGCGATATAAACGGAAAAAGACCGAAAATTTTGAAAAAAAATGATATTTTCTACTTTTTGTTATAAGAAAAATCGAATAAACTCAATTTTAGTCATACATTTAGGCCAAAATGTATTCAGCCACATGTCTTTAGTAAAAAAAGTCAATAAGCGTATATTTATTGGTTTGCGCAAAAGTTATAGCGTTTACAAACTAGGGTACATTTTCTGGAATTTACACAGCTTTAAATTTATGACTGCCTATCTCATTTCTTGAGGTGCTAAAATGGCAGGGCAGTACAAACCCCCCCCCCCCAAATGACCCCATTTTAGAAAGTAGACACCCCAAGGAAATTGCTGAGAGGCATGTTGAGCCCATTGAATATTTTTTTTTTTGTCCCAAGTGATTGAATAATGACGAAAAAAAAAAATGACAAAAAGTTGTCACTAAATGATATATTGCTCACACATGCCATGGTTATATGTGGAATTGCACCCCAAAATACATTCTGCTGCTTCTCCTGAGTACGGGGATACCACATGTGTGGGACTTTTTAGGAGCCTAGCCGCGTACAGGACCCCGGAAACCAAGCACCGCCTTCAGGATTTCTAAGGGCGCAAATTTTTGATTTCACTCCTCACTACCTATCACAGTTTTGAAGGCCATAAAATGCCAAAATAGCACAAAACCCCCCCGAATGACCCCATTTTAGAAAGTAGACACCCCAAGGAAATTGCTGAGAGGCCTGTTGATCCCTTTGAATATTTTTTTTTTTGGTCCCAAGTGATTGAATAATGACAAAAAAAAAAAATTACAAAAAGTTGTCACTAAATGATATATTGCTCACACATGCCATGGTTATATGTGGAATTGCACCCCAAAATAAATTTTGCTGCTTCTCCTGAGTACGGGGATACCACATGTGTGGGACTTTTTAGGAGCCTAGCCGCGTACGGGACCCGAAAACCAATCACCGCCTTCAGGATTTCTAGGCACAAGTTTTTGATTTGACTCCTCACTACCTATCACAGTTTCGAAGGCCATAAAATGCCAAAATAGCACAAAACCCCCCAAATGACCCCATTTTGGAAAGTAGACACCCCAAGCTGTTTGCTGAGAGGCATGGTGAGTATTTTACAGCTCTCATTTGTTTTTGAAAATGAAGAAAACATTTTTTTTTTTTCTTTTTTTTTTTTTCAATTTTCAAAACTTTGTGACAAAAAGCGAGATCTGCAAAATACTCACAATACCTCTCAGCAAATAGCTTGGGGTGTCTACTTTCCAAAATGGGGTCATTTGGGGGGGTTTTGTGCTATCTGGGCATTCCATGGCCTCCGAAACTGTGATAGGCAGTGAGAAGTGAAATCAAAAATTTACACCCTTAGAAAGCCTGAAGGCGGTGCTTGGTTTTTGGGGTCCCGTACGCGGCTAGGCTCCCAAAAAGTCTCACACATGTGGTATCCCCGTACTCAGGAGAAGCAACAGAATGTATTTTGGGGTGTAATTTCACATATGCCCATGGCATGTTTGAGCAATATATCATTTAGTAACAACTTTGTGCAAAAAAAAAAAAAAAAAAAAAATTGTCTTTTTTCCGCAACTTGTGTCAACATATAAAATATTCCATGGACTGGACATGCCTCTCAGTATATAGCTTGGGGTGTCTACTTTCCAAAATGGGGTCATTTGGGGGGGTTTTGAACTGTTCTGGCATTTTATACACAACATTAGGAAGCTTACATCCACTCTTCTAACCACTTGAAGACAAAGCCCTTTTTGACACTTTTTGTTTACATGAAAACATATTTTTTTTTGCAAGAAAATTATGTTGAACCCCCAAACATTATATATATTATTAAAGCAAAGGCCCTACAGATTAAAATGGTGGGTGTTGCATTATTTTTTTTCTACACAGTATTTGCGCAGCGATTTTTCAAACGCATTTTTTGGGGAATAAATACACTTTTTTAAATTTTAATGCACTAAAACACACTATATTGCCCAAATGTTTGATGAAATAAAAAATATGATCTTAGGCCGAGTACATAGATACCAAACACGACATGCTTTAAAATTTCGCACAAACACGCATTGGCGACAAACTACATACATTTTTAAAAGCCTTTAAAAGCCTTTACAGGTTACCCCGTTAGATTTACAGAGGAGGTCTACTGCTAAAATTACTGCCCTTGATCTGACCTTCGCGGTGATACCTCACATGCATGGTGCAATTGCTGTTTACATATGACGCCAGACCGACGCTTGCGTTCGCCATTGGGCAAGAGCAGGGCAGGACAGGGGTGCTTTTTTTTTTTTTTATTATTAATTTTGCTTTTTTATTTTATTTTTAAATTGTTCCTTCCATATTTTTTTTTTATCATTTTTATTGTTATCTCAGGGAATGTAAATATCCCCTATGGTAGCAATAGGTAGTGACAGGTACTCTTTTTTTGAAAAAACTGGGGTCTAGACCCTAGATCTTTCCTCTGCCCTCAAAGCATCTGACCACACCAAGATCGGTGTGATAAAATGCTTTCCCAATTTCCCAATGGCGCTTTTTATATCCGGGGGGGGGGGGACATTTCCTCCCACTGCTTGTAAAAGCAGTCCAGAGGCTAATTACCACCACCAAAGGCCCAATTTTTCAGCCCCTGTTCAACAGGGGCATGCAATTACAATTCTTGATCTAATAATTCACAGCAGGGCCTATTCATGCGCCCACCAAGAGTAACTGTGAGGGCTCACAGTGTTGTGGCAACACCAACATGTAAGGGGCAAATTTCAGAGTATATACGGCAGGCCCCTACTTTTAAACATCCAACTTACAAAACGACTCCTCCTTGCAAACGGAAGGATACAACAGGAAGTGAGAGGAAATCTACCCCTAGGAAGGCAAATTCTCTCCTGTAAGAGTTAATATGGGAAAAAAAGTGTCTCCTCTCCACTGATTCTTTATCACCAATTCTTGTTTCAATAAAAACCCCAAATTTTCAAAAAACATTTGTCATTAGGAAGGAAAGTGAGGTTAACTGTTCTGAACAGGTGCACACTGCACAGACAGCAAAACAAATGTTACAGGGGTGATAACCCTTCCCTATGTTTTCCAAAAAGCTTAAAAATAGATTTTTTGGCTGGAGCTACACTTAAACAATGTACCTGTTCTAAATTACAAACAGATTCTACATAAGAACAAACCTACAGTCCCTGTCTTGTATGCACCGCCTGTATACGGCTGTTCAGAGTATATAGGGCCTTTTTTATTTTATGTGCGGGTTTCCCCTAATATCCATACAAGACCCAAAGGGGCTGGTAATGGGCTGGGGTAGGGGGGGGGGTGTGTGATGGGGTAGCTATGCCATTTTTCTTAAAGATTTTCATCCATATTACCGGGACCAGACATTACATTAAAGCCGCAAGCAGTTTTAAATGGCTTTTTTTCCTTTAGAAATGTAATTTTGTGCAGGGACAGTTCTAAACACGGGAAACACGTGGCACTTCACAGGCATACTTTAGACACCCCCCAGGTACGATATTTAAAGGAATATTTGACTTTTTTTTTTCACTTTATGCATCATTAAAATGACTGCTCCCGAAAAACGACCGTTTTTAAAACTTCTTTTTGCATTGATACATGTCCCCTGGTGCAGAACCCGGGTTCCCAAACCCTTTTTAGGACAATAACATGCATTATAGTCGTTATAATTAGCACTTTATATTTTGAACGTTCGCATCCATTGTATTTAATAGGGTTCTAAAGTTTGTGCGAACTTTCGGTCCGTTCGCGGGTTCTGGTGCAAACCGAACCCGGGGGTGTTCGGCTCATCACTACTGGCTGACATACGTCCCTGTTGAAGTCTACTTAGACGAAACGCATCCGGCTTGGCTTATTGTTCCCCATATTGTTCCATTTTTCTTTTGTTATCACAAATTTGTATTACTACGGATACCAATTGTTTTTTATTCGATAAAACCTAGCCTTTTTGATCTATACCATGTGGAGCCCTTCTTTTTTCTCTTTACATCTTCCTCGATGAGTTTTTTTTTGGCCCTTCCATCCGGCTGTTTCAACTTGGTTTCTCAACCTTACGGTCACCTACAAGACCCCTGGAAGCTGCTCCTGGAAACACCTGGGTCCCCATGATCGTTGTGGAAGACTGCCCATCTTGGCTCTCTCTGCTCGATTGACTCGTTGTCATCAACATTCGAGTCCACCATCTCTGGTAAGAGTACATACCCCATTATTTTGATTGAAGGTACAACACCTCAATGTTTCCACGTGTTCACTATATCTCTGTGCTTCACTTCTGAGCAACAACTATTTTATACTGGACTTTATGTGTTCACTACATGGATTGGTTCATTCATTTGGATATTTCCCATAATCTTCCATACATAAGTTATATTTATATATGTTATGTTTTCACACTTTTAGACCTACCTTCATGTGTATAGCAACATTTGATTATTTGAATATTGCTTACTCAACTTTTTAGCGCTACATTTTCCATTTACCTTGTTCACCAATCTTTGCCACATTTGTATGTAGCAGCTTTCCACGTTTCACCATTGGGTTAGCGCAGTATTATTCACTTTTTACACTTTGTAAACCAGGGGTCCCCACACCTCCCAGTACAAGGGCCACATTGTATTTTTTTTAAATGACTGTGTGCAGAAAAAATCCCCATTAAGGCCCCCCTTACATCTGGATCCCTATCAGAGTCTCCTTTAAATCAATCACCCCATCTAAGTCCCTTCTTACATCAGTGTCCCCATCAGAGTACCACCTTACATCAGGATCCCTATCAGAGTCCTTACATCAGTGTCCCCATAAAAGTCCTCTCTACATCAGAATCCTTATGAGAGTTCCCCTTACATCAGGATGCCTATCAAAGTCCTCATCAGAGTCACCCTTACATTAAGGCCCCTATCAGTGTCCCCCTTACATCAGGATCCCCATAAAGACCCTGCTTACCTCAGGGTCCCCATCAAATTACACCTTACATCACGATCCCTATTAGAGTCCCACCTAAACATCAGGGTCCCCACTAGAGTCCTTCCTTAGATCAGGGTCCCCAGAAAAGTCCCCGCTTACATTAGAAACAGGGAACATAGGCAGACTTTGCTGAACATAATCCTCAATCAGTGCACACTGAGGATATGCCACTGACCCAACCTGCAGGCCAGACACACTCTTGTAGTGGGCCAGAAGTGGCGCTCGGACCATAGTTTGGAGACTCCTTCTGTAAACCATCCACAAAATACAAAGCTTTTTTTGAATGGGCAAGGGGCGGACAAACACCATTCTTCATACTTCTGATGCCGCCTACACACGACCGTTTTTAATGACGAGAAAAATGAAATGTTTTAAAATGGTCATTAAAAATGATCGTGTGTGGGCCATGAAAAAATTGGAACATGCTCTAATTTTTCACGTCGTTTTTTACATCATCGTTTTTCTCGTCATGAAAAACGGCCGTGTGTAGGCTTTAACGAGGGGAAAAAAAATGCGCATGCTCAGAATCAAGTATGAGACGGGAGCGCTCGTTCTGGTAAAACTAGCGTTCGTAATGGAGATAGCACATTCGTCACGTTGTAACGGACTGAAAAGCACGAGGCTGAAAAGCGCGAATCGTCGCTCAACAAACTTTACTAACATGAAGGGTGGCGCCATCCGAATGGAACTTCCCCTTTATAGTGCCGTCGTACGTGTTCAACGTCACCGCGCTTTGCTCGAGCATTTTTTTTCACGATAGTGTGTAGGCAAGGCAGGCTTGAGAGGAAACACGAAAAATGCCATTTTTTTTAATGACATTAAAAACGATCGTGTGTACGCGGCATTAGAGATAAACCGCATAGTCAAGAAAAAACAGGCACCAGTAATAAGGTGTCTTGTGATGTCAGCTGATCCTAGATTAAGGTGACCAGATTTTTAAAAATAAAAACCACAGAGTTGATCAAATACCACCAAAAGAAAGCTTTATTTGTGGGGAAAAAAAAGGACGCCAATTTTGTTTGGGAGCCACATCGCACAATTGTCAGTTAAAGCGACGCAGTGCCGAATCGCAAAAAGGGGCCTGGTCCTTATTCTGCATATATTGGTCCGGGGCTTAAGTGGTTAAGAATTAGCACTTAAAGTGGTTATAAAGGCAGACAATGTTTTACTTTGTAAGTGTGTATACCTGCGCTTAGGAAAATGTGGTGTGTTCTATATAAGAGAAAATAGAGCTGCAGCCCCCCTAATTGGGCCCTCTACGAGAGTCCTAAGGAATAGTGCAAAAAGTAATAAGTGGGGTGTGGTGCTGCTCACTGGTCTGAACTAAACCAGTATGTAAAAAATATGTGTAATCATAAAGAAATGTGACATCATAGGTGGTCGTGACACCCCATGTGTTGTAAATACCTAATGCAGGCAACTAATCTCCAATTATAGCCTATAATTAAGTAACAACCTGTAGTGGGGTGAAAACTTTGTGGCTTATAAGCTGTATGCCATACCAAAAAACTAGAAAAAAATATATAAATAAATATAAATACACAACATCCGTGCAATATATAAAGTGTGATCAGGTGAAACTATATTGCAAAAGCAGGCTAAATAAATCACGTCCAGTGTATGGGAACTATATCCAGGGTGACAGATTGTATCCCTCAGTCTATGAGGCTGTGATAATGACCCTTGCACAAAGTTTATGTTATCAAACAGATAGTTAAGCTTGATAGTGTGTGGGTCAGTAATCTTCAGACTAGTGGCAAGATATGCAGTCAGATGTCCGATGGATGCAGGCAGTTCAGCCCCCACATGTATCCCCACTTACCGGATGGCTTCACCCCTGCAGGGGTAATTAGCATGGATAGATATCCTCACATCCACTTCCAGGAGCGTCCACTTGTAATGGGTATCTGCGGTGCTTCACTGCTGCTTGTCCATACGTTCCAAGTGTTTGTAGAAGGAAGCTTCTATTTACCTCAATGATGGAGAAAAAACGCTTCCATGGTGCAGTAAAAAACGATGGATTTATTTAAACATTAAAAACGGCAGTAAACAAAAAAATAAAAAAATATATAAAAATAGACACAGTCCCTTTATCGCAAAGCGATTGGTGAAAGCTGGTATTGCAGCGTGCGCTCCAGCTGCGTTCCAACTACACTTCCGGATTAGACAAGCGTGGTGTGCGTATTGCGTGGCTCCGCCTTACGCGTTTCGTCATTGGACTTCGTCTAGAGGCGGTGCCTGCATACATCACTGCCACGCTTAAATGGGAAAGGAGCGTCATCTTGTCCCACCCCCATCGTACGGGATAACGAATCATACTATGAACAGAGGGAAGGGGGCGGGTGTGTTGGCCAAGCCCTATATCTCTGACTGGAATGCTTGATTAATGTTAATTAATTAGCCACTTGCATCCCGGGACGTACATTTAAACATGACGCTCTGTTCCCAATGATAATACAGGTAATACTAATCATATAAACAGACATGTCTTAGAGGTTGTTGCAAATGGCAAAAGGTACATTATGATGACAAAGAACGGAATTAAACATAACATTTTTATCCTAAAAATAAGATAAGAATGAGAGGTGAGCCGTGCAGTATGAGTGAGCGAATCCCTCATTATTCACATCATTCGCCATCTCTGGTAAAAGTACGGTACTGCACTCATTTTTCTATTATGAATCCCTCTCTGGCAGGACTCTATATTACACTATCTTCCCAGATTGCAACGCCAGCTATTACCTGGTAAAGATGCAAGGTATGCATTCATTCCATGCAATCTGCAGTTGTCAGAGCATTATACGTCTCCATGTCATGCTAAATGGGTATGTGTAGGAGTGCATTTGTGTTGGATAAGGATATTGAAATTGGTAACAACCCGTATCCCTTTAAGAAATATAATTAAAAAAATATATAAAAAAATTATTTAAAATACATTTTATGCAGGATAAGCATGTATATACTTACATACATATCTCCACATATATCCATGTAGATATCTCAACATGTATATATGCCTCTCCACATACATGCACGCAAAAGCGCTTAACCATATATGTGTGTATGTAGAAGAGATAAACTAACTGGGAAGAATACCTCTTGTTGAATTAGTGAGGTCATATATAGAGATGTTCTATGAGTTTAGTAGGAAATATGTCCCTAGTAGTGTATCCCTAAATAAAGACGAAAACTTCATATAGACCCGGGAAAAAAAAAAATAAAAAAAAAATATATATATATATATATACACATATGTAAACGGGTAGTAGGCCTGTTAATGGTACGATATAGAGGATTACCCGACCAGTATCTCCTAGGAATGTTTTACTTTATTGCATTAACTGCATTAAGGTAAAAAAAAAACTTTTGAGTGCAGCCCCCACTTATACCTACTTGAGCCCAATGTCGATCCAGCACTGTGCAAGAGGGCAACATCACTGCTCTTTCTCTCCTCTCTGGCGCAGGGGCAGGGCCAAGCTGCGCTGTGTGTCAACAACACACACAGCATGGCTCAAAAACTAGCCTGCATGAGTATTCCCCATAGCAAGTGGCTTGCTTTGGGGGCACTCAGCAGGGGGGAGGAGCCAGGATTGCCAGCGTGGGACCCCAGAAGAGGAGCATCAAGGCTTTATCAAGAATTAGAACCTAGGAAATACCCCCATGCAAGTTAACAAAACAAATCATGTATTTATGAACAAAGACATTATTTTATAGATTAGTTACATCAAGACCTCATGCAATCTATTTGTATTTTATGGGAAATTAGAAAGATACCTTTGTAGTATTCAGTGACTGTGGCTGAACATCGATAATCAGCTGAACAATTTATCTCTGCTGTGCATTCGCGTGGCTTATCATCAATTGTCATACAATAATAACACATTATAGAGTAACCTGTAACGTAAGAACACCTAGTAAATGAAAAAGAAGCAAAAGGAAAAGTAAAAAAAATTAAAAGAAGGAAAAAGAAAAGAAAAGAAAAAAAGAAAGACTAATACCGCGTACACACGATCATTTTTCCCGTTGAGAAAAATAAAAAATTTTCCTTTGGTCGAGAAGAACGATCGTCTGTGGGCTTTTTGTCGTTTTTCTCGCCGGGAAAAAGGGCATTAATCGCGACGAGAAAAATTAGAACATGCTCTAATTTTTCTCGTCGTGATTCCCGTCGTTTTTTTCCGCTGCAGTTTTCCCATAGGGAAACACTGCCGGGGAGCCCACACACAGTCGTTTTTTTTGACCAAAAAAAAAATGTCATTTAAAACGGCCGTGTGTAGGGGGAACAAGCTGTTCCTCGTTTTTCACGTCAATTTTCTCGATGGTGTTTTCACCGTCAAAAAAATCGATCGTGTGTACGTGGCAAAAGAAATAATGGGGAAAAAAATGGAAAAAGAATAACATTTTTTTTAAAAAGGCGCAATTAGAGGGAAAAAAAAGAAGAAAGAGAGATGATAAAAAAAATGGAAGAAAAAATAATGAAGGAAATAAAGGGAAAAATAAAACAAACAGAAAAAAGAAAGACAAAAAAAAAAAATAGAAAGAAAAAAAAAAAAGAAAAAAAAGAGTATAGAAGAAAAAAAACAAAGAAAGAAAGAGAGAAGATATAAACTATGGAAGGAAAAAAAAAGTGAATAAACATTGAAAAAATGATTCAAGAAAATGAAATGAAAGAATAGAAAGTAAAGAAAAGAAAGAAAAATAATTAAAAAGAGAAAAAAGAAGAAAAAAAGGAAATTAAATAGACTGGTGTCTAGACAGAAGAAAAACATTTACTTACTGAATCCTGCAAGTGCTGATAGTAGAAAACATAGCTGTACTACAGACATCACTGTAAAGATACTCCACCGCCAGTATGATTCGTTACGGCTATATTACCACTGCAAACCTTTTCCCAACAAGCTTTATATAAAATAAGTCACAGGGTGGAGAAACAGATATGGAAATGAAATGCTGGTCATATTACTAAAGATACGTTTAGTTTAATAGGCCCCTTTCACACTGGGGCGGGCAGGTGCGGTGGCGGTATAGCGGGGCGATTTTCAGCGCCGCTATACCGTCGTTATCACCGCGGTATGCAGCCGCTAGCGGGGTGAAGTTAACCCCCGTTAGCGGCCGAAAAAGGGTTAATACCACCCGCAAACCGCGGCTATTGCCGCGGTTTGCGGGCGGTATTACCGCGGTGTCCTATTGATTTCAATGGGCAGCCGCGGTAAAGGAGCGGTGAACACACCGCTCCTTCACCGATGTAAAGATGCGGCTAGCAGGACTTTTGGAGCGGTCCTGCTAGCGCACCGCTTCAGTGTGAAAGCCTTCGGGCTTTCACATTGAAGAATACAGGGCACGATTTTTTCAGGCTGTATAACAGCGCTAATATTAGCGCTAAACCGCCTGAAAAACGTGCCAGTGTGAAAGGGGCCTAAATGAAAGCGACACTTTATAGTCCATGATTTTCATAATTACACACAGGAATTTGCAGATGCACCATAGGTACATTTTATGTCATTGGTGTTTTGCATGCGAGGAACTCCTCAGCGAGATATATTAAGGTTGGCTGTATTAGAATTTGAACAATATTTAATGTCTATGAGCCTCAACTACTTAGCAGGAAATATTTTTCCTAATGCTAAGGCCAAATAAACCAAAACCAAAAAAATGTATATAAACATCTTATGTAATTTACCATATGTATACACCACCAACTAAAATGTTAGCAAATAGTAGGAACAGGAACTCTGCGACCACCACCGCACCAAACCTCCCCCTGGGAGGAGAATCAAATGATCAAAAGAGGAAAAGGAGGAAGAAGAAAAAAAAACCGCACCAGCTGTGTGATTTGGGACATTTATATAGGAGACAAAACTGCCAAAGCTTTGGTGTACGCATAGGCGTGCGCACAGGGTGTGCCAGGTGTGCCTGGGCACACCCTAATCACCCCATGAGCATTAGCCAGGAACAGCACCAGGCCGGTGGTTGGGGATACCAGTGGCCAGTGTAAATGCCCCCATTATATTAAAGGCTAGGTTCAACAGTAGGAACACGTTACACCCGTATTTAGGGCGTAACATAATATGCTCCCAATCAACTGTCTCCCACCATCAGAGCCTCCTTTCCTGTGACAGCAGGAGGCGTTCACGTGTGTTTGAGATTTGGGGTGCACACCCTAATGTAATAGGCTGCGCACACCTATGGGTGTACATTTAATATACCGTGATATTTCACTGCTGCTGAGTTCACGGTTTTTCTCAGAGATATCTGTTCTCCCCCTTGTGGTAGTTTAATATACAGTGTAGATCACTTCTCCCACTGTGAATAGAAGTGATCTACAAAAGCTTTGAGAATCCCAAACGGCTTCTGTTGCTGTAATCTCGCGATACCTCGGGAGATTTCATTATCAGAACCCCAAAGTGAAACACAAAACACTCCACATACACTGCACATATTAACTTAATAATAAAGTTATAATCCCCCTACCCAATAAACAGACACCCCATAACTGCAAAACATTATAATGATTAATACATAAGCATAACACATGTGCATATTTATGTGAATGGTGTATTCTGAAATGATTGTACTGTATTTGTCATGCAGCTATGCACCATTCAAATAAAAACAATAAATATATATAATAAATAGTTCAAAATAATATAAAAAAAAGCATAACAATAAAAATATTAAATTAATAATTAAATATTAAATAAATATATATATATATATATATATATATATATATATATATATATATATAAATATATATATTTAAATTAAATTAAAATAAATCATTTTTTAAATAAAGAGAAACCCCTGTATAATAAAATTAGAATAGTCCATGAGCTGAACCAAATGTTAGGTTTAGAAAAAATAAAAAATAATTAAAAGACTTAAATAAAATATAGAAATTTTAATTTAAATAATACCAGTTCAAAGGAAGTGGTTTTATGTTATTTTTAATACTCATCAAATTGAATTGATAAAAAAAGGCATTTTACAAATATATATGTTGTGTTAGAAAACTCCCATAATGTGTTAATAATGGTACAATCAGTGGTGGTGCGTTCATAGAGGGCGCCGCCCCCTCTCTCTCCTGCACCGCCACTGAAAAACAATACATAGGTTCATGCATTGCATGAACCTATGTATTGTCGCCGCTGCCGCCCACTATTCAGATGGCCGGCCCCCTGGCGAGCACCGGCCATCTGAATTAGAGCAGTGGCCGGCGGTGGGTGTGTTTTGGAAGTGTCTATCAGAGCCAGTGGCTGCATTTGGACACGGTAAGGCTGCAATTGATGTTTTTTTTTTGTTCGTTTGTTTGTGCCCCCCCAAAAATTTTAAGCACCAGCCGCCACTGGGTACAATCCTGTAAAAGTTAAGTTAAACTATTAAGCATTTGAGGGTATAAGATAGGAAGCAAGATGCAGGGTCAGAAAAACAAGAGATTTGCAAAATTTTCTTACACAAAATTTTCTTACACACTAAATATGGCGCGCAGAGCGTCGTGGTGAACAGTGGACATGTCTTAAATTGTGCTTAATATTGGCTTAAAGGGGGTGTTGTTAAAGAGAGTCTGAGATGACTTGTATAGTGCAGAATGTGGTAATGTTAAATAGGGAGTGCAGAGTGTATGGTGGTGAGTAATATGTAAATGAGAGGAGTGCGGAGTGTATGGCGGGGGGTAATATGTACAGGAGTGGAGTGTGGAATGTATGGCGGGGGGTAATATGTACAGGAGTGGAGTGTGGAATGTATGGCGGGGGGTAATATGTACAGGAGAGGAGTGCAGTGTATGGCGGTGGGTTGTATGTACAGGAGAGGAGTGTTGAGTGTATGGCGGGAGGTAATATGTACAGGAGAGGAGTGCGGAGTGTATGGCGGGGGGTAATATGTACAGGAGAGGAGCGCGGAGTGTATGGCGGAGGTAGTTATTGGAGAGAGGAGGAAGAGGAGTGCAATACCACCTCCTGATAGTCTGTCAGCCACTGCTATATCACCTTGGTGGTGGGGCACTCCGAAGGATGTAAGGGGGCACTCTGGAGGAAGTAAAGGGGCACTCTGGAGGCACTAAGGGGCACCCTGGAGGTTGTAAGGGCTGATGTAACGGGGCACTCTGGTCCTCCAGAGTGCCCCCTTATATCCCCCTCCAGAGTGCCCCCTTACATCCCCCTCCAGAGTGCCCCCTTACATCCCCCTCCAGAGTGCCCCCTTACATCCCCCCCAGAGTGCCCCCTTACATTTCCCTCCAGAGTGCCCCCTTAGTACTACTGTACAAAGAGGCACTCTGGAGAAAGTAAAGGGGCACTCTGGAGAAAGTAAGGGGCAGAAGTAAGGGAGCACTCTGGAGGAAGTAAGGGGGCACTCTGGAGGCACACAGATAGTACCTCCAGAGTGCCCCCTGCAGAGAGTCCTGAGGAGTGATGGCCATTAATCCATGCCAGGTGAATGTTAGGAAAAGCAGAGCACACCACCCCCCTCATGGCTGCCCTGTTCCAGTCCTGCTTGCTCTCTCCCTGCCACAGCCCTGACATAAGCCTGGTCCAGCCTGTGGTGTATGTCCCCATGTTATCATGTTATGTTTTTAGAGATCTTTATGTATGTATGTATGTATGTATGTATGTGTGTGTGTGTGTGTGTACAGTATATATGGCGTTTTTCACACAGGCGTACAAACATATACACTTATGCAAATGCAGTCTTTACTGGACTCATCTGATGCTCTTAATTTTACAGCCATGCATGTACACATCACCTTGCGTTATCAGCGATGCATCATCTGCGCAACAGTCAAAATCACAGCATCGGTTGTACTTTTGTAGCCACAACACTGCCTTTGCACAGTTGTACACTGTAATACACAAATGTGAAGGACTTGAAGGAGATGTGTGTATATATATATATATCTTGTGACAGCAGGAAGGTAAAGTCACCTGGTTGCATCCAGGGGGGTAGATATATTTCGCCCAGATTCAGGCTTTACGCCGACTTATACCACTAGGTGGAGAGTTGTATAAGGCTAGTGGGCTCATTGATGACTCATACCTCTAGGGAGAGGGCTGGGCGTCGTGCAGACAGGGAGTTGATGAGTCCAGCTGAACCTTGTCAGCTCATTTAGGCCTCTATAAGAAAGCCCAGATTCATTAGATGTTAGCTCATGCCTGGAAGCAGACCTGTGTGGACTGTCTAGGGAGAGTGAACCCCTGTGCGGTGAGAGAAAGCCTGTGTGGCTATATTTTGCTTGGACATTTAAAACCAGGGACTAGGACAGCACTAGGCTGATCCCAGTCGTTAGTTAGGAAACCTGTAAGTTTAGTCAGAGGTCAAGTTGACCAGGATTTATTTTGTGTTTGTTTTTTTTGCCTTGCTGTGTTTTTGTCACTGTAAATAGAAAATAAACCGCACCTTTTTTGATTTTGAAAACCACAACCTCCGTCTGCTGGGCCTGTTTTTGGGTGGGGAGCCCATCCCGGGGGTCACACATACCCGCTGCCGAGCTAGCCCCCTCACAGTTGGTGGAGAACCAGTGGCAGTTTTTTTTTAAGCCAGCATGGAGGAGATACTGAAACAGCTGGCTCTAGCAAATGCCAATCAACAGCAGACAAATGCAGGTTTGCAAAGGAGCCTTGCAGCCCAGCAGCAAGCTCATCAACAGAGCCTTGCAACTTTACAACAGAGTCTGGAGGCTCAGCAACAAGCCCAACAGCAATCTGAGGCCCGCTTCATAGACCTGTTGCAGAAGCAAGAGCAGAGACTACAACAACAGATGGAAGCAGTAATGCAGCAACGTCCGCAGACCGGTGAGGAAAGCCGTCCCACTAATACCGCGTCCTTTGGGGTGAGTCGTTTATTGACAAAAATGACTGGAGAGGATGATCCAGAGGTATTTTTGACCACATTTGAAAGGACCGCTGAAAGAGAAAAGTGGCCTGAGGAGCAGTGGGCTGGACTGGTGGCTCCTCTGTTAACGGGTGAATCGCAGAAAGCTTACTATGACCTAGAGCCTGACCAAGCAAAAGACTATGTGATGCTAAAAGCTGAAATATTGGCAAGGCTGGGTGTCACCCTGGCTGTCCGGGCTCAGCGTGTGCATAACTGGACTTTCCAGCTTGGAAAACCCCCCAGGTCTCAAATGTATGATCTCATTCACCTGAGCAGAAAGTGGCTACAGCCAGAGACTTTGTCCGCACCAAAGATTGTGGAACGTGTTGTAATGGATCGGTTTTTGAGAGCTCTTCCTACTGCCATCCAAAAGTGGGTAAGCCATGGAGACCCAGAGACGGCCGATGGTCTTGTGGATCGTGTGGAGAAATACTTGGCTACAGAGAACCTGACGGCCTCTTCCAGAGACACTCGGACTTTCCACCCTAAGACCAGACCATCCCCAGGGGCGGATAAGATGATTCCAAGGGGTAAGGGTGGAGAGAGTGAGAGGGTGGGAGCTCTACCCCAAGTTTGGCGAGAACAGCCTGGGAAATCAGCGGCTCAAGAGGCGGCAAGAAGGATCATTTGCTACCGCTGCCGGCAAGCGGGACATATTGCAGCAAATTGCCCGGTTTTGGAGGAACCCATGCAGTGTGACTTTCTGACGGGCAGACGTCAGTCGCTGTGTGCGACAGTCGCATGCACTGCCATTCGGGGAACTGAGAAACATTTATGCAAAATGTGTATTAATGGTAGAAATGTTGTGGTATTGCTGGATTCAGGTAGCCTTGTGACCCTGATAAAGGCTGAGTTAGTTAAAACAGAGGTCTCTGGGAATAGCAAGGTAGCCGTTATTTGTGTGCATGGGGACACCCGAGAGTATCCAGTGACTACAGTGTGTTTCGAGACCCCCAAAGGTACCCTTTCTCATCCAGTGGGCTTAGTGTCTCAGTTACCGCATGACGCCATTGTGGGAAGGGATTTTCCGAAGTTCTGGGAACTGTGGGATGATCATGAGCCCCCCACTGGTGCCCCTATGTACCAGGAATATGATAGCCAGAACTCCTCTGAGAGTGGTGAGGACTCTCCCGAATTTCCCTTGTCAGTATTGGCAGGGGAGACTCAAGAAACTGGAGAGGAGCCCACCTCCTCAGACGAAAACCTACCGTCTGTGGAGTTTTCTGATCTTGAGGTTCACAGGGAAAACTTTGCCACAGAACAGTTGAAAGACCCCGCCCTAATAAAGGCACGGGAAAACGTAGTGAAAATAGATGGCGAGTTAGTGAACCCAGATAATACCTGCACTTACCCATACTTCAGCGTAGAGAAGGACCTACTGTATCGGGTGGCAAAAAGGGCAGAAGAAACCGTTGAGCAGCTTGTGGTGCCCAAACCTTACAGGAAGTTGGTGTTGGAGTTGGCCCATGGGCACATTCTTGGAGGTCATCTGGGGACAGAGAAAACCCGAGAGAGGGTATTACAGAGATTCTATTGGCCTGGGGTGATGAAGGACATAGAAAATTATTGTTCCTCCTGCCCTGTGTGTCAGAGGTCGGCCCCGATGCCACACTTCCGTAGCCCGCTGGTCCCTCTACCCATCATTGAGGTCCCGTTTGAGAGAATCGCAATGGATTTGGTAGGTCCTATAATCAAGTCCGCTAGGGGACACCAGTACATATTGGTTATAATGGACTATGCCACCCGTTATCCAGAAGCGATCCCTCTCAGAAATACCTCGGCCAAAACCATAGCCAAAGAGCTATCTCTTGTTTTTAGCCGGGTGGGTATTTGTAAAGAACTGCTTACGGACCAAGGTACACCCTTTATGTCCCGGGTTATGAAGGAGCTGTGTAAATTGTTCAAAGTGACGCAATTACGTACATCTGTGTATCACCCCCAAACCGATGGGCTGGTTGAAAGATTCAACAAAACCCTAAAACAAATGTTGAAGAAAGTGGTGGATAGGGATGGAAAGGATTGGGACTGTCTACTTCCTTATTTGATGTTTGCTATTAGGGAGGTGCCCCAATCCTCTACGGGATTCTCCCCCTTTGAGTTACTGTATGGGAGACACCCAAGAGGGCTGTTGGATATTGCCAAGGAAACTTGGGAAAGTGAGAGTTCTCCCCACAGGAGTGTGATTGAGCATGTCGCCCTGATGCAAGATCGAATTGCACAGGTAATGCCCATCGTGAAGGAACATTTGGCCCAAGCGCAGTTGGCACAGCAGAGAGTGTACAACCGTGGAGCCAAGACCCGTACCTTTTCCCCGGGGGATAGGATATTGGTACTTGTCCCTACGGTTGAAAGTAAATTCCTTGCCAAATGGCAAGGCCCCTACGAGATAATGGAAAAAGTGAGCGAAGTGAATTACAAGGTCAGACAACCAGGAAGGCGAAAGCCCGAACAGATCTATCACGTTAATCTGTTGAAAGCCTGGAGGGATAGAGAGTCCCTAGTCGCAGACACTTGGTCACCAGCTCAAACTGGTTGCGTGATTCCTGAGGTTGGAATCGCAGCCACCTTGTCACAACCCCAACAACAGGAGGTTAAGGAGTTTGTGCTTCGCAACAAGGAGGTATTCTCTGAGCTGCCGGGACAAACATCTGGGGTAGAGCATGACATTATTACCCCGCCCGGTGAAAGGGTGAAGTTAAAACCCTATCGGATCCCAGAGGCCCGACGGGAGGCAATACGGGAGGAAGTACAGAAAATGCTGAACTTAGGGGTGATAGAGGAGTCCCAAAGTGATTGGTCTAGTCCCATTGTGTTGGTGCCTAAACCGGATGGGAGCTGGCGATTTTGTAACGATTTTCGTCAGTTGAACAAAGTTACAAAATTTGACACCTACCCCATGCCACGTATAGATGAGTTGATCGACCGGCTGGGAACAGCCCGATACATGACGACTCTTGACCTCACAAAAGGGTATTGGCAAATCCCCCTGGCCAAGTCAGCCAAAGAGAAAACCGCATTTGTAACCCCAGACGGGGCGTTCCAATATAAAAGAATGCCGTTCGGGTTACAGAATGCGCCGGCCACATTCCAGCGGAAAATGGACCAGATGCTGAGGCCCCATCGGAAGTATGCTGCGGCTTACCTGGATGACGTAATTGTCCATAGCACAGATTGGGCCTCACATCTGCCAAAAGTGCAAGCAGTCCTGGACTCTGTTCGGGAAGCAGGGTTTACGGCTAACCCCAAGAAGTGTACCATTGGGCAGGAGGAGGCCAAATATCTTGGGTACACCATTGGGAGGGGAGTAATAAAACCCCAACTCAACAAAGTCGAGGCCATCCAGAGTTGGCCACGTCCCAACAGCAAGAAGCAGGTACGAGCCTTTCTGGGAATCGCTGGGTATTATCGGCGATTCATTCCCCACTTTGCTTCTAAGGCTGTGCCCCTAACCAACCTGACGAAGGGGAAAGGGTCGGTCATGATTAAATGGACCCCCGAGGCTGAGGCAGCATTCCAATTCTTGAAACAAGCCTTATGTAGCCAGCCAGTGTTGTACTCACCCGACTTCTCTAAAGACTTTGTCGTACAAAGTGATGCGTCAGATGTGGGGTTAGGAGCAGTATTGTCCCAGGTCTGGAACGGGGAAGAGCACCCAGTCATTTACCTCAGCAGGAAGTTGAAGTCCCATGAGGTAAATTACGCCACCGTTGAAAAGGAGTGTTTAGCGGTGAAGTGGGCTCTAGATTCCCTTCGGTACTACCTGCTAGGTAGGCACTTTGACATGGTTACGGATCACGCTCCGTTAAAGTGGATGGCTCAAAAAAAGGAAACAAATAGAAGAGTGAATAGGTGGTTCCTGGCCCTCCAGGAATTCAACTTCACAGTAAAGCATCGCCCTGGCGTTCAAATGGGGAATGTGGATGCTTTGTCTCGAGTACATGAATGCCTGATTGCTGGTGTTCCAACCCCGAGGTTAAAACAAGAGGGGGGGGTATGTGACAGCAGGAAGGTAAAGTCACCTGGTTGCATCCAGGGGGGTAGATATATTTCGCCCAGATTCAGGCTTTACGCCGACTTATACCACTAGGTGGAGAGTTGTATAAGGCTAGTGGGCTCATTGATGACTCATACCTCTAGGGAGAGGGCTGGGCGTCGTGCAGACAGGGAGTTGATGAGTCCAGCTGAACCTTGTCAGCTCATTTAGGCCTCTATAAGAAAGCCCAGATTCATTAGATGTTAGCTCATGCCTGGAAGCAGACCTGTGTGGACTGTCTAGGGAGAGTGAACCCCTGTGCGGTGAGAGAAAGCCTGTGTGGCTATATTTTGCTTGGACATTTAAAACCAGGGACTAGGACAGCACTAGGCTGATCCCAGTCGTTAGTTAGGAAACCTGTAAGTTTAGTCAGAGGTCAAGTTGACCAGGATTTATTTTGTGTTTGTTTTTTTTGCCTTGCTGTGTTTTTGTCACTGTAAATAGAAAATAAACCGCACCTTTTTTGATTTTGAAAACCACAACCTCCGTCTGCTGGGCCTGTTTTTGGGTGGGGAGCCCATCCCGGGGGTCACACATACCCGCTGCCGAGCTAGCCCCCTCACAATATATATATATATATATATATATATATATACATACACACACACACATATCAGATATACATATATATATATATATATATATATATATATATGTGTGCATATTGTGAGGGGGTTAACTCGGTAGCGGGTGTGTGTGACCCCCTGGTTGGGCTCCCCACACAAAAACAGGGCCAGCAGACGGAGGTTGTGGTTTTCAAAATCAAAAGGTGCGGTTTATTTCTCTATGTACAGTGACAAAACACAGCAAAGCCAAAAAGAAACAAACAAAATAAATCCTGGTCAGTTTGACCTCTGACTAAACATGCAGGTTTCCTAAACTAACAACTGGGATCAGCCTGGTGCTGTCCTAGTCCCTAAGTCCCTGGTTTAGTAAAAGTCCAAACAAATAGCCACACAGGCTTTGCCTCACCGCACAGGGGTTCACTCTCCCTAGACAGTCCACACAGGTCTGGTTCCAGGCATGAGCTAACATCTAATGAAGCTGGGAGTTTTTATAGAGGCCTTAAACGAACTGACAGGCTTCAGCTGGTCTCATCAACTCCCTGCCTCACGACGCCCAGCACTCTCCCTAGAGGTATGAGTCATTCATGAGCCCACTAGCCTCAGCTGGGCTTCATCAACTCCCTAGTTGTATAAGTCGGCATAAAGCCTGAATCTGGGAGAAATATATCTACCCCCCTGGATGCAACCAGGTGACTTTACCTTCCTGCTGTCACATACCCCCCCCTCTTGTTTTAACCTTGGGGTTGGAACACCAGCAATCAGGCATTCATGTACTCGAGACAAAGCATCCACATTCCCCATTTGAACGCCAGGGCGATGCTTTACTGTGAAGTTGAATTCCTGTAGGGCCAGGAACCACCTATTCACTCTTCTATTTGTCTCCTTGTTTTGAGCCATCCACTTTAACGGAGCGTGATCCGTAACCATGTCAAAGTGCCTACCTAGCAGATAGTACCGAAGGGAATCTAGAGCCCACTTCACCGCTAAACACTCCTTTTCAACCGTGGCGTAATTTACCTCATGGGACTTCAACTTCCTGCTGAGGTAAATGACTGGGTGCTCTTCCCCGTTCCAGACCTGGGACAATACTGCTCCTAACCCCACATCTGACGCATCACTTTGTACGACAAAGTCTTTAGAGAAGTCGGGTGAGTACAACACTGGCTGGCTACATAAGGCTTGTTTCAAGAATTGGAATGCTGCCTCAGCCTCGGGGGTCCATTTAATCATGACCGACCCTTTCCCTTTCGTCAGGTTGGTTAGGGGCACAGCCTTAGAAGCAAAGTGGGGAATGAAGCGCCGATAATAACCCGCGATTCCCAGAAAGGCTCGTACCTGCTTCTTGCTGTTGGGACGTGGCCAACTCTGGATGGCCTCGACTTTGTTGAGTTGGGGTTTTATTACTCCCCTGCCAATGGTGTACCCAAGATATTTGGCCTCCTCCTGCCCAATGGTACACTTCTTGGGGTTAGCCGTAAACCCCGCTTCCCGAACAGAGTCCAGGACTGCTTGCACTTTTGGCAGATGTGAGGCCCAATCTGTGCTATGGACAATTACGTCATCCAGGTAAGCCGCAGCATACTTCCGATGGGGCCTCAGCATCTGGTCCATTTTCCGCTGGAATGTGGCCGGCGCATTCTGTAACCCGAACGGCATTCTCTTATATTGGAACGCCCCGTCTGGGGTTACAAATGCGGTTTTCTCTTTGGCCGACTTGGCCAGGGGAATTTGCCAATACCCTTTTGTGAGGTCAAGAGTCGTCATGTATCGGGCTGTTCCCAGCCGGTCGATCAACTCATCTATACGTGGCATGGGGTAGGTGTCAAATTTTGTAACTTTGTTCAACTGACGAAAATCGTTACAAAATCGCCAGCTCCCATCCGGTTTAGGCACCAACACAATGGGACTAGACCAATCACTTTGGGACTCCTCTATCACCCCTAAGTTCAGCATTTTCTGTACTTCCTCCCGTATTGCCTCCCGTCGGGCCTCTGGGATCCGATAGGGTTTTAACTTCACCCTTTCACCGGGCGGGGTAATAATATCATGCTCTACCCCAGATGTTTGTCCCGGCAGCTCAGAGAACACCTCCTTGTTGCGAAGCACAAACTCCTTAACCTCCTGTTGTTGGGGTTGTGACAAGGTGGCTGCTATTCCAACCTCCGGAATCACGCAACCAGTTTGAGCTGGTGACCAAGTTTCTGCGACTAGGGACTCTCTATCCCTCCAGGCTTTCAACAGATTAACGTGATATATCTGTTCGGGCTTTCGCCTTCCTGGTTGTCTGACCTTGTAATTCACTTCGCTCACTTTTTCCATTATCTCGTAGGGGCCTTGCCATTTGGCAAGGAATTTACTTTCAACCGTAGGGACAAGTACCAATATCCTATCCCCCGGGGAAAAGGTACGGGTCTTTGCTCCACGGTTGTACACTCTCTGCTGTGCCAACTGCGCTTGGGCCAAATGTTCCTTCACGATGGGCATTACCTGTGCAATTCGATCTTGCATCAGGGCGACATGCTCAATCACACTCCTGTGGGGAGAACTCTCACTTTCCCAAGTTTCCTTGGCAATATCCAACAGCCCTCTTGGGTGTCTCCCATACAGTAACTCAAAGGGGGAGAATCCCGTAGAGGATTGGGGCACCTCCCTAATAGCAAACATCAAATAAGGAAGTAGACAGTCCCAATCCTTTCCATCTCTATCCACCACTTTCTTCAACATTTGTTTTAGGGTTTTGTTGAATCTTTCAACCAGCCCATCGGTTTGGGGGTGATACACAGATGTACGCAATTGCGTCACTTTGAACAATTTACACAGCTCTTTCATAACCCGGGACATAAAGGGTGTACCTTGGTCCGTAAGCAGTTCTTTACAAATACCCACCCAGCTAAAAACAAGAGATAGCTCTTTGGCTATGGTTTTGGCCGAGGTATTTCTGAGAGGGATCGCTTCTGGATAACGGGTGGCATAGTCCATTATAACCAATATGTACTGGTGCCCCCTAGCGGACTTGATTATAGGACCTACCAAATCCATTGCGATTCTCTCAAACGGGACCTCATTGATGGGTAGAGGGACCAGCGGGCTACGGAAATGTGGCATCGGGGCCGACCTCTGACACACAGGGCAGGAGGAACAATAATTTTCTATGTCCTTCATCACCCCAGGCCAATAGAATCTCTGTAATACCCTCTCTCGGGTTTTCTCTGTCCCCAGATGACCTCCAAGAATGTGCCCATGGGCCAACTCCAACACCAACTTCCTGTAAGGTTTGGGCACCACCAGCTGCTCAACGGTTTCTTCTGCCCTTTTTGCCACCCGATACAGTAGGTCCTTCTCTACGCTGAAGTATGGGTAAGTGCAGGTATTATCTGGGTTCACTAACTCGCCATCTATTTCCACTACGTTTTCCCGTGCCTTTATTAGGGCGGGGTCTTTTAACTGTTCTGTGGCAAAATTTTCCCTGTGAACCTCCAGATCAGAAAACTCCACAGACGGTAGGTTTTCGTCTGAGGAGGTGGGCTCCTCTCCAGTTTCTTGAGTCTCCCCTGCCAATACTGACAAGGGAAATTCTGGAGAGTCCTCACCACTCTCAGAGGAGTTCTGGCTATCACATTCCTGGTACATAGGGGCACCAGTGGGGGGCTCAGGATCATCCCACAGTTCCCAGAACTTCGGAAAATCCCTTCCCACAATGGCATCATGCGGTAATTGAGATACTAACCCCACTGGATGAGAGAGGGTACCTTTGGGGGTCTCGAAACACACTGTAGTCACTGGATACTCTCGGGTGTCCCCATGCACACAAATAACAGCTACCTTGCTATTCCCAGAGACCTCTGTTTTAACTAATTCAGCCTTTATCAGGGTCACAAGGCTACCTGAATCCAGTAATACCACAACATTTCTACCATTAATACACATTTTGCATAAATGTTTCTCAGTTCCCCGAATGGCAGTGCATGCGACTGTCGCACACAGCGACTGACGTCTGTCCATCAGAAAGTCACATTGCATGGGTTCCTCCACAACCGGGCAATTTGCTGCAATATGTCCCGCTTGCCGGCAGCGGTAGCAAACGATCCTTCTTGCGGCCTCTTGAGCCGCTGATTTCCCAGGCTGTTCTCGCCAAACTTGGGGTAGAGCTCCCACCCTCTCACTCTCTCCACCCTCACCCCTTGGAATCCTCTTATCCGCCCCTGGGGATGGTCTGGTCTTAGGGTGGAAAGTCCGAGAGTCTCTGGAAGAGGCCGTCAGGTTCTCTGCAGCCAAGTATCTCTCTACACAATCCACAAGTTTACCGGCCGTTTCTGGGTCTCCATGGCTTACCCACTTTTGAATGGCGGTAGGAAGAGCTCTCAAGAAACGATCCATCACAACACGTTCCACAATCTCCGGTGCGGACAAAGTCTCTGGCTGTAGCCACTTCCTGCTCAGGTGAATGAGATCATACATTTGAGACCTGGGGGGTTTTCCAAGCTGGAAAGTCCAGTTTTGCACACGCTGAGCCCGGACAGCCAGGGTGACACCCAGCCTTGCCAATATTTCAGCTTTTAGCATCACATAGTCTTTTGCTTGGTCAGGCTCTAGGTCATAGTAAGCCTTCTGCGATTCACCAGTTAACAGAGGAGCCACCAGTCCAGCCCACTGCTCCTCAGGCCACTTTTCTCTTTCAGCAGTCCTTTCAAATGTGGTCAAAAATACCTCTGGATCATCCTCTCCAGTCATTTTTGTCAATAAACGACTCACCCCAAAGGACGCGGTATTAGTGGGACGGCTTTCCTCACTGGTCTGCGGACGTTGCTGCATTACTGCTTCCATTTGTTGTAGTCTCTGCTCTTGCTTCTGTAACAGGTCTATGAAGCGGGCCTCAGATTGCTGCTGGGCTTGTTGATGAGCTTGCTGCTGGGCTGCAAGGCTCCTTTGCAAACCTGCATTTGTCTGCTGTTGATTGGCATTTGCTAGAGCCAGCTGTTTCAGTATCTCCTCCATGCTGGCTTAAAAAAAACTGCCCGCATTCTCCACCAACTGTGAGGGGGTTAACTCGGTAGCGGGTGTGTGTGACCCCCTGGTTGGGCTCCCCACACAAAAACAGGGCCAGCAGACGGAGGTTGTGGTTTTCAAAATCAAAAGGTGCGGTTTATTTCTCTATGTACAGTGACAAAACACAGCAAAGCCAAAAAGAAACAAACAAAATAAATCCTGGTCAGTTTGACCTCTGACTAAACATGCAGGTTTCCTAAACTAACAACTGGGATCAGCCTGGTGCTGTCCTAGTCCCTAAGTCCCTGGTTTAGTAAAAGTCCAAACAAATAGCCACACAGGCTTTGCCTCACCGCACAGGGGTTCACTCTCCCTAGACAGTCCACACAGGTCTGGTTCCAGGCATGAGCTAACATCTAATGAAGCTGGGAGTTTTTATAGAGGCCTTAAACGAACTGACAGGCTTCAGCTGGTCTCATCAACTCCCTGCCTCACGACGCCCAGCACTCTCCCTAGAGGTATGAGTCATTCATGAGCCCACTAGCCTCAGCTGGGCTTCATCAACTCCCTAGTTGTATAAGTCGGCATAAAGCCTGAATCTGGGAGAAATATATCTACCCCCCTGGATGCAACCAGGTGACTTTACCTTCCTGCTGTCACATAATATATATATATATATATATATATATATATATATATATATATTTTTATATATGTATATCTGTATGTGTATATATATACTCAAACACTACAGATATAAATAAATACACACACACAGATATATATCTGTGTGTGTAATTGTATAGTTAATGTAATTCTAACCTGCTTTTGATGTATTTTTAACTGAAGTAGAGAAAGATTTTACTTTCACTTTTGACCACGCAGGCAGATGGATGAAGGAAGAAGCTATTCACTGTCCGAGATCTCCTCTTTCTTCCTGCTATCTCCACCTCTGGGCTGGGGAAGCAAGAAAGGAGAACTTGAAGGAGAAGCACAGTGATAAAGTGGCATCACTGGATATTAAATGGGCCGTTTCTGTTACAGTGAATGCAGCCGTTCTGTGCACTGAGATGAGAGGAGGAGAATAGTTCTCCAGTACTCATCTCAGTATATTAAAATGGCAATGCTCTGTGATAAGCGCATTAAGCGGTGATCATCATGATCTCCGCTTATCATGGTTTATTAAACGTACACCTTTGTCCTTCCATTTGCTGGCATCCCAATACACTATATTGACAAAAGTTCTGGGACACCTGCCTTTACACGCACATGAAATTTATTGGCATCCCAGTCTTAGTCGGTAGGGTTCAATATTGAGTTGGCCCACCCTTTACAGCCATAACAGCTTCAACTCTTCTGGGAAGGCTGTCCACAAGGTTTAGGAGTGTGTCTATGGGAACGTTTGACCATTCTTCCAGACGCACATTTGTGCGGTCAGGCACTGATGTTGGACAAGAAGGCCTGGCTCGCAGTCTCCCCTCTAATTCATCCCAAAGGTGTTCTATCCGGTTGAGGTTAGGACTCTGTGCAGGCCAGTCAAGTTCCTCCACCCCAAACTCGCTCACCTATATCTTTATGGACCTTGCTTTGTGCACTGGTGCGCAGTCATGTTGGAACACGAATGGGGCCATCTCCAAACTGTTCCCACAAAGTTGGGAGCATGAAATTGTCCAAAATGTCTTGGTATGCTGACGCCTTAAGAGTTCCCTTCACTGTAAGGGGCCAAGCCCAACCCCTGAAAAACAACCCCCACACCATAATCCCCCCATCACCAAATGTTTTGGACCAGTGCACAAAGAAAGGTACAAAAGTATGGATGAGGGGGTTTGGGGTGGAGGAACTTGGCTGGCCTGCAACTGGATAGAACACTTTTGGGATGAATTAAAACGGAGACTGCGAGCCAGGCCTTCTCGTCCAACATCAGTGCCTGACTTCACAAATGCGCTTCTAGAAGAATGGTCAGACATTCCTATAGACCTTTCCCATTGAAATAATTTATTCTTTCTCTATATATGTCCCTCCCTGTAACCCAGGCTCTTATCTAGGAACCAGTAATCTATTTTTGGTGAATCAAAGCATCTGGTAGGCATACATTTTCAGCTCGTCATTATATCATATTTTGGAAAATGTATACAATTATTTGTAATGTGATATGTAACTATTTTGATATCTTATCATAACAATTTCTAAATGCAAGTTTAGATGATTGTTGTTTCTTTTGTAGTACTTAAAACTTCTTGCAACTCTGTCAAACTCCTGAGGAAGCTCTTTGAGCGAAACATGTAGAGTAAGAAGTGGTTGCATATGATATCTAAGTGATATGCTTTTTCTGAACATCCATTGTTATTTTAAAGAAACTGTGTTTATCAATAAAATGTATGCTTTTTTAAATTTACTTGTATATTACTTTGGTACCTTTAAAGTCCCACCTGTTTCTTCTCAATTGACTTTATTCCCATAGACACACTCATAAACCTTGTGGACAGCCTTCCCAGAAGAATTGAAGCTGTTATAGCTGCAAAGGGTGGGCCAACTTAATATTGAACGCTATGGACTAAGACTGGGATGCCAATAATGCAAAGGTTCATGTTCACTTAGGTACCGTATAAAATTACCTCCCCTCTAATGATGTTTAACTTCCTCTATTCCCCAAAACTTCAAACATTTAGGATTCCTTCCTACCATGGTATTCTCTAAAATGTTTGGGAACACTATGGTCCTTTTTTACCTTTTTTAATGTTATTTAGATGCTCACATATCCTCACCTGTAAGGGTCTGAAGGTCCGACCTACATACTGAATTTTACAGGGGCAGTCCAGCATATACACCACCCCTTCTGATGAACATGTTATAAATTCCTTTATTTTGTGAACCTTCCCAGTAGCCATTGCCACAAAATCCTTTCTCTTTCTGATGTTATGGCCTTTAGTTGTTCTACATGCTAAACAACTACCACATGAAAAAAAACCTGAGTGCCGGAGTAAGAGTACTTATCTTATTACTAGGGGGATATAAGATCCCCCCGGTATCTGCCTCAAATTCAAGGCTTTTTTATATACAGTGCCTTGAAAGAGTATTCATACCCCTTGATAGGGATGAGCTTTATGTTTGGGTCGAACATGAGTTTGACTCGAACATTGGCTGTTCGCCCGTTCGCCGAATAGCGAACAATTTGCGAACAAATTCGAAAGCCGCAGAACACCCTTTAAAAGTCTATGGGAGAAATCAAAAATTCCAATTTTAAAGGTTATTATGCAAGTTATTGTCATAAAAAGTGTTTGGGGATTGGGGTCCTGCCCCAGCGGACATGTATCAATGCAAAAAAAAAGTTTTAAAAATGTCAGTTTTTTCGGGAGCAGTGATTTTAATAATGCTTACAGTGAAACAATGAAAGTGAAATATTCCTTTAAATTTTGTACCTGGGGGGTGTCTATAGTATGCCTGTAAAGTTGCGCATGTTTCCCATGTTTAGAACTGTCCCTGCACAAAATGACATTTCTAAAGGAAAAAAAGTCATTTAAAACTACTCACGGCTAATAATGAATTGTCAGGTCCCAGCAATACAGATAAAAGTCATTGAAAAAAACGTCAGGGTTCCCCCCCCCCCAGTCCGAAACCAAAAAAAAAAATGCATGGGGTCCCCCCAAATTCCATTACCAGGCCCTTCATGTCTGGTATGGATATTAAGGGGAACCAACATTGCTCCATGAGATGTTCAAAGCTTGGGATATTTTTTTATAACCTAACCCTGCTTTACACTTCTCCACAACTTTATCCCTGACCTGTCTGGTGTGTTCTTCGGCCTTCATGATCCTGTTTGTTCACTAAGGTTTTCTAACAAACCTCTGAGGGCTTCACAGAACAGCTGTATTTATACTGAGATTAAATTACACAGGTGGACTCTACTTACTAATTAGGTGACTTCTGAAGGCAATTGGTTCCACTAGATTTTAGTTAGGGGTATCAGAGTAAATTGGGCTGAATACAAATGCCCCCCACACTTTTCAGATATTTATTTGTAAAAAAAATTGAAAACCTTTTATAATTTTCCTTCCACTTCACAATCATGTGCCACATAAAATTCCAATAAAATACATTAACATTTTTGGTTGTAACATGACAAAATTTCAAGGGGTATGAATACTTTTTCAAGGCACTGTACAAATTTAGGATGGGTCGGTAAAACATCCCCCAATACCCTATCCTTCAATTATTTATTTGTATATTTATAGTGTTATTGTGGAAGTATAGGGGCATAGTATTGTACATATGTGTAGGAATGGATTATATCCATGAGAAAGGATTAATTTTTTATTATATATTGTATTTTATTTTTTTTTTTTTATTTTAAATGTTTTATTTATTTATGTCTAACAAATGTATCCCTATAGACTTTGATACTTATGTACTTTTAGTGTATGGGCATATGAGGAGGGTTTAAGCTATCTCTATTGTATGTTTAATTTATTTTCTCTATTTTAATTTATGGTTGTGATATGATTTATTATTTGATAGTCCATTTGAGTGTTCCGGGCGGACAAATGAGAACTGAGTGCCGAATATATCCTATTGTGGGTCTAGCTGTTGAGAGTAGATGCGGGTCAACGAGAGTAATACTTACATGGACTGCACGCCCTGAAGAGATGGGCCGCCTCGCATTGTTTCTGGACCGTGGAGGAGACGCATGAATAGTTCTTATGGTGATGAGCACTAATATAAGGGCTGAGGGGAGTGAGCTACTCCATCCTACTGAAGAAGCCAATCATATGGCGTTACGCGTATAAGAGGGAGGACATCAGTCCATGAAGTCACACAGCTGCCGAAAATCGAATGGTGTGGTGAGCAGTCCGACGATCGTTTGGTGATTTATACACGCAGTTTTAATCTGATTTCTTGTCAGTGTATTTTAATTAGGGCATCTTAATAAAAGATTTAAACAAAGAGCACTATATAGAGTTGCCTTTGTGGTCCATGTGAAGAGCATGGGCCCAGACAGGAGGAATAGATCTAAGGAAGTCTGTTATTAACAGGAGTGAGGTGAGCGTTCAATTCACCTGGTGGTGGTGGCGGCATTAAGTAATTTGTTTAAAGCTGAGTTCCAGGCTATTTTTAGTTTATTAAAAGTCAGCAGCTACAAAAAGTATAGCTGCTGACTTTTAATAAACAGCCACTCACCTGTCCCAAGGTCCAGCGATGCAGCCGCATGGAGGCCCACTCCTATCCCCCCCCCCTCTCCTCAGCGCCGTCTGAGAACTGTGGGCACCCAGCAGTGACCGCTTGTGGCTTTCACGGCCAGGCGCGCAATGCGAATGCGCGAGTCGTGCCGAGCTCTCGGAGTGGACAGGCGATCTTCTGGGACCTGTCACGTGTCCCAGAAATTGCCTAGAGGGAGGGGCCGCCTAGGGGGAAAGGAGGAGTCACCTAGGCGGCCCGTAGGTGGTAGGAGGAAGTGGGACAGGAAGTCCCCTTCAAAACGAAGAGCCCAACCCCCCCCCCAAAAAAAAAATTACATGCAGGGGGTGAGGAGTGCTTAAAGCAGAAGTTCCAATTTTGTGTGGAACTCCGCTTTAAGAAGATGTGAGCACGGCGGTGGAATATGTACTAGGTGCAAGTAGAAGGGTTTATTTTACCTTTAAAAATAGAGTGACCTAAAAGCATAGTAAATACTGGACAGGCATTTTCTTTTCTGAGGAAATGCTTACTAATTTGTTTTAGAAACTAAAAATACTACCTATGTTTATGTAGCACACAAAACCCCTATTTCCTTTCCTTTGGCTCACTTGTAGGAAAAGGGGCACACCATGCCACATGCATGTACCCTCCTGTGTGAAGAGGTTGAGCTGTGTAATGTACCTGGGTCTCTATGGTCAGGTTCCCCAGAGAATGGCTTCCATCTTCACTGCAATAAAGACAAGTCTCTATTCCACAATAACTCCAAGGTCCACACCAATTGCAACTCCAACGTAGAGTTTATTTCTCTCTTATGCATAATCATTGAACAGGAAAGGTTGGAGGAAGATCAGGACAGCAAGAGGTGTTGGAGTAGGTCCAGGCACAAATGAATACTTATTCACTACCCATATCTTCAGGTAGTCTCAGCTCATCCAGATAGTCTCCCATTAGAGTGGATCCTAGCAGCCGGAATGATGCTCGAATCAGATTACACACACAGTCTCTGCCACAGACCTGGTGAACGTTGGTTCTGGTTTTAGGCCTCTAGCGGGAAGATGACATCCCTCCAGAGAGTTACCGGGCCCCTTCCTTCACTGTGATCTCTCACCAGTCCCTCGGAACGGTCTTCCCCGGCCTCCTCATCTAGATACGGGTCTCCTTACAAGGCAGCACCCTGGGATTCCTTCTCCCTCCGTGGGTTCCAGCCGAAGGTGCTGGACCCAAGGCCTTCAGTTGTGGCCCCAGGGCTAAAGGTGCCTGGGACTGATCCGCCAGTGTACCGGGCCAGGAACTCCACCCCAGGGCTAAAGGTGCCTGGGGTGGCCACGAACAGAATCACACGCTCCCGGGGTCGGACCCCCGGGAACTCACCCCTGACAGACAGGGTCTGCCCCTTTTATATCCCCTCCTGGGATGCACAGCAGGCCGACACGCCCATCATACCACCGCCGAGAGGGGACATCCAAGGCACAGCACAGTACCAGCGGTTCAACCCTGGCCTCCGATGGCAGCGCTACCAACAGGCCACAGGGAACTACACACCAGTATCACACCTGCAGTAAAAGAATGGTTTACAGAACCCTATCAAATAGTGTGTTTGAGTACAACTACTACTCAAACATTCCCTTAGATTTTAAAGCCCCGCTACACACTCCCCCAAGACAGATAGTGCCAAGACAGATAGACACTGTCCCCAGTGTCTGGGGTAAACCCACGTACCTCAAGCCTGAGTCTACGCATGTTTATCTCAGAACTATATACAAAAAAAAATAATACGAAAAAAATGTTTGTTTGTGCCGGAACCTAAATGTGGGGAAAGGGGTTGAATAAAGAAATGAAGAAAGATCAACAAGAGGAGAAGAAAAAAAAATGTGTACATCCCATTCTCAATGTCACATATATAATATAAAACACATCACTTTATACACTTACATCTCCCTCCCCTCCTATGCTAGCTAACCCACCCATGCTCAGTGGTTGCCAGACGTTCACCTGCAAAGGGAGAAAACACATATAAAACCAGTATGATCATATCCTACATCATTATTTACAAAAGAAGGGAACTACCCTCCCCAATGGGAGGATATTTTCCTTCTAAATAAAGTGCCTATTACACTAGTCCTAGTGTAAATAGAGAAACATTAATATATATTTATATAGGCTTCTCATGACGTCAAAGCCACATGCCCTGGGTGGCCCCGGAGCATGTGACTGTGACGTCATGGGAACATGTGACTGTGACGTCATGAGAAGCCTATATAAATCGCTGCGGAACGAAGATTTAGCATTACAGCGAGAGGAAGCGACGAGTCAACATCGAGGAGGAGAAGAGGGAAGAAGACGCAGACGGCGACGACGGGAAGACCGGCCTCTCCACTAGCAAAAGAGCTGCAAGAAGATAGTGGAGGGGCCGGCAGAAGGACAACGGAGAGCCGGACGGGGAAGACCGGGCCTCTCCGCTAGCAAAAGAGCTGGAAGAAGATAGCGGAGGCCCAGCAGAAGAAAGAAAGAACCGGAGAGAAGAAGAGGGAAGAAGGCGACGTAGAAGACGGCGCCCCGCTAGCAAAAGAGCTGGAAGAAGATAGCGGTGGCCCGGCAGAAGAAAGAACCGGAGAGCGCGGCGACGACCCAGGAGACCCCCAAAGCTGTGCAATAAATTACTTTAACCACTTAACGACCGCCCACTGTAAATATACGTCGGCAGAATGGCACCGACAGGCAGAATCACGTACATATACGTGATTGCCTTTGTATAGTTGGGGGGTCCGATCGGACCCCCCTTCTTTACAGTGGGTGGTCGTTTTACCTTCGGGAGCGATCCGGCATGAGGGGACGGCCATTCGATTCCGGCCCCCCCTCTCGATCGCTCCCGGCGAATGAGAGAGCTTCCCCTGCGTGTGTACTGTTTACACAGGCAGGAGGAAGTGATGTCATCTCTCCTGCGGCGCTCACATATACCGAGCGCCGTACAGGAGAAGATGCAGGTTAGTGCACAAAACAGCACACTGACACCAGGGCACATAGGCACATAAATCGCCCCCCCAGGCCCCCCCAGACACCCCAGATCACCCCCCAGCCCCCAGTCACAGTGTCACTGATTGCAGTGACCATTTTTCTTTCTCGTACATCACGGGACACAGAGCGACATAGTCATTACTAATGGGTTATATAGTTACCGTCAGGTGCTGGCACTGGCAACTTCCAAAACCGGAAGTACCCTCCCCTATATAAGCCCCTCCCATCCGGGAGCACCTCAGTTTTTTGCCAGTGTCTAAGGTGTTGGCCAAGAAGAAACATGTGTTTTTCACTGAGCTTGCGTACAGGTTCTTTTGGGCCTCAGTAAGCTATTCCGGATCCGACCAAAAAAGCTTCATAGCTAAACGGTCGGTACCCGGGCCTTGCAGAGAAGAGCAAGGTTCTGCCTGTAATGCTTCTCTTAGGAGAACTGGACCCTGGGATCCAGAGCTCTGGTCATACCCACGACCAAGATGTTTTCTGTGCAGGGTGCTATACAGGTCCAGGGGAGTGGAATCCTTGGGAACCCGGTCCCTGAAGGTTTGATTACAATGCCTGCCGTGATAGGTGAAGTTTGGGCTTTTGTGGACCAAACAAAGTCCTGCGGCGGGGAACAGGTAAGTGGGGGCCCCCAGGAACTTGGTTCTATTGGGGGACCCCCAAGCCTAATTTGTCTTTCTGTCTGTTACCTAACGGTATTCCCGCTAATATCTGTGCATGCCTGTAACTACTAAAAAAAATGTAATAATTTTTAATGGTGGTCAAGAAAAAAAAAAAAAAGAATGTTTTTTTATATATGTTTAGTATATTAAACTGCGGTACCTGTGTTTGTCCACTAGAGGCCGCTGTGGAATGTTTTTCTTGTCATATGGACTAGTTTCTTCTCAGAGAGCAAAGTCCAGGCAGCTGGTGAGTTCTCCTACAGGAAACTGTTTCCTCTGCCATGTTGCAGTGTTCGTCTATCCCCCGGCCTGCGGCAAAGGGGGCCCTGGCTCCTGTCCCTGGTTTCCATGTTTGAAAATTAGCGCCGAGGCGCACGTGGCCGCGCGCGTGCGCGTGCACGCGCCTCTATATATAGAGGTGGCCGGAAAAAGGGGCGGGGCCTGGGGGATGACGCTCTGTGTGCGCCGCAGCGCTTCTGCGCATGTGCGGGCGTCCCAGCAGGTTTTTAAAAAGCCACATTATTGCAGTAAGCTGGCTATGAAGTACAGAGACAGAGCTGGCAACATTTAAAGGCATACAGCAAGCGGTTGATACAGGCATCCCCTAGAAAGGCACATTAGTAGACACCAACTGTTTATTATAGCAGCATTTATGCTAGACTATTATCAGTAACTGGTGTATTTTCGGCTGGAATACCTCAGCTTTGTGGCTTAGGAATATGCCGTCTAAAAACTCCGGGACTAGAAATTCCAGGAGGAATAGGGGGTCTCCATCGGGCTCTGAGGATCTTGGGCATGCTTTGGCTGCACCAGTCTCCCCTGAAGAATCAGAGGTTAGTGACCGTAGGGCACCCCCAGGAGTACCTGGTACTGTGGCTGTCCCCAGTTCACCTGCTCCTGTGTATGTAACAGAGGAGGTTTTTTCCTCAGCTCTGGGAGGGCTGGAAGAGAGATTGTCAGCACTAATTGCTGCTTCCCTGTCACAGGAGAAAAGCGCTCGATCTCCGTCTCCTCCCTCAGAGTGCCTGTTAACAGAGCAACAGTCCCATACAGAGAACGACCTACCTGAGGGGGATCAGGATGAGGTTGATTCAGTTGTAGAGGAATCAACAGTGGAGGAGCCGTTCTCAGCATCACATGCTGAGAGGTTATGGGTGCAGTCCCTGACTAATATGGTCCGATCAGCATTTAAAATGCCACTTGCGGAGCCATCCTCCTCTTCTGTCTCCTCGTTGGGGTCGCTAAAAGCTCCCCAGACTGTTTGTTCTTTTCCGATCCATCCTTTACTGGAGGGGCTCATTTACCAGGATTGGGAGCATCCTGACAAAATATTTACTCCCCCCAAGAGATTTCCGGTGGTCTATCCTATGGAGGATAAGTTCGTCAGAAAATGGAAGGTCCCTACAGTGGACGCAGCCATCTCTTGTGTGAATAAATCACTGACATGTCCGGTGGAAAATGTCCAAATGTTCAAGGACCCAATAGATAAAAAATTGGAGTCCTTATTGAAATCTGCTTTTTCTACAGCAGGATTGGTGACACAACCAGCAGTGGCAGCTATAGGGGTCTGCCAAGCAGTGAAGGATCAGTTGAAACAGGTCTTAAGGGACGTGCCAGATCAGCAGGCTCTTGCTCTAGCTGATCTACCTAGAGCCTTATGCTTTGCGGTGGACGCTATAAAGGATTCAATCCATCAGGCCTCCCGCCTTACGCTGTCTGTAGTACATATGCGCAGGCTTCTATGGCTCAAAAACTGGTCTGCTGAAGCTCCCTGTAAAAAATTGCTGGTCAGCTTCCCATTTCATGGGGAGCGCTTATTCGGGGAAGACCTGGACAAGTATATCCAGAGAATTTCCAGCGGTAAAAGTACACTCTTGCCGGTCAAAAATAGAGTTAGAGGTCCCTCTTTTAAGAGGCCGGCTTCTCCAGTCCCTAGGACATCGGCTGTGAAACAGTTCCGACGGCCTCCCCGGTCAAATCCCAGAGGTAAAAATCAGGGACAGTTGCAGGGTAACAAGAAGCCCTGGAGCAGGAGAGGTACAAAACCTCCCCCAAAGTCAAATGCATGAAGGGTTGCCCCCACCCAATCGGGTGGGGGGAAGACTTCAGTTGTTCACAGAAACCTGGCGGGACACGATCCGAGACAGATGGGTGCTCTCCGCAGTAAATCTGGGATACAAATTGGAGTTAAAAAACTCCCCTCCTTCCCGCTTTATAAGGTCGAACGTGCCAAGGGATCCCCAGAAGAGAGGATCCCTCCTGTTGGCACTGGAACAATTATTGCTTCAAGCAGTAATTATAGAGGTCCCCCTGGAAGAATGGGGGTTCGGGTTTTACTCAAACCTCTTTACAGTTCCGAAGCCAAACGGGGACGTGAGGCCCATATTAAATCTAAAAGGGCTAAACAAATTCCTACATATCAGGACTTTCCGGATGGAGTCGATCTGATCGGTAGCCACTGCCCTACAAGGGGAGGAATGGTTAGCCTCGATCGACATCAAAGATGCGTATTTGCACATCCCCATCTTTCCAGCCCACCAAAAATTTCTACGCTTTGCGATAGAAGGGCGCCATTTTCAGTTCAGAGCCTTACCCTTCGGTCTGGCCACAGCACCAAGAGTGTTCACAAAAATTCTGGCCCCATTATTGGCCAATCTAAGAACACGAGGTGTAACGATAATGGCATATCTAGACGACTTGTTGCTGATAGACCACTCAGTGGAAAAACTAGAAGTGGTTGTTCACGAGACAATCAAGTATCTGGAATATCACGGTTGGATTATCAACCGAGACAAGTCAGCCCTAAAACCAGTCAAAAGTCTGGAATACTTGGGGCTAAGGCTGGATTCAGACCAGAGAAAAATTTTCTTGCCTCGAGAAAAGGGGTCGTCTTTGAGAGATTTGATCCACTTAGTGGGTTCAAAAAGACAGCCATCCATACGCCTGTGCATGAGGCTGCTGGGAAAAATGGTGGCATCATTCGAAGCAGTACCCTACGGTCAATTCCATTCAAGGAAGTTGCAAAGGGCCATACTGTCAGCCTGGAACAAAAAAGTTCAGGCTCTGGACGTACCAATGTCCTTGTCCCCTTCCGTTCGCAGAAGCCTCCGTTGGTGGTTGGTTCCCCGGAATCTGGAAAGAGTGAAATCCTTCAGTCCGATTTCTTGGAAGGTGGTCACTACAGATGCCAGCCTTTTAGGCTGGGGAGCAGTACTGGAGCAATGGTCTCTCCAGGGCAGATGGTCGGATGCGGAAAAGGCCCTGCCCATCAATCTCTTAGAGATACGAGCAGCCCGGTATGCCCTAGTAGCATGGACATCCAAACTCCAAGGGTCCCCTGTCAGAGTTCAGTCAGACAATGCCACAGCAGTGGCATATATCAATCGTCAGGGGGGCACCAGGAGTCGTGCAGCCCAAAGGGAAGTAAATTACATCCTGAGATGGGCAGAAAGATATGTCCCAGCCATATCTGCGGTATTCATTCCAGGGGTGGAGAATTGGAAGGCGGACTTTCTAAGTCGCCAACAATTATGCCCAGGGGAATGGTCCCTTCATCCCGAGGTTTTCCGGACAATATGTCAGCGGTGGGGAACACCGGATGTAGATCTGCTAGCATCCAGGTTCAACACGAAAGTGGACAGGTTTGTCTCTTGGACAGGGGATCCCCTAGCGTGCGGCTCGGATGCCCTAGTGTTCCCTTGGGATCAGTTCAAGCTGATATATGCATTCCCACCGCCACAATTGTTACCTCGATTACTCCGCAGAATCAGGGTAGAAAAGAAACCAGTGATTCTGGTGGCTCCAGCGTGGCCCCGAAGAGCATGGTACGCGGAGATTGTAAAAATGTCTGTGGGGAGTCCTTGGACCCTCCCACATCGTCCGGACCTGCTTTCGCAGGGACCGATATACCACCCTTCCTTACCAGCCCTAGGTTTGACGGCCTGGCTATTGAAGCCCACATTCTAAAAAGGAGAGGGCTCTCTAATGCTGTGGTGTCTACCATGATCAATGCCAGGAAACCGGTATCCAGGCAGATCTACTATAGAATCTGGAAGGCGTACATCGCCTGGTGTGAGGCCAGGAAATGGCATCCACGTAAATACGTAATAGGTAGAATTCTGGACTTCCTACAATGGGCTGTAGATAGGAAGCTTGCCTTGAGTACTATCAAAGGTCAGATTTCGGCCTTGTCAATATTTTTTCAAAGGCCCTTGGCTTCACATTCACTAGTCAAAGCCTTTATACAAGGAGTGATGCGTATTAGTCCTCCGGTTAATATTCCCATATGTCCATGGGATCTAAACTTGGTTCTGTCGGTTCTACAGAAACAACCATTTGAACCATTACAGCATATTTCCTTAGTGCTTCTCACCAGGAAATTGATTTTTCTAGTAGCCATTTGTTCGGCTAAAAGAGTATCGGAATTAGCAGCTATGTCCTGTAAGGAGCCATATCTGGTTATCCATAAGGACAGAGTAGTGTTACGTCCTCATCCAGCCTTTCTTCCTAAGGTGGTATCGAGTTTTCATTTGAACCAAGATGTGGTTCTTCCTTCTTTTTTCCCCAAGCCTACTTCGGTAGAGGAAAAGTTATTGCATTCTTTGGATGTAGTAAGAGCAGTTAAAGCTTATCTAAAAGCCACTGCTCAGATTCGCAGAACGGATACTTTGTTTATTCTGCCGGAAGGCCCCAGAAAGGGTCAGGCAGCGTCAAAATCTACTTTAGCCAAGTGGATTCGACAGGTCATAATACAAGCCTATAGCTTGAGAAGGAGACCGCCTCCGTTCAAAGTTAGGGCGCACTCCACGAGAGCAGTTGGAACTTCATGGGCAGTGCATCACCAGGCCTCCCTGGCTCAAGTCTGTAAGGCCGCAACATGGTCTTCAGTACACACGTTTACTAGGTTCTACCAGGTGGACGTTAGAAGTCAGGAGGATGTCGCCTTTGGGCGCAGTGTGTTGCAGGCCGCAAAAGATCCTCATGTCTGATAGCGCTCAGCTTATATATGGTGTATCCCCCCCCTCATTTGGCATTGCTTTAGGACATCCCATTAGTAATGACTATGTCGCTCTGTGTCCCGTGATGTACGAGAAAGAAAATAGGATTTTTATAACAGCTTACCTGTAAAATCCTTTTCTTGGAGTACATCACGGGACACAGAGCTCCCGCCCCTCTTTGGGGACACTTATTGCTTTGCTACAAAACTGAGGTGCTCCCGGATGGGAGGGGCTTATATAGGGGAGGGTACTTCCGGTTTTGGAAGTTGCCAGTGCCAGCACCTGACGGTAACTATATAACCCATTAGTAATGACTATGTCGCTCTGTGTCCCGTGATGTACTCCAAGAAAAGGATTTTACAGGTAAGCTGTTATAAAAATCCTATTATTTAGTGATCACTGCAATCAGTGACATTTGTGACTGTAAAAGTGTCACTACATTTAGTTTTAGGTCCAGTGTAGCCCCCTAAACCCCCCCTAATAAAGGTTTAACCCCCTGATCACCCCCCAGATAACCCTTTCACCCCCTAGCACCGCCGTCGCTAAGCGATCATTTTTCTGATCGATGTCTTAGCGTCGGTGATGCTGATCGGTAGCCAGTAATTTTTTTTAGGTTCGCCGCAGGTTTTTATAGCGTCGGGTACCCCCATATATTACCTAATAAAGGTTTAACCCCCTTGATGGCCCCCCAGGTAACCCTTTCACCCCCTATCACCACTGTCACTAAGTGATAATTTTTCTGATCAATGTCTTAGCGTCGGCGATGCTGATCGGTAGCCAGTAATTTTTTTTAGGTTCGCCGCAGGTTTTTATAGCGTCGGGTACCCCCATATATTACCTAATAAAGGTTTAACCCCCTTGATCACCCCCCAGGTAACCCTTTCACCCCCTAGCACTGCCGTCGCTAAGCGATCATTTTTCTGATCGATGTCTTAGCGTCGGTGATGCTGATCGGTAGCCAGTAATTTTTTTTAGGTTCGCCGCAGGTTTTTATAGCGTCGGGTACCCCCATATATTACCTAATAAAGGTTTAACCCCCTTGATCGCCCCCCAGGTAACCCTTTCACCCCCTATCACCACTGTCACTAAGCGATAATTTTTCTGATCGCTGTCTTAGCGTCGGTGATGCAGATCGGTAGCCAGTAATTTTTTTTAGGTTCGCCGCAGGTTTTTATAGCGTCAGGTACCCTGATATATTACCTAATAATGGTTTAACCCCCTTGATCGCCCCCCAGGTAACCCTTTCACCCCCTATCACCACTGTCACTAAGCGATCATTTTTCTGATCGCTGTCTTAGCGTCGGTGATGCAGATCGGTAGCCAGTAATTTTTTTTAGGTTCGCCGCAGGTTTTTATAGCGTCAGGTACCCCCATATATTATCTAATAAAGGTTTAACCCCCTGATCGCCCCCCAGGTAACCCTTTCACCCCCTATCACCACTGTCGCTAAGCGATCGTTTTTATGATCATTGTCTTAGTGTCGGTGATGCCGATAGGTAGCCAGTAATTTTTATTTAGGTTCGCCGTCAGGTTTTTATATAGCGTCAGGTACCCCCATATATTACCTAATAAAGGTTTTAACCCCCTAATTGCCCCTAGTTAACACTTTCACCAGTAATCACCATATTAGTGTTACGGGTGACGCTGGTTAGTTAGTTTGCTTTTTATAGTGTCAGGGCACCCGCCGTATATAACCCAATAAAGGTTTAACCCCCTGATCGCCCGGCGGGTGATATCAATTAGGTTTTAGCGTCAGAGAGGGTCTGCGTCACACCCCAGGCAGCGTCAGGATAGTGCCAGTAGCGCTAACACCCACGCGTTAAGCATACACCCCCCTTAGTGGTATAGTATCTGAACAGATCAATATCTGATCTGATCAGATCTATACTAGCGTCCCCAGCAGTTTAGGGTTCCCAAAAACGCAGTGTTAGCGGGATCAGCCCAGATACCTGCTAGCACCTGCGTTTTGCCCCTCCGTCCAGCCCAGGCCACCCAAGTGCAGTATTGATCGATCACTGTCACTTGCAAAACACAACACACATAACTGCAGCGTTCGCAGAGAGACCTGATCCCTGCGACTCCAGTGCTGTAGGAGGTGATTTCACCACCACAGTTAAAAAAAAAAAAAGCATATATGCCGAAGCATTGGGGCAGCAGGGGCGGAGGAGCGATTTTGCTCCTAATGCCGCGTACATACGGTCGAAATTCCGACGGAGGCTTGCCCGTGGAAAATTCTGACCATGTGTACGCGGCATAACTTTTGTGGGAAGATGCCCCCATGCTTCGGCATATATAAATGGTGCATGTATGCCCATCATTAGAAGTGGGTGGATGAAGGGCGGTATTCTAATGGTGGGCATACCCACCGATCAATCTTTTTTTTTTCGTTCAGCCAACAGGCTGCATGAAAAAAAAGATTACAATACATGTCCAACAAGGACCAGCAATGTACTGGTATGTTGCTGGACTTTGAATGTTTTATACCAGAATGATGCCTGCGGGTTTAGGTATCATCTTGGTATCATTCTTTTCAGCCAGCAGCCGGCTTTCATGTAAAAGCAATCCTAGTGGCTAATTAGCCTCTGGACTGCTTTTACAAGCAGTGGGAGGGAATGTCCCCCCCCCGGATATAAAAAGCGCCATTGGGAAATTGGGAAAGCATTTTATCACACCGATCTTGGTGTGGTCAGATGCTTTGAGGGCAGAGGAAAGATCTAAGGTCCAATAGACCCCAGTTTTTTCAAAAAAGAGTACCTGTCATTACCTATTGCTATCATAGGGGATATTTACATTCCCTGAGATAACAATAAAAATGATAAAAAAATAAAAAATATGGAAGCAACAGTTTAAAAATAAAATAAAAAAGCAAAATTAATAATAATAAAAAAAAAAAGCACCCCTGTCCTGCCCTGCTCTTGCCCAATGGCGAACGTAAGCGTCGGTCTGGCGTCATATGTAAACAGAAATTGCACCATGCATGTGAGGTATCACCGCGAAGGTCAGATCGAGGGCAGTAATTTTAGCAGTAGACCTCCTCTGTAAATCTAACGGCGTAACCTGTAAAGGCTTTTAAAGGCTTTTAAAAATGTATGTAGTTTGTCGCCAATGCGCGTTTGTGCGAAATTTTAAAGCTTGTCGTGTTTGGTATCTATGTACTCGGCCTAAGATCATCTTTTTTATTTCATCAAACATTTGGGCAATATAGTGTGTTTTAGTGCATTAAAATTAAAAAAAGTGTATTTTTTCCCCAAAAAATGCGTTTGAAAAATCGCTGCGCAAATACTGTGTAGAAAAAAAAATTGCAACACCCACCATTTTAATCTGTAGGGCCTTTGCTTTAAAAATATATATAATGTTTGGGGGTTCAACATAATTTTCTTGCAAAAAAAAAAAATTTTTCATGTAAACAAAAAGTGTGAAAAAGGGCTTTGCCTTCAAGTGGTTAGAAGGGTGGATGTAAGCTTCCTAATGTTGTGTATAAAATGCCAGAACAGTTCAAAACCCCCCCAAATGACCCCATTTTGAAAAATTAGACACCCCAAGCTATATACTGAGAGGCATGTCGAGTCCATGGAATATTTTATATGTTGACACAAGTTGCGGAAAATAGACAATTTATTTTTTTATTTTTTATTTTTTGCACAAAGTTGTCACTAAATGATATATTGCTCAAACATGTCATGGGCATATGTGGAATTACACCCCAAAATACATTCTGTTGCTTCTCCTGAGTACGGGAATACCACATGTGTGAGACTTTTTGGGAGCCTAGCCGCGTACTGGACCCCAAAAACCAATCACCGCCTTCAGGCTTTCTAAGGGTGTAAATTTTTGATTTCACTTCTCACTGCCTATCACAGTTTCGGAGGCCATGGAATGCCCAGATGGCACAAAATCCCCCCAAATGACCCCATTTTGGAAATTAGACACCCCAAGCTATTTGCTGAGAGGTATGGTGAGTATTTTGCAGATCTCGCTTTTTGTCACAAAGTTTTGAAAATTAAAAAAAAAAAAAATTTTTTTTTCTTCATTTTCAAAAACAAATGAGAGCTGTAAAATACTCACCATGCATCTCAGCAAATAGCTTGGGGTGTCTACTTTCCAAAATGGGGTCATTTGGGGGGGTTTTGTGCTATTTTGCCATTTTATGGCCTTCGAAACTGTGATAGGTAGTGAGGAGTGAAATCAAAAATTTGCGCCCTTAGAAATCCTGAAGGCGGTGCTTGGTTTTCGGAGGCCCGTACGCGGCTAGGCTCCCAAAAAGTCCCACACATGTGGTATCCCCGTACTCAGGAGCAGCAGCAAAATGTATTTTGGGGTGCAATTCCACATATAACCATGGCATGTGTGAGCAATATATCATTTAGTGACAACTTTTTGTAATTTTTTTTTTTTTTTTTAGTCATTATTCAATCACTTGCGACAAAAAAAAAAAAAAATTCAATGGGCTCAACATGCCTCTCAGCAATTTCCTTGGGGTGTCTACTTTCCAAAATTGGGTAATTTGGGGGGGTTTTGTACTGCCCTGCCATTTTAGCACCTCAAGAAATGAGATAGGCAGTCATAAATTAAAAGCTGTGTAAATTCCAGAAAATGTACCCTAGTTTGTAGACGCTATAACTTTTGCGCAAACCAATAAATATACGCTTATTGACATTTTTTTTACTAAAGACATGTGGCTGAATACATTTTGGCCTAAATGTATGACTAAAATTGAGTTTATTCGATTTTTCTTATAACAAAAAGTAGAAAATATCATTTTTTTTTTAAATTTTCGGTCTTTTTCCGTTTATATCGCAAAAAATAAAAATCGCAGAGGCAATCAAATACCATTAAAAGAAAGCTCTATTTGTGGGAAGAAAAGGACGCAAATTTCGTTTCGGTACAACATTGCATGTCCGCACAATTTCCAGTTAAAGCAGCGCAGTGCAAAATTCTGAAAACAGCTCTGGTCCTTTAGCTACAAAATGGTCCGGGGCTTAAGTGGTTAAAAAGCTGTGTGTGTTTTTTTATTGCCATTTTTTTCCACCAGGTGAATGGGTAGGGGTACGATGTACCCCATACTCATTAATATAGGGTGGGGGGGCCGGGATCTGGGGGCCCCCTTATTAAAGGGGGCTCCTGGATTCCGATAAGCCCCCCGCCCGCAGACCCCGACAACCAACGGCCAGGGTTGTCTGGAAGAGGCCCTGTCCTCATCAACATGGGGGCAGGGTGCTTTGGGGTTGGGGGGCCGCAGGTCGCCCCCCTGCCCCAGAGCACCAAACCCCCCATGTTGAGGGCATGCGGCCTGGTACGGTTCAGGAGGGAGGGGGGGCGCTCTCTCGTCCCCCCCTCTTCCCCTGCGGCCTGCCAGGTTGCATGCTCGGATAAGGGTCTGGTTTGGATTTTGAGGGGGACCCCCACGTCGTTTTTTTGGCGTAGGGTTTCCCCTTCAAATCCAGACCAGACCCAAGGGCCTGGTATGCTCCTGGAGTGGGAACCCATGCCGGTTTTTTCTTTAAAAATTGGCATGGAGTTCCCGCTCAGGATTCATACCAAACACAGTGCCTGGTATTGGCGGGAATCCACGTCCGATCCCCGTCTACCAGCAATGCGTGTCGCTCATCGTGAAAGGAACATTTTTCCTTTCCCGATGACGAGACAGCTCGGCGCTGGCTCTCGCGATGGAGCTCATAGGGTGTCAATCTCGCCGCTAGAAGCGGCGAGATTGACACAGTATCGGCGGCACCTACTATGTGTATGCAGAGACATAGAGGCCCTCGGTGTGATCTGTCCCGGCTGCTCGGGACTGGTGGTCAGCTTGAAGCCATTCGGGCGATGTGAGGCCTGCAAGGAGTTTCTTTTTAAGGTGGAACCATTCACAGAAAGGCCCCGGGCCTTCCACCTCAACTGCCTCACAGGTACCGCCACTCCGTAAGGGGAGATCCAGGCCTTTGCGGAGATTTCTGTGCGCGCTGACCAGGGCAAAGAGAGTGCCCAACCAGAGACTGAGACTGAAAAATCCGAGGATGCTGCTTCGGTCACCACAAGCTCCCTGCTCCCACCTCCGAAGAGGAAAGTCGGCCTGGTACAGGCATCCTATGGTCGTGGAAGAGCTTCGCCCCGCCGCTTGCCTGGCCTGGAGGGAAGAGCCCTGGACATCCCTGTTCTACTGAAGGCCCCGGTGAGCCAGGGGTTGGGACTGTGAGTGTGGTTGGAGGTGTCGGGAGTCCATTGTCGGTGGAGCCTGTGAGGGAGGGTGATTCTCTATCTACTGGGAATTACCTGCCTGCGGAAATATATGACACCTCCGACCTAGAGTTGCTGTCAGATGCCGGCGATGATGGCGAGATTGACGAGGTCTTTCACCGCAAGGGTTGGGACAAGATGCCATTACCCGCGCTCCGCGCACCAAGGGATCTGCCCATGTCTACAGGGGATAGTACACCCCGGGTGGAGGTCCCGGAGGCCGGGGAGGAATCTGGTCTCTTGCCTACCCTTCCATCCTGTGAATCGCCTACTGTTTCATCCGTTCCGGTGACGGGAACGCGACGTTCATTGCTGCGGGCTCCTAGGTCCAAGCCAACGGAGGTAGTTAAAGTACCTCGGCATCCGGAGTCCATTGTCCAGCCTGGAGAAGGAGACCGTGCCACAATGCCACCTCTGGCCCGGCTACAGCGGCTCTTCTGTCAGAGAGTTGCCCGTGAGTATGGGTGGGAGTGCCCGTACCTACCCCGGGACTTGCTTTTTGAAGTGGAGGTCCTGCGGCAGCGATGGTATGAGGAGTTTGTCTGGGAAAAGCTCAAAGTGTCCCATGCTCGCCGATATCTTTCATGCTCATCCCCCGTGTCCAAGAAGTTCAAGGACTGTAAAGCGGAGTGGATGTTGGGTCGGCACATCCATGCGGACAAGGTGCTTATTTGTCGCAAAGACGGAGAGAACATTGAATATAATGTGGAGACTTTCGATAAGCACCTGAAGCCCCTGTTCCTGCCGCACCTAAAGTTCTACCTTAAGGAGGAAAAGACTCCTGTGTGCTCTATTATTGTTCATTGCTGAACTTGCCGGAACATAAGGACTGTGCCCTAGTTTTTTTTTTATTTGGGCGTTTTACTCTTTTGAAGAAATGGGAGCTGTTACTGTTGTTCTCCCTTTTTCTCCCTGCACTGCAAAGAAGATAATGACTTTGGGGTGTAGTTAGTGTAGACACAGTGAAAGAAGAAGGAAAGTTGTCTGGAGGATTTGGCCAAGTGTCATTACCGTGGCACTGTCACCAGGTGGCAGTGCTGCGCAATGACTGTTTTTTTTTTTTTTACACTTGCACCACCATACTCATTGGAGCAAATGGGCCTTTTCAAGGAGAGGCCTGTTCATTCCAAGAAAACACACATTGTGGTAGAATGTTTTTTTTTTTTTTCTTCTGCAGGAGATTCATCTGTCAAGGCTGCTGAGAATGGGTGGTCCTTAGATAGTCAGAGGGAGGATGGTGCATGTGTAAATGTCAGAAGTGTTTTATTGAAAGTTTTATAGTTCTACTGTTTTATATTTTTCCTTTCCCATTCTAGGTCTTGGCACAATTCAGGGCTAATTTGTATGGTTTAGTCTCTGGGCGAAGCTTATGCACCACCTTTGTGGGTGTGAGTTTGGACCAGACACTGGGGACCAGTGTCAAATTACAGGGGGGAGTGTAGCGGGTATTTAAATTTGGGGGGGAGCATCCGGGTTATTTAACCCAGATGTACTAATTGTTAGGGAATCTGAGAATCCCTTTTGTGGTTCTTGGAGGACTCTGGTAGTCCAAGTTTCCCTGTGGCCTGCAGGTGGCGTTGTCGCCCTGGGTGGGAGTTGAACCTGTACCGCAAGACTGTACCTTTTTGTCCTTTCCTGGCGCCGGTACAGCGGGGCGGGGAACCCGCTGTGACGCAAAGGGAGAGGAGATAAAAGGGGCGGACGCCCTGACCTTGGGGTTTTCAGAGTTGGAGGACGCGGCTGCGCCCAGGCACCTTCAGCCTGGGTGCTGGCGTTCCGGAGTTCCGGGCCCAGGTGCCCTTGACCTGGCCGGAGCGAGGGATGGAGCCTATCCCAGGCACCTTAAGCCTGGGGTGAGGTACTACGGCCAAGGCCTGGGACCCAGTAACTTCGACTGGGTTCCGCGAGGGTGGAGGAGTCCGAGGGGCCCTAAGGTGTTGGGACCCGTATCTGAGGCGAGGAGGCCGGGGAGTGTAACCCTTCTGAATAGCCCAGTACAGCATTAATGCGGTGACGGCGGGGCCTCTGGTAACTTCCTTGGAGGGAAGTCTTCCCCCTGACAGGGGCTGCAACGTAGTGAAGGTAACTCCAGTTCCTGTTCACTAGAGTCGCTGGAAGAGACTCTGTACCAAAAGTCCATTTAACAGCCACTGTGCTTAGCAACCGTTGGTGAAACCTCAACGGTTTAGTTTCTTTGAGGATTGTGCCTTGACCTACTCCCCACCAATACTGAATTGTTCTATGGGTCTCAAACTGTCTGCTCGCAAAGGACTATTTGTTTGCCGTTATGGAATAAATACGTGTTGGACCTCTTTCAGTGTGTGGTACTCCAATTACTGGGAGCAAAGGAGGGTTATCAGCAGAACAGACCTGGCTCTGAGCGTATACACAGCCTGGGTGTAATCTGATTCTGGCCTTCACCTCTACACGCAGTAATCTAGAGGACATGGGCCGTGGCGCACCTCGCTCTCCCCTTCAAGGTACACCTAGACCGAAGCCAAAGTAACCGTTAAAGAAGAGAGAGAGAGGGTGAGGCTGCTACATTTATATTAGTAATGGCAGCGATCAGCGACTTCGATATTTCAGTGGACTGCGATATTTCAGTGGACAGTCGGACACTAACTGACACATTGGGGGAACCAGTGACACTAATACAGTAATGATCAGTGCTAAAAATATCACTGTACTAATGACACTGTCTGGGAAGGGGTTAAACATCTAAAATGATCAAAGGATTAACTGTGTGCCTAGCCAGTGTTTTGCTGTACTATATGTGCTGCTTTTTACTCAGGGAAGTGATGGATTTTATTCCCTGCTTTGCAGGGGCACAAAATCCATCCCTCCCTTCCCTGTCAGAACAGAGATCTGCCTTGTTTACGTAGGCAGATCTCCATTCTGAGTCCCTGCCCGATGATCAGCGGGTGCCTGCGGACATCCAGTGCCCGACACCCGCAGGTCGGCTTCTGCTGTAAGTAATTAAAGCAGCCCGCCGACAGCACGTGTATCCCTGAGGCGGAAGTGCAGAATCACATATATATTAATTATTCTGCACAGGAGGGTCGCACTGTAGCAGTAAATGTGCTATAGGGCGGTTCTTAACTGGTTAAAATAAATTTACCGGGATGTAGCAATTGTTTTGACTTTACCTTAAAATCAATTTCTCAACATAATGTTAAGATGAAAAAAAACTAGACATGTTCAGTTCGTTTAGTTTTGAATCACAATTCTGACAATTTTCTTTGTTAATTGGAAATGTGCGGTTTACATTTGAATCAAATTTGAAAATGTTTAAAATTCCATTCGAAACTTTTACTATTGTAATTTGGAAATTTGGATACATCCGAGTATCCAAATTTCCAAATTTCAATAGTAAAAATGTTTGTAAAACATTTTTGGACGATATTTGAATTTGAATGGAATTTGAAACATTTTCGAATTTGATTCAAATTGAAATTGTTTTCGAATTTGATTTGAATTCAAAATTCCTGAATAGAATAAAATTTTATAGGAAATAAAGGAATAGAAAGGGGTATAATAAAAAAAGAAAAGAAAAAATAGAATAGAAAATAAAGGAATAGAAGTTAAAGAAATAGAATAAAAAAGAAAAGCATAGAATAGAAAATAGAGTAAAACAGAACAAAGCAGAATAGCAAATAAAGGAATAGAATAGAAAAGAATAGAATAAAATAAAAAGAATATAACCATCTTCTGAAATTTGAACTTCAAATAGAATAAATTTTAATTGCAACAGAATAGAATAAAATAAAATAGCATTAAAAAAACAATAGAATAAAATAGAAGAAAATGGAAAGAATATAACTATTTCCGAAAACTCTAATTTCAAATAGAATAAAAAGAATAGAATAGAAAAAAAAGAATAGAATAGAATAATATTAAATAGAAAGAATATTACCATTTCCCAAACTTAAAAAAATAGAATACATTTGTATTTGAAAAGAATAGAAATGAATAGATTACAATAAAATAGAAAAAACAATAGAATAGAATAGAAAGAATATACCGTATATACTTGAGTATAAGCCGACCTGAATATAAGCCGAGGCACCTAATTTTACTACAAAAAACTGGGAAAACATATTGACTTGAGTATAAGCCTAGGGTGTCCATGTCCATGCCTCACTGTGCCCATGCCTCACTGTGCCCATGCCTCACTTTGTCCATGACTAGACTGACGTTTAACATGGGAGTCTATGGAAGGGGTGCCCGGCTTTGAAAAATCGGTGCCCCCCAGCCGTAGGTCCCCCAGACAAAAAACTTTGCACACTTATAGTGGAGAAATGGGGATACATGTGTGACAAGTTTTGGGTCCAGGGGAAATAAGACCGGCCGGTACCGGGTCCCCAAATTCCGGAAGATCAGGCACAAAAAGGTGACTCAAGCATAAGCCGAGGGGGGGCATTTTCAAAAAATTGATAAAAAACTCGGCTTATACTCGAGTATATACGGTACCCATCTTCTGAAATTCTAATTTCGAACAGATTAAATTCAAATAGAATAGAAAAAAGAATATAATATAATAGAAAACAATAGAATAGAAAATATAAGAATAGAAGAGACAAGAATTGAATAGAATAAAATACAAAAAACAATAGAGTAGAATGGAATAGAAAGAAAATAACCATCTTCCAAAATTCGAATTTCGAATACAATAAATTAAAATGTAAAAAGAATTCGATTTAAATTAGAATTTTCAAAATTCGGTTGAATTGAGTTTAATTTGACCAAATTCAGAAAATTCAAATCAAATTCGGATACACAAAACACATTTGAAAAAAAAAAATTAATTTATCTAATTTAACTAAACAAATTTATGTAAATAACAAATCAAACAAAGTGAATGTTTTCGTTCTGCAGATGTCTAACAAATTCACTGGTTACTGTTTTTTTTACAATTCACTATTTAATTGAATGCTTTTCTTTCCAATGTTTGGATTTTTTGTTTTCAGATATCACTGTTTCATTTTCACTTGGATTGGCTTAAGACTTAACTTAAACAGAATTTATTTTTATTTTTTTATATCTATAATGGTGATTTTTTTTTCTTACCATTCACAAATGTGGTGTTGAGTGCTTTCATGTGTATAATGATCACAAGATAATTATGTTTAATTGGGCATTAAGCAAACGGGAAGATTTACCTTTTGGTCAAAAAATAATTCTGCAGAATGCTTTAGACTTCTGTTTGAGTCATAATTATTTCTGGTTTAATAAGTCCTTCTACACCCAGAAGAGGGGCGTTGCTATGGGCGCAAAATTTGCGCCCCGCATAGCGAACCTCTTCATGGGTGAGTGGGAGGATAAATCAGTGTTTGACCAAAAGAGGGCTGAGTTGTTTTTTTATAGGCGCTATATAGACGATCTGTTCCTTATTTGGGCAGGATCAAAAATGTCTTTGGATCTCTTTTTATTACATCTTAATAATAATAATCATAATATTAAATTGACGAGTCAAGCCAGTAAGGAACAGATCAATTTTCTTGATGTAACCATTTTTAGGGTTAATGATACTTTGCAAACCAAAGTTTATTTTAAAGTAACTGACAGGAACAGCTTTTTACCTATCCATAGTGGTCACCACCCATTGTGGCTGAAGAATGTGCCGAAAGGCCAAATTATGAGGGTGAAACGTAATTGCACCTCGGAAGAAGATTTCAGGGAACAGTCTGATATTTAAAAAAATTGATTTTTAGAAAAGGGCTATAAACCCCATCATCTGGATAAAATAGTGGAAGAAATGGCAGTTATCCCCAGGGTAGATTGTCTGAAAGATAAACCTTTAGAAGTAGGGAAAAATGTGAATCAAGAACGGGGTTTCATCTCAGATTTTCATTCCCAATACAAAGAAATTGAAATGGTGTTCAAAAACCATTGGCATATATTATGTTTGGACAAAACCCTTCAAAAGGAACTTCCACCTAATCCGAGATTCATCTATAGGAAAGCCCAAAACTTTGGAGATTTGATAGTCAAAAAAGTATTGGATCCCCCCAGACGTCCTCCTACCTTTTGGGACAGGGACGGATTTTTCTCTTGCAGAAAGTGTAAACCGTGCAGGGAAGTTTCCTGTCAAATGAGAGGTATAGAGAGATTCACTGCAACATCCAATAATAATGAATTCAAAATTAAGGACTTCATGTATATCGGGAGAACAAAAAGGATGCTTTGAATTAGGATTGCGGAACATTCTAATGATATCCTCATTAGTTACAAGGACCACAATGTATCTCTCCATTTTAAGCTATTTCATGACCAGGACCCCTCAGGTCTGATCTTTTGGGGAATAGATCATATTAAACCTTCTTGGAGGGGCTCTAATATAGTGCGGGAGCTGTCACAAAGAGAGACTAAGTGGATTTTTCTAGCCGATACGCTCTCCCCTAAGGGGTTAAACATAAAATTTGATATAAATTGTTTTATAATGTGATCTGTAATTCCTTCAACTGAGTTAGAAGTGTTACTTTTTGGCAGTTGTTAGAAACTGTTTGCTTTACACATCAGAAATTGTCCAGCATGCTAGTGTATATTTCAGTTAGGAATTTATCCATTTGCCCCTTATGCATTCCGAGTACAATTGGAAGGCCTGTAGGAAGATATGTGGTATGTGCTACATTAGGTGTTTTTAGCTTGACACGGGGAGAGAACGTGTCATTTGCTATAAATCATAGTATGGCAAAACATAAGACTTTATAATTTATTTATTTTTTTGCTTTTTTGTGTTAGCGGTTGTTTTGGTTTTGAATAGAATGTAGATTAGTGCATTCTGCACATTGGATCTGTATCACCTAAAACCTAGATATATTTTAAATAATATTGTTGTTTTATATATATATTGAGATATGAATTTATAAATTAACTTATAGAAATTTTAAGATTGTAATGGTCGTAACTTGATGTTAGCTAATGTCAGTCGATTTTATCTTAAACAGACATATCTCTGTAATATTTGCATCTTAGATCACCGTCGTGTGCATCATGAGTGGTTTCAACTCATGACGGTGATCACACAATGAGTTAAACTGCCTTGATTGGCTGTACAATAAAACCGGTCATGCCACGCCGTAGGTTCACGCTCTTTGACAAAGTCGTGATGACGAAACGCGTCAGTGCGTAATCTTACGGCAACCGGAATTGACGATTGACGCCGTGCGTTCCAAGTTACCAGCTAGAGAAACCGGAAGTATCACCTGGCGAACTGTGGAGCAGTGAGCTGGACTAGATACACAGCGGGACAAACTATCTACTCTCTGGTATCTCATTGATCTTAGTTTATAACATCAAGTTATTTGATCAAAAAGGAACACAAGCTGTCATAGGCTATAGACACATGAGACTGTCTTTTATACGAAGATAAGCTGAATATGAAGATACACACTTTTAAAGAGATAAAATAAAGCTTTTTTTAAAACTGGACTATACTATGTGGAGTTTTCCCTTTCTTCCCATATTATCATTTCTGGAGAAAATTTGAACATCTCTATCGAAAGGACACCCACAGGAGGCTGCCCTCTGCTGGATTTCCATGTTGGATTTCGTATGAGGCCCGCTATCTTCTGATTTCTGGTGAGTGCAATTCCTATGGGGATTTTTTGAGACACCTGTCTGAAGTGATCTGGAGGAAGGTGCACATTCCACAGACAACATTGAAAATATCTGACATGTGATAATATCGAACTTTACCTTAGGAATACATTTACAGATTGGGTGGCTGTGTAATACCGTTGTCTTTTGGACAATAGGGAACCTTATCAATTTAACTATTGATAGGAGCGCCGCATATGACGATTTGATTAACACCTTTTGATGGTACTTCACATGTACATCTTTTTCTCTCTCCCTCTCCCTCGTCATGTTTCATTTATGTCAATCCTACTGAGATTTGTGGAACCACCTCTAGGATTACTTCTGGAATCTGAACTCCTCTGAACATAACGCTCCTATTATTGTGACTGAAAAATTAATCTCTGGTGAGTGGGGCCATAAGAGGGGAGACCATCGATTTGGACACTTTCATTTACCAACTTTGGAAGCATTCAGCCCTTTATGAACAGTATTTTTGCACATTATGTGTTAGCACATTAACTTTATTTGTACTGTTATAAGCACTGTCACTTTCTGATTTTGGTTGGCGACATCCTCTCTCAAAATAGTTTATTTCTTATATACACACAATTTATATATTCCGCTAGTGCTGTATTATTCAATCCCATATTTCTTTGAGGTGCTAGTACCTTTGCTGCAGCAGCTGCGGACTCAATTAAGCAATTAATTAATCATTATTCCATTTAGCGCAAGTTTTAGTTTGTTTTTATAGAAACACTGATCTGGCTACGCTGGTTTGGTAATACTGTGACTGGTGTGATGGTGACTGGTGACACTGTAACTGGCTACACTATTATGGTGATACTGGGACTGGTGTGGTGGTGATCAAGGACACTTACTGGCTGCACTGGTCTGGTAAAATTATACTGCTGTGGCTAGTGTTCAAAGACAATGGCTGGCTACACTAGCATACAGTGATATCAGAGCAGCCAGTCACTGTACATTGGTAAGAAGAGTCAGTTGAGAATAAAGTCCATTGGTCGTGATCAGGGACACTGTGACTGGCTGCAACACTGTGACTGGGGACACTGTAACTGGCTACACTATTATGGTGATACTGGGACTGGTGTGGTGGTGATCAGGGACATTGTTGCTGGCTACACTGGTATAGTGTGGAGGCAGTCATAATTTGGTGACACTGGGACTGGTGTGCTGGTGTGGTGGTGATCAGGGACACTTTGACTGGCTGCATTGGGTTGATGTGGAGGTGATCAGGAACACTGATCTGGCTACATTGGTCTGGCAATATTGTGACTGGTGTGGTGGTGACTGGGGACACTGTAACTGGCTACACTATATTAGTGACACTGCGACTGGTGTGGTGGGAACCAGGGACAGTGTGACTGGCTGCACTGGTAAGGTAAAATTATATTGCTGTGGTTAGTGTTCAGAGCATAGGCGTGGGCGTGCGCAGCAGCGCAGGGGGTGTACCAGGTGTGTCTTGCTGATTCCCCCCTACTTCCCAGGCTTCCCCCCAGCCCTCTTGCTGCCCCACCCTGCAGTGCTGCTGGGGCTAGTAAATAGTTCCTTTTCTAAATGAACACATGAACATACTCACTCACTGTGTCCATTCATAACTGAAGCATAGTAATTTTGTGAATGAACAGGAAACCAAACAGCACAGAGCACTTCAATTCAGTTACTGCCCTGTGCAGCTGAGTTTGCAGACAAAGGCACATGTGTTTGAGATTTGGGGTGCACACCCTAAGAATTAGCAATAGGCTGGCTGTGTTGTCATACAGTGATATCAGAGCAGCCAGCCATTGTACATTGTTAACAAGAGTCAGCAGAAAAAAAGACAGTCAATCTTTTGATTGGCAGAGGCGCCCAATGTGGTCTTTCAAAGGATAGGCACAAGTCACCTGTTTTATTAAAACATCCAATTACTTTATTTCACCAAATAAAAAGCGTTTTGTGGCTTTAAATTGACACTTCTTCAGTTTAAGGTGATAAAATTGGTGTCTGTGTGGAAAACGTCATAGGGTACAATTGGTATTTAACATAATTTAAAAGCACACTCAAAAAAACTTATAACATAAAGAAAGCAATCAAATATGCAACGAATAAATGTGCAAATAATAAAAAAATTTTTTAGCAGTCAGGAAGTTTCAAATGTATCAAATACCATAAGATTGATATATAAATAATATAAGCACTAAGCAATAAGAAAGTCTCCAAAGTATCAGAGGCGGCATGAAATAATATATAAATAATATAACAAAGTTAGTAGAAAGGAGGTCTCCAAAAATTTCAAACATATCAGAGATAGCATAAAATGATCTATAAATAATATAATAGATGTAAGCGGCAATGAGGTCTCCAAAATATCAAGCATATTAATTAAAAAATTACATGATATAAAAAAATATATATATATATATTGTGGCAGAGTGAGGCTCTGTCCCAGTGAAAAAAGGGTTAAAGTGGACACAGAGTCTGCATATCGGCTGAGTGCAGAGCTACAGAGCGTAAATTTAAAAAAACAGAGAAAACTGCTCTGGCAGTTTTCTCAGATTTTGCTATTTCTACATGGGGCTTCTATGGCTTGGAGATCCTTCAGAGTCTTGGGTGGGATGGGATCTCCAACCCTGTGTCCTGTGTGCATTAAGGGACCTCAAGCTGTGTGCGTTTAGGAAGCCCAAAGCTGTGTGCATCCAAGACTGTGAGATTGGAAGATATAGTGGTTTAAGGTATCAGTACCTAAAGCAAGCAGAGGAACTGCTAACGAGAGCCAGGTGGCTTGGTATGTTTTCCTTATTTTTGAACTGCTAAATGAAGTTAAACCCCTGCGTGGGAATCCTGAAGGGACAGTTTGCTTTTGTTTTTTCTGTTTAAATAAACGTGGGCTATCAGGCCCTTAACTAGAATGCCTGTCTGATATGGACTCACTGCATAAAAACACATCTATCCACTTGAGCTAAAACACCCCAATATCACAGTGGTGGATTCAGCGGGCAACACTACGGTGGAATCCGGGTCCTTGCTCCACAGTGAGTTCAGGTCAGGAACTGTTGGCTGAGTGTGGAAGTGCAGCCAGGCGAAAGGCATTGTGTGTTGCAGGTGGTGCACCTGTGAACGAAAAGTCAATTTTTTTCTCTGCTATGAACTGCTGCTAGCTGTGTGTGGCAGCCAGGCGAACATCATTGCACAGAAGTTTGATGGACTGTGTTGCATGCAGGTTGTGTACCTGTGAAAGGAGAATCACATTTTCTTCCCTCTGCTGTAAACTGTGTTACTGGTTGCTGTGTGCAACACCGCAAGGATGGGGCGGTCAAAGCAGAAAAAGGAGGCGATCCTTGCTGAAGCAAGAGAAAGGCTACTGTGGCTAGAGGGTATTTCACCACATGCCCCAGCCAAACCAGAGAATTTGACTGAGTGTGAAATCTCTGTGATCTAGGGTAAGTTACTCATGTCACCCCCAGTTAAAAGTGAAGTGAAAGAGGTTGTCCCTGGCAACAGGAAGCCGGGTGGACAACAGCGTGTGGAAAAGAGGAGAATGGTCGTCTGTGGAAGCAACATCCAGGCCAGCAGGGATGTTGGGGATCCAAGGAGTCTGTCTGCTGATGGTCATGACCAGTGAAGTCCTCAAGAGTGGTATCCCATGGCAACAGAGAGCCAGGCATTGAGGAGATGCCAAGAAATTAAATTTCAGCGTCCAGTACCGTGCTTGGAATGTGGTCAAGTGGGGCATGGGATCTTTACTTGCCCAAGGTTCTGGAACACCGCTGAAGAGTCTGGAAAGGCTGCAGTGTCGCCATATGGCCCCAAAGAGACAGTAGCTGGTATGGATGCAGCTGAGAGACAGCGCACTCAAGTGAAGGCTATGATGCCAGCCACTGAAAATGGTAAGACTGTTCCAGTTTATGGTACTGAACCCAGTGAAGTGGGAGTAGATCCAGTGGGGAGATCCGCAGTGCCAATGGACATAGACTTGCGGCAGTGTGCTACCCAGAGCAGTGGGGAGGCACAGAATAAAGCCCAACTAGCCGCAGGGCTAAAGACTGGAAAGGACATGGGGACTCTGCATGTGCCTGCTATAGTCCAGCAGGTGGCTGGGAAAATAGAGTTAGGGGTGACCAAAACAGTGCTTGTGCCATGTTCCCTAGTGACAAGTACTGCAGGGTTGCCCAGGGAGACTTCCAAGAAGCCCGCAGTGACGGAGCCGAGCGTTTCCCAGGTCAACTTTGGAGCTGCCCATGTAGGAAAGGGTGCCCCTTTAAAAATGGAGGGCGCTGTGAGGAGTCACTCAGAGGCTTTGGTGGGTAATAGACAATCCACAAAAGTAGCAGTTATGTCTACACGTAGTGAAAATTCTGATGGTTATGCTGACAAAAGTGTTACTGTTGGCAAATGTGATGGTATTGGTGATCATGACATTGAAAAATGTGTTTCCTTTAGTGTCATGTCTGAAAATGTTGGAAATGTGTTTACTACCAATGATGGGAGTAGGATATCTCCCATGACAACCAGAAGCGCAGGATTGTCCATGGAACTCTCATGGGGCCTCCATGTGTTGGAGCCAGAGGTTTTCCAGGATTGCTGTGGTGCTACTCTGGTGAAACAAGGGAAGACTGTATTACATAGTGAGTGTGTGTGGGCGCAGCCCCACAACCCTAAGTGTAACCCAGTTGTCAAGGGGTTAGATCAGCCTGCAAAAGCTGAAAGTGAAGAGCTGTATGTGTCTGTAGCGCCACCAAAGCAAGGTGTTCAAAATAAGGTATTGCACCTTGCCTTGGTTGAGGATGCAATCTCCCAGTGTGATGTGAGAAAAAAAATATTGTCACAATGTGAGGTAGATAGAAGTGACAAGTGTGTTGTTTTGGCTAGTGAATCCCAGGTTCCTGTTGGGCCTTCTAGAGCAGGTGATGCAGTGCTGTGGAGCACCAGTGATGGAACCACTGGAGACTGGGATGATTGGTGCAAGGAAGCAGTTGCGGCACTAGGCCAAGTGACAAGGAATTACGAAGCAATGATGTGTGACAGAGTTGTGGACAGAACACCTGCTGTGCCCAGTGGAGGGATCGCAGAATGGCCAGTGCTCAAGGGCACGCCAGCCCCTGCAAAGGCTGATGCCCTCCAGTCTGAAGGAACGGTTCTGGGCGCAGGCATGGCAGATGGGTTGTCCACGGCCCAGCAACTAAATAATGGCAAGTGTCAAGTTGACAATGTGACTAATGTTGACTCGCAGAGGCTCATTGGTGTAGCGTTAGAGGTGAAGAGGAGACATGTGTCTGACAGCGCTCCAGGGGAGCAACAGGCTGGGATGAGGGGTACCTTCAAGGAGATGGTGGTCTCTTCAAATGTCTCAACCTCACAAGCTGCAATGGATGAGCCCCTCCATGTCTCGGACAGGGGAAAGGTTCCCAAAAAGGTCACGCATTTAGACATTGGTTGCATAGAGTTGACAAAAACTTTATTAGAAATGCTGGAGTTGGTAAAAGTGCCCTCACTGTACACTTGGGTGTCTCCACCGCAGTCGGACCAGGTGGTGCTGCGTGGTACCAATAGGTGGAGCCAGGTGGTACAGGCTGTGCTGGGAAGCTTGTTAACAGTGTGGCAAATAGTTCTGAGGTTCTCTAAGGGGGTGCTCCCAGTTACTGAGTTGTCTGGAAGACGCTCAGAACTCTTGGAGTCATCAAAGGTCTCTCCGGCTGGTGTAGTGACTGGAAACATCTCTGCTGGTGTGCTCCAAGGTGCAGCTGAGCAGTGGTCAGTAGAGGGCGCAGATACTGTCTCGGCAGCTAAATCTCATGAGAAGGAAGGGCCCAGAATAGATGCAGCACTAGCAGAGATGCTTTCTATCACTCAGAAAGAGGTACAACTTAAAGTACCCGGAGACACTGTGAGAAAAAGTGCTATAGGTGGATGCTGCAACAATGTAATGTGTACATCAGAAAGAAGTAGTTTGTGCTTGGATCAGTGTCATTTGTTAGATCAGTTACCCATGGAGTGTTGGACAACAGGTGAGGTAGAACTTGGCTTTAGTCCTGTGGGATTTAATCTCTCGCCTATGTGTGGTCCCTCCTCAGGTCTGGTACTAACAAGCACTGAGATGGACAGCACTGATTGCGTTGGAAAGTGTGACAATAAAATATATGATTTAATGATTGGCGCTGTTAAAAGCAATGTGGTTGCCCTGGGTAACAAGAGAGAGGTTTTTGAACCTGAAAGACCTGTGGTGAAAGATAAAACTTATTTACGTAAGCTGAAAGGTAGGATCAGGGTAGGCAGAGTTCCCCCAAGAGAGGAGAGTATGCTCAGGGACCCAAAGAGAAGAGAGGGAAGGCAGAGTATACGGAATTATAGGACCCTGTTAAGATCCAAGCCGGGACGTACCTGGAAGCACACCCGAAAAAAGGGTTGGGCCTACGTGGCTGATGGCCAGCACAGAGGTGTCCCAACTACTATGATGGGTGCAGGTGTTTCTCCCTCTGGATCAAAACAAGAGAGGGGGGTATGTGGCAGAGCGAGGCTCTGTCCCAGTGAAAAAAGGGTTAAAGTGGACACAGAGTCTGCATATCGGCTGAGCGCAGAGCTACAGAGCGTAAATTTAAAAAAACAGAGAAAACTGCTCTGGCAGTTTTCTCAGATTTTGCTATTTCTACATGGGGCTTCTATGGCTTGGAGATCCTTCAGAGTCTTGGGTGGGATGGGATCTCCAACCCTGTGTCCGGGTCTTGTGGACAGCCAGCATGGTGTGTGCTCAGGTGCACACAACCAATATAATGAGGGGCTGGTGAGAGTGAAGGATGGTGAGCAGCTTGCTTACTGCAGTGGCTGCTAGTGAGTGTCTCTGTGTGAGGACAAACGCTGTGTGCGTTGAAGGGCTTTAAGCTGTGTGCGTCCAAGGAGCCAGAAGCTGTGTGCATTAAGGGACCTCAAGCTGTGTGCGTTTAGGAAGCCCAAAGCTGTGTGCATCCAAGACTGTGAGATTGGAAGATATAGTGGTTTAAGGTATCAGTACCTAAAGCAAGCAGAGGAACTGCTAACGAGAGCCAGGTGGCTTGGTATGTTTTCCTTATTTTTGAACTGCTAAATGAAGTTAAACCCCTGCGTGGGAATCCTGAAGGGACAGTTTGCTTTTGTTTTTTCTGTTTAAATAAACGTGGGCTATCAGGCCCTTAACTAGAATGCCTGTCTGATATGGACTCACTGCATAAAAACACATCTATCCACTTGAGCTAAAACACCCCAATATCACAATATATATATATATATATATATATATACAGTGGGTACGGAAAGTATTCATACCCCCCTTACATTTTTCACTCTTTGTTATATTGCAGCCATTTGCTGAAATCATTTAAGTTCATTTTTTTTCCTCATTAATGTACATTTAGCACCCCATATTGACAGAAAAACACAGAATTGTTGACATTTTTGCAGATTTATTAAAAAATAAAAACTGAAATATCACATGGTCCTAAGTATTCAGACCCTTTGCTCAGTATTTAGCCCATTATGTGCCACTTACCTGCAGAAGAAGCCCACAATGTCAGCGATGTCCCCTCTCTCTCTCATCGCGTCCATATTCAACCCCTCTTCCTTCCGGGGCCGTGGACTCTGGCTCTGCTATTGGCCAGAGTCGTGTGACGTCACTCCCGTGCATGCGCGCGGGAGCCGATGGTCACGGCACGGGCACTATGGAAACGGCACGGATCGTGCCCTTTCTTTAGTGCGCATGCGCCGATTATGTTGGCACCGGCTTCTATGGCGAATATTTCAAGCACCTACAGGTAAGTCTTAATCTAGGCTTACCTGTAGGTTAAAGTGGTCTGTAGGGGTTTACAACCACTTTAAACTTTGACTCAAACACTAACCCTGGCACTGACCTGGATCAAACCTTGATCTAATTTTATTTTATTTATTTATTTATTTTTTCTACAGACACTTATTTTCTCTCTCTGCAAGGACAAAGAAAGATACAATTTATCTCTCTCTTCCATTGACAGAGACAGAAAACACAGGGGGGGGGGGGGGTGGGCTTCACAGTGACTGAATTCCAATCAGAGGCTATCACAGCGATCAAGTGACCCGGAACCTGGGTCCCGATCATTAGAACGGGGACTGAGGCTCTTGGTGAGACCCCGGTCTCTGTGCTGAGAGATATGAAAATATGCTGCCCCACAGGAAAAAGCACAGTCCAGTGGGGCCGCATATTTGCGTTATGTTCAAGAGGTTAAACTTGCAAAGATCAGGTAAAGTACAACTAAAGGCAAAACTTTTTTTTTCATCTTGTAATATAGTTTTTTTTTTTTGCCATTTGTGTTTCATTGGGGAGGTTTCCCTTCACTTCCTGTCCCATAGCCAAACAAAGTAAAGAATTCTCTAGTTGACACTAGTTCTTGTGTCCCCATTGGAAGATTTCCCCTCCAATGCTGGTATGGTGACAACCCAAAATGTTAGGATTTTCCTTCACACTCACTCTCAATGATAATGATTACCAGGTCAAATAGGGACAGATGCATGGATTTCAATGTTTATTTTTTCTTTTTTAAAGCACATGATTAGAGCCTGAGGCTTTAATTGGCTTCAAATAGGGTGGGCTCGGGGCGCGGAGCACTGCACCCTGAGCCTACCCAGTTGTGTGACAATAGCAAACTAATATTTGCTATTGTCTTCCTGATTTTCCTCCCGGCCAATCAGGAAACGGGTCCTGAGACCCGATTGGCCAGGGAGTCTTAGGACCACTTCCTGTTCTAGCGGGAGAAGAAGCAACGCCTGTTTGGCCAGGAGGAGAAGCTCTGGCTCTTCCCTCAGCAAGCTGGGGCAGCAGCCTTACCCCAAATCCTAGTCATTTCTCTTAACTAGAAATGTGCATGACGAAAAAATGTGTTTTGTTTCATTTCGATTTGTTAATCTAGTTATATTGTTTAATTAAATTCCGTTGATTGGATCAATGCATATTCGGAATTTTCAAAATTTCTTCACATTTACCGTTTTTTTTTTTTTTTTATATCTAAATGTTCAAATCAATACATTTTCGAATCGGTGTAAGCGAAAATGTTATATTGTTTTCGATTCGAATGCAGCAAAGTGAACAAACAAAAAAATCTTCATCAAATGATTAAATGACTCTTTAAAACACATTTGGCTTAACAAAAACAGCATTATTTCTAAATGGTACTCTAATAACAAACACAGACTTAGATTTCAGCAATTATGTGTAGTTAGAATTCGACTGAAATTCAATGTAAAATTTGATTCGAATTTCCGTTTTGAATTTCTGAAATTCGGATGAATTTTGGCGAATTTTGTTTCGTTATTTGGAGCATTCGGTATTTGGAGCATTCGGTAAAATTAGTTTATATTGTAATTCGGGTATTCGGATTTATCCGAATCTACGAATAACAAAAAATGTGTGCAGGACGAAACAAACCGCACATGTCTACTCCTAACATTCCCAGCAATACTCTGCAGGCTATTTTGCTCTTCTGCATGCACATTTACAAAAAGGGAACCTGGTGACTAGTGATGAGCCGAACACCCCCGGGTTCGGTTCGCACCAGAACCCGCGAACGGACCGAAAGTTCGAACGAACATTAGAACCCTATTAAATACAATGGATGCGAACGTTCGAATTCTAAAGTGCTAATTATAACAACTATTATGCATGTTATTGTCATAAATAGGGTTTGGGAACCCGGGTTGTGCACCAGGGGACATGTATCAATGCAAAAAGAAGTTTTAAAAACGGTCGTTTTTCGGGAGCAGTCATTTTAATGATGCATAAAGTGAAAAAAAAAAAGTCAAATATTCCTTTAAATATCGTACCTGGAGGGTGTCTAAAGTATGCCTGTGAAGTGCCACGTGTTTCCCGTGTTTAGAACTGTCCCTGCACAAAATGACACTTCTAAAGGAAAAAAAAGCCATTTAAAACTGCTTGCGGCTTTAATGTAATGTCTGGTCCCGGTAATATGGATGAAATTCTTTAAGAAAAATGGCATAGCTACCCCATGACCCCCCCCCTACCCCAGCCCATTACCAGCCCCTTTGGGTCTTGTATGGATATTAAGGGGAACCCCGCACATAAAATAAAAAAGGCCCTATATACTCTGAACAGCCGTATACAGGCGGTGCATACAAGACAGGGACTGTAGGTTTGTTCTTATGTAGAATCTGTTTGTAATTTTGAACAGGTACATTGTTGAAGTGTAGCTCCAGCCCAAAAATCTATTTTTAAACTTTTTGGGAAACATAGGTAAGGGTTATCACCCCTGTAACATTTGTTTTGCTGTCTGTGCCCCTGTTCCGAACATTTCACCTCACTTTCCGTCCCAATGACAACTGTTTTTGAAATGTGGTGTTTTTCTTGAAACAAGGATTGCTGATAAAGCATCAGTACAGATGAGACCCCTTTCTCCCATATTTATTCTTACAGGAGAGAATTTTCCTTTCTAGGGGTAGATTTCCTCTCACTTCCTGTTGTCTTCTTTCGTTTGCAAGTAGGAGTCGTTTGTAAGTTGGATGTTTGAAAGTAGGGACCTGCCGTATATACTCTGCAGAAATAGGCCCCTTAGTTGTTGGTGTTGGCACAACACTGTAAGCACTCAGTTACTCTTGGTTGGTGCTGGAACGCCCTGCTGTCAACTATTATATCAGGAATTTTAATTACATATAATTGTTGAACAGTGGTAGTAAAAATTGGGGCTTTGATGGTGGTGCTGGTGCCACAACACTGTAAGCCCTCACAGTTACTCTTGGTGGGTGCAGCAATGGGCCCTGCTGTGAATTATTAGATCAAGAATTGTAATTACATGCCCCTTTTGAACAGGGGCTGAAAAATTGGGCCTTTCGTGGTGGTGGTGGTGGTGGCGTTGCCACAAGACTGTAAGCCCTCAGAGTTACTCTTGGTGGGTGCAGCAATGGACCCTGCTGTGAATTATTAGATCAAGAATTGTAATTGCATGCCCCTGTTGAACAGGGGCTGAAAAATTGGGCCTTAGGCACTGGTGGCACAACACTACAACCCCTCACAGATACTGTACTTGGAGCACAGCAATGAGCCCTGTTGCAAAGTATTGCTTCAAAAATTGTAATGACACGCCCCTGTTAAACAGGGGCTGAAAAATTGGGCCTTAGGCACTGGTGCCACAACACTCCAACCCCTCACAGATACTGTACTTGGAGCACAGCAATGAGCCCTATGGCAAATTATTGCTAAAAAAATTGTAATTACACGCCCCTGTAAAACAGGGGCTGAAAAATTGGGCCTTAGCCACTGGTGGCGGCACCCATAAACAAAAATGATCTTCCAAGCTATCATCATCAATCGTATCATTGAGGACTCGGAGGAGGAGGATAGCCAGTCAACATAACAGCACAGGCACTCAGCATCAGCATCAGTCTTGAAGGGATGTGACATGTTAAAATCAATTAGTCTGTTATATCAGCATCAGGTGTGTGGTAGCTGGTGGTGATCCAAGACTGGTTCATCTTGATGAAAGTCAGTCGATCAACCGAGTCGGTGGACAGGCGCACCCTGTGATCCGTGACAAATCCTCCAGCAGCACTGAATGTGCGTTCCGAAAGAACGCTGGATGCAGGACAGGCCAGTAGCTCAATTGCATACTGTGCAAGCTCTGGCCAGTGATCCATCCTCAAGACCCAGTAAGCCAGAGGATTTTCGGTGGGGAAGGTGTCCAAGTCTGACCTTGCCCCTAGATATTCCTGCACCATGTTTATCAGACGCTGGCGATGGTTGCTGGAACCGATCATACTTTGGGGCTGCGGACTAAAGAATTGTCTGAACGCATCGGTCAGACGGCCACCTTCCCCACCGCTCCTTCTTTGACTGGCCGAAGCCTCAGCAACTCGTTGTCCAGGACCAGGAGTTTGTAACCTCCCAGTCTCTGGGAACGCGTTGCACAGACCTTTCTGCAAGGCCTCCCGGAGTTGTCTCATCCTCTGCTCCCTCTGCGACGGTAACATAAGGTCCGCAACCTTACCCTTGTACCGTGGATCAAGGAGAGTGGCCAGCCAGTAATGGTCCCTCTCCTTGATCCGAAGAATACGAGGATCCTTCCGCAGACTTTGCAGGATCAGGGAGGCCATGCAGCGTAGGTTTGCTGAGGCATTCGCTCCGGAGTCCTCTGGGTCACTAAGGACGACATGATCCGCAGCCACCTCCTCCCAGCCACGTACAAGTCCACTGGTTTCTTGGGACTGTAAATCATCCCTAAAAGACTGCTGCTGATGATGCTGAGTGCCAGCCTCCACCTCCATGCTGACACAATCCTCCTCCTCCTCCTCCTCCTCCTCCTCCTCTTCCTGTGCGATGGGTGGGACAGAAGGAACACTGTCTGGGTAAAGGGGGCCTTGAGAGGCAAGGAAGTCCTCCTCTTCCTGCCTCTGTTCTGCCTCAAGTGCCCTGTCCATTATTCCACGCAGCGTGTGCTCCAACAGGTGGACAAGAGGTACAGTGTCACTGATGCATGCACTGTCACTGCTCACCATCCTCGTGGCCTCCTCAAATGGTGCCAGGACAGTGCATGCATCCCTGATCATGCCCCACTGGCGTGGAGAAAAAAAACCAAGCTCCCCTGACCCTGTCCTGGTGCCGTAGTCGCACAGGTACTCATTGATGGCCCTCTGCTGCGTGTGCAGCCGCTGCAGCATGGCCAACGTTGAGTTCCACCTGGTGGGCATGTCACATATAAGGCGGTTCTTGGGCGGGTTCAACTCCTTTTGCAGCTCAGCCAGGCGAGCACTGGCATTATAAGATCTGCGGAAATGCACACAGACTTTCCTGGCCTGCCTCAGGACATCCTGTAAGCCCGGGTACCTGCCCAAGAACCGCTGCACCACCAGGTTAAGGACGTGAGCCACACAGGGCACATGGGTCAGTTGTCCCTGTCGGAGGGCGGAGAGGAGGTTGGTGCCATTGTCGCAAACCACCATTCCTGGCTTAAGCTGGCGTGGCGTCAACCACCTCTCGGCCTGGCCCTGCAGAGCAGACAGGACCTCTGCCCCAGTGTGGCTTCTGTCCCCCAAACACACCAGCGCAAGCACGGCATGGCATCTTTTTGCCTGCGTACTTGCGTAGCCCCGTGAACGGCTACGGAGCACCGCTGGTTCATAGGACAAACCACAGGAAGAGGCCATGGAGGAAGAAGAAGAGGAGGGGGTGGAGGAGAGAGGTGTGTCACAACCAGTAGTAGCATTTTGGAGGCGTGGCGGTGGAACAACCTCCAACACTACTGCACCTTGTCCTGCATCCTTCCCAGCTGCCAAAAGAGTGACCCAATGGGCCGTGAAAGAAAGGTAACGTCCCTGTCCATGCCTGCTGGACCATGAGTCAGCGGTAATATGCACCTTACCGCTGACCGCCCTGTCCAGCGAGGCCAAGACATTGCCTTCCACATGCCGGTAGAGAGCCGGAATAGCCTTCCGTGAGAAAAAGTGGCGTTTGGGAACCTGCCACTGAGGAACCGCACATTGCACAAACTCACGGAAGGGGGCCGAGTCTACCAACTGAAAAGGCAGCAGTTGAAGCCAAGCTAGCATTCAACCGCTGGGCATGTGGATGGCTGGGAGTGAACTTCTTTCGACGGTCCAGCAGCTGGGGCAGGGAAATTTGCCTGCTAGAATCGGACGTTGGTGTACTGCTAGCAGAGTGGCCGCAAGTACTTGGCTGTGACACACCTAATTCTACACCTTCATTCCTCTCAGTGCATGTTTCAGAGAGGACTGAAGTTATAGTGGGGTTGGAGATCCCAGCTGATGCGGTGCAAGGAGAGGTCCGCTTTGTTCTTTGGTGTGGGTCTTTGAGGTAGGCTTGCCAACGAGCTGCATGGCAGGTCAACATATGTCTGGTCAGGCATGTGGTACCCAAGCGGCTGATGTTTTGGCCACGCGATATACGCTTGAGACATATGTTGCAAACAGCAGCTGTGCGATCTGATGCACTAGCCTCAAAAAAGGCCCACACCAAAGAACTTTTTGAATGACGGGCAGAGGCAGCGCCCTGCACAGGCGGAGCTCTGCGGTGTGATTCCGTCGGTGTACTGCCCTTACGCTGGCCACCAAAGGGCATCCTGCCTCGTTGGAGATGTGCCTCCTCCTCATCCTCCTCCTCCTCCTCTCTCCTATTAGGCACCCACGTGGAGTCAGTGACCTCATCATCACCTCCCTCCTCATCACTGGAGCCAATCTGGCAGTATGCTGCAGCTGCTGGAACATGACTGCCAGATTGGTGTCCTTCTTGAGCATCCCCTCTGTCTGCTCTCACGCTACTGCCTTCCTCTAGCTGGGTTTCATCATCAGACCCTTCGAAACGCTGGGCATCCTCCTGGAGCATGTACCCAACACTGTGCTGAAACAGTTCGGGGGACTCCTCAGGAGGAGGACATGGTGGGTCTAGGGAAGGAGTGACTGATGATGAGTCTGACATTGATACCAGGGAAGAGGACGCTTTGGCAGCTGCTTTTCCAGTACCCTGAGCCTGGGTGAGAGAGGATGAGGAGGAGGAGGAGGAGGGCTTGGTCATCCACTCTACCAAGTCTTCGGCATGATGTGGCTCAACATGTCCAGCTGCCGAAAAGAAGGACAAGCGTGTCCCATGGCCATGTGCTGATGACAATGCACCGCGTCCACGACCAGCACTGTTGCCCCCAGACACAGAGCCTGCTTGCCCTCTTTTATTGGCTCCTGACTGTCTGCCTCTCCTTGTTTGCCTTCCAGACATTCTAATAGATGGCCTGCAGGGAGATGGGAAAAAAGCAATAAGGGCTACCTTCAGGTGTCCTTCTCTGTCCCTTGAAACAAGGACTTTGACAGTGAAAGAAACTGACACACTCTCCCTACCTACAGTTTTCTGTCCCTAGAAAAAATGTTTTTTTTAAGCACAATTTAGCACAAGGAGAATTACCTCACTGTCCTTCCAGGTCCCTGGAAACAAGGACTTTGACAGTGAAAGAAACTGACACACTCTCCCTACCTACAGTTTTCTGTCCCTAGAAAAAATGTTTTTTTAAGCACAATTTAGCACAAGGAGAATTACCTCACTGTCCTTCCAGGTCCCTGGAAACAAGGACTTTGACAGTGAAAGAAACTGACACACTCTCCCTACCTACAGTTTTCTGTCCCTAGAAAAAATGTTTTTTTTAAGCACAATTTAGCACAAGGAGAATTACCTCACTGTCCTTCCAGGTCCCTGGAAACAAGGACTTTGACAGTGAAAGAAACTGACACACTCTCCCTACCTACAGTTTTCTGTCCCTAGAAAAAATGTTTTTTTTAAGCACAATTTAGCACAAGGAGAATTACCTCACTGTCCTTCCAGGTCCCTGGAAACAAGGACTTTGACAGTGAAAGAAACTGACACACTCTCCCTACCTACAGTTTTCTGTCCCTAGAAAAAATGTTTTTTTTAAGCACAATTTAGCACAAGGAGAATTACCTCACTGTCCTTCCAGGTCCCTGGAAACAAGGACTTTGACAGTGAAAGAAACTGACACACTCTCCCTACCTACAGTTTTCTGTCCCTAGAAAAAATGTTTTTTTTAAGCACAATTTAGCACAAGGAGAATTACCTCACTGTCCTTCCAGGTCCCTGGAAACAAGGACTTTGACAGTGAAAGAAACTGACACACTCTCCCTACCTACAGTTTTCTGTCCCTAGAAAAAATGTTTTTTTAAGCACAATTTAGCACAAGGAGAATTACCTCACTGTCCTTCCAGGTCCCTGGAAACAAGGACTTTGACAGTGAAAGAAACTGACACACTCTCCCTACCTACAGTTTTCTGTCCCTAGAAAAAATTTTTTTTTAAGCACAATTTAGCACAAGGAGAATTACCTCACTGTCCTTCCAGGTCCCTGGAAACAAGGACTTTGACAGTGAAAGAAACTGACACACTCTCCCTACCTACAGTTTTCTGTCCCTAGAAAAAATGTTTTTTTTAAGCACAATTTAGCACAAGGAGAATTCACTCACTGTCCTTCCAGGTCCCTGGAAACAAGGACTTTGACAGTGAAAGAAACTGACACACTCTCCCTACCTACAGTTTTCTGTCCCTAGAAAAAATGTTTTTTTTAAGCACAATTTAGCACAAGGAGAATTCACTCACTGTCCTTCCAGGTCCCTGGAAACAAGGACTTTGACAGTGAAAGAAACTGACACTCTCCCTACCTACAGTTTTCTGTCCCTAGAAAAAATGTTTTTTTTTAAGCACAATTTAGCACAAGGAAAATTACCTCACTGTCCTTCCAGGTCCCTGGAAACAAGGACTTTGACAGTGAAAGAAACTGACACACTCTCCCTACCTACAGTTTTCTGTCCCTAGAAAAAATGTTTTTTTTAAGCACAATTTAGCACAAGGAGAATTACCTCACTGTCCTTCCAGGTCCCTGGAAACAAGGACTTTGACAGTGAAAGAAACTGACACACTCTCCCTACCTACAGTTTTCTGTCCCTAGAAAAAATGTTTTTTTTTAAGCACAATTTAGCACAAGGAGAATTACCTCACTGTCCTTCCAGGTCCCTGGAAACAAGGACTTTGACAGTGAAAGAAACTGACACACTCTCCCTACCTACAGTTTTCTGTCCCTAGAAAAAATGTTTTTTTTAAGCACAATTTAGCACAAGGAGAATTACCTCACTGTCCTTCCAGGTCCCTGGAAACAAGGACTTTGACAGTGAAAGAAACTGACACACTCTCCCTACCTACAGTTTTCTGTCCCTAGAAAAAATGTTTTTTTTAAGCACAATTTAGCACAAGGAGAATTACCTCACTGTCCTTCCAGGTCCCTGGAAACAAGGACTTTGACAGTGAAAGAAACTGACACACTCTCCCTACCTACAGTTTTCTGTCCCTAGAAAAAATGTTTTTTTTAAGCACAATATAGCACAAGGAGAATTCACTCACTGTCCTTCCAGGTCCCTGGAAACAAGGACTTTGACAGTGAAAGAAACTGACACACTCTCCCTACCTACAGTTTTCTGTCCCTAGAAAAAATGTTTTTTTTAAGCACAATATAGCACAAGCACAAAACACACTGACACTCTCCCTACCTATCCTTCTCTTTCCCTAAACTAAAGGAATCCAGGTTAAGCAAGAAAGAAATAAAAGTCACTGTCCCTGCCTATGCTGCTCTATCCCTGCTCCGGAACAAACTACACTAGGCCGCCGTGCTGGCGGCCTTTTATAGTGTGGGGCGTGTACTAAACCCCCTCAGCAATAATTGGCCACAGGCATCCTGCCTGTGGCCAATCATTGCTCTCCTCGCTGCCGGCGCTGTGATTGGCCAAGCATGCGGGGTCACAGTGCATGCTTGGCCAATCACAGCGCCTGGATGACACTGCGATGGCGTAGTGCATTGTGGGCCGTTCGCGTCACTCGAATTTGGCGCGAACGGCCCAAATCGTTCGATCTTCGTCGAACGATCGAACAGCCGATGTTCGAGTCGAACGTATGTTCGACTCGAACACGAAGCTCATCCCTACTGGTGACAAGAGGAGAGTTGATGTGTGCTTCTGCTCCTCCATTGTCCAATCAGCATGTCCAATCAGCATGCTGGGGAGGGGGGGGTGACATCACTGCCCTCCTGGCATTGAAAGAAAAGTGACGTGGTTTCACCTTTCTGGGTGTGCTGTCTGGCAGAGGTATACAAGTTAGAAAAGTGATTAAACAGAATTACAGAATTACAATTATAATTTTTAGATAAGACCTAACAAAATAGATCAGAAATAATAAAAATTTCTTATAAAGTACATATCGCCGTGCCGAAATCAAGATCTTATTTAGATTTTTTTTAAATGATTCATTTCATTTCTAAAACATAAACAAATAGACAAAAATGTGAGCAATACAACAAAGGATCAGAGTAGTGGGGTAGCTGGAACTTTCTTCAGTGCCACCCATACATGTGTATTCAGCCGTCTCTCGTAGCGTATGTTTACCGAGAGATTGTGGACCAATGTCACAAATGTTATCAGTGGCGCAACCCCGATTGGAAATCATCTGATTCCAGAATGGTATTCTACCTGTGTTGTTAAATAATGCTGGTCCACCGTACACATCATACCAGTAGTGTTCCATAGATATGTCATCATAGTATGCTGTAAAAATAAATGAATTAATTCATATTTCTGATCAGCAAACCACTCCAGCTTATAAACAACATGTTAAGGCGGGGGGGGGGGGGTGGCAAGCAGGCGGGCGGTTGCGATCTACCTGGCAACTGCGGGCAGCCGACGGGTAGATCGTGAACGTGGCCCTGGTTTGTTGGTCTTTCCCCCCCAGACTCCTCTGCTCTCGTCTTCACTGCAGAGCAGAGAGAGGGAGGCAGCACAGAACTGGAGGGAGGGTAGAAGCTGCCTGAGTTAACCCCTAGGTGATTGGTTGCTAGGACGCTGGGCAGTCCTAGCAACCAATCATCATCTTGTTTTGTAAAAGTTAACGTCAGCAGCTCCTGTATTTATTTTTTACTGTAATATTTTTATTTATTTTATTGTAATTCATTTATTTGACACATTTTATAAAAAATAATTTCTATCACTAGGGGGCTAAAAGCCTCAATGTGATGCTATATGATAGCACTGGGCACTGCCTTCCACTGCAGCTAATCAAGCACAGATTATGCTTGATTAGCTGCTATGCTGGCTACAGCAGCCGAGGCAAGAGAGCTCTGAACATGTAAGTGGCATAATACATATCACTAGTTACAGGGGGAATTGGGAAGGAATCGGGGAGCTTTAGAACCACCGCCGGTGCCAGCGGGGGAGGGGGTGGTGCGTATAGAGCCACCTAAATCACTTTTACCTATCACTTTTTTTGTTTTTCTGCCACAAGATGTTCTCAGTCTGATACGTAGCATTATTCGCCCTACTTCCTCTGAGCCCAGGTCACCCTGGGCCCACCTCCAGGCTATGGCTGGGTACTGAAAGATAAAGCTGCATTTTAAGGAGCTCACCTCTCTGTCACCCTGCTCTCTCCTCCTATCAGAAGGTTTCTTGTCAGCACATAAACTTATTGGCTACTTGTTCTGCTTCTTCCTCACTGACTCCAGCCCTGCTGTACAGGGGCTGCAAGAGGCTGATACCAACCCCCATTCAGGTACTTAAACTGCTTGCATCTAAAAATACACTTAAAATACATCTAAAAATACACCTAATGATGTAATAATAATCACAGATCTACATGTATTATTATTATTATCATTATTATTATTATTAAGGATTTATATAGCGCCAACAGTTTGTACAGTGAATTTAAGGGAGATGACCCTAATGACATCTTGACATTTTGATGTTGTCCACTGTGGGTTGTTGTGACAAATTAAGGGAGTTTTTAATTTAATTATATACATTTTTTATTTTTGTTGACCCTTGAGTGTCGCTGTGGCCCAATTAAGTGCTTTCTCTTCTGGTTTAGTTTACCTCAATCGGAGTAGAATGACTACCACCCTTTTTTAGTATTTGCCAGATGGATGGTATTGACGTTACTTATGGTTTATACACATACCCTGACATATTAAGCTGATTAATGCATCCAACTAAGAACTAAGTATAATCTGTTTGGGTGTTGTTCTATTCGCCGACCACTGGTGGCAGTAGTGGCGTGCTAGGAGTGCGAATTTGATAGTGGTGGCCCCTTTGGGCCTTTTTATCGCTTTCCATTTAGCAATTTAAACATACAGTGTTTTTATTAATATTTATTAACGTCTTCTTTTTTGTAGTTTTGTTCTGCTTATCAGAATTTTGGATGAGTAATAGACCTTTGATCAATTAATAGAGATTTTTAATCTTAGCATTTAGCTACCAGGTTTTCCCTTTTCCAATATGGGTAATTTTGGATCTGCCCACCTGAGTTTCAGATCGAGGTGAGGTTCCAATTGTACATGTTATTTAAGCAGTGAGTCAGCACGCCACCCTGTGCCCCAGGACGATGTCATTATTGTGACGAAACGCGCCGGTAGGAGGGACGTGCTGATGTCACCGCGTTGCCACAAACCAAGGTGTTTACATTGGCCGGCCGGCTTTGTTTTACATGCTATTTTTTTATGCTCCTACAAGTGCATTACTTTTTATTCAAATAAATGTTCCACTGGTTTTTACACTATGGCGAGTCTTTTTTCATTTTTGGGTCACTTTGAGTTCCCTCTCTGAATGAGATTGGTCCCTTTGGATTCGCTTCCTAGACTATCTGTCCTGCTCTATCATAGGAGGTTATCTCGGATGTGAGCTGTCATCTGAATCTGACTGGTGATCAGTGGCGACCCATCCATTAGGGGCGCCCCGACACTGCCCCCTATATTCACACCACCCCCTATATGAATAATGGATAGATTCGTGCATAGCATGAATCTATCCACGGCCGCCACGGCCATCCCCTATTCATGCGTCCGGCCCCTTTCAGGACACCGGGCGCCTAAATTACAGCGGTGATGGGGTGTTTTTTGAAGCTCCTGATTTGGGCCATAGGCTCTAATAGGCTTCCAAATAGGGTGGGCTTGTGGCTCAGAGCATTGCGCCATGAGCCCACCCAGGTGTTACAACAGCAAATGAAAATTCGCTGTTGGAACACTGATCCTCAATCTGGCCAATCAGAAGCAGGTCTGAGACCCGTTTTCTGATTGCCCAAAAAGAGAAGAGTCCCAATTGGCCACCAAGGAGGAGGGAGGAAACAGAAGCCGCCAATTCCCGTAGAGAGCAAGGGAAGGGAGAGCTGTCACCGCCGCCGAGCAAGGGAAGCCACTGGTGAAGCCCGGGAGAAGCACTGCATAGATCGGGTAAGTGCAGTAGACCCGCCGACTGACCGACCGACGGGGTGGTGGTGATACTATTTGTCGCCCCACCGCACCCCAAATAAAATTATGCCACCGCCACTGCCGGTGATCAAGGCCCGGGCTGGGTAATTGGCCTCAAGTGCTACACCACTTGCTATCTTGTAAGCGTAAAATCTATGTGATGGAGGGATTTGCCATGTTTGTGAGTCACTGACACCTTGAGAAGACTTCGAAAAATGATTAATTTACTTTGAAGAGCGATTCACAGATTTGCACTTTTCTAATTTGTGGTGTTTTTTTGCTCACTATGAAATTTCTTCTTTTCTTCATTTATTTTGATATTTAGGTTTACCATGTTAATTTTTTATATAGTTATTATTAGCGCAGCTCCTATTTTTTTTCTTTCTTTCTTTCTTATAAAGGGAGATGATACAGTTATAATACAATAAAAGACAAGAGGGTTACGTTGTGTGTTTTTTTATATCTGCCTGGAGTTCAGCTTTAACTTGTTCCCACCCGGCCTATAGGTGGATGACGCCTGCAGAAACCTCTCCTCGATCCGGATGGGCATCACAATATCCAAAAAAAAGATACATGTTTAGAATACTTGTAGGCAGATCCCCTAAGAATGTTACAGTACCTTGGAATGTAGTGGTTTTCAAAGCACAGTTAGTCTCGTCCCCTCGACAATCCATTACTCCATCAGGTTCACAAGAAAAAGTTTCACGAGAAGCGCATGAGGGACATGTTACTCCACTGGGTTCAGAGCTGGTCCTTATCGCTATAAAATAAAACAATAAGTCATATAGCTCTTCTGTGTGTAATAATGTTTTTTCCTTTTGTAGCACCCTCCACTATAGGTAGGTGCTAAGTGTAAGGGTTTTTGTGTAAGCTGCCAATGCCGGTAAATTTAAGCAGGCCTATGCTGCAAGCTAGGCCTGTTTGTTTTGATCTGGGGGCAAGGGAGTGGTTTAGTGTAGCAGTAGGTGACTGACATGTACTTTGGCTATTGGACGCCACCTCTGTTTCCAGGAAGAATGTTCTGGAAAAGGTGCAGGGCTGAGAGCTGGAGTGACATGGGGTGCACGCGAGGAGCTCTGACCAATCCCCAACTAGGACTGGCAGGGGGAAGGCCTCCTACATATACCCATGGTCAGTCTGCTGGGGGAGGAGTTGTCAGCTGGGTGAACTGGATGATGGAGTGTTAGACTGTCGTGAAGTGGGGGAATGCCTATCTGAGGGTAGTGTACCTCAGGTAGAGGAGCTCGGGAGCTGGGAGGGAGCCTCTCCTTACACAGTCATGGAGAGGTGTCCTGGAACAGGAGCTGGAGAAGAGAGTTGGTCCGCATGTCCGGAGTAAGTCATTCAGGAAGGATTCAGGGAAGGTGTCGGTGAGTGGAAAGCACAGTGGAGAGATCTGGAAGAGGCGTGCCAGGGGAGCTGGATGTAGAGCCAGAGGGAGAGACTGTGGAGTTTGTGTCAAATCGATGCAGCAATGAGGGCGGGCAGGATTAGCAAGTCAGACTTGCTGGGATTAGTAGTCCATCACCATTTATTCTTCTCAAGTAAACGGTTGCTGCCATAAAGGGGTACTGCAGGCCCCCGGCCTATAAAGGGCTATCAAGTCAATTCACTGGATTCCATTCAGAGAGAGGCCTAGTCATGTTCTGATGGCGTGACAGGATTACTAAGACTTGGATAGTAAAGTAGTGTGCTGGAGGAAGAAGTGTTTTGAGGTAAAAGTCTGCCAAAGAGTGTGCAGGAGGAAGAAGTGTTCTGAGGTAAAAGACTGTCAAGTTTAGGGTCAACCATCTTGTCCTTCTGAGAAGTGTGATGCAGTTACTATATTCTTCAAAGTACTAATTTATCCTATGGGCATCTCATGTCCCTTTTTCCCAACCAAGTTCAATTCCCTAAAAAAAAAACAACAAAAACAAGCAAAAGACTGCTCATTGACTGGAAAGTATGTCTAATGTCTAACGTTAAAATCAGTATCTTTTGCTAGAAAAAACCCCAAAAACTCTTTTTTAGCAAAGACCCTAGAGAATAACATGGCGGTCATTACAATTTTTTATGCCACACGGTATTTGTGCAGCAGTCTTTCAAACGCATTTTTTCTGGAAAAATATAAGAAAACAGTAAAGTCAGCCCAATTTTTTTGTATAATGTGAAAGATGATGTTGCACCGAGTAAATAGATACCTAACACGTTACGCTTTAAAATTGCATGCACTTGTGGAATGGCCACAAACTACGGTACTTAAAAATCTCCATAGGCGACGTTTAAAAAGGGTTACCTGTTTAGAGTTACAGAGGAGGTCCTTTGCTAGAAGTATTGCTCTCGCTCGAACGATAGCGGAAATACCTCACATGTGTAATTTGAACACGTGACTTACGTATGCGTTTTCTTTTGTGTGCAAGCTCGCGTGGACAAGGGGGTACTTTAAAATGTATTTTTTTTTTTTTTTTTTTTATATTGAACACTGTCCCATTTAAAAAAATAAAATAATCTGATCACTTTTATTGCTGTCACAAGGGATGTAAACATCCCTTGTGACAGTAATAGGTGGTGACAGGTACTCTTTATGGAGGGATCAGGGGACCCCAAATCCTTCTTCGCACTTCAAATTATTCACAACGCCAAATTCTGCGTTTTGGAATACTGTATTTTTTTTTAAATCTGCGCTATTGGCAGCCGAGTTAACCAGGAAGTGATGTCATGCAGCTCTGACTAAAGATGAATAATACCCTTGCTATAAGTGTAGGCCATTTACACACTTTATGAAGCCTGACTGAAATACTCCCAGGACGTTGCTAAGTGAGACCTAGTCGTCACTGCTCACCTCCACCATCACAGGAGTGAGCTCTTTCTCTGATTCAAACCTCCTCACATGCTCTTTCTCTCTTCTGATGCAGTAGCTCTGAGCTCAGCATTTGAGAGTTCACCCCTGGTGATGGAGGAGGTGAGCAGTGATGACTAGGCCTCACTTAGCACATAGTTGCCAACATTGTCAAAAAAATTTATAGGGACACTTTTTTGTCTGTAGGCAGAATCTTATTATAATTAGGGGGCAGGGCATTCATTTCTAGACGTGTCATAGTAGGGGAAGCAAAATGCGAAGTGCGTCGCAGTGAAAATGGGAGTGGTTTGAACTAAATATCGGCCGTGGCTTAAAGGGGGCGTAGCTCAAAGGGATGTGTGGTTTGAGTCTGAGATGAACTATGGATGGAGGGAGAAAGAAAGAAAGTGATAGGGAGGGAAGGATAGAGAAGGAAGGAAAGAAAGAGGGATGGAGGGACAGCAGGCCCAGATACTACACCATAATAGAATTATGTATATTCCAGAAAGTTTAACAATCAGCAGATAAAAATACTCCAAACACCAAGTGTTGGCACTTCAATCATCCCGGCACCATGGTTGTTATGATGTCAGGATGATTGAAGCGCATTATTTCTAGTATTACATTGTAATATAAAATGAAATCATTAAACTCACCATAATTCTGAATCAGTGGGAGCTCTGAGTGTGTCACCTGCCACGTCGCCTGCCACTAGATGCCATCAGGTGTCCTCATCAGAGTCCCTCCTTACATCAGGTGTCCTGAGCGAAGTCCCTCTTTACATCAGGTGTCCTGAGCGAAGCCCCTCTTACATCAGGTGCCCCCAGCAGAGTCCATTCTTACATCAGGCATTCCCAGCAGAGTCCCTTCTTACATCAAGTGCCCCCAGTAGAGTCCCTTCGTACATCAGGCATTCCCAGCTAAATCCCTCCTTACATCAAGTGCCCCCAGTAGAGTCCATCCTTACACCAGGCATTCCCAGAAGAGTCCCTCCTTACATCGGGAGCCCCCTCAGCGGAGTCCCTCCTTACACCAGGTGTCCCCAGTGGAGTCCCTCCTTACATCAGGTGTCCCCAGCAGAGTCCCTCCTTACACCAGGCATTCCCAGCAAAGTCCCTCCTTACATCAGGTGCCCCCAATACAGTCCCTCCCTCCTTACATCAGGCATTCCCAGCAGAGTCCCTTCTTACATCAGGTGTTCCCAGTAGAGTCCCTTCTTACATCAGGCATTCCCAGCGGAGCCCCTCCTTACATCAGGTGTCCCCAGCCAGCGGAGTCGCTCCTTACATCAGGTGTCCCCAGCAGAGTCCCTCTTTACATCCGGTGTGCCCCCTCTTCACCTGGGTGCGGACCGCACCCCGGTAGCGACGCTCTGGTGATTTGGTCTCTGCGCCATTTACAGAAGCCCATCTCGTGGAGGACGAAGGGAAGAACCAAGAGGCGGAGCCTGGGTTCCACCTCGTTTCTTCCTCACGGTAGCTGGTCTTCTGTAAAAACCTCTAGCAGCGGCAAAAAAAAAAAAGAAGAAAGAAAACGTAAATTTCCCAGGACATTTCCCGGGAAATGAAAAGACTGGGACAAAGGTCTAAATACCGGGAATGTCCCGGGAAATTCGGTACAGTTGGCAACTATGTTAGCAACATCCTGGGAGTCCTTAGCAATGTCCTGGGAGTATCTGACACACCTCATCTCCGATCTTGGTGAAGAGCCTTTGCCATGTGATCTGCTACATCCAATCACAGCTGTTGAAATCGTAACCAGGAAGTCCCATTTATCAGCTTTTCCTCTATTTGCGCTGACATGGCGTGAGTAGAGGAGAGCCAATCGGTGGCTCTCCGGACAGGGGGGTCTGCATTGATAATCAGCACATTGATTATCAGTGCAGACCCATCGAGGATGCCAACCCATGCCCATCATGGATGCCGACCCATGCCCACCAGGGATGCCAATCAGTGTCCACTAGGGATGCCAATCAGTGTCCACCATTAGGAATGCCTGTCAGTGGCTCCCCATCAGTGCTGCCTATCAGTGCCTATCAGTGCGGCCTGTCAGTGCCACCTATGAGTGCCCACCAGTGCTGCATATCAGTCCCGCCTATAAGTACCCATCAGTGCTACATATTAGTGCCTCATCAGTGCCCATCAGTGTAGCCTCATCAGTGCCCGTCAGTGAAGCAGAATTACTTATTTACAAAATTTTATAACAAACAAAGAAAAACTTATTTTTTAACATTTTTTTTTTTATTTTATTTATTTGTTTAGCAAAAAATAAAAAAAACTAGTGGTGATCAAATACCACCAAAAGAAACCTCTATTTGTGGGGAAAAAATGTATAAAAATGTTGTTTGGGTACAGTGTTGCATGACTGCACAATTGTCATTCAAAATGTGACAGCACTAAAAGCTAAAAATTGGCCTGGGCAGGAAGGGGGTGAAAGTGCCCAGTATTGAAGTGATTAGGGTGCAATGGACAATAGCTCCAGTTGGTTAGAGAAGCTTGACTTCATGTGCCAGAAAACAGCCCCTCGTTATCTAAAAACTTTTTACATAATTTTACCGGTTCTTTAAAGCTGCATAACAAGTGCACCTAGAACGAAATATAGTGGGAGCTGCAGCCATTATCTTGGTATAACCCCTCGCTGACAGGATGCTTTTATGTGTGTAGCTACCCAGCCAGGTCTCCACACACCCGCAGACGCCTATTTGTTAATGGGATCTACTGGTTTTGTTACTTCGGGTCTGCAGCAATTACCTCCCACGAGTGGATCCTTCAGCTCCGTTGTCTAGGTACACCAGTATCTTCCAGGATTAAGGCCAATGTCCACACATAAGTAAAACCTAATCATCAAGGCTTTATTATTTTTCTACTTTGAGTTAACTTGAAGAAAGCAAGAGCAGAAAAGTGGAAAGACGTAGGGGAAGGTTCAGGCACGCAACACTTAAATCCAGTATCTACACTCGTCGCCACTCAAGCCTGAGTGGGTATTGCTCACCTGGATAGTCCCTATGAGTACATATGTACAGTGATCAGTAGGTGGTTAAAGAGGAGCTCCAGGCTCCTTTAGAAATAAATTAAGTCAGCAGCTACAAATACAGAGAGTCCCGGAGCAGAGAAAGAAGGAATGAGCGGAGGGACGGCATGACAGGTGGGACAGGCAGCAGCATAGCAAGGCTGTGGCACTTTAAGGAAAGGGGAGGGGTCCAGGGGGCAGGGAGGAGTGTCAGCACAGTTCATGCAAGGAGGAAGTGACGTTTTTGTCATTCCTCCATTACACACGAGGAAGAAGCTTGCAGGAAAGCTTCTGCAGCTGGTCATGGCGGCCCCTCAGGATATTTTGGCGCAATTAAGAGCGGCGGTGGCGACACAGGGTGCAGAGTGGCTGCAAGAGCAGGTAGCGGCGGTCCTTGATGAGCGAGCAGTTCTGAAGCCTCCTAGGGTGCGAGTTCCGTTCGGAGACCCAACAGGGGCCCTCCGGCTGCATCCCCTCGTCACTCACAGCCTGTGCTGGCAGGGGGGGCCGGGAGGAATCCGCGGCGTGGACGGAGTTCGGCGGCGGGGGAGATGAGTGGCTCTATTGCTCCCTCCCCCCCCCCACACGTCGGAGATGCGGTGACATTGCGGCCGAGGCTGCAGTGGACAGCCACAGCAGTCGTGCGGCCCAGCGTGGAAGACCCGGTTCGCGGGCCAGTGGCCTGGACACGGTGGCGGCCAGGGGTCCGGAAGTGTTGGCGGGACGATCAGGAAGGAGTGCAGCGTTGACAAGGGCGAATGGCGGAGGTCGAGCGGCTGACACCCGTGCCAGGGGGCGGACCCGGAGTCCATCGGTGGAGGTCGCGAGTGGGTCGGGCGTGCAAGGATCAAGGGGACGGGATGCACAGCCATCGCCGGCCTTTGCCTGGAGGGTCGCGTCCGCACAGGGTGCAGCCAGCGCATGTGTCTGCAGTAGCGGGTGACGACAGGTCTGAGGGTGAGCTGTCCGGGTCGGATGGTGGTGAGGACTCGGGACAACAGGCCGCGATGGATTCCAGTCCTGCGGCTCGTGGACCCAGTCCAAGGCAGCCCAGTAAGTCGAATTCTTCAGCTACTATTTGTGCACTGTTACAAGATTTACTGGGAAAAGGTAGTGTTGGGGGTGGGTTAGTTGCGGGGGGGACTCCCGGGTGCTTTCCTCCCCGCCGAGACAGGTGGGGAAGGCCCAGGATTTATGGTCTGGGTTAAAAGATTTGGTCAGGCGGTTTGAAGCGGGCAGTGGCGACACGGCGTCGCCCACGGTGGCGTGAGTTCCACAAGGGGGTTCATCTCAGGCAGTTGTGTCGGGCGGGGTGCCGGTGGCAGCTCCATTAGCCTCTGGCGTACCTGCAGGTGGGGTGACAGGGACGGGGCAGGCCCCCCTTACCGGGGGAGGCTTCCGCGGCGGGCGGTCCAGATGCTGCGGGGGAGAAGAAGAAGGAGGCGGTCAGGCTGGCGGATGCCGCAAAAAAACGAGATGTATATTTGTTTTGAGGCGCCGTTGGGAGCTCATCTCAAAGCGGACGTCAGAGAGAAGCTCTGGAAGGGTGAGTATGTGGAGATCTTTACGTTGCTCCCCTTGGAAAAATTCAACCTGGATAGGGTAAAGCCTGAGGAGAGCAAGGAGGACGAGGAATAGCGCCGTTATCGTCTTATCCCCCGCACATTCACCAATTGGTTGCAAGCATTTGCGATCATGGCCTGTGTGATAGGGGAGAAGGCCCCGGAACATTGTTCTGGGCTGTTCATTTATTTGGTTGCCGTTAGCGAAGCATACCGGACGTATGGTGGTGTAGCTTGGTTGCGGTACGATGAGCAGTTCCGGCAAAGAGTGGCCATCAGACCAGGGCTGCGATGGGATCACAAGGACATCAACTTGTGGATGAGGCTGATGGCGGCGTCGCGGGCCTCCAATCAGTTTTTTCAGGGGGGGTCGGAAGTGCTGCAGCCTCAGGACAACCGACCGAAAAAAGATGGGGCTACTGCTGGCAGTTTAATGAGGGTACGTGTAAGTACGGTGCAAACTGTCGATTCAAGCACGTGTGTTCAGGTTGCGGGGGGAGCCATGCCTTTTCCAAATGCTTCAAGCGCAGCAAGGGCCGTTCCGGAGATTCTGCAGGTAAAGGGATCGACTCCAATTCGGGTGGGAAGGATGCTTCCCTTCCTCAATAGATATCCCGACAGCTTCACCAGTGTTTTTAAGATTCCTTGTGCGCCTTTTGCCATTCCCCCGGCGGCCAGGAACCTCCGGTCCGCCCTGCTGCACCCCTTGGTGGTTTCAGAGAATCTGGCTAAGGAAGTGCAGTTGGGGCGCATGGCTAGGCCGTTCACAGAGGTTCCCATGACGGATTTGGTGGTGTCTCCCTTGGGGGTTGTCCCCAAGAAGGAACCGAACAAATTTAGTTTGATTCACCACCTTTCCTTTCCCAAGGGTGAATCGGTGAATGACGCTATTGCGCCGAAGGATTGCACGGTATCGTACACTTCCTTTGACGCTGTGGTGGCATGGGTTCGCAGGTGTGGGCGTGGAGCGTTCTTGGCTAAGGCTGATATTGAATCGGCATTTCAGTTGCTCCCGGTACACCCGGACAGTTTTCGTTTCTTGGGCTGCACGTGGGATGGGGCTTACTATGTGGACCGATGTTTGCCCATGGGATGCTCCATCTCTTGCGCACTATTCGAGACTTTCAGCTCGTTCCTTGAATGGGTGGTCCGAGACGCGTCAGGGATCAGTTCGATCATCCAATCCTTTTGTTCTATGCGTCCTGGACTTGGGGGATCTTTTCTGATGCACCGGGATGGGTCGGCACTGTCTAAGTTTCAATTTATAGCGGTGTTCAAAAAATGTTTGTTGGCGGCGGGATATGACCCGAAGGGTTATGCCTCTCATTCCTTCCACATCGGGGCAGCCACAGAGGAGGCTCGGGCAGGCCTGACGGCGGACAGGGTGAAGCGGATTGGGCGGTGGGAGTCTGACAGGTTTAGGCTTTATATTCACCAAAATCTAATGCATGAGTAAGGGGCACTGGTTGGGGAGCTGTGTGCGGGCTGTGTGGTGGAAAAAAGTGGACATATTAAAAAATGGTTTTGTTTTATTTTCAATGTTTTGCAGGTGGTGAGCCCAGACTAGTTTGGATTCTGGGTCACTCGTACGTGTTCTGGGGGGCAAGACGGGCCAATGTTCGGCCCAATGGAAGGCAGTTGGGGATTCCTCTACGAGAAGCCCAGGTCCGTTGGATCGGGGTGCCAGGCATGGTATGGAGTGGGGTTATGCCAGAGGTACAGAGATTCGCATGCCGTGATAGGGCGCCAGATATCCTGGTTCTGCATGCGGGAGGTAATGACATGGGGGCCAGGTCTATGCACCAGCTGATCCGGGATATTAAGTATGATTTTTTATAGTTGCGCACTGCTTACCCGGGGATGATTGTTATTTGGTCAGATATGGTGGGCAGAACTGCTTGGCGTTGGGCTTGGTCGGTGGAAAAAGTAAACAAGGCCCGTGTTAAAATTAATAAGGAAGTGGGGAGATTTTTTGTACGGAATGGCCTTGTGGTGCGCCACAGGGGAATTGGAGGTGGACACCTGGTGGTATCTAAGGGGAGACGGGGTCCACCTAAATGCCGTTGGCATTGATCTTTGGGCCCTGGGGTTGCAGGAGGGAATTCAGCGGGCCCTGAGGGTGTGGAGGTGCACGCAAGGGTAAGGCTTTACCCCTTGCGAGCTGTGGCGGTGTTTTGGTTTCTGGAAGAGGAGGTAAAAGTGGAAGTTCTGGATAAAAAGGTTGTACCCATAGGTGATATGGGGTTATTGGGTACCTTCCGGTCAACAAGGGTTAACCAGGAAGGGGGAAAATGTTAGGGCACTGCGGACATGTGTACCGCCTCCGAGTCGGTGTCTTGCGACTGGATACCTAAGGGATATAGTTTGGTCCCAGTGTCCAAGTTGTGAGCTGTGGTCTCCAAGACCACCAGGGTATTGGAAAAGTGTTAAATGTTATTTAATGGTTATTTATTTTATGTATAAGAATTTGTTAAATAAAAAGGCCGTAAGGCCAATTTTACTCCACAACCTTGTCAGTCGTTATTGGTAAGAAGGGTATGTGGGGTGGGGGAAGGTATTTAGAGGGTAAGTCAGTGCGGAAGATCGGTCCTTAACATGTCAAGAGAGTCCCGGAGCAGAGAAAGAAGGAATGAGCAGAGGGACGGCATGACAGGTGGGACAGGCAGCAGCATAGCAAGGCTGTAGCACTTTAAGGAAAGGGGAGGGGTCCAGGGGGGCAGGGAGGAGTGTCAGCACAGTTCATGCAAGGAGGAAGTGACGTTTTTGTCATTCCTCATTACACACGAGGAAGAAGCTTCCCACCCACCCTCCCCATGTAGTAGGAAAGGGGGGGTTAGTGATAGTGGTGAATTTCAGTTTGTTGGTGGCGGTGTTTTGGTTTCTGGAAGAGGAGGTAAAAGTGGAAGTTCTGGATAAAAAGGTGGTACTCATAGGTGATATGGGGTTATTGGGTACCTTCCGGTCAACAAGGGTTAACCAGGAAGGGGGAAAATGTTAGGGCACTGCGGACATGTGTACCGCCTCCGAGTCAGTGCCTTGCGACTGGAGGCCTAAGGGATATAGTTTGGTCCCAGTGTCCAAGTTGTGAGCTGTGGTCTCCAAGACCACCAGGGTATTGGAAAAGTGTTAAATGTTATTTAATGGTTATTTATTTTATGTATAAGAATTTGTTAAATAAAAAGGCTGTAAGCCAATTTTACTCCACAACCTTGTCAGTCGTTATTGGTAAGAAGGGTATGTGGGGTGGGGGAAGGTATATAGAGGGTAAGTCAGTGCGGAAGATCAGTCCTTAACATGTCATGTAGCTGCTGACTTTAAATATATGGACACTTGCCTGTCCAGGAATCCCGCAATGTCCTCACCCAAGCCCATTCTCCAGTCGGCTTCGGGTGCAAGCGCCGGCATCTGTAGTAAGGGAAACAGGAAGGGAAGCCTTGCAGCTTCACAGCCTGTTTCCTACTGTGCATGCGCGAGTCGTACTGCGCCTTGTGAATTGTCCTGTAGTCTTCTGGGACCTGTGATGTGTCCCAGCAGACTGCGGGGGAAAGAGGAGGGGGGGTCAAACTTCCAGCTCCGTTTGCCGCAGCGATCTGAACCGTAAGTGGGAGCAGTTATCTGTCAAAACAGGTACCTAGCCCCTCTCCCCACCCAAGTGCCAAATGTGGCAGTGGAGTGGGGGAGGATGCATACACAGGGCCGTGGGAACAGGACAGGCAAAACAAGCAATTGCTTGGGGCCCCGAGCTGGCCTGGGGCCCCAGCCTAGTGTGCCTCCTGCCTGTCCTGGATTTCCGCCCTGAGCCGATCCGCGTATTGCGGCCATAGGAAAGGCAGCAGCTTCGGCCTAGCTCCAGAGCGGCGGCCATCTTGGTACACCCAGTGGCAGCGGCCGAGGTGAGTGGGGAGATGTGGACATTACAGGGGGGAGATGTGGACATTACAGTGGGGGAGATGTGGACATTACAGTGGGGGAGATGTGGACATTACAGTGGGGGAGATGTGGACATTACAGTGGGGGAGATGTGGACATTACAGGGGAGATGATGTGGATATTACAGTGCAGAGTCCCCCTGTTCATCCCACGGTCCCCCTGTCCATCCCATGGTCCCCCTGTCCATCCCACGGTCCCCCTGTCCATCCCACGGTCCCCCTGTCCATCCCACGGTCCCCCTGTCCATCCCACGGTCCCCCTGTCCTTCCCACGGTCCCCCTGTCCATCCCACGGTCCCCCTGTCCTTCCCACGGTCCCCCTGTTCTTCCCACGGTCCCCCTGTCCATCCCACGGTCCCCCTGTACATCCCACTGTCCATAAACAGTCCTAAACAGCATCTTAATGTTAATGTGAGTGTGTATGTGTTTTAATTATGTTGGATTATATGCAACAGCAGTATTTTTGCACTGTAAACCTTTTTTATTTATATAAAGTGTGGGTGAGCTTAAACTGTATTGCTATGCTGTGGTTCCTGTAGGCTTTGCGTGAGTGCGGGGGGCCTCCATGTCCATTTTGCTTGGGGCCCCCAAATTCCTTCAAACGGCCCTGTGCATACAAGTGGGGCTTTCCCTTTTGGGTGGAGCTCTGCTTTAACCACTTGACAACCGCTGCACGCCGATATACGTCGGAAGAATGGCAGCGGTGGGCAAATGAGCGTACCTGTATGTTAGGGTGACCAGACATCCCCGGTTACCAGGGACAGTCCCCAGATTGAGGACACTGTCCCCGGACCAAGTCTGTCCCCAGTTTTGTCCCCAGATTGGATTTGAACAGGGCCTGGGGCAATTTCAAAGACAGTCAGTGCAGAATAAAAAAAAAAAAAAAAAAATCTGAATTACACACCCCTGCTCCACCGCACCTACTAGCTTAGGGTTTTTTTTTTTAATATCTGTGCCCCTTTCTGATGATCATGTGCTGGTTGGAGCGGACGGAATATTTCTTCAGTTTCGGGTGCATTCCCTTTCAGCTCCGCTTGCATGTTCGTCTGCCTTGGCTCAAGTCCCTGCCAGCCGCCTGCCTGCTTATCTCCTTGCCTTCCCTGGCAGAGTGATCTTCCTCCGCTCCCCACCCAGTAGTAGCCGGGGCCCGGAGAGTAAGACTTGACAGGCTGTGAGATGGGCGGTGGGCGGCGGGCAGAGAGTCGCTGATTGCCAACATTACTAGTAAAAAAAAAAATATGTCCCCGGATTTCATTTTAAAAATCTGGTCACCTTACTGTACGTCCCCTTTAAGAAGCCGTGCAGCGGGCCCGCCGCGATCTCCATAACCGTGCCCGCGGGCCCGTGAACTCGATGTTCGCCGGCGGTCCGTGATAGTGTTATGGAGAGGCACAACGGGGAGATGCCTATGTAAACAAGGCATTTCCCTATTTTGCCTAGTGACAGGACAGTGATCTACTGCTAGAAATAAAAAGGAAAAATTTGCACTAGGTGCGTGATAATAGTGAAAATAATAGTGACAAAATAATAGATATCTTGCAGCTGGACACTATAACCCTGATATGGGGCCTAAAAAGGTACAGATACCGTATTTATCGGCATATAACACGCACTTTTTTCCCCTGAAAATCAGGGGAAAATCGTGGGTGCGTGTTATACGCCGATACTGACATCCCTGAGCTGTCTCCGCTGACTGTGAGCGGAGCGAGATACACATAGCCGAATGTACTCGGCTATACTCGGCTTTTCTCGGCTCCGCTCACAGTCACGCCCAGTCCCGCCATTGGACCTGTGTTATGTCCATCATAGGGCGGGACTCGGCGTGACTGTGAGCGGAGCCGAGAAAAGCCGAGTATAGCCGAGTACACTCGGCTATGTGTATCTCGGCAGCGGCTCCGCCCAGTCCCTGCGTTCTCGGCGGCGTCCGCACAGTCTCGGCGCCAATTTTAAAATGATGCACGGCGACACTGGGGCAAGGCTGCACGGCGACTCTGGGGCAAGGCTGCACGGTGACTCTGGGGCAAGGCTGCACGGCGACTCTGGGGCAAGGCTGAAATGGACTCTGGGGCAAGGCTGCAATGGACACTGACAAGGCTGCACTGTGACAAGGCTGCAATGGACACTGACAAGGCTGCACTGTGACAAGGCTGCAATGGACACTGACAAGGCTGCACTGTGACAAGGCTGCAATGGACACTGACAAGGCTGCACTGTGACAAGGCTGCAATGGACACTGACAAGGCTGCACTGTGACAAGGCTGCAATGGACACTGACAAGGCTGCACTGTGACAAGGCTGCAATGGACACTGACAAGGCTGCACTGTGACAAGGCTGCAATGGACACTGACAAGGCTGCACTGTGACAAGGCTGCAATGGACACTGACAAGGCTGCATTTAAATGTAAGTTATTTTTCCTTAAACTTCCCTGCTAAAAGTTTTTTTCCCTAAAATTTCCTCCTAAACTTGGGGTGCGTGTTATACGCCGGTGCGTGTTATACGCCGATAAATACGGTATATAAGAGTGCAGCGCTAGATAATAAACTCAATAGACATGAGAATTAATATATGTGTACTGTGATTTCTGAATAATCAAAAATAGGTACAAATGACTTATAACCTCAAAAATATGAAAATTGTGCTACTATTAGTCCACAAACAATTACTGTTTTCACAGTAAAACGTGTGTAGCGGGGGTCCCAAATCTAGGGGGTCCCATACCCAAATTTAGGGGCTGGTCTGAGCAGTAGTTAGGCTCAGACCGTTCTCATTTATAGGTTGTGCTATTTTATTCTGCATGTGGTATACTGGTGTAGCGGGGTCCTAAATTTAGGGGAAGTGTTTGAGTGGTAGTTATGCTCAAACACCCTAATTGTCAGGGTTCTTGTCAGCCATTTTGTCGGCAGGGAGAGTATCGGTGTACAGTTCCCTGTGGCCTTCAGGTGGCGCTGCCATAGTAGGCTAGGGTTGAACCGCTGATACAGTGCTGTCCCTTGTGTGTCCCCTCTCGGCAACCGCACAGTGGGCGTGGTCTACCTGCTGTGCATGCTGTGAGAGGATATAAAAGGGTCAGACACTGCCTGTTGGTTGTTCTCGTTTCCATCCCAGGATTGGGGGTGTGTTCCTGTCCACCCTGGGCACCTTTGGCCCAGGGGCAGAGGTCGGTGAATAAGTCCCAGGCACATTTAGCCCTGGGGCTGCAGCAAAGGCCTGGGCCCAGCACCTTCGGCTGGGGCCCACCAAGGATCGATGAATCTCAGGGTGCCGCCTTGCGAGGGGACCCGCATTTTAGATGAGGAGGCCGGGGGAGGAACCGTTCCGAAGGACTGGTGCGGAAGTCACAGTGAAGGAAGTGTCCCGGTAACTCTCTGGAGGGATGTCTTCTCCTTAACAAAGGCCAAGTTCACCAGGAACAGAAATTGCCGCTCCAGGCAGATAAAATTAGGAAAGTGCTTCTCTCAGGGACCAAGGGTGCCGGAAATGCACGTAGCAAATGAAGAAAATTAGTGAGGACAGCCGCACTCAAATCCAACGTATATTTATTCAGGCAAAAACGGGCACTACAAAAACCAGCATAACTCAGGACAGCTGACGCGTTTCACACCAGTTCAGTGTTTACTCAATGAGTAAACACTGAATTGGTGTGAAACGCGTCAGCTGTCCTGAGTTTTGCTGGTTTTTGTAGTGCCCGTTTTTGCCTGAATAAATATACGTTGGATTGGAGTGCGGCTGTTCTCACAAATTTTCTTCATTTGCCAAGTTCACCAAGTCTGTGGCAGAGACTTTTGCGGTTAGGTTAGTGCACCATGCTGGCTGCTAGTCCCAACCTAGGGAGACTATCCAGATGGGCAGAGTCTGCTTGAGAATCTGAGCAGTGAATTGTACTATGTTTGTGCCTGGATCTCCTCCACACCTTTAAGCTGTCCTGTTCTCACTCCACCCTTTCCTATCCGAGACTGTGTTTTGAGAAGAAAATAAACTCTACGTTGTAGTTGCAGCTGGTGTGGACCTTGAAGTTACTGGGGGACATAAAGACTTATCTTTATTCAACATAAAAGTGAGAACCATTCTCTGGCTTTGGCTGCGGAAGACCCACCAACAACACCGCTCAACCTCTTATTACAGGAGGGTACGGGCTTGTGGCACGGTGTGCCCTCTCTTCCTGCGAGGAGCCGAACAAGGCAGGTAAAGGGGGGGTCTGTGTGTTACACTGGTGTGCAGTTCCCTGTGGCCTGTAGGTGGCACTGTCATGACAGGTCAGGGTTGAATTATTAGTAATAGTGCTGTGCCTTGGGTGTCCTCTCTCGGCAGCGGTACAGTGGGCGTGGTTGCAATGCTGTGCCTGCTGGGAGAGGATACATAAGGGGCAGACGCCGCTTGTTCTGTTCTGGCGCTGGTTCCGAGAGGAGGGTGATTACAGCGTGGCCCTCCAGGCCATGGGGCCACGTGCGCCTCAGTCCCAGGCACCTTTAGCCCTGGGGCTGCAACTTCAGCCCTGGGCCCAGCACCTTTAGCTGGAGCCCACTTCTGGGAAGAGGAATCCCAGGGTGCCCCTTGCAAGAGGACCCGCTCTAAGAAGAGGAGGCCGGGGAAGAACCTTTCTGAAGGACCGGTGAGAGTTCACGGTGAAGGAAGGGGTCCGGTAACTTTCTGGAGGGATTCGTCTATCCGCCAAGCGCCTAGTAACGCAACAGTTGAGAGGTTCGGGGCATGATAGATTCCGTGGCAGGGAATCTCCCGATCGCATCTAAGTAGGGATGAGCTCGGTGTTCGAGTCGAACATAGGTTCGACTCGAACATCGGCTGTTCGCAGCGTTCGGCGAACAAAGAACGATTTGGGCCGTTCGCGCCAAATTCGAGTGACGCGAACGGCCCACAATACACTGCGCCATCGCAGTGTAATCCCGGCGCTGTGATTGGCCAAGCATGCACTGTGACCCTGCATGCTTGGCCAATCACAGCGCCGGCAGCGAGGAGAGCAATGATTGGCCACAGGCAGGATGCCTGTGGCCAATTATAGCTGAGGGGGTTTAGTACACGCCCCACACTATAAAAGGCCGCCAGCGTGGCGGCCTTGTGTAGTGTGTTCCGGAGCAGGGAAAGTGAAGGATAGGCAGGGACAGTGTCAAATCCATTCTTTGCTAAACCTTGTGTGTAGGGACAGAGAAGGATAGGCAGGGAGAGTGTCAGTGTCATATTCTTTGCTAAACCTTGTGTGTAGGGAGAGAGAAGGATAGGCAGGGAGAGTGTCAGTGTCATATACTTTGATAAACCTTGTGTGCAGGGAGAGAGAAGGATAGGCAGGGGACAGTGTCAGTGTCATATTCTTTGCTAAACCTTGTGTGCAGGGAGAGAGAAGGATAGGCAGGGATAGTGTCAGTGTCATATACTTTGATAAACCTTGTGTGCAGGGAGAGAGAAGGATAGGCAGGGGACAGTGTCAGTGTCATTGTTGCTAAGCCTCCTGCACATTATACACCTGAAGTTAGCCCGTATTGCTGCTTTTTCCTGGTGTGTTACACCAACAGGATTTTGCGGCACTTACAGCGGGCGGAGTGTGCCTCCTGACCATATTACACCTTAACTTAGCCTGTATTGCTGCTTTTTCCTGGTGTGTTACACCAACAGGATTTTGCAGCACTTACAGCGGGCAGAGTGTGCCTCCTGACCATATTACACCTGAACTTAGCCTGTATTGCTGCTTTTTCCTGGTGTGTTATAGACATGGGAGCTGTCAAAAAATTTGTTTTGTTTCGTTCTGTTCCGTTTCGTATTTAAAAAAATTCGTAATTCGTAATTTGTGTACGGAATTTAATTCGGATTTATACAAAATACGAATTTCGTGCGAATCGTTAATTTTGATAACGAATAGCGACACTCTATGAATAATAACGAATAATAACAAATGATTCGGAATTTCTGAAAGCCTTATTTTTAGTTGATTTATAATTCGTAATTTCGGTAGAGTACATTGTTTTCGTTGATTCTGGGCACAACTCCTACTTTCGTAACTTTTTTTTTTGTTTGTTGATTCGTAATTTTCCGTGTCTCTTACAATGGCGCTGCCTAACGTGCTTCGAATGGATTCGTAAATTTGTTACTTTTTCTTGTTTGTTGATTTGTAATTTTACGTGTCTCTTACAATGGCGCTGTCTAACGTGCTTCGAATGGATTCGTACATTCGTAACTTTTTTTTGGTTCGTTGATTCGTAAATTTACATGTCTGACAGTGGCGCTGCGTGCTTCGAATGGATTCATACTTTTCTAATACATTGCGGTTATTCGTAACTATTCGAAATCTCGATTTTTTTACTTTTGTTTTTGACATGTGGCACTGGCTATAGTCTCCGCCCCTGTATGTCATGGCACAGAGACAGAACGTCCCACCTGCTGCTCATGTACACTGCTCATAGCTCTCCCTCTCCCAGCAGCACTCTTGCTGCTTTTTTGGCCTTGTTTGCTGCTCATTTTTCCTTTAAAAGTTAGAAAAATATAGACAAAAAAAAATATGATTTTGATCGCAGCAAACCCACACCAAAATCACCAAATGTACAAAAAAAATAAGTAGATCAACAGAAAATATCAAAATATTAACTAAATGAAACAAGAAATAAAAAAAAGAAAATTATCTCTCAAAACCAACCAAAAAACTAATAAAACCAGAAACTAAACACTAACAGATGATACACTCGCACACTACAAGAGATATAAACTAAAATGAACAACGAAAATCAAAGGATTGCAAAGATATTCGCTCAGATGCACAGACAAATAATTGTGTGATCTGCTCCACTACACTAACTAACCCACAAAGGGAAGTCACATGATCGGGCCTGCCCTGTAGGCCTCAGCATCAGAAAAAAACCTCTGATTGGTCAACCAACAGTCACATGTTTCTGTAGTAAAGAAATTTGGACCGAAAACAAATTTGTTATTATTTGTAGAGTGTCGATATTCGTTATACTGAATCTCGAATTCATTCGAATCATTCGTTATATCCGCTATAATTTCTTTCATATTAGTTGAAATTCCTTATTTGGTAGTTTGGATTCGGATAATTTGGAGCCGAAATTCGTAAACGAAATTTCGTATTTCGTACAGAATTCGTATTCGTAAATATTCGTAATTCGGATTCGTAAAAATGTACGAATTTCGAAAAATTCGTACGAATTTCCGATTCGTACGAAACTAATCGCACATGTCTAGTGTGTTAATCCAACAGGATTTTGCGGCACTTACAGCGGGCGGAGTGTGCCTCCTGACCATATTACACCTGAACCATTAGAATGTCTGGAAGGCAAACAAGGAGAGGCAGACAGTCAGGAGCCAATAAAAGAGGGCAAGCAGGCTCTGTGTCTAGAGACAACAGTGCTGGTCGTGGACGCGGTGCATCGCCATCAGCACGTGGCCATGGGACACGCTTGTCCTTCTTTTCGGCAACTGGACGTGTTGAGCCGCATCATGCCGAAGACTTGGTAGAGTGGATGACCAAGCCCTCCTCATCCTCCTCATCCTCTCTCACCCAGGCTCAGGGTACTGGCAAAGCAGCTGCCAAAGCGTCCTCTTCCCTGGTATCAATGTCATCATCAGTCACTCCTTCCCTAGACCAACCATGTCCTCCTGAGGAGTCCCCCGAACTGTTTGAGCACAGTGTTGGGTACATGCTCCAGGAGAATGCCCAGCGTTTCGAAGGGTCTGATGATGATACCCAGCTAGAGGAAGGCAGTAGCGTGAGAGCAGAGAGAGGGGATGCTCAAGAAGGACACCAATCTGGCAGTCATGTTCCAGCAGCTGCAGCATACTGCCAGATTGGCTCCAGTGATGAGGAGGGAGGGGATGATGAGGTCACTGACTACACGTGGGTGCCTATTAGGAGAGAGGAGGAGGAGGAGGATGATGGGGAGGCACATCTCCAACGAGGCAGGATGCCCTCGGGGGGCAAGCGTAAGGGCAGCACACCGACGGAATCACACCGCAGAGCTCTGCCTGTGCAGGGCGCTGCCTCTGCCCGTTATTCAAAAAGTTCTTTGGTGTGGGACTTTTTCGAGTCGAGTGCATCAGATCGCACAGCTGCTGTTTGCAACATATGTCTCAAGCGTATATCGCGTGGCCAAAACATCACCCGCTTGGGCACCACATGCTTGACCAGACATATGTTGACCTGCCATGCAGCTCGTTGGCAAGCCTACCTTAAAGACCCACACCAAAGAACAAAGCGGACCTCTTCTTGCACCGCATCAGCTGGGATCTCCAACCCCACTATACCTTCAGTCCTCTCTGAAACCTGCTCTGAGAGGAATGAAGGTGTAGAATTAGGTGTGTCACAGCCAAGTACTTGCGGGCACTCTGCTAGCAGTACACCGACGTCCGATTCTAGCAGGCAAATTTCCCTGCCCCAGCTGCTGGACCGTCGAAAGAAGTTCACTCCCAGCCATCCACATGCCCAGCGGTTGAATGCTAGCTTGGCTAAATTGCTAGCGCTTCAACTGCTGCCTTTTCAGTTGGTAGACTCGGCCCCCTTCCGTGAGTTTGTGCAATGTGCGGTTCCTCAGTGGCAGGTTCCCAAACGCCACTTTTTCTCATGGAAGGCGATTCCGGCTCTCTACTGGCATGTGGAAGGCAATGTCTTGGCCTCGCTGGACAGGGCGGTCAGTGGTAAGGTGCATATTACCGCTGACTCGTGGTCCAGCAGGCATGGACAGGGACGTTACCTTTCTTTCACGGCCCATTGGGTCACTCTTTTGGCAGCTGGGAAGGATGCAGGACAAGGTGCAGTAGTGTTGGAGGTTGTTCCACCGCCACGCCTCCAAAATGCTACTACTGGTTGTGACACACCTCTGTCCTCCACCCCCTCCTCTTCTTCTTCCTCCGTGGCCTCTTCCTGTGCTTTGTCCTCGGAACCAGCGGTGCTCCGTAGGCGTTCAAGGGGCTACGCAAGTACGCAGGCAAAAAGATGCCATGCCGTGCTTGCGCTGGTGTGTTTGGGGGACAGGAGCCACACTGGGGCAGAGGTTCTGTCTGCTCTGCAGGGGTAGGCCGAGAGGTGGTTCATGCCATGCCAGCTTAAGCCAGGAATGGTAGTTTGCGACAATGGCACCAACCTCCTCTCTGCTCTCCGACAGGGACAACTGACCCATGTGCCCTGTGTGGCTCACGTCCTTAACCTGGTGGGTGGTGCAGCGGTTCTTGGGCAGGTACCCGGGCTTACAGGATGTTCTGAGGCAGGCCAGGAAAGTCTGTGTGCATTTCCGCAGATCTTATAATGCCAGTGCTCGCCTGGCTGAGCTGCAAAAGGAGTTGAACCTGCCCAAGAACCGCCTTATATGTGACATGCCCACCAGGTGGAACTCAACGTTGGCCATGCTGCAGCGGCTGCACACGCAGCAGAGGGCCATCAATGAGTACCTGTGCGACTACGGCACCAGGACAGGGTCAGGGGAGCTCGGGTTTTTTTCACCACGCCAGTGGGGCATGATCAGGGATGCATGCACTGTCCTGGCACCATTTGAGGAGGCCACGAAGATGGTGAGCAGTGACAGTGCATGCATCAGTGACACTGTACCTCTTGTCCACCTGTTGGAACATACGCTGCGTGGAATAATGGACAGGGCACTTGAGGCAGAACAGAGGCAGGAAGAGGAGGACTTCCTTGCCTCTCAAGGCCCCCTTTACCCAGTTTTCCTTCTGTCCCACCCATTGCACAGGAAGAAGAGGAGGAGGAGGAGGATTGTGTCAGCATGGAGGTGGAGCCTGGCACTCAGCATCATCAGCAGCAGTCTTTTAGGGATGATTTACAGTCCCAAGAAACCAGTGGACTTGTACGTAGCTGGGAGGAGGTGGCTGCGGATCATGTCGTCCTTAGTGACCCAGAGGACTCCGGACCGAATGCCTCAGCTAACCTACGCTGCATGGCCTCCCTGATCCTGCAAAGTCTGCGGAAGGATCCTCGTATTCTTCGGATCAAGGAGAGGGACCATTACTGGCTGGCCACTCTCCTTGATCCACGGTACAAGGGTAAGGTTGCGGACCTTATCTTACCGTCGCAGAGGGAGCAGAGGATGAGACAACTCCGGGAGGCCTTGCACAAAGGTCTGTGCAACGCGTTCCCAGAGACTGGGAGGTTACAAACTCCTGGTCCTGGACAACGAGTTGCCGAGGCTTCGGTCAGTCAAAGAAGGAGCGGTGGGGAAGGTGGCCGTCTGACCGATGCGTTCAGACAATTCTTTAGTCCGCAGCCCCAAGGTATGATTGGTTCCAGCAACCATCGCCAGCGTCTGATATACATGGTGCAGGAATACCTAGGGGCAAGGTCAGACTTGGACACCTTCCCCACCGAAAATCCTCTGGCTTACTGGCTCTTGAGGATGGATCACTGGCCAGAGCTTGCACAGTATGCAATTGAGCTACTGGCCTGTCCTGCAGCCAGCGTTCTTTCAGAACGCACACTCAGTGCTGCTGGAGGATTTGTCACGGATCACTGGGTGCGCCTGTCCACTGACTCTGTTGATCGACTGACCTTCATAAAGATGAACCAGTCTTGGATCACCACCAGCTACCAAACACCTGAAGCTGATATAACAGACTAATTTATTTTCAAATGTCACATCCCTTCAAGACTGATGCTGATGCTGAGAGACTGTCCTGTTATGTTGACTGACTATCCTCCTCCTCCTCAATGATCCGATTGATGATGATAGCTTGGAAGAACATTTTTGTTTTTGGGTGCCGCCAGCAGTGGCTAAGGCCCAATTTTTCAGCCCCTGTTTAACAGGGGCATGTAATTACAATTTTTTATGCAATGCTTTGCAGCAGGGCTCATTCCTGCACTCCAACTAGAGTATCTGGGAGACGTTGCAGTGTCGTGGCACCAGCACCAGTGCCTAAGGCCCAATTTTTCAGCCCCTGTTTAACAGGGGCGTGTAATTACAATTTTTGATGCAATACTTTGCAACAGGGCTCATTGCTGTGCTCCAAGTACAGTATCTGTGAGGGGTTGCAGTGTTGTGGCACCAGTGCCTAAGGCCCAATTTTTCTGCCCCTGTTTAACAGGGGCATGTAATTACAATTCTTGATCTAATAATTCACAGCAGGGCCCATTCCTGCACCCACCAAGACTAACTGTGAGGCCTTACAGTGTTGTGTCAACACCACCACCACCACCACCACCAAAGGCCCAATTTTTCAGCCCCTGTTTAACAGGAGCATGCAATTACAATTCTTGATCTAATAATTTCACAGCAGGGCCCATTCATGCGCCCACCAAAAGTAACTGTGAGGGCTCACAGTGTTGTGGCAACACCAACATGTAAGGGGCAAATTTCAGCTGAGTATATACGGCAGGCCCCTACTTTCAAACATCCAACTTACAAACGACTCCTCCTTGCAAACGGAAGGATACAACAGGAAGTGAGAGGAAATCTACCCCTAGGAAGGCAAATTCTCTCCTGTAAGAGTTAATATGGGAAAAAAAGTGTCTCCTCTCCACTGATGCTTTATCACCAATTCTTGTTCCAATAAAAACCCCAAATTTTCAAAAAACATTTGTCATTAGGAAGGAAAGTGAGGTGAACTGTTCTGAACAGGTGCACACTGCACAGACAGCAAAACAAATGTTACAGGGGTGATACCCTTCCCTATGTTTTCCAAAAAGCTTAAAAATAATTTTTTTGGCTGGAGCTACACTTAAACAATGTACCTGCTCAAAATTACAAACAGATTCTACATAAGAACAAACCTACAGTCCCTGTCTTGTATGCACCGCCTGTATACGGCTGTTCAGAGTATATAGGGCCTTTTTTATTTTGTGTGCGGGGTTCCCCTTAATTATCCATACAAGACCCAAAGGGGCTGGTAATGGGCTGGGGTAGGGGGGGGGGGCTGTGATGGGGTAGCTATGCCATTTTTCTTAAAGATTTTCATCCATATTACCGGGACCAGACATTACATTAAAGCCGCAAGCAGTTTTAAATGGCTTTTTTTCCTTTAGAAATGCTATTTTGTGCAGGGACAGTTCTAAACACGGGAAACACGTGGCACTTCACAGGCATACTTTAGACACCCCCCAGGTACGATATTTAAAGGAATATTTGACTTTTTCTTTCACTTTATGCATCATTAAAATGACTGCTCCCGAAAAACGGCCGTTTTTAAAACTTTTTTTTGGATTGATACATGTCCCCTGGTGCAGAACCCGGGTTCCCAAACCCTTTTTAGGACAATAACATGCATATTAGTCGTTATAAATAGCACTTTAGATTTCGAACGTTCGCATCCATTGTATTTAATAGGGTTCTAAAGTTCGTACGAACTTTCGGTCCGTTCGCGGGTTCTGTTGCGAACCGAACCCGGGGGTGTTCGGCTCATCACTACATCTAAGTAAAGAACCTAATTAAGCATCCGAGCATCACTCTGGCTGCTAGGATCCGCTTTTGCTGGAGACTATCCGGGTGAGCTGAACCCACTTAGGTCCAGGCACAAGCAAATATCACAATCACCACTCTGTTCTTATCTCCCAAAACCTTGCTGTCCTGTCTCCTATCCACCCTTTCCTATCAGCTGACTTTTGAAGTAAAATAAACTCAACGTTGGAGTTTAGAGTGGTGTGGACATTGGAATCACTTGGGGAAAAACAGAGACTTGTCCCTATTTCCTAGGAGATGAGAACCAACTGATGGAGAACCTAGCTGTGGGACCCGTATAAATGACACCACTCAACCTCTTCAAACAGGAGGATACGGGCATATAGTACGGTGTGCCCTTTTCCTACAAGTGAGCCAAAGGTAGGGAAAAAGGGTCTGTGTGCTAGACGTGCATAAAAGATGAAGAAAAAAACAAACAAAAAAAGTTCATAAGTGTAGATATCCAGTAGATATTTTCCAGTGTAGAGACATGGATATAATCATTCAAGTGTTGTACTACCCGCAACCTTAGGTAAAATTGGAGGCTTACCACAAAGCCTGCGACCGCCCTTATTCAGGTGGGTCAGACAAGGTTCAGAAGATTGATGGGATCCACACTGGAACTTTGGGAGCTTCCTCCACAGATAATCCGCTGACCAGATCAATAAAACACTTCCAAGGGGCAATCCATTCACATCAATGACCATTAAGGAGAACCCGCCACCCCCATTAAAAAGAGACAGAAGTGGATGGGAAGGCCAACCTATACACATGTACCGCCAAGGATCATACCACAACCAAGCATCAATACACAGTGAGCTGTCATACGGAGCAGTGATCAATGTCATGTCACTGGTAGCCCAGGCCCCACCCAGTTAGAATCACTCCCTAGGACACTTAACCCCTTCCCTGCCAGTGTCATTTACACAGTAATCAGTGCATTTTATAGCACTGATCGCTGTATAAATGACAATGGTCCCAAAATAGCATCAAAAGTGTCCGATGTGTCCGCCATAATGTCGCAGTCACGATAAAAATCGCGAATCAACGCCATTACTAGTAAAAAAATAATTATTCATAAAAATGCCATAAATCTATCTCCAATTTTGTAGACGCTATAACTTTTGTGCAAACCAATCAATATACGCTTATTGCGATTTTTTTTTTTTTTTTTACCAATAATATTTAGAAGAATACATATCGGCCTAAAGTGAGTAAAAAATTAGTTTTTTATATATTTTTTGGGGATATTTATTATAGCAAAAAGTAAAAAATATTGCTTTTTTTTAAAATTGCCGCTCTTTTTTTTGTTTATAGCGCAAAAAATAAAAACTGCAGAGGTGATCAAATACCACCAAAAGAAAGCTCTATTTTTGCGAAAAAAGAACGTCAATTTTGTTTGGGAGCCACGTTGCATGACCGATCAATTGTCAGTTAAAGCGACGCAGTGCCGAATCACAAAAAGTGATCTGGTCTTTGGGCAGCCAAATCCACCGGGGCTGAAGTGGTTAAAGAGCTTCATAAAGGGCTATTTCTAAGTTTGGCATTTTTACATAGTTACATTGGTAAAGCTTGAACCAATGTGATCATGCGTGTAATATACTGTACCTGTGCCCCCCCCCCCCCCCGGAAGCTGGAAGCCATTGTTGTAAACTTTGCTAGTCCTGTGATCTCCACTAGCTTCCAGGTCCCATGCCGAGCACCTGCCCTGCTGCATTGCGAACACAAGAGTTCACCAGCTCGGCATGGGCACCATTCATAGTTACATAGTAGGTAAGGCTGAAAAAAGACAAGAGTCCATCCAGTTCAACCTGTGTAGGTGTACGTGTGTCAGTGTCTATAATAATTTCCCACATCCCTGTATGTTGTGTTTTTTAAGATATACATCCAAAAGTCTTTTAAAAATATCCATACTCTCCGCAGCCACCACCAATTGTGGGAGAGAGTTCCACATCCTTATTGCCCTGACAGTGAAGAATCCCCAAGCAGTTTAAAGTTAAACTGCTTCTCCTCCAGTCTCAATGTGTGGCCATGTGTCCTCTTACACTCCCTGGGACTGAATAGCTTTTTTCCTATGCTGGGATCCCCATTGAGATATTTGTATATCGCTATCATGTCCCCTCTCAATCGTCGCATCTCCAGCGAGAATAGATTTAATGTTTGCAGCCGTTCCTCGTAATTGAGGTCTTCCAGTCTTCTTATTAGTTTTGTTGCCCTTCTTTGGACTCTTTCCAGCTCCAGCACATCCCTTCTGAGCAGGGGAGTTGCTAGGTAGAGATGTCCCGAACTATTCGCCGGCGAATAGTTTCCGGCGAACATAGCTCGTTCGCGTTCACCGCGGCGGGCGAACATATGCGATGTTCGGTCCGCCCCCTATTCGTCATCATTGAGCAAACTTTGACCCTGTACCAGGGGCATACCTAGAGCATTTGGCACCCAGGGCGGATCCTATATATGGCACCCCCCCCCCACCTTAAAATGTAAAAACACCCCATTGTGCCCCGGCATACCTCTGTATCCTTCAATATCTCTTTGTCACTACTGTGTATCCCCTCTCCACAACTGCACCTCTTGACCCCTTTACATTACACTGCACCTTGCACCTCTGGACCCCTTTACATTACACTGCACCCTACACCACTGGACCCCTTTACATTACACAGCAATCTGGACCCCTTTACATTACACAGCACTATACACCTCTGGACCCCTTTACATTACACAGCACCTTGCATCTCTGGACCCCTTTACATTACACTGCACCCTACACCACTGGACCCCTTTACATTACACAGCAATCTGGACCCCTTTACATTACACAGCACTATACACCTCTGGACCCCTTTACATTACACAGCACCTTGCATCTCTGGACCCCTTTACATTACACTGCACCCTACACCACTGGACCCCTTTACATTACACAGCACTCTGGACCCCTTTATATTACACAGCACCTTGCACCTCTGGACCCCTTTACATTACACAGCACCCTGCACCTAAGGATCTCTTTGCATTACACAGCACCCTACACCTATGGACCCCTTTACATTACACAGCACCTTGCACCTCTGGACCCTTTTACATTACACTGCACCTTGCACCTCTGGACCCCTTTACATGAAACAGCACCCTGCACCTCTGGACCCCTTTACATGAAACAGCACCCTGCACCTCTGGACCCCTTTACATGAAACAGCACCTTGCATCTCTGGACCCCTTTACATGAAACAGCACCCTACACCTATGAACCCTTTTACATTAAACTGCACCTTGCATCTCTGGACCCCTTTACATTACACAGCACCCTGCACCTCTAGACCCCCTTACATTACACAGCACTCTGGACCCCTTTACATTACACAGCACTATACACCTCTGGACCCCTTTACATTACACAGCACCTTGCATCTCTGGACCCCTTTACATTACACAGCACCTTGCATCTCTGTACCCCTTTACATTACACAGCACCCTGCACCTAAGGATCTCTTTGCATTACACAGCACCCTACACCTATGGACCCCTTTACATTACACAGCACCTTGCATCTCTGGACCCCTTTACATTACACAGCACCCTGCACCTAAGGATCTCTTTACATTACACAGCACCCTACACCTCTGGACCCCTTTACATTACACAGCACTCTGGACCCCTTTACATTACACAGTACTCTGGACCCCTTTACATTACACAGCACCCTACACCTCTGGGCCCCTTTACATTACACAGCACCTTGCACCTAAGGACCTCTTTACATTACACAGCACCCTGCACCTCTGAACCCCTTTACATGAAACAGCACCCTACACTCTGGACCCCTTTACATGACACAGCACCCTACACCTCTGCACCCCTTTTCATTACACAGCACCTTGCACCTCTGGACCCCTTTACATTACACAGCACCCTGCACCTCTAAACCCCTTTACATTATACAGCACCATGCACCCCTTTACATTACACAGCCCCCCACAGACACCCTCCTACAGTGCAGACCCCCTTCCCCCTACAGTGCAGACCTCCCACAGTGCAGACCCCCACAGTACAGGCACCCCTACAGTGCAGACCCCCCAGTACAGACACCCCTACAGTGCAGACCCCCCCAGTACAGACACCCCTACAGTGCAGACCCCCGCCCCCCCCCCCCACAGTAGACACCCCTACAGTGCAGACCCCCCACAGTACAGACACCCCTACAGTGCAGACCCCCACCCCCCCCACAGTACAGACGCCTACAGTGCAGACCCCCCCACAGTACAGACCCCCCTACAGTGCAGACCCCCCTACAGTACAGAGACCCCTACAGTGCAGACCCCCACAGTACAGAGACCCCTACAGAGCAGACCCCCACAGTACAGAGACCCCTACAGTGCAGACCCCCACAGTACAGAGACCCCTACAGAGCAGACCCCCACAGTACAGAGACACCTACAGTGCAGACCCCCCACAGTACAGAGACCCCTAAAGTACAGAGACCCCTAAAGTACAGAGACCCCCACAGTACAGAGACCCCTAAAGTACAGAGACCCCCACAGTACAGAGACCCCTACAGTGCAGACCCCCAAAGTACAGAGGCCCCTACAGTGCAGACCCCCACAGTACAGAGACCCCTACAGTGCAGACCCCCACAGTACAGAGACCCCTACAGTGCAGACCCCCACAGTACAGAGACCCCTACAGAGAAGACCCCCACAGTACAGAGACCCCTACAGTGCAGACCCCCACAGTACAGACACCCCTACAATGCAGCCCCATGTACCTCAGTCAGATAAGCGCGGGACATGCACAGAACTGGTCAGGTGACGAGTCCAGTCCCCTCCCCCCTGTGTAGGGAGGAGGAGGGGGAGGCGGCTTCACTGAGCACTCTGCTCGGCTGAACAGAACCGCTCAGCCGCGGTCATGAGAGAAGGGGATCTCTGGGGGTCCCGGGTGTCACTCGGCTCGCACCCCCCTCCCCCTCCACTACAGGCTCTTCCTGTCCGCTGCGGCTTAAACCCACCCGCCCCGCTGTCTTTACTGCAGCTGCGGAGGGGGGGGCGCCAGCCTGACACCCCCCCCCAGTGTGTGTCACCCGTGGCGGCCCGCCCCCCCGCCCCCCACTTAGTACGCCTCTGCCCTGTACCTCACAGTCAGCAGACAAATTCCAGCCAATCAGCAGCATACCCTCCCTCCCAGACCCTCCCACCTCCTGGACAGCATCCATTTTAGATTCATTCGGAAGCTGCAGTCTTAGTGAGAGGAGGGACAGTGTAGCTGCTGCTGATTTAATAGGGAAATCTATAGCTAGGCCAGTGTATTCAGTGTCCACTCCAGTCCTGAAAGACTCATCTGATCTCTGCTGTAAGGACAGCATCCTGACAGCACCCCAAAAAGCACTTTTTAGGGCTAGTATGTCAGTCTGCTTTTTTTTTTTTTTTCCTCTGTAATCCAATTGCAGTTGCCTGCCAGCGTGAGTGTATTCAGTGTCCACTCCAGTCCTGAAAGACTCATCTGATCTCTGCTGTAAGGACAGCGTCCTGACAGCACCCCAAAAAAGCACTTTTTAGGGCTAGTACATCAGTCTGCTTTTTTTTTTCTTCCTCTAATCTAATTGCAGTTGCCTGCCAGCGTGTGTGTGTCAGGCTCACAGCGTATACTGTGCCCACTTGCCCAGTGCCACCACTCATATATCTTGTGTCACAGTAGATTACATAAAAAAAAAAAAACAATTTTGACTACAATAGAATAGCAGTCAGTTGCCTGCCAGCGTGTGTGTCAGGCCTACAGCGTCTACTCTGCCAACTTCTGGCAGTGCACAGTGCCACTCATATCTGGTGTCACAGTAGCTTGCACGCATAGTACAACTAAACTAATCTAAAAAAATGACAGGCAGAGGCAGGCCACCCCGCAGGGGCCGTCGTGGTCGTGGTGCTGTGATTCCCTTTGGCCCTAGAATAATGCCCACTGTTCAGAGGCCACGTACCCTGAACTCGAAAAGTTCTGAGGACATAGTTGACTGGCTAACACAGGACACCCAATCTTCTACAGCTTCCGCTCGGAACCTTGACGCACCATCCTCCTCCAGCTCAGCTTCGGGCACCTCTCAAGTTAACACTCGCCCGCCTGCCGTCACCACCAACACTAGCACCACAGCTGCTTCACTTGATCTGTCAGAGGAGTTAATTACACATGAGTTGGAAGAAATGACTGATGTGCAACCATTATTGCCAGAGGATGTAGATAAAAGGGATATGTCTCAGTCAGGCAGCATTACACACATGGACGTACGGTGTGATGATGATGATGTTGTACCCGCTGCTGCTTCCTTTGCTGAGTTGTCAGATACAAGTGAAGCGGTTGATGATGACGATGTGTCCGTGGATGTCACATGGGTGCCTGCTCAAAGACGAGAAGAACAGGGGGAAAGTTCAGATGGGGAGACAGAGAGGAGGAGGAGACGAGTTGGAAGCAGGGGGAGGTCGTCGCAAGGAGCTAGTGGCACAGTCAGACAGCATGTATCGGCACCCGGGGTCAGCCAGACAGCACGCCAATCAACGCATGCTGTTGCCACCACCAGAATGCCGTCATTGCAAAGCTCAGCAGTGTGGCATTTTTTTGTGTGTCTGCCTCTGATAACAGCGATGCCATTTGCAACCTGTGTCAAAATAAACTGAGTCGTGGGAAATTCAACACCCACCTAGGTAAAACTGTTTTGCGAAGGCACATGATCGCACATCACAAACGCCTATGGGATCAACACATGATGACGAGTACAAGCAGCACACAAGCTCAATGCCACCATCCTCCTCCTGGTCCAGCATCTTCAGCCACGTCAACCACTGCTGTCCTCCTTGCCCCCTCTCAACCATCCGCCACTCCGTCTCTCGCCTTGAGCAGTTCCTGCTCATCTGCCCACAGTCAGGTGTCTGTCAAGGACATGTTTGAGCGTAAGAAGCCAATGTCACAGAGTCACCTCCTTGCCCGGCGTCTGACAGCTGGCTTGTCGGAACTCTTAGCCCGCCAGCTTTTACCATACAAGCTGGTGGAGTCTGAGGCCTTCAAAAAATTTGTAGCTATTGGGACACCGCAGTGAAAGGTACCCGGCCAAAATTTATTTTCACAAAAGGCAATCCCCAACCTGTACTCTATTGTGCAAAAGGAAGTCATGGCATGTCTGGCACACAGTGTTGGGGCAAGGGTCCATCTGACCACTGATACTTGGTCTGCAAAGCACGGTCAGGGCAGGTATATTACCTACACTGCGCATTGGGTAAACCTGCTGACGGCTCTCTTCTGCTGCTGCGTCTTGCTCCACATCAACTGCACCCCCCAGCTCCCCAGGGGCTATTCCACATCCTGGATATGAAAGTGTCACGCCGTCTTGGGGTTGACTTGCCTGAAAGCAGAGAGTCACACCGGACCAGGACTCCTGTCTGCCCTGAATGCACAGGTGGATCAGTGGCTGACTCCGCACCAACTGGAGATGGGCAAAGTGGTGTGTGACAATGGAAGCAATTTGTAAGCGGCATTGGATTTGGGCAAGTTGACACATGTGCCGTGCATGGCACATGTGTTGAATCGGATTGTACAATGCTTTGTGCATAAGTACCCAGACTTACAGGACGTCCTCAAGCAGGCCAGGAAGGTGTGTGGCCATTTCAGGCGTTCCTACACGGCCATGGCGCACTTTTCAGATATCCAGCGGCGAAACAACATGCCAGTGAGGCGCTTGATTTGCGACAGCCCGACACGTTGGAATTCAACACTCCTAAAGTTTGACCGCCTGCTCCAACAAGAAAAAGCCATCAACAAATATTTGTATGACCGGGGTGCTAGGACAGCCTCTGCGCAGCTGGGAATTTTTTTGCCACGTTACTGGACGCTCATGCGCAATGCCTGTAGGCTCATGCGTCCTTTTGAGGAGGTGACAAACCTAGTCAGTCGCACTGAAGGCACCATCAGCGACATCATCCCATTTGTTTTCTTCCTGGAGCGTGCCCTGCGAAGAGTGCTGGATCAGGCCGTAGATGATCAGGAAGAGGAAGAGTTGTGGTCACCATCACCACCAGAAACAGCCTTATCAGCATCGCTTGCTGGACCTGCGGCAACGCTGGAAGAGGAGTCTGAGGAAGAGGAGTCAGAGGAGGAATGTGGTTTTGAGGAGGAGGAGGGAGACCAACCACAGCAGGCATCCCAGGGTGCTCGTTGTCACCTATCTTGTACCCGTGGTGTTGTACGTGGCTGGGGGGGAAGAACAGACCTTCAGTGAGAACAGTGAGGACGAGGAACGGGACATGAGTAGCTCGGCATCCAACCTTGTGCAAATGGGGTCTTTCATGCTGTCGTGCCTGTTGAGGGACCCTCGTATAAAAAGGCTGAAGGAGAATGACCTGTACTGGGTGGCCATGCTACTAGACCCCCGGTATAAGCAGAAAGTGCCTGAAATGTTTCCGAATTACCGGAAGTCTGAAAGGATGCAGCAGTTCCAAAATAAATTAAAAAGTATACTTTACACAGCGTATAAGGGTGATGTCACAGCACAACGGGAATCTAACAGGGGAAGAGGTGAAAGTAATCCTCCTCCTACCACGACCACGCCGGCAAGGACAGGACGCTTTACAGACGTGTTGTTGATGGAGGACATGCAGAGCTTTTTAAGTCCTACGCATCGCCACAGCCCTTCGGGGTCCACCCTCAGAGAACGACTCGACCGACAGGTAGCAGACTACCTCGCCTTAACTACAGATATCAACACTCTGAGGAGCGATTAACCCCTTGACTACTGGGTGTGCAGGCTTGACCTGTGGCCTGAGCTATCCCAATTTGCAATAGAACTTCTGGCCTGCCCCGCTTCAAGTGTCCTTTTAGAAAGGACCTTCAGTGCAGCAGGAGGTATTGTCACTGAGAAGAGAAGTCGTCTAGGTGAAAAAAGTCTAGATTACCTCACCTTTATTAAGATGAATGAGGCATGGATCCCGAAGGGACTGACAGTGGGTGATACATTTGACTAAAAAAGGCCTGATGAGATGAGCTGCCTTGGGCTAAAAATGGTCCACACGCTGCTGTATTTTATCTCTGCATGCCGGATGACTTGCGTGACTTATCTGCCACCAACTAGGGTTCAAGCCTGTCAGGTCACCTGTGGCCAGATGACAGATGCACACCGTAGGAGGACAGGAGTGCACCACAAGATAGTGAACCCTATAGCTGACTGCTGCGGATAGGAAACTGGGTGGTTGTGGAAAGTGGGACCAGAGGAGCACAACCGGAATCCACTGGAAGCTAGAGCCTAGATTCCCTAGGGCGCGGAGTCTAAGACCCAGCAGGTCTTCACCAGAGCCTCTAGTGGTGAGGATGTTGCGCTGCAGCTAGGTCCAGGTCGCGGCCCCTAGAGTCTCCTAGCTCACGCCTCGTAGGGTAAGGGGGAAAGAGGGGAAGCAGCAGCACAGGATACAAGAATAGCAAAGGACAAGCCGAAGGTCAAGGGTCACAAGCAGACAAGGATAAACAAAGGACAAGCCGAAGGTCAAGGGTCACAAGCAGACAGGGATAGTTAGGAACAAGCCAATATTGTAACAGAGAGACAGACATAGCACACGGCAGGCAGGAACCCAAACACATAATGCTTAACAAACGCGTTGATCAGCAAAGCAGGCTTGCAGTGCACAGGTTAATATAGTGTTCTGTGATAGGGCCTGGGGTGGAGTCAAGCCAGGGGAAGGGGTCTGGCCTCTAAGATGAACACATGAGGAGGAAAGGTAAGATGGCAGACAGACATTAGTGCATATCCATGACAAAGCCGCAATGTTTTAGGGCACTTTCTGCCTGGAAAACATACATTTTTCTGGCCGCTGCTACAGTAACAAAACAAAACAAAACAAAAAAGCACATACATGTGTCAATTCCCCTTCGTGATCGTTACCTTGTTGTGGTGAAGGGGCTTGCGTATCACAATGAAGCGACCACCTCTATGAGTGTGTTGGCAATGGCAATGTTGGCACACCCCAGATGATAAGGTAGTTTCTTCATTGTGAGCAGACCAAAAGCGATCGGCTGGATAATTTTGCATAGAAAAAACATTAATTTTCTTTGTGATCATCTAAGGTGATCATTAAAGCCTTGCGGTTGTGCAAATGGACTGTTTGCGGTTGTTTGCGGTGCGTTAAACGGGGAGTTTGGTCTGTCAGAGTTTGGTCTGTCACTGTGAAGCGGGCGTAACCCTTACACTACCTGATCGATACAACATCATACCTGATGTTTTAAAGCACGTTATTCCAAACAATTTAGGAATGTTAGGTGATTTATGCCCTTTATGGATTAAAACCCGACTCTGCGTCAACTACGTCATTTTCCATGGGAGTTTTGCCATGGATCCAGGGCCGGTCCTAGGCGGGTGCCTGGGGTGCAGTTCACCCAGGCGCCACAGAGATGGGGGCGCTCAAGCGCCAGAGTGCTCCCCTCCCTCCTCTCCTTGTTGGTGTCCGAGCCGAGGCTGCTCCCTCCGCCAGTCACCGCCGCGGCGCTGCCGCTGTATTTCCTGCCCTAGTCCGCCCCCCCCCTCCTCCTGTCAGAGCAGATCGAGCGTCTGTCTCTGTTCGGAGAGAGACCGCGCTGTGACATTGTTGGGGGGGGGGGGGGCGGGGCGGTCCGTGCCGTGCAGTTCCCGTCATGTGAGAGGATTCTGACATCTGACCCCATTCCTGCTCGTGTCTTCTGTTGCTGTGCAGTGTCGATGTGATCCTCTCCTGTCTGAGTGTCACTGCCCAGTGCCTCTGCCTCTGTACAGACCGGAATGTGCTTTGTAGATAAAAAAGGTAAATAAAGTACGGTAATCTTTCCAGCATCACTGCACACTGATAACTCCTCACACCCGGCACTTTTCTTCTCTCATTCAGCTCTCACTACACTTGCAGCCCCCCTCCTCCCCCTTCCTCCTCAGCATTTCCCAGTCCACAATCTTTTCATCTACTAGTCTTGTTAACCCTCTGTATGCTCTAGTCTGCAACTGTCACAGCCTCAGAATCCTGCCAGCATGCCATTCATTCCTCATTGCTCCTTCATCCTGCCAGAACTTTTTTCCTTTACTTCACTGCAGGGGCATAACTACAGTGGTCGCCATTGCACCACAGCCTGAGAGGAGGGGGGGGGGCGTCATACAGAGGAACCAATGCCTTCCATGTTCTTTCTGCAGCCACTAAATGCCTGCAAGAGAGAGGAGGAAAAGTGGGCATTCAGCAGCTGCAGGAAGAACATGGAGGGCATTGGTTCCTCTGTATGCCGCCCCTCCTCTCCAGCTTTTTCTGCCCGTGGGCCCCTCAGCTTTCTCCTGGCACTTCTGTGATCTTCCCCAGCAACTGCTCTGCTCTCTCCCACCCCACCCCCTACTGTAATCTGGCCCCCCCTGTGCTCTTCTCTGCCCCCCCCCCTGTGCTCTTCTCTGCCCCCCCCATGCTCTTCTTCTTTCCCCCCCTGTGCTCTTCTCTGGACCCCCCTGTGCTCTTCTCTGGTCCCCCCCTTGTGCTCTTCTCTGGGTCTCCCCCTGTGCTCTTCTCTGGGCCCCCCCCCTGTGCTTTTCTCTGGGTCCCCCCTGTGCTTTTCTCTGGTCCCCCCTGTGCTTTTCTCTGGTCCCCCCTGTGCTCTTCTCTGGTCCCCCCCCGCTCTTCTCTGGTCCCCCCGCTCTTCTCTGGTCCCCCCCCGTGCTCTTCCCTGGTCCCCCCCTGTGCTCTTCTCTGGTCCCCCCCTGTGCTCTTCTCTGGTCCCCCCCCCTGTGCTCTTCTCTGGTCCCCCCCTGTGCTCTTCTCTGGTCCCCCCCTGTGCTCTTCTCTGGTCCCCCCCTGTGCTCTTCTCTGGTCCCCCCTGTGCTCTTCTCTGGTCCCCCCCCCCTGTGCTCTTCTCTGGTCCCCCCCTGTGCTCTTCTCTGGTCACCCCCTGTGCTCTTCTCTGGTCCCCCCCCTGTGCTCTCCTCTGGCCCCCCCCTGTGCTCTTCTCTGGTCCCCCCCTGTTCTCTTCTCTGGTCCCCCCCCTGTGCTCTTCTCTGGTCCCCCCCCTGTGCTCTTCTCTGGTCCCCCCTGTGCTCTTCTCTGGTCCCCCCCCTGTGCTCTTCTCTGGTCCCCCCCCTGTGCTCTTCTCTGGTCCCCCCCTGTGCTCTTCTCTGGTCCCCCCCTGTGCTCTTCTCTGGTCCCCCCCCCTGTGCTCTTCTCTGGTCCCCCCCCTGTGCTCTTCTCTGGTCCCCCCCTGTGCTCTTCTCTGGTCCCCCCCCGTGCTCTTCTCCGGTACCCCCCCTGTGCTCTTCTGAGGTCCCCCTGCTGTTCTCCTTTTATCCTGCCATTCTCCTGTCACCCTGTACTGTCTCCTGCCCGCCCCCCCAGCTCTGCCAGGTTCCCCCCTCCCCTCTTCCACCGGCTGCTGTGGGGAATATGTAAGGATGGAGAGCAGGGAAGGCTTCCCTGCCTGAAATGACAGAGTAAGTTATCTGTACTAATCACTTACTCTGACCATCTCCTGTACCATGTCTGGGGGCTCTTTCTAACAGAAGCCCCCTCTGTGTGCATCAGAGAGACTCCCCTCCAGGTCTCATTAGGGTACGCTCTTCCTGTATTTTCTTTCTTGTTAGAAGATCATGGGAGGATCCCAGGGAAACAAAGACTTCTTAGGGGAGCATCTCTGTGTTTGAGTCGTTGCCATAGAAACATGTGTAAAGGGGAGGAGTTTGTAAGATGACCACGCCCATGTGGGGGCGCCAGAAATATTTCTGCACCCAGGCGTCTGTGACCCTAGGATCGGCCCTGCATGGATCCCCCTCCGGCATGCCACAGTCCAAACGTTAGTCCCCTTGAAACAACTTTTCCATCACTATTGTGGCCAGAAAGAGTCACTGTGGGTTTTAAAATTCGCCTGCCTATTGAAGTCTATGGCGGTTCGCCGTTCGCGAACGGAAAATTTTATGTTCGCAACATCACTATTGCTAGGTGGCAAAAAGACCAGGGGCTTTAGCCCGAAGTCCAAGGCCGGAAACGGGGAGGGGGGTGTGGTGTATGTGGAGCAGGCTTTTTTGTGGGCTGGGGGGTGGGGTTGTGTGGCTTACCAGTGCCCATCAATGCTGACCACTAAACTCACCTGCCTGACACACTGACCATTACACTGACCTGCCTGACCTACATACACTGACCTGCCTGACCTACATACATACACTGACGGTAGTGACCTACATACACTGACCTACATACACTGACCTACCTGACCTACATACACTGACCTGCCTGACCCACATACATACACTGACAGTAGTGACCTACATACACTGACCTACATACACTGACCTACATTAAGATGACCAGATTTTTAAAATGAAATCCAGGGACATATTTTTTTTTTTACTAGTAATGGTGGCAATCAGCGACTCTCTGCCCGTCGCCACCGCCGCCCGCCTCACAGCCTGTCAAGTCTCACTCTCCGGGCCCCGGCTACTACTGGGTGGGGAGCGGAGGAAGATCACTCTGCCAGGGAAGGCAAGGAGATAAACAGGCAGGTGGCTGGCCGGTACTTGAGCCAAGGCAGAAGAACATGCGAGCGGAGCTGAAGAAATATCCCCTCCACTCCGACCAGCACATGATTATCAGAAAGGAGCACAGATAATGAAAAAAAAAAAAAACCGAAGCTAGTAGGAGCGGCAGAGCCGGGGGGTGTAATTCAGAATTTGTCTCTTTAATTCTTCACTGACTGTCTTTGAAATTGCCCCAGCCCCTGTTAAAATCCAATCCGGGGACAAAACCGGGGACAGACTTGGTCCGGGGACTGTCCTCGGAAACCGGGGATGTCTGGTCACCCTAACCTACATACACTGACCTACCTGACCTACATACACTGACATACATACACTGACCTGCCTGACCTACACACCCTGACCTGCCTGACCTACATACATACATACACTGACGGTAGTGACCTACATACACTGACCTACATACACTGACTACCTGACCTACATATTGTCATAGATATGCACTAATGTCTGTCTGCCATCTTACCTTTCCTCCTCATGTGTTCATCTTAGAAGCCAGACCCCTTCCCCTGGCTTTCTTTATAATCTCCTCCCAGCCTGACTCCACCCCAGGGCCTATCACAGAACACTATATTAACCTGTGCACTGCAAGCCTGCTTTGCTGATCAACGTGTTTGTTAAGCATTGTGTGTTTGGGTTCCTGCCTGTCGTGTGCTTCGTCTGTCTCTGTGTTACGATATTGGCTTGTTCCCGACTATCCCTGTCTGCTTGTTACCCTTGACCTTCGGCTTGTCCTTCGTTTATCCTTGTCTGCTTGTTGCCCAGACCTTGGGTTTCCCCTCACTATTCTTGTATCCTGTGCTGCTGCTTCCCCTCTCTCCTCCTTACCCTTCGGGGCGTGAGCTAGGGGACTCTAGGGGCCGCGACCTGGACCCAGCCTGCAGCGTAACATCCTCACCACTAGAGGCTCTGGAGAAGACCTGCTGGGTCTTAGACTCCGCGCCCTGGGGAATCTCGGCTCTAGCTTCCTGTGGGATCCCGGTTGTGCTCCTCTGGTCCCGCTTTCCACAACCACCTAGTTTCCTATCCGCAGCAGTCAGCCATAGGGTTCACTACCTTGTGGTGCACTCCTGACCCCCTACAGTGTGCATCTGTCATCTGGCCACAGGTGACCTGACAGTTTGATCAGCCATGGACCCGGCTGACATGCCGCTCCCCGCGGATGACCCATTACAGGGCATAGTCCGTAGACTTGAGACCCAGGAATCTGATCAGACTCAGGTGATGCGATTCCTCCAAGTTCTGGCTTCTCCCTTCGAGCAGCTTCAGGTCTCCTTGGGAACCCCAAATCCGCAACCTCAAGTACAACCAGCGGCTGCGCCTTTCGCACCAGTCGCAGCCACACACTCACTAGAACTGCCAGCTCCGTTCCGTTTCTCTGGGGACTCCAAGGCCTGCAGGGGGTTTCTCAGCCAATGTACAATTCATTTTGAGCTTCAGCCTCAAAACTTCCTATCTGATCGGGCTAAGGTAGCCTATATCATCTCCCTCCTCTCCTGTGAAGCTTTAGCCTGGGCTGCCCCCCTGTGGGAAAAGAATGATCCGGTGGTCTCCAGCCTGTCTGACTTCTTGGAGCTCTTTCGTAACATCTTCGAGGAGCCGGCTCGGGCTTCTTCAGCGGCTAGTGCCCTCTTACGTCTTCGCCAAGAATCTAGTTCTGTGGGACAATATGCTCTTCAGTTCCATATCCACACAGCTGAATTGAGCTGGAAAAATGGGGCCCTGGTCGCTACCTTTTTACATGGCCTCTCTGACCGAGTGAAAGACGAATTAGCGGGAAGAGCCATCCCCGTCGGTCTGGACGATGTAATTTCTTTGTGCAATCAGATCGACATTCATTTTCGGGAGAGGTCCCTAGAGAGAAGACGCCAGCACTCCCTGGACCCTAGCAAGTCTGAGCTCCCCTCCCTTCATCCCGTGGAGCATCTTCTGCCTGCTGAGGAGCCTATGCAGCTGGGCCGGACCAGACTAACCCCCGAAGAACATGCTAGGCGCACAACTCGGGGCTTGTGCCTCTATTGTGGGAACAAGGGTCATTTTCGTAACCCCTGCTCGCTTCTGTCCGGGAAACGCTCGGTCCTCATACATTTGGAAGGTGGAGTATTGGACCCAGAAACCTCACCTTCTCGTCTTCTCCTGCCGGTGTGCCTTCATGTTGGTACTTCTCCTCAATCAACCCTTGCATATCTGGATTCTGGGGCTGCCGGCAATTTTATGAATTGGAGGACTGCTTCTTCCATGAAGCTTACCCTTTCACCTCTCGCTACCCCATTGGTAGTCTCGGCAATTGATGGCACTGTTCTCCCAGGGGGCCCTATTCGCTTCCAGACGCTACCCATTAGGATGTCGGTAGGGATTCTCCACCAGGAGTGGATATCCTTTCTCATTCTACCCAAGGCCTCTACCCCCATTTTATTGGGCCTCCCTTGGCTACAGCTCCACTCTCCACATGTGGACTGGGTCTCTGGGCAGATCCTGGCTTGGGGCCCCTCATGTTTCTCGTCATGTCTTCTCAAGGTGGCCCCCAAGGAGAGACTTCCGGTTGCTACCACTTCTGTTTCTTCTGATCTTCCCGCAGCATACAGCGATTACCGGGACGTGTTCTGTAAGAAATCAGCTGAGGTGCTTCCTCCCCACAGGTCTTTTGACTGTGCTATTGACCTTGTCCCCGGAGCAACTCTGCCCAAGGGTCGTACCTACCCTCTGTCCATCCCAGAGACCCAGGCCATGTCTGAGTATGTCGCAGAGAATCTGGAGAGAGGTTTCATCCGGGAATCCGCATCGCCTGCAGGGGCAGGGTTCTTTTTTGTTTCCAAAAAGGATGGTACCCTAAGACCCTGTATCGACTATCGAGGTTTAAACGCGGTTACTATTAAAAATCGATACCCCTTACCCTTAATATCTGACTTATTTGATAGGTTGAAGGGTGCCTCCATTTTCACCAAGTTGGATCTCAGAGGCGCGTACAATCTCATTCGAATACGGGAGGGTGACGAATGGAAGACTGCATTCAACACTAGAGACGGGCATTACGAATACCTGGTGATGCCTTTTGGTTTGTGTAATGCCCCAGCCCTGTTTCAAAACTTCGTCAATGAAATCTTCAGAGATCTGCTGTACCAATTTGTTGTCATCTATCTGGATGACATCCTGATCTTTTCTGAAAATCTGCTCGTCCACAGAAACCATGTCCGCACTGTACTTCAGCGTCTTAGAGAGAACAATCTCTATGCCAAGCTGGAGAAATGTTCCTTTGAATGTTCTGAGGTCCTGTTTCTGGGGTGCTTTGTCTCATGTTCGGGTCTTCGTATGGATCCTGGGAAGGTCTTGGCTATTACCAACTGGCCTCTTCCTGCTAGCCTCAAGGCCACACAGCGCTTTCTTGGCTTCACAAATTATTATAGGCAGTTCATAAGGAATTACTCTTCCATTGCCGCGCCTATTATCGCTTTGACCAAGAAGGGTGCGAATGCCAAAGACTGGCCTCCCGAAGCTGTCTCTGCATTTCACGACCTGAAACAGGCCTTTGTTTCTGGACCTCTCTTGAGGAGACCAAATCCTGGGGATGCATTTTTTATCGAAGTGGACGCTTCCTCAATGGTGTTGGGAGCTGTGCTTTTTAAATTCTTTGAGAAGAAACGTCAACCATGTACGTTCTTCTCCCAAAAAAATTCTCAGGCAGAGAGGAATTATGCCATCGGTGATCGGGAACTTCTCGCAATTAAATTGGCGTTAGAGGAGTGGCGTCATCTCTTGGAGGGTTCCCCTCACTCCATAACGATCTTTACGGATCACAAGAATTGACAGTATCTACAGAATGCTAAATGTCTGAATCCCAGATAGGCCAGGTGGAGTCTCTTCTTTGCCCGTTTTAACTTCACGATTACCTACAAACCCGGTTCCTGCAACGGTCGGGCAGATGCGCTCTCTAGGTCATTTGACACTTTGGACGAGGAGTCCGCCCCTGAACCTGAGCCGATCATTCCAACCTCGTGCATTGTTGCCCATTCTACCACCCTGGAGTCTAAAATTCCTCCTGGTAAGACCTTTGTCCCCACTGAGCTAAGAGCTAAGATCCTTCGTTGGGGACATGATTCCAAGGTGGCAGGTCATTCTGGATTCCTCCGATCCTTCCTACTCATTAGTCATCACTACTGGTGGCCTAATCTCCGCTCAGATGTCAAAGACTAAGTTAAGGCTTGTCATGTCTGTGCTCAGTCTAAATCCTCCACACAAGCTCCTGCTGGTCTCCTCATGCCCTTGCCCATTCCTAAGGAGCCCTGGGCTCATATTGCCATGGATTTTATCACCGACCTCCCACTGTCTGAGAATAATACAGTCATTTGGGTGGTAATCGATCGGTTCTCCAAGATGGCTCATTTTGTTCCTCTTCCTGGTCTTTCTTCTGCTCCTGCCTTGGTTCCCGTTTTTATTCGAGAAATTTTCCGCCTCCATGGGGTTCCTTCTCATATTGTTTCCGACAGGGGAGTCCAATTTACGTCTCGTTTTTGGAGAGCCTTTTGCAAATCCCCCAATATTGTCTTGGATTTTTCCTCTTCTTACCATCCTCAATCCAATGGACAGACTGAGAGGGTTAATCAGGAGTTAGAGGTCTTTCTTCGCACCTTTGTGTCTTCTCATCATGACGATTGGTCCTCCCTACTCCCGTGGGCAGAATTCTCCCATAACAATCATGTGAATACCAGTTCGCAGAAGACACCCTTTTTCACAGTTTATGGAAAGCACCCTCAACTTCCTCTTCCCATGATCTGTTCTCCAGATATTCCAGCTTTGGCTTCGGTTCAGAAGTCTCTCAATTCCGTTTGGGGTGACGTTCATGATTCCCTCTGGGCAGATGCTGAAAAATTCAAAGGCTTTGCCGACCGCCGCAGGCGTAAACTGCCTTCTCTTCAGCCAGGGGACAAAGTCTGGCTCTCCACCAGGAACATCAAACTCCGAGTTCCTTCTCTGAAGTTTGCTCCACGATTCATTGGTCCATACACTGTAACTGCTAAACTGAATCCGGTTTGTTTCAAACTCCAGATTCCTAAGAGCCTTAAAATCACTAACTCCTTCCATGTTGCCCTTCTAAAGCCTTTAGTCCTCAATAAATTCTCTGGTCCTCTCCCTACCGTTGCGCCTGTCTCTGAGGATAATCAGGAGTACGAGGTCAGTCAAATTCTGGACTCCCGACTCTGTAAAGGCGTTCTTCAGTACCTCGTTCATTGGAAGGGGTTTGGTCCTGAGGAGAGGTCTTGGATCGCTGCATCTGAGGTCTTTGCACCTCGTCTGTTAAAGGAGTTTCATCTGAAGTTTCCCTCTAAACCTGGGCCCAGGCGGGGAAGGGGGAGGCCTCGTAAGAGGGAGGGTACTGTCATGGATATGCACTAAGGTCTGTCTGCCATCTTACCTTTCCTCCTCTTGTGTTCATCTTAGAGGCCAGACCCCTTCACCTGGCTTCATTTATAATCTCCTCCCAGCCTGACTCCACCCCAAGGCCTATCATAGAACACTATATTAACCTGTGCACTGCAAGCCTGCTTTGCTGAACAACGTGTCTGTTAAGCATTGTGTGTTTGGGTTCTTGCCTGCCGTGTGCTTCGTCTGTCCCTGTGTTACGATATTGGCTTGTTCCCGACTATCCCTGTCTGCTTGTTACCATTGACCTTCGGCTTGTCCTTCGTTTATCCTTGTCTGCTTGTTGCCCAGACCTTGGCTTTCCCCTCACTATTCTTGTATCCTGTGCTGCTGCTTCCCCTCTCTCCTCCTTACCCTTCGGGGCGTGAGCTAGGGGACTCTAGGGGCCGCGACCTGGACCCAGCCTGCAGCGTTACATCCTCACCACTAGAGGCTCTGGAGAAGACCTGCTGGGTCTTAGACTCCGCGCCCTGGGGAATCTCGGCTCTAGCTTCCTGTGGGATCCCGGTTGTGCTCCTTTGGTCCCGCTTTCCACAACCACCTAGTTTCCTATCCGCAGCAGTCAGCCATAGGGTTCACTACCCTGTGGTGCACTCCTGACCCCCTACGGTGTGCATCTGTCATCTGGCCACAGGTGACCTGACACATATACTGACCTACCTGACCTACATACACTGACCTGCCTGACCTACATACATACACTGACAGTAGTGACCTACATACACTGACATACATACACTGACCTACATTAAGGTGACCAGTTTTTTTAAATGAAATCCGAGGACATATTTTTTTTTTTTACTAGTAATGGTGGCAATCAGCAACTCTCTGCCCGTCGCCACCACCGCCCGCCTCACAGCCTGTCAAGTCTCACTCTCCAGGCCCCGACTACTACCGGGTGGGGAGCGGAGGAAGATCAATCTGTCAGGGAAGGCAAGGAGATAAACAGGCAGGCGGCTGGCCGGTACTTGAGCCAAGGCAGAAGAACATGCGAGCGGAGCTGAATGGGCATGCACCCGAAACTGAAGAAATATCCCCTCCACTCCGACCAGCACATGATCATCAGAAAGGGGCACAGATAATGAAAAAAAACCCTAAGCTAGTAGGAGCAGCAGAGGCGGGGGGTGTAATTCAGAATTTTTCTCTTTAATTCTGCACTGACTCACTTTGAAATTGCCCCAGCCCCTGTTAAAATCCAATCCGGGGACAAAGCCGGGGACAGACTTGGTCCAGGGACAGTGTCCCCAAACCGGGGACTGTCCCCAGAAACCGGGGATGTCTGGTCACCCTAACCTACACACACTGACCTGCCTGACCTACATACATACATACATACACTGATGGTAGTGACCTACATACACTGACCTACATACACTGACCTGCATACACTGACCTACCTGACCTAGATACACTGACCTGCCTGACCTACACACACTGACCTGCCTGACCAACATACATACACTGACGGTAGTGACCTACATACACTGACCTACATACACTGACCTGCCTGACCTACATACACTGACCTACCTGACCTACATACACTGACCTACCTGACCTACATACACTGACCTAGCTGACATACATACACTGACCTAACTGACATACATACACTGACCTACCTGACCTACATACACTGACCTACCTGACCTACATACACTGACTTACCTGACCTACATACACTGACCTACCTGACCTACATACACTGACCTACCTGACCTACATACACTGACCTACCTGACCTACATACACTGACCTACCTGACCTACATACACTGGCCTACCTGACATGCATACACTGACCTACATACACTGACCTACCTGACCTACATACATATATGTAAATGGAGCCTTAAGGTTGAGAATAGAATTGAATTGGTTGTAAAGCTCAGACATGAAACATGAACAAAGCATATCCTTCTATAGTGTGTACTTGTCTCAGTCCAGAGCGCTAAGTGTCATTCCTGTCTGCTGCCTCCTTCCTCTGGTATTATCATGAATCACTTCTGACATGTTTTCCTGACACCAAGAGAAAAATGGTGTTTGCCAGCCTCGGCTCTGTATCTGTGATCTGTGTAGAGTGGGGTGTTTATCTTTCCTCCAATCAGCTCTCAGACCTCTCCTCACTAAGCTCTGCAAAGTGTCATTTCAGATCTCCGCCCTTTTTCTGAACTCCCAGACAAGCTTTATATATTCAGCACTTTGAAGAGAAGACTGCAGATAGAAATGTACAACTTATGTAGGAGGATGTGTTTCATCTCTGTGTATCACCTAAGGCAAGTCACTTCCCTGGGTATATGTGAGGGTTTACAACCACTTTAACCACTTGCGGACCACCCACCGCACATCTACTGCGACAGGGCGGTCACTCTGTGCCGGATCACGTTCCTAGTGCGTGATCTGACACTTTAAGGGTCTGGGACGCGCATGCGCGCCCCCGGCAACCCTCTGTGATTAGACACAGCGGGAGCTGAGCTGCGGGTACCGCAGACTCTATGTCCACTCGCACCTGCCGATCATTGGGCAGAGAGCCAGAACGGCGATCTGCCTATGTAAACAAGGCAGATCGCCGTTTTGTCTGTAGGGAAGGCATTGATCCTGTGTTCCTGCAAAGCAGGGACATAGATCAATGCCTTGCCTTAGTAAAAGCACCTCCCCCATAGTGCACAAACATTGGCTAGGCACACAGTTAACACTTTGATTGCCCCTGATGTTTAACCTCTTTCCAGGCGGTGTCATTAGTACAGTGACAGTGCAAATTTTTTAGCACTGATCACTGTATTAATGTCACTGGTCCCCAAAAACTGTCAGTTCGTGTCCCTGTTGTCCTTAATATCGCAGTCCCGCTATAAGTTGCTGATCGCTGCCATTACTAGTAAAAAAAAAACAAGTTTTCCATAGTTTATAGATGTCACGCTATAACTCAGCCCTCAAAAATTTAATGGGCTGCCTGGAAGCGGGGGGCGAGCACCGGAGCCATTCTCCCAGCGATCGTAGGGGAAGAGAGAGGAGAGCCACCGCCTGGTTGATTAGAGTGCCGGGGGAACATAGCAGCTTTCATTTCAATAGTTTGTGTTCCCCGCCGCGCACCGTCATATACAGCCCCTCCCCCTTGTCCAGGGAACTTTGATAGACAGATCACCCATCCCAGGATTGGATGGATAATCTGTCTATCAAAGTGCCCGGACATGGGGGAGGGGCTGTATATGAGGGCGCACGGCGGGAAACACACGGCTATTGAAATGAAAGTTGTTATGTTCCCCAGCGCTCTAATCAACCAGGCGGCAGCGGTTCTCCTCTCTCTTCCCCTGAACAGGTAGGCTGCATGGGGGACACAGGCTGCACTGGGGGGGACACAGGCTACACTGGGGGGACACAGGCTACACTGGGGGGACACAGGCTGCACTGGGGGGACACAGGCTACACTGGGGGGCACAGGCTGCACTGGGGGGGCACAGGCTGCACTGGGGGGACACTGGCTGCACTGGGGGGACACTGGCTGCACTGGAGGGGGGACACTGGCTGCACTGGAGGGGGGACACTGGCTGCACTGGAGGGGGGACACTGGCTGCACTGGAGGGGGGACAGTGGCTGCACTGGAGGGGGGACAGTGGCTACACTGGGGGGACACAGGCTGCACTGGGGGGACACAGGCTGCACTGGGGGGACACAGGCTGCACTAGGGGGGGACACAGGCTGCACTGGGGGGGACACAAGCTGCACTGGGGGGACACAGGCTGCACTGGGGGGGCACAGGCTGCACTGGGGGGGACACAGGCTGCACTGTGGGGGAGACACAGGCTGCACTGGGGAGGGGGGTGACACAGGCTGCACTTGGGGGGACACAGGCTGCACTGGGGGGGACACAGGCTGCACTGGGGGGGACACAGGCTGCACTGGGGGGACACAGGCTGCACTGTGGGGGGGTACACAGGCTGCACTGGGGGGGTGACACAGGCTGCACTGGGGGGGACACAGGCTGCACTGGGGGGGACACAGGCTGCACTGGGGGGGGACACAGGCTGCACTGGGGGGGGGACACAGGCTGCACTGTTTTATAACATATTAATCTATGGCAACAATCGATAAATAGTTCTGCTTATTGATTTTTGCCTGTTAATTTTGTCCGCACAAGACTTGGCCCAAATAGCCCTTTTTTATATGGTTGATTCTGATTGTACCAATTATTATAGATACTTACTTGCAGGTACATCCGGGATACAATTGTCGGTTTCACAGCAGGCTGTAGCTATCCATGTCGTTTCCACTCCGGAGCTGTAACTTCCCATCCTACCACATTGGTCCGGTGGAACACATCCACTGTAAATGTACATATAAGTACGCTCCTTGGAAATATCTGCAAATATAAATGTAGTCACAGTTTAAAATGCTTTATATTTGTATCAAATGTGAGATACACTATATTACCAAAAGTATTGGGACGTCTGCCCTTAAAAGAGAAGTATGGGTTTTCTTTTTATTTTAGATTCATACTTACCTCGGTGTATAGAGCATCAGACCGATGCTCCAGCTGTCCCTCGCCGTCTGTGCACTGAGAACCGAGCCACTGAACATCGCCGTTGGCTCGGTTCTTACAGATCCGAGAGAAAAGCTGCTGACTGTCAGTCAGCGTCTTTCCTCTCTGCTTCTCCATGCTCATTGGAGCGCCGAGCAGTGGAGGGGCGGGGAGAGGCTGTCTCAGTGGCTCGCTGAGACTGCCATCAATCAGGGCAGCTGGCGGATCCTGACTTGGAAGTTGTGATGACGCGCTGCCCTGACTGATGGCAGTGACGTCAGCGGAGAGCGGACTTCAGACCGATCCCCGCGCTGAAAACGGGTCACAGGAGTGCAAAACGAATTGCACTCCTGTGACCCAGAGGAGAAGCCCAGCCTAAAAAGCTCAGGCTGGACTTCTCCTTTAAACGCACATGAACTTTAATGGCATCCCAGTCTTAGTCTGTAGGGTTTACTATTGAGTTGGCCCATCTTTTTCAGCTATAACAGCTTCAACTCTTCTAGGAAGGCTGTCCACAAGGTTTAGGAGTGTGTCTATCATATTTGCCAACAGTCCCGAATTTCCTGGGACATTCCGGGTATTTAGACCCTTGTCCCGGCCTTACCGTTTCCTGCGAAATTTCACGGGAAATTGGCATTTTCCAGATTTTTTGCCAGAGCCACTGCTAGAGGTCCGGGGCCAGCACTAGAGAATTGTCTCTGCTACCATTACCAGCTCTCGTGAGTGTAGCGGGGTATTGCCCTTTAATCCCCAAGAGACTACATTACCCAGTACCCCCTGAGGCACCCAGGGTGCATTGCCCGCGCAAGGACTGCTGGGGTGGACTTTATAAGGGAGAGGCGGAGCCCGTCTCTTTCTCTTTGGACACCGCCCTCCCAGCAAGAGGATCCCTGTGCTGATCTGCTGTGTGTACAAGGCTTGAAGCCTTGTTCGTTTTCAAAGAGCCCTCTGTTCCACCGAGAAACCTGCTGAATGTCTGTTCCTGTTGCCAAGCACTGTCATCAGGACGACCGAAGGCCCGGATGTCGTGGATGCCGTGAATCGAGTCACGGTGACGGAAGTAACGGACCAGGACTGGTCCGGTTGGGTGAGAGAGCACCTGCTCAGAACTGCATTACAGTGTCTCTAGGCCCACTGACTGTATTCAGGGCCATCCAGTATTTCAGTTACACTTTGGGGAGACTGTCCACAGAACTGAATTATTAGTCTCCCAGAGCTTTGAAATTATCAATCATCGTTTTCCCTATTGGATTACAATTTGTTATTAATGCGCACCACCGTTCTTGCTAGCGAAGATTTCTTCCATTGAACTATACCCCAAATTATAGTCAGGCCTGACTGGGTAGTATAGGGCATTGCTGGGCACCATATTGGACACGAGGGAGGATAGCTGCAGCGGGGTCTGATAACTTTTATTCTATATTGTTGAACGTTTGTTATTTCACAAGTGTACTTACATTGCAGGGCTCTGCATGTGACATTGCATACTGTTTATCATTCTAACCTTTACCAACAGTAAAATATTAGAGTTAAGTATATTGGTTGTCAGTGTCATTTACTGTGTGCCTTACTGTGGGATTGTGTCAGAGAGAATATTAGAGTGATTGCAATTCTATCATCCCCTTTACTAACTGTGCCACGAGAGGTTAGAGCCGATTGCCAGGGCTTGACAGCGGTGCACTACAGGGCCCAAAACAATCAAGGCAGCCCTTTTAACTGGGGGTATAGCTATATGAGGAAGAAACAAGAGGCAAAGCCCAGGTGGCTGCTCCATTTCTATTGGCAGCCACTTTCTTTGACACCCAAGCTCCGCCTTTTTTCTTCCCTTCGGCCTCCATGAGAGCTGGTCTTCTGTAAATGGCGCGGAGACTGAATCACTGATACAGAGCAGCATTAACTAGCTGCATCTGTGGCGACAAAGTGCACTGTATCTTGGTAACAAGCTTTATCTGTGTTAACAAATGCACTGTGTCTTGGTGACAAGTTGTATTTGTGGTGACAAGTGCGCTGCATCTGTGGTGACAAGTGCGCTGCATCTGTGGTGACAAGTGACAAGCTGTATCTGTGGTGACAAGTGACAAGCTGTATCTGTGGTAACATGCTGTATCCGTGGTGACAAGTGTGCAGTATCTGTGGTGACAAGCTGCATCTGTGGTGACAAGCTGCATCTGTGGTGACAAGTGACACACTCAAGGGTCCCACTGATTCTGCATTATGGTGATTTTAAATATTTAATTTTATATTACAATGTAATAATTGAAATAATGCGCTTCAAGCATCCTGACACCATAACAACCATGGTGTCATGATGATTGAAGCCAGTCCCCCCCCCCCCCAAACGTCAGTTAGTGTCAGATTGCCTGCCGCACTATCACAGCCCCACTATAAGTCGCTGATCACCGCTATTAGTAGTATAAAAAAAATATATACAGTCCAGTACTATAGTTTGTAGACGCTATAACTTTCCGGCAAACCAATAAATATACACTTATTGGGATTTTTTTTTTTGCAAGCGACAAGTAGCATATGTTGGCCTAAATTTATGAAGAAATTTGATTTTAATTTTTTTTGTTTGTTTATGTAATAAAAAAACAAAAAAACAAGTGGTGATCAAATACCACCAGCTCTATTTGTGTGAAAAAAAATGGTAAAAATTACCGTATTTATCGGCGTATAACACACACCCTAAGTTTAAGAGGGAAGTTTCAGGAAAAAAACTTTCCAGAGCCCCCTGCGTATAACACGCAGGCACAGTTTACCCTCTATTTTCAGGGTAAAAAAGTGAGTGTTATACACCAATAAATACAGTATATCTGCGTACAGTGTTGCATGATCGCGCAACTGCCAATTAAAGTAGAGCAGTGCCAAATAGCAAAAAATGAAGGGGGTAAAACCTTTCCGGAGCTTTACTGGTTAAACTTTGCAGTGTTGACACTTTAACCACTTCGTGCCCGGGCTATTGGCAAAAGACGCGCTCAATTGCCAGGAGGGCGTCCATGGACGTCCTCCTGTGTACTTCCGCGATGCGCGCCGCTGCGGGCACGCATCGGGAAAAAGCTGTGCCCGCCGTGTCACTCAGGTGCCGATGCGCGTGCCTGGCGGCCGCGATGTCTGCCAGGCACCCGCGATCGGCAGTTACAGAGCCAGGACCGTGGATCTGTGTGTGTAAACACAGAGATCCACGTCCTGTCAGGGAGAGGAGAGCGATGGTGTGTCCCTTGTACATAGGGACAACCATCGGTCACCTCCCCCAGTCAGTCCCCTCCCCCCACAGTAAGAATCACCTAGCAGGAAACATATTTAACCCCTTGATCACCCCCTAGTGTTAACCCCTTCCCTGCCAGTCACATTTATACAGTAATCAGTGCATATTAATAGCACTGTTCGCTGTATAAATGTAAATGGTCCCAAAAATGTGTCAAAATAGTCCGATGTGTCTGCCGCAATATCGCAGTTACAATAAAAATCGCAGATCGCCGCCATTACTGGTAAAAAAAAATAATAAAAAAAAATGTCATAATTCTATCCCCTATTTTATAGGCTCTATAACTTTTGCGCGAACCAATCACTGTACCCTTATTGCGTTTTTTTTTTAACTAAAATATGTAGAAGAATATGTATCGGCCTAAACTGAGAATTTTTTTTTCTTTTTTAATTGGGATATTTATTATAGCAAAAAGGAAAAAAATATTGTATTTTTTTCAAAATTGTCGCTCTTTTTTTGTTCATAGCGCAAAAATAAAAACCACAGAAATGATCAAATACCACCAAAAGAAAGCTCCATTTGTGGGAAAAAAAGGACGTCAATTTTGTTTGGGAGCCACATCGCACGACCGCGCAATTGTCATTCAAAGCGTGACAGTGCTGAAAGCTGAAATTTCGCCTGGGCAGGAAGGGGGTTTTGTGCCCAGTAAGCAAGATGTTAACCCCTTTACACTGACCGTACGCAAATATGCTGGACTGGGCTTTTTTCTTTACGTGGGGCTGCATATTTGCGTATCTCCCTTTTGGGCCGGGAGCTCACCGCACGGCATGCTCCCACCACAAAGCCCGGGGTCTCACGGAGAGCCCCAAGCCCCGTACTAATGAGCAGTCACTGTGAAGCCCACCTCCGTATTTTCTTTCTCTGTGATAGAGATACTTAGTATCTCGCGCTCTCCCTGCAGAAAAGAAAAGTGTGTAAAAAAAATAATAATAATAAAATATAAAAATAAATAAATAAAATACAAAAAAACGACCTAGATCATGGTTATGGTAGTAGCAAGAAATATACAGCTAAATTAAAACATTTTTTTTTTTTTTTTTTTTTTACTATTTTGGGACAGTTTTCCTTTGATAAGAAAAAAATCAGGAGATATCCATTACCGTTTACCACCACAAGAAAGTCCAATTTGTCCTAAAAAAAAAACGTAATATAATCCACCTAGATCCCCAAATAGTTGTGGTGATAAGTTGCGATTTTACTAACACATATCAAAGTTTAAAAATTGTGCTTCGGCATTTAGATTTATTTTACCCTTAGGCGCGAAGGAGTTAAGTATCACTGTCATTTCTTTAATATCTGCACTTTCATACAGGCTGGATAGTACATCTCAGTGGCGGTGCGTCCATAAGGGGTGCATGGGCACTGCCCCCCTCTCCTGCCACCTCTCTATCATCATAGATAGATTCATGCATTGGGTATTTTTTGGAAGCACCTGAGGCTCTAATAGGCGTCCAAAAAGGTGAACAGCGGGCGCCATGCTGGGCGCTCGCTGTTCACTCAGCATTGTGTTAGGAAAGTGAATAAATACTCGCTTCCCTAACACTGCACCGCCTCTCAGCCAATCAGGTGCTCGGGTCTGTTACCTGTCACCTGATTGGCTGAAACGACAGGCGCTGTGATTGGATGCAGCCTATCAGGCGTCCAATCATAGAAGAGGATGGGAAGAGAGGACGGGAGAAGATATTGAGGAGCGTGGAGGACATCACTGTGACCCGCTACCCCACAGACACAAGGTAAGTGCCAGCTGGCAGCATTTGATAGGCACAGTAGCGGCAATTGATGGGCACACTGGCAGTAGTTGATGGGCACAGTAGCGGCAGTTGATGGGCACACTGGCAGCAATTGGTGGGCACAGTAGCAGTAATTGATGGGCACACTGGCGGGCACAGTAGCGGCAGTTGATGGGCACACCGGCAGCAGTTGATGGGCACAGTAGTGGCAGTTGATGGGCACACTGGCAGCAGTTGATAGGCACAGTAGCGGCAATTGATGGGCACAGTGTCAGCAATTGATGGGCACAGTGTCAGCAATTGATGGGCACAGTAGTGGCAATTGATGAGTACACTGGCAGCAATTGATGGGCACAGTAGCGGCAATCGATGGGCACAGTGTCAGCAATTAATGGGCACAGTGTCAAAAATTGATGGGCACAGTGTCAGCAATTGATGGGTACAGTAGCTGCGCTTGATGGCACAGTGGCGGCAATTTATGGGTATAGTGGTTGCGTTTGATGGGCACAGTGGCTGCGTTTGATTGCACAGTGGTGGTAATTGGTGGCACAGTGGCTGTGTTTGATGGGCACAGTGGCTGCGTTTGATGGCACAGTGGCGGCAATTGATGGGCACAGTAGCTGCGTTTGATGGGCACAGTGGCTGCAATTGATGTTTTTTTTTTTTAGTTTGTTTGCGCCCCCCCCCCCCCCCCCCAAAAAATTTTGAGCACCAGCCGCCACTGGTACAGCTTTTGCTATACTTCTGGAGCGCTGACTATGAGAGCTATGGCTTCCAAAAACAGAAGCTGTTCTATCATTGTCCTCCTGTCCACTCCCCTTGTCCATTAACATGCTTGGTATTCTGTAAACCATACTCTAAAAACAAATTAAATTATTGATAACGGAACTTGTAAAAGTAATACAAGCAAAAATTGGCTAGGGTCACCTCAGTTTCATAGCAGCATCAAAAGTCTTGTTAATGCTGTTATAGATATAAGTCACACTGAGTTGCATTTCTAAAAACAAACTAGAGCTTCCATCCTCAGGTTCGTGATGACAGGAAAGCCACCTGAGAGCCTCCATGCTTTCCTCACCCCTCCAGCCACTTTCCTTCCCATTCTTAGCCTCTTGCTAACTCTGCATTCTCATGGTAGGACCATTAGACAGGTAGGGAGCAGATGCCATGGGCCAGTATTTATCCTACCTCTATCTGGGGGTTCTAATTTTTATGGAAAGACATACAGCTTTGTGCATTTAGGCCTGATGGAGATATCATAAATATACCTGATTCACTAAATTTAGGATAAATAGATAATTGGTTAACCAATTATTGGCCTTTAAGGCTGAACCCTGACAAGACTGCCTGAATGGCCAATATGGGCAGTCTTGTTGGACAAGGGAAACACTGGCACCAGTAAGAAGGTGAGACTAATGCAGAGAGAGGCAGAGAGAAAGGTTTGCTGATCAACAAAGAAAATAGTAGGTGTCTTGTGGTGGTGTCCTTTGCTCGTAGGTTCACTTCAAGACTTACTTACAAATAGGAACCCCTTAAGCTGGTCATACATGCAGGGCCGCTGTTACAAATCACGGGGCCCCGTACAGCATACCGAACAGGCCCCCCGTGAAAAAATTTCAAAACGCACACTTCTCCCTCACCCCAAAAAATAAACCGCCTAGCACATATCCTCTTTCTTCTCATACTTTCTATCCTAGCACAAATCTTCTCCCCCCAAATTCCCCCTGCCAGCACAAATCCCCCCTAATCCTTCCTATTAGCCTGATTTCCCCCACCCCCTCCTGGCACAAAATCCCCCCATCTCCCCTCCCAGCAAAAATCTTCTTTCTTCAATCCCCCTCCTAGGACAAATTTCCACAAACCCCTCCTCCTAGCACAATCCCCTATAAATTACCTTTCCCAGCACAAAATCTTCCTCCCTACCCACCCCTCCCCAGCACTGATCCCCCCCCCCCTTTCAAACACAAACATCCCCTCTCCTGGCACAGATTTCCCCTCTCCTGGTTCAACAATCCCGCCCCCAAACCCTCCTCCTAGCACATATCCCCCCTATTCTTCCTTCTCGCACATATCCCCCTTCCCAACTTACAGGGGGAAGCCACTAACAGCCAGGAGGAGGTGCACTGTATTCTGCTCTCCCCTCCTGTCAGTAGAGCGCTGGTCTATACAGTACAGGAGACCGGATCACTCTTACTGTAGATCTCACTGTACACACACACCGCCCCTATCCACATTTGCTGCTGCTGGGAGGTAATGGGGGCGGTGTGTGTGTACAGTGCAATGTGATCTACAGTAAGAGCGATCCGGTCTCCTGTACTTTAAACACCGACCAGTGCTCTTCTGACAGGAGGGCAGAGCAGAACACAGCACACCTCCTCCTGGCTCTTCATCTCTCACCGCTCCAGGCTGCCATCTCCTTGATCTGGCTGTGAGTGCGGGCGGGGGTGGGGGCGGGGAGGGAAGGAGCTCAGTGGCGGACAGCCATGGGGGCAGAACTGAAATGTGGGTGGGCACAACAACCCACCCCAGCACCCCCTTGATCCAGGCCCTCTGTGTCTCTCACCTAGCATCTGAAAGCTGGTGGGAGGGAGAGGGGAGAAACCGGCTTTGAGTTGCTGGGTGAGAGATAGTCATTCTTCGTTCTCTGCTCCACCAATCCTCTTGCTGTTCAGGCCCCCTGTGTGCCCGTCCCCCTACAGGGGGGCTGGTTGTCCCCCCTATCAGCGGCCATGCATACATGGATCGAAATTTGGCTGGTTCACCAGGGACCATCTGAAATTTGATCCATGCATGGGCACTGTGTTTGTACAGAGTTCAGCCCAATAAAAGATTCTGTACAATTCCCCTGTTAGATTTTCCCTGCTCGATCACTTCTGCAGGCTATAGCCTGCAGAGCTGATCAGTGTATTCTGATGGTGTGTGGATGGGGAAATCAAGTCTTTTTTTTTTTTTTAAACCCACTGGTTAAATGAAAAACAATGAATTATGTATTGGCTGCTTAAGAGTTAGGATGGATGGGGGGGGTCTGTTTTTTTTTTTTTTTTCGTTGAGCCAGTGATGGAGGCAGATAATACCTTCAAATTTTACTGCCCATGGTCTAAACCTAGGAAATATCAATAGGCAAGTTAACAAACAAATCATATATTTAGGAAAAAATACATTATTTTATAACATTATTTTATAAAAGGATTGACCTAAGACCACATGAACCCTATTTGTGTTTTTTCAGAAATTGTAAACATACCTTTGTAGTTTTCAAAAATTGTGGCCGAACAGAAATAACCAGCTGGGCAGTCTATACTATTTTCTTCACAGAGGTGTTCCAGATCATGAGATGTCCAACACCAATAACATGATATAGCGTAACCTGTAACATAAGAGTGGCTAGAAAATTAAAAAGAGATAAAGGGAAAAAAAGAAATTATTAATAAAAAAAGTAAACAAAGGGGAGAGATAAAAAAAAAAAAAAAAGGGTAGAAAAAAAAAAGTAATGCCCTGTACACACGGATATTCCGACCGTGTGTATGCCCCATCTGACCTTTTCTGTTGGAAATTCCGACGGACTTAGATAGAGAACATGTTCTCAATTTTTCAGACGGAAAAAATTTCTATCGAGAAATCTGATCGTCTGTATGTTTTTCCGACGAAAAAAACCCCACGCATGCTCGGAAACAATTAGACGCATGCTCCGAAGCATAGAACTTAATTTTCTCGCCTTTCGTAGTGTTTTACGTCACTGCGTTCTTGACGGTCGGAATTTAGTGTGACGTGTGTATGCAAGACAAGCTTGAGCGGAATTCCGTCAGAAAAACCATCCGAGTTTATTCCGACGGGAAAACTGGTCGTGTGTACAAGTCATAACAGTAAATAAAATGAAGGGAAAATTGGAGAAGGAAAAAAGAAAACATGAAATAGAGAATATAAGAAGTCTGGAAGAAAAAAATAAAGAAGGAAACATGGGAAAGAAAAAAAAAAGACAAAGAAAAAATAAATAAAAAAAAAATTAAAACAAGAAAGATTAAGAAAACAAAAAAAAAGAGAACAAAAGAAAGGGACAATATAAATACTTTGGAAAAAAAGCAGGTAAAAAAGAGTAAAGAAAAAAGGAAAAAATAAAAAAAAAAAAATATTCAAGAAATTAAGATTCAAGCATAGAAGTGAAAAAATTAAGAAAATAGAATAAAAATAGAGAATAAAAAAAAGCAAGAAAACAGTAAAAAAAAAAGAAAAGAAGTGAGAGAGAGAGAGGGAGAGAGAGAAAGAGAGATATCTAAATCGACGAAAACCATTTACTTACTAGATCCTGCAAGCACTGATAGTAGAAAATATAGGTGTACTGCAGACAGCATTGTAAGGACACTATGCTGCCTGTATGCTTAGTTAGAGCTTTAAAGGCCACTGGAAACCTAACTGGTTCTCTGCGATGTTTTATATTGAATAAGTCATGGGGCCGAGAAAGGACACTGAAATGCTGCTCATATTATTAACACGTGTTCAGTTTCATAATTACAATATATAGTCTGTGTGATTTTCATAATTACATGCAGTAGTACACAGAACATACAGTACAACAAGATCCTTTTTCCATCTGCAAATGGGTACATTTTATGGTATTGTAACAGGTGCTTTGCATGCAAGGCTCTGTTCAGTCATATGTAATAAGGTTGTGTGAAACCCACAATGGGGAGGAAAACGAGGACTTGAACCTTTCCGATACCAATAAGAGTGTAGGTATTGTGAGGGGGTTAGCTCGGCAGCGGGTGTGTGTGACCCCCGGGATGGGCTCCCCACACAAAAACAGGCCCAGCAAACGGAGGTTGTGGTTTTCAAAATCAAAAAGGTGCGGTTTATTTTCTATTTACAGTGACAAAACACAGCAAAGCAAAAGAAACATAAATAAAATAAATCCTGGTCAACTTGACCTCTGACTAAACATACAGGTTTCCTAACTAACAACTGGGATCAGCCTAGTGCTGTCCTAGTCCCTAAGTCCCTGGTTTTAAATGTCCAAGCAAATAGCCACACAGGCTTTGCCTCACCGCACAGGGGTTCACTCTCCCTAGACAGTCCACACAGGTCTGGGTCCAGGCATGAGCTAACATCTAATGAAGCTGGGAGTTCTTATAGAGGCCTAAATGAGCTGACAAGCTTCAGCTGGTCTCATCAACTCCCTGTCTGTACGACGCCCCACACTCTCCCTAGAGGTATGAGTCATCCATGAGCCCACTAGCCTTATACAACTCTCCACCTAGTTGTATAAGTCGGCGTAAAGCCTGAATCTGGGCGAAATATATCTACCCCCCTGGATGCAACCAGGTGACTTTACCTTCCTGCTGTCACATACCCCCCCCTCTTGTTTTAACCTCGGGGTTGGAACACCAGCAATCAGGCATTCATGTACTCGAGACAAAGCATCCACATTCCCCATTTGAACGCCAGGGCGATGCTTTACTGTGAAGTTGAATTCCTGGAGGGCCAGGAACCACCTATTCACTCTTCTATTTGTTTCCTTGTTTTGAGCCATCCACTTTAACGGAGCGTGATCCGTAACCATGTCAAAGTGCCTACCTAGCAGGTAGTACCGAAGGGAATCTAGAGCCCACTTCACCGCTAAACACTCCTTTTCAACGGTGGCGTAAGTTACCTCATGGGATTTCAACTTCCTGCTGAGGTAAATGACTGGGTGCTCTTCCCCGTTCCAGACCTGGGACAATACTGCTCCTAACCCCACATCTGACGCATCACTTTGTACGACAAAGTCTTTAGAGAAGTCGGGTGAGTACAACACTGGCTGGCTACATAAGGCTTGTTTCAAGAATTGGAATGCTGCCTCAGCCTCAGGGGTCCATTTAATCATGACCGACCCTTTCCCCTTCGTCAGGTTGGTTAGGGGCACAGCCTTAGAAGCAAAGTGGGGAATGAATCGCCGATAATACCCAGCGATTCCCAGAAAGGCTCGTACCTGCTTCTTGCTGTTGGGACGTGGCCAACTCTGGATGGCCTCGACTTTGTTGAGTTGGGGTTTTATTACTCCCCTCCCAATGGTGTACCCAAGATATTTGGCCTCCTCCTGCCCAATGGTACACTTCTTGGGGTTAGCCGTAAACCCCGCTTCCCGAACAGAGTCCAGGACTGCTTGCACTTTTGGCAGATGTGAGGCCCAATCTGTGCTATGGACAATTACGTCATCCAGGTAAGCCGCAGCATACTTCCGATGGGGCCTCAGCATCTGGTCCATTTTCCGCTGGAATGTGGCCGGCGCATTCTGTAACCCGAACGGCATTCTTTTATATTGGAACGCCCCGTCTGGGGTTACAAATGCGGTTTTCTCTTTGGCCGACTTGGCCAGGGGGATTTGCCAATACCCTTTTGTGAGGTCAAGAGTCGTCATGTATCGGGCTGTTCCCAGCCGGTCGATCAACTCATCTATACGTGGCATGGGGTAGGTGTCAAATTTTGTAACTTTGTTCAACTGACGAAAATCGTTACAAAATCGCCAGCTCCCATCCGGTTTAGGCACCAACACAATGGGACTAGACCAATCACTTTGGGACTCCTCTATCACCCCTAAGTTCAGCATTTTCTGTACTTCCTCCCGTATTGCCTCCCGTCGGGCCTCTGGGATCCGATAGGGTTTTAACTTCACCCTTTCACCGGGCGGGGTAATGATGTCATGCTCTACCCCAGATGTTTGTCCCGGCAGCTCAGAGAATACCTCCTTGTTGCGAAGCACAAACTCCTTAACCTCCTGTTGTTGGGGTTGTGACAAGGTGGCTGCTATTCCAACCTCAGGAATCACGCAACCAGTTTGAGCTGGTGACCAAGTGTCTGCGACTAGGGACTCTCTATCCCTCCAGGCTTTCAACAGATTAACGTGATAGATCTGTTCGGGCTTTCGCCTTCCTGGTTGTCTGACCTTGTAATTCACTTCGCTCACTTTTTCCATTATCTCATAGGGGCCTTGCCATTTGGCAAGGAATTTACTTTCAACCGTAGGGACAAGTACCAGTATCCTATCCCCCGGGGAAAAGGTACGGGTCTTGGCTCCACGGTTGTACACTCTCTGCTGTGCTAACTGCGCTTGGGCCAAATGTTCCTTCACGATGGGCATTACCTGTGCAATTCGGTCTTGCATCAGGGCGACATGCTCAATCACACTCCTGTGGGGAGAACTCTCACTTTCCCAAGTTTCCTTGGCAATATCCAACAGCCCTCTTGGGTGTCTCCCATACAGTAACTCAAAGGGGGAGAATCCCGTAGAGGATTGGGGCACCTCCCTAATAGCAAACATCAAATAAGGAAGTAGACAGTCCCAATCCTTTCCATCTCTATCCACCACTTTCTTCAACATTTGTTTTAGGGTTTTGTTGAATCTTTCAACCAGCCCATCGGTTTGGGGGTGATACACAGATGTACGCAATTGCGTCACTTTGAACAATTTACACAGCTCTTTCATAACCCGGGACATAAAGGGTGTACCTTGGTCCGTAAGCAGTTCTTTACAAATACCCACCCGGCTAAAAACAAGAGATAGCTCTTTGGCTATGGTTTTGGCCGAGGTATTTCTGAGAGGGATCGCTTCTGGATAACGGGTGGCATAGTCCATTATAACCAATATGTACTGGTGCCCCCTAGCGGACTTGATTATAGGACCTACCAAATCCATTGCGATTCTCTCAAACGGGACCTCAATGATGGGTAGAGGGACCAGCGGGCTACGGAAATGTGGCATCGGGGCCGACCTCTGACACACAGGGCAGGAGGAACAATAATTTTCTATGTCCTTCATCACCCCAGGCCAATAGAATCTCTGTAATACCCTCTCTCGGGTTTTCTCTGTCCCCAGATGACCTCCAAGAATGTGCCCATGGGCCAACTCCAACACCAACTTCCTGTAAGGTTTGGGCACCACAAGCTGCTCAACGGTTTCTTCTGCCCTTTTTGCCACCCGATACAGTAGGTCCTTCTCTACGCTGAAGTATGGGTAAGTGCAGGTATTATCTGGGTTCACTAACTCGCCATCTATTTCCACTACGTTTTCCCGTGCCTTTATTAGGGCGGGGTCTTTTAACTGTTCTGTGGCAAAAATTTTCCCTGTGAACCTCCAGATCAGAAAACTCCACAGACGGTAGGTTTTCGTCTGAGGAGGTGGGCTCCTCTCCAGTTTCTTGAGTCTCCCCTGCCAATACTGACAAGGGAAATTCTGGAGAGTCCTCACCACTCTCAGAGGAGTTCTGGCTATCACATTCCTGGTACATAGGGGCACCAGTGGGGGGCTCAGGATCATCCCACAGTTCCCAGAACTTCGGAAAATCCCTTCCCACAATGGCATCATGCGGTAATTGAGATACTAACCCCACTGGATGAGAGAGGGTACCTTTGGGGGTCTCGAAACACACTGTAGTCACTGGATACTCTCGGGTGTCCCCATGCACACAAATAACAGCTACCTTGCTATTCCCAGAGACCTCTGTTTTAACTAATTCAGCCTTTATCAGGGTCACAAGGCTACCTGAATCCAACAATACCACAACATTTCTACCATTAACACACATTTTGCATAAATGTTTCTCAGTTCCTCGAATGGCAGTGCATGCGACTGTCGCACACAGCGACTGACGTCTGCCCGTCAGAAAGTCACACTGCATGGGTTCCTCCACAACCGGGCAATTGGCTGCAATATGTCCCGCTTGCCGGCAGCGGTAGCAAACGATCCTTCTTGCCGCCTCTTGAGCCGCTGATTTCCCAGGCTGTTCTCGCCAAACTTGGGGTAGAGCTCCCACCCTCTCACTCTCTCCACCCTCACCCCTTGGAATCCTCTTATCCGCCCCTGGGGATGGTCTGGTCTTAGGGTGGAAAGTCCGAGTGTCTCTGGAAGAGGCCGTCAGGTTCTCTGTAGCCAAGTATTTCTCCACACGATCCACAAGACCATCGGCCGTCTCTGGGTCTCCATGGCTTACCCACTTTTGGATGGCAGTAGGAAGAGCTCTCAAAAACCGATCCATTACAACACGTTCCACAATCTTTGGTGCGGACAAAGTCTCTGGCTGTAGCCACTTTCTGCTCAGGTGAATGAGATCATACATTTGAGACCTGGGGGGTTTTCCAAGCTGGAAAGTCCAGTTATGCACACGCTGAGCCCGGACAGCCTGGGTGACACCCAGCCTTGCCAATATTTCAGCTTTTAGCATCACATAGTCTTTTGCTTGGTTAGGCTCTAGGTCATAGTAAGCTTTCTGCGATTCACCAGTTAACAGAGGAGCCACCAGTCCAGCCCACTGCTCCTCAGGCCACTTTTCTCTTTCAGCGGTCCTTTCAAATGTGGTCAAAAATACCTCTGGATCATCCTCTCCAGTCATTTTTGTCAATAAACGACTCACCCCAAAGGACGCGGTATTAGTGGGACGGCTTTCCTCACTGGTCTGCGGACGTTGCTGCATTACTGCTTCCATTTGTTGTAGTCTCTGCTCTAGCTTCTGTAACAGGTCTATGAAGCGGGCCTCAGATTGCTGCAGGGCTTGTTGCTGAGCTTCCAGACTCTGTTGGTGAGCTTGCTGCTGGGCTGCAAGGCTCCTTTGCAAACCTGCATTTGTCTGCTGTTGATTGGCATTTGCTAGAGCCAGCTGTTTCAGTATCTCCTCCATGCTGGCTTAAAAAAAACTGCCACTGGTTCTCCACCAACTGTGAGGGGGTTAGCTCGGCAGCGGGTGTGTGTGACCCCCGGGATGGGCTCCCCACACAAAAACAGGCCCAGCAAACGGAGGTTGTGGTTTTCAAAATCAAAAAGGTGCGGTTTATTTTCTATTTACAGTGACAAAACACAGCAAAGCAAAAGAAACATAAATAAAATAAATCCTGGTCAACTTGACCTCTGACTAAACATACAGGTTTCCTAACTAACAACTGGGATTAGCCTAGTGCTGTCCTAGTCCCTAAGTCCCTGGTTTTAAATGTCCAAGCAAATAGCCACACAGGCTTTGCCTCACCGCACAGGGGTTCACTCTCCCTAGACAGTCCACACAGGTCTGGGTCCAGGCATGAGCTAACATCTAATGAAGCTGGGAGTTCTTATAGAGGCCTAAATGAGCTGACAAGCTTCAGCTGGTCTCATCAACTCCCTGTCTGTACGACGCCCCACACTCTCCCTAGAGGTATGAGTCATCCATGAGCCCACTAGCCTTATACAACTCTCCACCTAGTTGTATAAGTCGGCGTAAAGCCTGAATCTGGGCGAAATATATCTACCCCCCTGGATGCAACCAGGTGACTTTACCTTCCTGCTGTCACAGTATGAACAATATGCAACAAAGATTATCTAGAAATGCATCATTTTTTGGGGACAACAATAAAATAAGCCCTAAAAAACAGGGACAATATAATACAGCATAGAAATGCTTGAAAACATAAAAGCTAAAATTGTATAAAGTGATTACAGCACGGACATGCATAATTAAATAACAAATACACCATAAGCAGAACCCTGACTCGTTTCAACTGTTTTCAATCTTCCTCAGGGGGTTGACATTGGTTGGGGGTTCCATAATGTCTCCTTATTACATATCTAAATCAGTAATCTACCAAATAAGAGTGTTCAGTTGTAACATCACAGTTCACAATCATGAAATATATACATGCACGTATAATTAGAGAACAGACAAGCAAAGAAAATATACATATCACAAGTTTGACATATGTTGGATGTTCCTGGGAGAGGCAGCAGCAAATAAAGTTCACCCACTAGTCCCTGAGAAAGCACAAGGTATATCACTAAGTCCCCAAGAGCCTGTAGGATTCTACAATGCATCAAATGAGAGATGCCAGAAAGCAGAGGTTATAATTATGTCTGAATAGTCCAAAATCACTAGCATTGAAAGGGCTGAGGTCAAAAACCATTAAATAAATATGAGTTACTATATTCATGCCTAAAGTGCTATCAAACAGACCAAAGATCTGGGGGAGACCCCCAAAAGTTTTTTTAGTTACATAGTAGGTAAGGTTGAATAAAGACAATTGTCCGTCCAGTTCAACCTATGTAGGTGTGCGTGTGTCAGGGTCGCTTACTATTTCCCATATCTTGTATATTGTGTTATTTAAGATGCATGTCCCCTCCTGGTTCCGGCACCACATGAGAAAAGAGTTGGGTACAGCGGCTCCGATCCCACCCTCAAACAAAGCCATCCACACAGCCAGCATGGATCAGTACGTAGTCCGCATGGGTCCCGGCGTGGCTGTGACCTCCCAGAGCTGTGACCTCCCAGAGCCCGTATCCCCTGCCTTAGCACCACGCAACATGGCGCACGGAATGAACGTGGGGACGGGCGTGAATTCTCAGCAAACGCTCAATGCCTCTGCAGGCCCCCTAGATGAACAATACTATAAGATGGCCAAGGCTGTAGCTGCACTGCTATCCCCAACCATTACAGCGGCAGTAGACAGGGCGGTAGCAACAGGCATTACACAGCTTAGGAAAGAAATGGGAGAACATGCCAAACGGTTCAGAGCTAGAGCACTGCCTCTCAGATCTGGAAGACAAAGTGCAAACTTCCCAGGCAAGTGACCAACAACATTTTCAGACCCAGCAATACATATTGGAAAAGCTTTATGACCTTGAGAACCGTTCCCGTCGGAACAACCTGAGAGTTATAGGACTCCCTGAATCATTCAATGCCAGCTCAATAGAAGGAAATGATGATTATGGACAGTGGCACTCCAAAAAAACCTTGAAGGTTGCCTTTATTATAAAATTGGATAAGATGCACTACAAATCACTGCAAAACTGCTGCTGTTGTCACGGTTTTACAGTGATTTGTAGTGCATCTTATCCAATTTTACAATAAAGGCAACCATCAAGGTTTTTTTGGAGTGCGGCTGTCCATAATCATCATTTCCTTCTATTTTCTACGTGCATTGCCAGCACCCACGGTTTTCCTGAGAATACACTGATTGCTGAGCACATTCACCTGGAGCGGTAACTTTCCTTTCCAATGCCAGCTCAATGCAGGAGATCTGTGCTACACATTTACCTCAAGTTCTGGGGATAACAGCGCCATGTGTAGTAGAAAGAGCACACCGCATGGGGACACCTTTAAATGATCGCCGCTCCCCCCGCACGGTTATCGTACACTACCTTAATACACGGACAGAGTAACCATTCTCAGATCCTTCCAGAATGCCAAATCCCTTCAACTGGATGGCCATAAATTGCTAATATTTGCAGATTACTCTCAGGAGGTATCCCGCAGACGCAAGACCTTCCAACCCATCTGTGCAGCACTCTTCCAGAAAGGAGTGAAATTCACGCTAGCCTATCCCACTGTCCTTCGTTTCACTGACCCGGGTGGTGATCTAAAATCTTTTTCACACCCTGAGGAAGCAGCCAACTACCTACAAGCTTACCTCCATATTCCTATGGATATACAGCCCATGGCTGCCCCCTCTCTCTCTCCTGGCAATAGGGATCTTCGCAGCCCAAGAAAAGACTCATCAAAGGGGGCCCGCTACTCCTACAAGCCCAAACATGACAAACCCCGCTGATACTCTAGCAGCAACTGCCTATCAGCTTATTTGTTACCACTAGCTTACTTTGCACCCATGCGTTTCACCCCAATTGTTTCTGTTACTTTCACTATATAACGGTTCAGGTTGCTTAGCTGAACTTATCTTTTTGTTTTTATCTACCTACATCCTTACCGGAGATTTCTTCTCCATACATCGCTACTCCCCCCAGGGAACACCCATCATACATTGTCTGCGAGCGAGTACTCCTCACATCTCTGGTACTGCTTGTCTTGGAAGAAGTATTTCCCATGTGGAAGAAAGAGAAGTCTGTTCACTTTGTGGTATGTTTATGTTTATTTTCCCTTGTTAACCTCTGTTCGGTCAATCACCATTCCACACCTCTCTTTACAGGAAGCAAGCACCCCCTCCTCTACCATACCCCACCGGGCAGCACCTCCCCGGCATCATCCACATTGTCATTTACCTACACCTTCATCCTCTTTATTAACCCCCACTTTTCCCATACTGCCCTAACGTGAAAGTAGTATCTTGGAGTGTCAAAGGGTTATGGTTTCCCCATAAAAGACTGGCTATCCTACGTGACCTTAAGTGGCTCAAGACAGATATAGCCCTGTTACAGGAAACATATCTACTTCTACAAGACTTTAATCGAATGTGCAAATTGTGTGTAGGTCAGGTCTACGGTTCTGCATCAGTAAAAGGGAAAGCTGGTGTGATCATCCTAATCCATAAAAAATCTCCCTCGCAAAATCATATCAGTGGAGAATGATGAGAATGAGAATGATGAGGACAGTCGGGCTGTCATAATCAAACTGAAATTATTCCCTAGGTAATGGGTTCTCTCCAACATGTATGCCCCAAACACCCCCTTCAAACCTTTATCTCAAGGCCTTGCATCTCGCTTAGCTCCCTACATCCATCTTTCTTTGTTAGTCGGGGGTGACTTCAACTCTGTAATGCACCTCCAGGAGGACAAATCCTGAGGCAGGACCTCCACAGATACCCCATCTCAACCAGCCAACACCCCTCTAACGCATTTTGTAGATAGCCTTCAATTAGTAGACCTCTGGAGGCTTGCTAATCCTATCGGGGAAGAATGCACCTTTTTCTCCCCTCCCCATAATAGTTTGTCCAGGATAGACAATTTTTTCTGTAATTCTCCCCTATTAAAACATACTAAGGATCCCCTTATACAGTACATGAGCTAGTAATTTCTGATCAAGCACCGATCTCGGTTAACTTGTCAGAATTTGTGCCACTAACCTCTGCCAGAACCTGACGCTTCCCATACCACCTATCCAACAACCAGGACCTCCTGAGAGTTATCAGAGAAGCCTGGGCAGAATACACAGAAACTAACTCCAGCCACAGAATAGACCTCAACCTATTTTGGGAGGCTGGGAAAGCTGTGCTTTGAGGTAAGATCATAGCCTTCTCTGCAGCCTATAAAAAGAATGTTAATTGTCAGTATCGCACAGCTAGCGAATTAAATCCACAACAGAAGTATATGATGGCTATGGCAGATGTTGCTTCACTGTACACCAATATAGAACATGAACAAGCCATTAAGGCCTCGAAATGGGCTCTGGATGGCTTTAGCAATCTAGCGTCCAAACAGAAAAAAATAATTTTGAGAAGTTTGGCCTTTGGACTACAACACAACAATTTCTGGTACGGTTCTAAGTATTATAGACAACTGAATGGAATAGGGATGGGAGCAAAATATGCCCCAAGTGTTGCTAACATATTCATGTCCAAATGGGAGGAGGAAGCCATATATATCGATGTACCAGAACAACTGATCCTATACAAACGGTTCATTGATGAATGTATAGTGATATGGAGTGGCAACGAAAGCACTTTAATTGAATTTTTTCAAAAACGTATTGCTAACCAAAAAAATATTAACTTGATGTACACAATAAGTGATAAAGCCATACAGTTTCTGGATTTGGAAATAATGCTAGAGAACAACAAGATAAAAACAAAAACGCACTTCAAACCAGTAGAAAGAAACAGCTACATCCCAGTGGATAGCTGTCATTTTGATCCATGGCTGATTAACATACCAAAAGGTCAATTGATAAGGCTCCGATGGAACTGCACAGACTCAAAAGTATATTTAGAACAGGCAAAAACAATTGGCAACAAATTCATCTCGAAAGGGTACAATGAAGATTTTATTAACAATAAAAGAAGAGAGGTATATGAAATTCCGAGGGACCATCTTATAAAGGATAAAGAAAAGATAGTGAACAGATCTCAAGAGGTACCAATAATTATGAACTTTAATATTCAACATAAACAACTTGAATCAATTTTTAGGAAACATTGGCCAATCCTAAAAGCTGATAAACAGCTACAAAGCGTATTACCAGACACACCATGGGTGGTATATAGAAGAGCTCCCACTTTGAGGGATTTAGTGGTGAAGAACATCCCAGACCCACCAACAAAATCGAGTATACATACCTTCTTTCAAGGGAAAGGATTTTATCCTTATAAACGTTGCTATGCATGCAGAGAAACAAGACAAAATGGCATAAAATGCTCTAACTTCAACTCTAATACCACACAAAAAGATTATAACATTAAAGATTTTATTACGTGTAGGACTGAAGGGGTCGTGTAATTATTGGAATGTACGTGCTCATTACAATACATAGGTAGAACCAAGAGACCTCTATGGAAACGCATAAGAGAGCACATACAAAGTATAAAAGCAGGCTTCCCTAAACACAATGGGGGTAATTTACTATAGCGCTGCGACGCTAATTAGCGCAAATTGCCGCAAATTTGCGCTAATTAGCGCAAATTGCCGGGAATTTGCGCTAATTAGCGCTAAAACGGTATTCACTATAGCGCTGGAGAGAAAATACTTACCAAAATCGAATTTACTATAGCTCCCAGAATCCAAATAGCGCCCAAATCCTTACTCTACTAAAAGCTGGAGAATTGCACATGGAAATAATGTTTAGAGCATGATATAATTGCCTAAATGATACTGAAATATGCGGTATATTATTTAAAGATAATCTGCTTTTAAACTGTGTGAAAAAGTGATTTCTACACTGAAATATCTTTGAAAGTCTGAGAAGTGAAAAAATTCACGTTTTTGGACAACTATTTGCAAACACAACTGGGCATGCTCAGAGCTGAAATAACTCAAATTTTAACTCAAGTGTCTTTTTTCACAATAGTTATAGTAAATAACAAAAAGAGAGCTAATTAAAGAGCATGTTTTGTAAGTGAAAATCTGCTCTATTTTAGTCGAATGCACGTTGTAGCCATTGATTCTAATGATACAATTGTAACTTTCACAAATAAATCCTTTTAATGTTGAGATGAAATGTATCTTTCTCTGAAATAAATTTTCCTTTGCAACAATGTTGCTTCTAATTAAAATATTTTGTTTTAAAGAATGCTAGAATGTGGAATGTTTTGATAAAATATATTTTTCTCTGTCAGTTTCACTTGTTACTCTCCATCTCACAACAATCTTTACCCAAACTCACACAGGTGTCTTTACAAAGCACAAACAATACCATTGCTGATGCAAATTTAAAATAAGTCACATTTATTTGTGCTTTTTATTATTTCTAAATAATCATAATTTGAGCCCCAAAAGTTTGATATGTGTTCCAACATCAGAAATCAAAATGTTATTCCCCAAAATTTGAGGGTAATATCACTATTCTAAACTCACCCCCAAAAAAACACCAAATATCACAGAATAAATCAAGAAGAATAACTCTTGATTAATGTAATTCCATCACCTGTATGTCCAAAGAAATGCAGTATTTATGTGTATTTACATGTAGGAGGATTCCACATGTGGCAGCTCTGTGGCTTAGAGGTTAGAACTTCTGCTTAGCATCCCTGAGTGTCTGGGTTCAAATCCCAAACATGCTGCTTCATGTAGAGAAGTTGTCTCATCTCCCAGGTCTTAAAAATATGTCTATATGTCGTATTTATGTGTAGGAGGGTTCCACCACCATTGTAAATCTTGCCAGATACACAATTTAGCCAAAAGTATTGGGACACCTGCCTTTACACACACATGAACTTTAATGGCAGCCCGGTCTTAGTCCGTAGGGTTAAAATTTTATTTGGCTTCTGGGAAGGCTGTCCACAAGGTTTAGTGTGTCTATGGGAATGTTTGATCATTCTTCCAGAAGTACATTTGTGAGGCCAGGCACTGATGTTGGATGAGAAGGCCTGGCTCGCAGTCTCTGCTCTAATTCAGCCAAAGGGTGTTCTATCGGGTTTGAGGTCAGGACTCTGTGCAGGCCAGTCAAGTTTCTCCACCCCAAACTCGCTCATCCATGTCTTTATGGACCTTGCTTTGTGCACTGGTGTGCAGTCATGTTCAAACAGGAAGGGGCCACTCCCAAACTGTTCCCACAAAGTTGGGAGCAGGAAATTGTCCAAAATGTCTTGGTATGCTGATGCCTTAAGAGTTCCCTTCACTGGAACTAAGGGGCCAAGCCCAACCCCTGAAAAACAACCCCACACCATAATCCCCCTCCACCAAATGATTTGGACCAGTGCACAAAGCAAGGTCCATAAAGACATGGATGAGTGAGTCTGGGGTGGAGGAACTTGACTGGCCTGGACAGAGTCCTGACCTCAACACAACAGAACACCTTGGGGATGAATTAGAGCCGAGACTGCAGGCCAGGCCTTCTCGTCCAACATCAGTGCCTGACCTCACAAATGCACTTGGAAGAATGGTCAAACATTCCCATAGACACACTCCTAAATCTTGTGGCCAGCCTTCCCAGAAGAGTTGAAGCTGTTATAGCTGCAAAGGGTGGGCCAACTCAATATTGAACCCTACGGACTAAGACTGGGATGCGATTACAGTTCATGTGCGTTTAAAGGCAGACGTCCCAATACTTAGGCCAATATATTGTATATTGCTTGGAGACACGGAACTTGGCTATGGACTTAGGGCTGGTTCACACCACAGAGATGCAGAGAACATGTGTGAGGCTGCCTGGTGGCTAAGTGGGTTGCAATTCCGTCTAGCAGCACTGGGGTTGCTGGTTCAATTCCCCAACATGCTTATGTTGAAGTTTATATGTTTTCCCTGTGTGGGTTTCTCACCACAATCCAAAGACATGCTGGCATTTTATTTGTCTCCTGTCAAAATAGTCTCTAATGTAAGAAAGTTTATTTTGGACTTTAGATTGGAAGCTCATTGGAGCCAGGGCCCGATGTTAATGTTTGTTAGCACTAATCATGCCCAGGGACTTGGACATTTAAAATTGTAGGGTTTACACTGCACAGGTACATATGCTTATAAAACTGTTGCTTTGTTTATGTGCATGCAAATGGACTTTGGCCTGTAGTTAGAGATTTGATGCACATAGCCAAGGGCTAACACAGTTGTAAATAGTATTATGTGTTCCTGCCCATCAGGTGCAATCACTTTAGACATACAGTACATGAAGAGACAGATTGAAAGATACTGGTGGGAGTGTACTTATATTGGGCGTGTACTTCTATTGGGCGTGTGTCAGTTTGCTAACAATACAACCTCTCTTATATAAAGGCCTGCAGTATCAGGGATCATTTGGTTTGAGAAGGCCAGGTTTTTTGCTGTGATTTGTGGGAGGAGAAGGAATGATATTGTGCAGATTGACAAACCCCCCAACTAGTGTAATTTGCTGAAATTCTTGTGCATTTTTTCAATCAAAAATTGTGTGTGTATTGTTCCTGTCTGACCAAGCAAAATCGTTTGGAAGCATCTGCTGACCTTCTACTCTTGGATCTCATTGCTTAAACATGTACACAGAAATGCAGATTCCAGCAGAACATGGTCACCAATGTACGTATATGGGGATTGTGGGGTGGGGGTGGGTGTTTTGAACATGTCTCTTTTAATATTATGCTGGAATGCTTTGTAAGAATAATGACTTGAGTATATTTCTATAATCTTGCAGATAAAAATGTGATGTGTTGCCCGTTATACATTAAAAGTAAAGCTGTGTGCACTCTAAGGTTTTGACAAATTTTAGATTGTAAGCTACTGTGAGCAGGGCCCTTAAAATCCAATTGCTAAATGTAGCACCATGTATCCTGTCCAAATTTTTTTGAAGCTAGTAAATGAACGTACATAATTTTGTTTCTGCTGGCAAAATAAAAGTACATTATTGAGCTTTGGTGTGCTTTATTTTTTATTTTTTTTTGTGGTGGTGGTGGTGGTTTTGGCAAAGTGCAAGATCCTTAATATTCTATTTCTATATGGATTTGTGCACCAAAAAATGAATCTATTTACCCTTGTTCACATTGATGCTACTTTGAAATCTCGCTCCTTCACTTAAGCTAGCGCGATTTAGGTACTACTTGATAGACATCTGTGTGGCTTCATACACAAATGTCTATTGAAGTCGCACCTGAAATCGGCAAAAGTAGTGCAGGAACTACTTTTGCAAATCGATGCGGCGCCACAAAATTGGGGTTGCATCGATTGGAACAGTGCCATTGCCACCAATAGTCATGCGATTTGATTTCTGAAATTGCATGACAAATCGCCCCAATGTAAACCTAGGCTTCAGCACACCTGCAAGTAAATGATAAAGGTGGAATCTTTATATATAACAGCTGTGGAGAATTGCAGGTAATGAATTCAGCTGGAGGATAGGCAGTGTTGTATGAGTCAGCTCTGGTTCACATTGGTGTAATTGGACATGTCAGATCGGTGGCAATTGCGCTGTTCTAATTGGTGTGATTTGTATTGATATAAGTGCAGAAACCTGCACAGATGTCTCTGATGTCCGCCCCCCCCCCCCCCGCAGTCGGGACTGACATGAAATTGTGTGAGTTCAGCTGAATGATTTCCTCCCGCTGTCAGTAAGAAGCAGGGCTCAAACTGGGCCTTTTGCCTTTGTAATTCACCTGCTGCTATGGCAGAGACACCATTCCTTTTCAAACTCCCTTAAGTTTACCTTCAAATATCATATGTAGAAATACAGATTTGCATATCTGCAAATAATCAAAAATAATAAATTCTAATCGTGATTGAGATCAAATATTCGCAGCTGCAATCAACAGAGCGTGGTTTCACCTCCTGACCTGGAAATGAGTCATTGTAATCACCCAGAAGTTCCTGTGCTGGTCAGGATCTCCATCTAGGTGGACATGGTGAGGTCCCTCTTTAGCAAAGAGGAGGTGCTGCTGATTTGCCGGGTAAGTGTAGGATATGTACTTGTGCTTACTCAAGGTGGGGATGGGCTTCATTGATTTGTTTGGCTTCACCACACATTTGCTTCTGGCCCATGTGCACACATTACTACTTCCTGCATTTGTTCTGCTGATGTAAATCAGTAGGGACTAAGCAAGTATAAATGAGAGCTCCTTTCTATTAAAATATATATGACTTGATTCACAGTTGGGCGACTTTTCATGATTCTCAATGATAACCATTCATATCTGTGCTACTTTAAGTCAGACCAACTTCAAAGTAGTCCCTGTACTACTTTGGTGTGACTTTCAGGCTCGGTTTCCACTAGTGTGACTTGTCATTAGTGATGTCGCGAACATAAAATTTTCCGTTCGCGAACGGCGAACGCGAATTTCCGCAAATGTTCGCGAATGGGCGAACCGGGCAAACCGCCATAGACTTCAATAGGCAGGCGAATTTTAAAACCCACAGAGACTCTTTTTGGCCACAATAGTGATGGAAAAGTTGTTTCAAGGGGGCTAACACCTGGACTGTGGCATGCCGGAAGGGGATCCATTGCAAAACTCCCATGGAAAATTACGTAGTTGACGCAGAGTCGGGTTTTAATCCATAAAGGGCATAAATCACCTAACATTTCTAAATTGTTTGGAATAACGTGTTTTAAAACATCAGGTATGATGTTGTATCGATCAGGTAGTGTAATGCCGCGTACACACGATCATTTTTCCCGTCGGGAAAAATTAAATTTTTTCTTTTGGACGAGAAAAACGACCGTGTGTGGGCTTTTTGTCATTTTTCCCGACGGGAAAAACGGCATTAATCACGACGAGAAAAATTAGAACATGCTCTAATTTTTCTCGTCGTGATTCCCGTAATTTTTTTCCGCGGCAGTTTTCCCTTAGGGAATCACTGCTGGGGAGCCTACACACAGTCGTTTTTTTTGACCAAGAAAAAAAATGTAATTTTAAAACGGCCGTGTGTAGGGGAACAAGCTGTTTCTCGTTTTTCACGTCGATTTTCTCGACTGTGTTTTCACCGTCGAAAAAATCGATCGTGTGTACACGGCATAAGGGTTATGCCCGCTTCACAGTGACAGACCAAACTCTGACAGACCAAACTCCCCATTTAACGCACCGCAAACAACCGCAAACAGTCCATTTGCACAACCGCAAGGCTTTAATTATGACCTTAGATGATCACAAAGAAAATTAATGTTTTTTCTATGCAAAATTATCCAGCCGATAGCTTTTGGTCTGTTCACAATGAAGCAACGACCTTATCATCTGGGGTGTGCCAACATTGCCATTGCCAACACACTCATAGAGGTGGTCACTTCATTGTGATACGCAAGCCCCTTCACCACAACAAGGTATCGATCACGAAGGGGAATTGACACATGTATGTGCTTTTTTTTTTGTTTTGTTTTTGCAGCCACAGTGCAGCACCAGAGGCCAGAAAAATTAGGCATGTACACATGCCTGAAAAATTTGGTATTGTTGCAGACGCTGCTGTAGCAGCAGCCAGAAAAATTGATGTGTTTCAGGCAGAAAGTGCCCTAAAACATTGGGGCTTGAACCCTAGTTGGTGGCGGATAAGTCATGCAAGTCATCCGGCATGCAGAGATAAAATACAGCAGCGTGTGGACCATTTTTAGCCCAAGGCAGCTCATCTCATCAGGCCTTTTTTAGTCAAATGCATCACCCACTGTCAGTCCCTTCGGGATCTATGCCTCATTCATCTTAATAAAGGTGAGGTAATCTAGACTTTTTTGACCTAGGCGACTTCTCTTCTCAGTGAATACCTCCTGCTGCACTGAAGGTCCTTTCTGAAAAGACACTTGAAGCGGGGCAGGCCAGAAGTTCTATTGCAAATTGGGATAGCTCAGGCCACAGGTCAAGCCTGCACACCCAGTAGTCAAGGGGTTCATCGCTCCTCAGAGTGTTGATATCTGCAGTTAAGGCGAGGTAGTCTGCTACCTGTCGGTCGAGTCATTCTCTGAGGGTGGACCCCGAAGGCCTGTGGCAATGCGTAGGACTTAAAAAGCTCTGCATGTCCTCCGTCAACAACACGTCTGTAAAGCGTCCTGTCCTTGCCGGCGTGGTCGTGGTAGGAGGAGAATTACTTTCACCTCTTCCCCTGTTAGATTCCTGTTGTGCTGTGACATCACCCTTATACGCTGTGTAAAGCATACTTTTTAATTTATTTTGGAACTGCTGCATCCTTTCCAACTTCCGGTAATTCGGTAACATCTCAGGCACTTTCTGCTTATACCGGGGGTCTAGTAGCGTGGCCACCCAGTACAGGTCGTTCTCCTTTAGCCTTTTTATACGAGGGTCCATCAACAGGCACAACAGCATGAAAGACCCCATTTGCACAAGGTTGGATGCCGAGCTACTCATGTCCCGTTCCTCGTCCTCACTAATCTCACTGAAGGTCTGTTCTTCCCCCCAGCCACGTACAACACCACGGGTACCAGATGGGTGACAACGAGCACCCTGGGATGCCTGCTGTGGTTGGTCTTCCTGCTCAAAGCCACATTCCTCCTCTGACTCCTCTTCCTCAGACTCCTCTTCCAGCGTTGCCGCATGTCCAGCAAGCGATGCTGATAAGGCTGTTTCTGGTGATGATGGTACCCACAACTCTTCCTCTTCCTCTTCACGCTCATCTACGGCCTGATCCAGCACTCTTCGCAGGGCACGCTCCAGGAAGAAAACAAATGGGATGATGTCGCTGATGGTGCCTTCAGTGCGACTGACTAGGTTTGTCACCTCCTCAAAAGGACGCATGAGCCTACAGGCATTGCGCATGAGCGTCCACTAACGTGGCAAAAAAATTCTGAGCTGCGCAGAGGCTGTCCTAGCACCCGGTCATACAAATACTCGTTGACGGCTTTTTCTTGTTGGAGCAGGTGGTCGAACATTAGGAGTGTTGAATTCCAACGTGTCGGGCTGTCACAAATCAAGCGCCTCACTGGCATGTTGTTTCGCCGCTGGATATCTGAAAAGTGCGCCATGGCCTTGTAGGAACGCCTGAAATGGCCACACACCTTCCTGGCCTGCTTGAGGACGTCCTGTAAGTCTGGGTACTTATGCACAAAGCGTTGTACAATCAGATTCAACACATGTGCCATGCACGGCACATGTGTCAACTTCCTCAAATTCAATGCCGCCAACAAATTGCTTCCGTTGTCACACACCACTTTGCCGATCTCCAGTTGGTGCGGAGTCAGCCACTGATCCACCTGTGCGTTCAGGGTGGACAGGAGTGCTGGTCCGGTGTGACTCTCTGCTTTCAGGCAAGTCAACCCCAAGACGGCGTGACACTGTTGTATCTGGGATGTGGAATAGCCCCTGGGGAGCTAGGGGGGTGCAGTTGATGTGGAGCAAGACGCAGCAGCATAGGAGGACTCAGCCAAGGAGGTTATCGAAGAGGATGGAGTAGGAGGAGTAGAGGAGGTGGCAGCAGGCCTGCCTGCAAGTCGTGGCAGTGTCACCACCAACTCCTCTGCAGAGCCACGCATTACATGCTTGGCAGCCATCAGCAGGTTTACCCAATGCGCAGTGTAGGTGATATACCTGCCCTGACCGTGCATTGCAGACCAAGTATCAGTGGTCAGATGGACCCTTGCCCCAACACTGTGTGCCAGACATGCCATGACTTCCTTTTGCACAATAGAGTACAGGTTGGGGATTGCCTTTTGTGAAAAGAAATTTCGGCCGGGTACCTTCCACTGCGGTGTCCCAATAGCTACAAATTTTTTGAAGGCCTCAGACTCCACCAGCTTGTAAGGTAAAAGCTGGCGGCTAGGGGTTCCGACAAGCCAGCTGTCAGACGCCGGGCAAGGGGGTGACTCTGTGACATTGGCTTCTTACGCTCAAAAATGTTTTTGACAGACACCTGACAGTGGGCAGATGAGCAGGAACTGCTCAAGGCGAGAGACGGAGTGGCGGATGGTTGAGAGGGGGCAAGGAGGACAACAGTGGTTGACGTGGCTGAAGATACTGGACCAGGAGGAGGATGGTGGCTTTGAGCTTGTGTGCTGCTTGTACTCATCATCATGTGTTGATCCCATAGGCGTTTGTGATGTGCGATCATGTGCCTTCGCAAAGCAGTTGTACCTAGGTGGGTGTTGGATTTCCCACTCAGTTTCTTTTGGCACAGGTTGCAAATGGCATCGCTGTTATCAGAGGCAGACACACAAAAAAATGCCACACTGCTGAGCTTTGCAATGACGGCATTCTGGTGGTAGCAACAGCATGCGTTGATTGGCGTGCTGTCTGGCTGACCCCGGGTGCCGATACATGCTGTCTGACTGTGCCACTAGCTCCTTGCGACGACCTCCCCCTGCTTCCAACTCGTCTCCTCCTCCTCTCTGTCTCTCCATCTGAACTTTCCCCCTGTTCTTCTTCTCTTCGAGGGGGCACCCACGTGACATCTACGGACACATCGTTATCATCAACCGCTTCACTTGTATCTGACAACTCAGCAAAGGAAGCAGCAGCGGGTACAACATCATCATCATCACACCGTACGTCCATGTGTGTAATGCTGCCTGACTGAGACATATCCCTTTTATCTACATCCTCTGGCAATAATGGTTGCGCATCACTCATTTCTTCCAACTCATGTGTAAATAACTCCTCTGACAGATCAAGTGAAGCAGCTGTGGTGCTAGTGTTGGTGGTGGCCGCAGGCGGGCGAGTGTTAACTTGAGAGGTGCCCGAAGCTGAGCTGGAGGAGGATGGTGCGTCAAGGTTCCCGAGCAGAAGCTGTAGAAGATTGGGTGTCCTGTGTTAGCCAGTCAACTATGTCCTCAGAACTTTTCGAGTTCAGGGTACGTGGCCTCTGAACACTGGGCATTATTCTAGGGCCAAAGGGAATCACAGCACCACGACCACGACGGACCCTGCGGGGTGGCCTGCCTCTGCCTGTCATTTTTTTTAGATTAGTTTAGTTGTACTATGCGTACAAGCTACTGTGACACCAGATATGAGTGGCACTGTGCACTGGCAGAAGTTGGCAGAGTAGACGCTGTAGGCCTGACACACACACTGGCAGGCAACTGACTGCTATTCTATTGCAGTCAAAATTGTTGTTTTTTTTAAAAAATGTAATCCACTGTGCCACCAGATATATGAGTGGTGCCACTGGGCAAGTGGGCACAGTATACGCTGTGAGCCTGACACACACACGCTGGCATGCAACTGCAATTAGATTACAGAGAAAAAAAAAAGCAGACTGATGTAGTAGCCCTAAAAAATGGCTTTTTGGGGTGCTGTCCTTACAGCAGAGATCAGATGAGTCTTTCAGGACTGGAGTGGACACTGAATACACTGGCCTAGCTATAGATTTCCCTATTAAATCAGCAGCAGCTACACTGTCCTTCCTCTCACTAAGACTGTAGCTTCCGAATGAATCTAAAATGGATGCTGTCCAGGAGGTGGGAGGGTCTGGGAGGGAGGGTATGCTGCTGATTGGCTGGAATGTATCTGCTGACTGTGAGATACAGGGTCAAAGTTTGCTCCATGATGACGAATACGGGGCGGACCGAACATCGCATATGTTCGCCCGCCGCGGCAAACGTGAACAAGCTATGTTCGCCGGGAACTATTCGCCGGCGAATAGTTCGGGACATCTCTACTTGTCATGGAACTTGGGACTGCAAAGTCGCATGACATGTCATACCCTATGATTTCCAATGAGTATGGTTCATATCTGTGCGACATCAAGTCGCAGCAACTTCAAAGTAGTCCCTGCACTACTTTGGTCCCATTTTGATACAACTTGAGGTCCATAGACCTCAAGAATATACAGGCATTGCTCCAAGTCGCATCAAAATCGCGGCAAAAAAACGCTGCAAATTTAGGGTTGCAATAGTGGAAACAGAGCCTCATGTGACTTGAGGTACATAGGGCGCAATATTACACAGGCATTCCCAGAAGTTGAGGCCAAGTTGCAGCGGCAAAGTGGCAGCAAATTAGTGTGACTTTCAGGTCGCAGCAGTGTGAAAGAGATTCAGGGATATCTTTGAATTTGGCCCTATTGTCACTTGTGCATCCTGAAAGTGGGGAAAATTCATCCCTGCACTACCTTGGTTTGACTTTGATGCGATTTGGGGTCCATACACCACAAGATTACACAGACATTGCTTCAAGTCATGGCAACGCTGTGCAATTTTAAGGTCGCATAAGTGCAAATGGGGCTTTATTCAAAGGTGTTATCATTTAATCTCATTAGGTTACTTTCACACTTATGTGACTTTTCATGCAGCTTTGGACCTCAGAGTCACATTAAAAGTATCCCCCCCATGAGTTCCGTTCATATCTATGGAACTTCACCCATGTTCACATAGCTCTGAATTGACATATCAAATTGCAGGCCAAATCGGCGCCTATTGACGGCAATAGAACTGTCCGAATTGGTGCGACGCCACACAGATTCCCAAAAGTATTTCCTACACTACTTTAGGCGACTTCAGGAGGCGATTTCTTACCTCCCAACTTTTTGAGATGGCTATAAGGGACAACTATTAGCAAAAGTATGTAGGCATAGGACACACCTCCTAAAATACCTTCTTAAAGGAGAATTATATAAAAAAAAAAAAAAATAGTTAAACCCCCAAGTGCTTTTTTTTTTTAACAATAATATCCCTTTAGATTGGCTTTGGGAATTTACAAACAAAGCAATTTAGAAATTAGATGAAAGGTTTAGCGCTGGGAAACCCTTTTTGAAAGATAAAAATTGCATTTTATATAAAACTATACAGATCCGAACAAAATGAGGGACAAATGAGGAGGAAAGAGGGACAGAGGGACTTTGTTCCAAATCAGGGACAGTTGAGACCTATGTGATTTCACTAGACATCTGTTCAGGAAAGTGCACTGATGTCTCTGAAATCGCTCAAAAAGTCGGGCTGAGGCCCCTTTACATTTGAGCGACTTTTCCTGCGACTTTGGTCATCAGAGTTGCATGACAAGTCATACCCCATGATTTTCAATGTGTACCATTTATATCTGTAAAACTTCAAGTCACACTGACTTTAAAGTAGTCCCTGTACTACTTTGGTCTGACTTTGATACGAGTTGAGGTTCATAGACATTAAGTTTACACAGGCATTCCCTGGGATCGCAGAAAAAATGCAGACAGAAAATTGCGCGCCTTTCCCTGCGATTCCTGCGTCCATAGACCTCAAGATTACACAGGCATTCCTAAAGTTGCATCAAAATCACACAACTTTCAGGTCGCACAAGTGTGAAAGGGGCCTAAGTCACTGTGCTGAGTACTATTATACGTAGAATATAAAGTAGTCCCACCATCAAACACTCAGCAGCATTTGCTGAAAAGAGGCAAATGCCTATTAGCCAATGCCACATCAGCATGAGCATGGTTGTTACTATAATATTAAAGTGGTTGTAAAACCACTTAGACAACTTGCACCTACAGGTAAGCCTAGATTAAGGCTTACCTGTAGGTGCAAGAAATATCTCCTTACCCTACACACACTAGTAGATGTTTGTGCTACGCTCAATAGGCTAGTGGTCAGCACTTCTACCTTGAAAAACCCAGGCTTTAAAGCACTCATGGGTTCAAATCCCACAGAGAGATACTAAAAGATTGTATTGGTGAAAAAAAGGCAAATGCCAATTAGCCAAAGCAGCATATGCTGAAAATAGGTGAATGTCAATTAGCCAATGCACTTTTAGTCAATAATATTATGGTGTGGAATTCCAAACATCACACACTAGCTAACGGGCAGTTTACATGTCTTTGTTTGTTTATTTTAATTTGCTTGTGCAAATAATAAACATAGCTGTTGGATGGTAGGTTGGCTGGTATTTGAACTTGTACCATGAGAGCTGTGGAGACATCTGAGCAGACCACTAAGCCATTGTGCTAAGTACAAGACCTGCATTATAGTGTAGTATGATTAAAGAATGAACATAAATAATTACCGCTTCATAGCCACCTAAATGAAAAAAAAAAAAAAATACATGAAAAAAACAACATACAACAAATAGGTAACCTAAATGTTTAATACATGTAACTTTACATAATAGCAGACATTACTATGTAATAATCATTCATAACTGCATTCGTTAGCAAAAGAAGGAAAAAAACTAGGAATACTAATTGCAATATACAGCAATAGATAGAGCACATCTCATATAAAAATGTTTTATTCACATACATGGATCATGGTTACAGTGCAGTGCTATATAAAAACTTAGTGGAAATTGGCATTTGCACATACGCGGATTCGCTAATTAGCGCTGATTTCATATTTACTAACACTTGTTTCTTGCTAATAGCGCTCTTTTTCATTCACAAATTCGCGCTTAGAATTTTTAATTGGCTAAAATGGGAGCTATTATTTGCAATAGTGCTCAGTACTTCCTGGAGTTATAGTAAATCAGTCCCAATGTGTCACGCCATTTTGCACTCTGTCTTAATAAAAATCCTGCTGAGTTAAAATTCTGGGTTATAGAGAAGTTCAAGCCACATTGGAGAGGAAGCCACAAGGTTAGAGAGATCAGTAAAAGCGAATCTCGGTGGATATGCGAAATATGTACATTGGAGCTGAATGGCTTGAATATTGATTTTGATTTGAACTGCTTCATTTTAGACTATTAGATCATAGCTCTGCCCACTATATGTTTACAGTATAGGGTCATTCCCCTTCATTAATTTTCACACTTTCATATATTTTCTTCCCGTCCAGCCTTGATGCTTAGTTCCCATACCTGGATTGCTATCCATTAGTATGTGTGCTACCCATCATCGGAGACAATATGGTGTCACGATTAAACAGATTAAAGAAGATTCTTATTCTTACCCTTTTTTTAGCTTAAAGAGGGAATTGGATGTGAGTATTATGTTTTAGTGGTCCTACACATGGTTTTAGTTTTATATGTTTATGTCCAATGTGTTTATATGTATATATGACAGATACCTGTTTATGACAGTAATTCTGTATAATACTCGGCAGTGCACTATAGTTTGGCATATTTCACGGTACAAGGTTTTAAAATATGGTTTTAATATTTTAATATATTTTAATCAGGTCACTTCATATTTTAATTAGGTCACTTCATGTTAAGCATATTAGGTAATGGAGTTCCCCTTTATTGTATTGGTATATGGGGAGTACCAGGAACAACTACTGGAAGAACCATTGAGCAAGGTATTCAGAACCACTATGCAGAGCATGAAGTTTTTTTATATATACTGTGACAGCAGGAAGGTAAAGTCACCTGGTTGCATCCAGGGGGGTAGATATATTTCGCCCAGATTCAGGCTTTACGCCGACTTATACAACTAGGTGGAGAGTTGTATAAGCCCAGCTGAGGCTAGTGGGCTCATGGATGACTCATACCTCTAGGGAGAGTGTGGGGCGTCGTGCAGACAGGGAGTTGATGAGACCAGCTGAAGCTTGTCAGCTCGTTTAAGGCCTCTATAAAAACTCCCAGATTCATTAGGTGTTTGCTCATGCCTGGACCCAGACCTGTGTGGACTGTCTAGGGAGAGTGAACCCCTGTGCGGTGAGACAAAGCCTGTGTGGCTATTTGCTTGGACATTTAAAACCAGGGACTTAGGGACTAGGACAGCACTAGGCTGATCCCAGTTGTTAGTTAGGAAACCTGTATGTTTAGTCAGAGGTCAAGTTGACCAGGATTTATTTTGTTTATGTTTCTTTTGGCTTTGCTGTGTTTTGTCACTGTAAATAGAAAATAAACCGCACCTTTTTTGATTTTGAAAACCACAACCTCCGTTTGCTGGTCCTGTTTTTGTGTGGGGAGCCCATCCCGGGAGTCACACACACCCGCTGCCGAGCTAACCCCCTCACAATACATATCAGAATGATATTGTGGATTTTTATTTGAAGATGCCATTGTTAGTTATACCCTTGGATAAGCGCTTACCAGCAATGATGTATTTAAGACCAACCTCGTTGCTATGACAACGATTGTGCAGTCTTTAGCCTCTGTTTGGGTCACATGCGTACCCATGATTAAGTCACGTGTCGATGACGCAACGCGTAGGGGGCGGAGCTTAGTGACGCTTCCAGCAGCCAAATGGGGACATCGTTCTAACTGAGCTATTTAGCGCTGTCTGTATCCAGGATATGTTAGTGTAACCACACACACAGCTGATCAGTAGACTGTGGTGTGGCGTTACTGCGCAATGATCTGTTTCTCTGCATTCCTTTCCACATGTCCACAAATTTCTTACAAATCCCGGTAGCAACTGAGCAGATTTGTGAGCGATCTCACCGCCAGCAGCTTAGAAGATCTGTGCAGCGATAGGGGGATCATCGGCTGGTGCATGCACCGGAACAGTGGACTTAGCAGCCTGTGGATTTGTCTTGTATACCCACCAGGGGCTAAGTATCTGAGTGATATCAGTGTTATGTGGTTGGGACTGTTCATATATTCCACATTGTATTGTATTCTATGCTGTTCATCTAATTGAGCACTTAGCACTTTATTTATGAACACTGTGAATTTTAGCACTCAGCAGTTTTATATTGTCACGCAGCACCTTTGGTATTGTTTTGTTTTATTTTTGAGGTGTGAGATCTCTGTGGAACGCAGAAGGTTGGTGCATAGCGCATCATTATATTATTTAAGTTTCACATTGGAGGCCACAAAATCCTCTTGTATGATTGTAGCCGTCACCATTTATTTATCGTTTGTTTGTTGAATCCACTTTTTACGACATATTAGCGCTTTTAGTATTCCACTTTACAGCTAGCGATACCCTTCGTAATGCTCAGTGTTGCCTCACACAACAGAATTCCCCAGAACATAGGAAGGCTTGGAGAGAGGCAAAAAAAATGTTTGATTTGTGGGCCGAGGACACACTTAACCTCTTGATCGCCCCCTAGTGTTTAACCCCTTCCCTGCCAGTGTCATTTACACAGTAATCAGTGCATTTTTATAGCACTGATCGCTGTATAAATGACAATGGTCCCCAAATAGTGTCAAAAGTGTCCAATGTGTTCGCCATAATGTCGCAGTCCCGATAAAAATCGTAGATTGCCACCATTGCTAGTAAAAAAAAATCAATAATAAAAATGCTATAAATCTATCCCCTATTTTGTAGACGCTATAACTTTTGCGCAAACCAATCAATATACGCTTATTGCTGTTTTTTTTTACCAAAAATATGTAGAAGAATATATATCGGGCCTAAACTGAGGATTATTATTTTTTTTATATATATATATATATATTTGGATATTTAATATAGCAAAAAGTAAAAAATATTGTTTTTTTTCAAAATTGACGCTCTTTTTCGTTTATAGCGCAAAAAATAAAAACCGCAGAGGTGATCAAATACCACCAAAAGAAAGCTCTCTTTGTGGGAAAAAAAAGACATCAATTTTGTTTGGGTGCAATGTCGCATGGTCGCGCAATTGTCAGGTAAATCGACGCAGTGCCGAATCGCAAAAAGTGCTCTGGTCAGGAAGGGGGTTTATAATATTACCTTTAAAAATACAGTGACCTAAAAGCATAGTAAATACTGGACAGGCATTTTCTTTTCTGAGGAAATGCTTACTAATTTGTTTAAGAAAATAAAAATACTACCTATGTTTATTTTACAGCCACTTTAAATATTTGAATTCTGTATTGCTTCTCATGTAAGGTGTGGCTGGTTACTATATAATGCAAATTAGTAATCACTACCATAAAATGATGGTGTTAGTTGGAAAGATATTAGCATGTTTACTGTGACAAACCAATAAAACTTTATATAGAATAAAATATTTATTTCATGTAACATTGCCCTCTTTTATTACCATACAAGGTAAAACCATTGTGGGATTACTGCAAGGACAATACAGACCATGGCATAGAACAGGGGTGTCAAACTCAATTTCATCGAGGGCCGCATCAGCATTATGATTGCCTTTAAAAGGGCCGGTTGTATCTGTAAGATTAGCTGTCCAGCGCATCCCCTCCCCTTACATTAGATGTTAAGAGCCACCCCACCATCAGAAGTTGAGTCCCCCACTCTCCCTTACATCACAGTGCACCCCCCTTTTCTTAAGCTGGTTGCATTGCTTAAAAGCAGAAAGTAAGGGTCTTGAGAAGGACCAGAGGAGGGCGAGGGCCACATGAAATGGCCTGGAGGGCCAGATTTGGCCCGCGGGCCTTGTGTTTGACACCTGTGGCATAGAGTATCAGAGCTATCAGAAAGCTTTGCCCATCCTCTGTATGGCATCTCAATATCCACAGTCAGTATCAGGCACTAAAATACATTTAGCTGCTAAATGTCTGTCATCATGTCGTACACAGGAGTTAACAACTTCACCTCTTGAAGATTTACCCCCCTTCATGACCAGGCCATTTTTTGCGATACGTCACTGCGTTATTTTAACTGACAATTGCGCGGTCGTGTAACGCTGTACCCAAATAAAATGTATGTCATTTTTTTTCCACACAAATAGAGCTTTCTTTTGGTGGTATTTGATCACCTCTGTGTTTATTTTTTGCGCTATAAACAAACTTTGCTTTTTGCTTTAAAACATATTCAATACAAAATTTCTTCATCATCTAAGGCCAATATATATTCTGCAACAAATTTCTGGTATAAAAAAAAATCCAATAAATGTATATAGCGTCTACAAACTATAGTGTATATATACTGGAATTTATTTTATTTTTTTATACTAGTAATGGCGGCAATCAGCGACTTATAGCGGGACTGCGATATTTCAGCGGACAGTCGGACACTAACTGGCACTTTGTGGGAACCAGTGACACTAATACAGTAATCAGTGCTAAAAATATCACTGTACTAATGACACTGTCTGGGAAGGGGTTAAACATCCAAGGCAATCAAAGGGTTAACAAACAACGCCAAGCTGCTGCTAGCAAAGCAAACAGAATATTGGCATTAAAAAGGGGATTGACTCCAGAGATAAAACGATAATTCTCCCGCTCTACAAGACTCTGGTCCGGCCGCACCTGAAGTATGCCGTCCAGTTCTGGGCACCAGTCCTCAGGAAGGATGTACTGGAAATGGAGCGAGTACAAAGAAGGGCAACAAAGCTAATAAAGGGTCTGGAGGATATTAGTTATGAAGAAAGGTTGCGAGCACTGAACTTATTCTCTCTGGAGAAGAGACGCTTGAGCGGGGATATGATTTCAATTTACAAATACCGTACTGGTGACCCCACAATAGGGATAAAACTTTTTTGCGGAAGGGAGTTTAACAAGACATGTGGCCACTCATTAAAATTAGAAGAAAATAGGTTTAGCCTTAAACTGTGTAGAGGGTTCTTTACTATAAGAGCGGCAAGGATGTGGAATTCCCTTCCACAGGCGGTGGTTTCAGCGGGGGCATCGATAGTTTAAAAAAACTATTAGATAAGCACCTGAACGACCGCAACAAACAGGGATAAACAATGTAATACTGACATATAATCACACACATTGGACTTGATGGACTTGTGTCTTTTTTCAATCTCACCTACTATGTAACCATAGGCGTGCGCACAGGGTGTGCCAGGTGTGCCCAGGCACACCCTAATCATCCCATGCGCATTAGTATTGTCGCTCTGTGTAGGAGCAGGAACATGGGAAAGATCTCTTTCTTACCGGCTCTGCCAAAAGAGAAGTATTTTTGCTCTTCTCTTTCACTGTGTCAGCAGGGAAATCAATGTGCCGGGGTCATATATAGGTAGACACACACACATGCATGTGTGTTTGAGCATTAGGGTGCACACCCTAATGCAATAGGCTGCGCACACCTATGTATATAACTATGTATGTAACTGTGTGCCTAGCCAGTGTTTTACTGTACTATGTGTGCTGCTTTTACTCAGGGAAATTATGGATTTTATTCCCTGCTTCCCCCTATCAGAACAGAGATCTGCCTTGTTTATGTAGGCAGATCTTCATTCTGAGTCTCTGCCCGACGATCAGCAGGTGTCGGTGGACTCCCAGTGCCGACACCCGCAGATCGGCTTCTGCTGTAAGTAATCAAAGCAGCCCGCCGACGGCACGTGTATCCCTGAGGCGAAAGTGCAGAATCACATATATATTCATTATTCTGCAAAGGAGGGTCGCACAGTAGCCGTAAATGTAATACAGGCATACCCCACTTTTAAGTACACAATGGGACCAGAGCATGTATGTAAAACGAAAATGTACTTAAAGTGAAACAATACCTTTTTTCATTTCTAGGGTGTAGTGGAGGTCAGAGGCTATAGTGGGGGTGTCAGGAGCTGTAGTTGAGGTCTCAGGGGCTATAGTGGGGGTGTCAGGGGTTACACTGGAACAGGGCGGGCTATGCTCTCGGAGCTTTAGCTCCTTCTACTGCGGCTGCAAAATGTCTGTACAGTACTTTACATACACTCGTGGGTATGTCCTTACTCGTGAGTGTATGTAAAGTGAGTGTACTTAAAGCGGGGTATGCCTGTATAGGGCGGTTCTTAACTGGTAAATTTACTGGGATGTAGCAATTGTTTTGACTTTGCTTTGCATCAATTTCCCAACATAATGTTAAAATGACAAGAAACTAGACATAAATCGAAATTCAGACAACTTTTTCGTTAATTTTGAAATTTGGATGTATCCAAATTTGGATGTATCCAAACTGGATGTATCCAAATTGAATAGAAAATAAAGGATTAGAATATAAAAGAATAGAAAAAAATTAAAAGAATATAACCATCTTCTGAAATTCGAATTTCAAATAGAATCAATTTGAATTTGAATAGAATAAATAAATTAGAATAGAAAAAACAATTGAATAGAATTAATTGGAAAGAATATAACTATTTCCCAAAATTTTAATTTAAAATAAAATAAAAAGAATAGAATAGAAAATAAAATAAGAGAATAGAATAGAATAGAAAAAAACAATAGAATAGAATAAAATTAAATAGAAAGAATATATCCATTTCCCAAACACTGAATATCAAATAGACTTTTGAATTTGCTTAGTATTATACCTCATCATTAGGGATGAGCTCGGTGTTCGAGTCGAACATACGTTCGACTCGAACATCGGCTGTTTGATCGTTCGGCGAACATCGAACGATTTAGGCCATTCGCGCCAAATTCGAGTGACGCGAACGGCCCACAATACACTGCGCCATCGCAGTGCAATCCCGGCGCTGCGATTGGCCAAGCATGCACTGTGACCCCGCATGCTTGGCCAATCACAGCGCCGGCAGCTAGGAGAGCCATAATTGGCCACAGGCAGGTTGCCTGTGGCCAATTATAGCTCAGGGGGGTTAGCACACACCCCATACTATAAAAGGCCGCCAGCGCGGCGGCCTTGTGTAGTGTGTTCCGGCGCAGGGAAAGAGAAGGATAGGCAGGGACAGTGTGATATTCTTTGTGCTATTCTTGTGTGCAGGGAGAGAGAAGGATAGGCAGGGAGAGTGTCAGTGTCATATTCTTTGCTAGACCTTGTGTGCAGGGAGAGAGAAGGATAGGCAGGGGACAGTGTCAGTGTCATATTCTTTGCTAAACCTTGTGTGCAGGGAGAGAGAAGGATAGGCAGGGAGAGTGTCAGTGTCATATTCTTTGATAAACCTTGTGTGCAGGGAGAGAGAAGGATAGGCAGGGGACAGTGTCAGTGTCATATTCTTTACTAAACCTTGTGTGCAGGGAGAGAGAAGGATAGGCAGGGAGAGTGTCAGTGTCATATTCTTTGATAAACCTTGTGTGCAGGGAGAGAGAAGGATAGGCAGGGGACAGTGTCAGTGTCATTGTTGCTAAGCCTCCTGCACAGTATACACCTGAAGCTAGCCCTTATTGCTGTGTTTTCCTGGTGTGTTACACTAACAGGCATTTGCAGCACTTACAGTGGGCGGAGTGTGCGTCCTGCACATTATACACCTGAAGCTAGCCCGTATTGCTGTGTTTTCCTGGTGTGTTACACCAACAGGCATTTGCAGCACTTACAGCAGGCGTAGTGTGATTCCTGCAAAATATACTCCTGAAGCTAGGCCTTATTGCTGTGTTTTCCTAGTGTGTTACTCTAACAGGCATTTGCAGCACTTACAGCAGGCGTAGTGTGATTACTGCAAAATATACTGCTGAAGCTACGCCTTATTGCTGTGTTTTCCTAGTGTGTTACTCTAACAGGCATTTGCAACACTTACAGCAGGCGTAGTGTGATTCCAGCAAAATATACTCCTGAAGCTAACCCGTATTGCTGTGTTTTCCTGGTGTGTTACACCAACAGGCATTTGCAGCACTTACAGCAGGCGTAGTGTGATTCCTGCAAAATATACTCCTGAAGCTAGGCCTTATTGCTGTGTTTTCCTAGTGTGTTACTCTAACAGGCATTTGCAGCACTTACAGCAGGCGTAGTGTGATTACTGCAAAATATACACCTGAAGCTAGCCCGTATTGCTGTGTTTTCCTAGTGTGTTACTCTAACAGGCATTTGCAACACTTACAGCAGGCGTAGTGTGATTCCTGCAAAATATACTCCTGAAGCTAGCCCGTATTGCTGTGTTTTCCTAGTGTGTTACTCTAACAGGCATTTGCAGCACTTACAGCAGACGTAGTGTGATTCCTGCAAAATATACTCCTGAAGCTAGCCCGTATTGCTGTGTTTTCCTAGTGTGTTACACCAACAGGCATTTGCAGCACTTACAGCAGGCGTAGTGTGATTCCTGCAAAATATACTCCTGAAGCTAGCCCGTATTGCTGTGTTTTCCTAGTGTGTTACACCAACAGGCATTTGCAGCACTTACAGCAGGCGTAGTGTGATTCCTGCAAAATATACTCCTGAAGCTAGCCCGTATTGCTGTGTTTTCCTAGTGTGTTACACCAACAGGCATTTGCAGCACTTACAGCAGGCGTAGTGTGATTCCTGCAAAATATACTCCTGAAGCTACGCCTTATTGCTGTGTTTTCCTAGTGTGTTACACCAACAGGCATTTGCAGCACTTACAGCAGGCGTAGTGTGATTACTGCAAAATATACACCTGAAGCTAGGCCTTATTGCTGTGTTTTCCTAGTGTGTTACTCTAACAGGCATTTGCAGCACTTACAGCAGGCGTAGTGTGATTACTGCAAAATATACACCTGAAGCAAGCCCGTATTGCTGTGTTTTCCTAGTGTGTTACTCTAACAGGCATTTGCAACACTTACAGCAGGCGTAGTGTGATTCCTGCAAAATATACTCCTGAAGCTAGCCCGTATTGCTGTGTTTTCCTAGTGTGTTACTCTAACAGGCATTTGCAGCACTTACAGCAGACGTAGTGTGATTCCTGCAAAATATACTCCTGAAGCTAGCCCGTATTGCTGTGTTTTCCTAGTGTGTTACACCAACAGGCATTTGCAGCACTTACAGCAGGCGTAGTGTGATTCCTGCAAAATATACTCCTGAAGCTAGCCCGTATTGCTGTGTTTTCCTAGTGTGTTACACCAACAGGCATTTGCAGCACTTACAGCAGGCGTAGTGTGATTCCTGCAAAATATACTCCTGAAGCTAGCCCGTATTGCTATGTTTTCCTGGTGTGTTACACCAACAGGCATTTGCAGCAGTTACAGCGGGCGTAGTGTGATTCCTGCAAAATATACTCCTGAAGCTAGGCATTATTGCTGGTTTTCCCATCTTCCTGCAGGCCATTAGAATCTCTGAAAGGCAAACAAGGAGAGGCAGACAGTCAGGAGCCAATAAAAGAGGGCAAGCAGGCTCTGTGTCTAGAGACACCAGTGCTGGTCGTGGACGCGGTGCATCGCCATCAGCACGTGGCCATGGGACACGCTTGTCCTTCTTTTCGGCAGCTGGACGTGTTGAGCCGCATCATGCCGAAGACTTGGTAGAGTGGATGACCAAGCCCTCCTCATCCTCCTCATCCTCTCTCACCCAGGCTCAGGGTACTGGCAAAGCAGCTGCCAAAGCGTCCTCTTCCCTGGTATCAATGTCATCATCAGTCACTCCTTCCCTAGACCCACCATGTCCTCCTGTGGAGTCCCCCGAACTGTTTGAGCACAGTGTTGGGTACATGCTCCAGGAGGATGCCCAGCGTTTCGAAGGGTCTGATGATGATACCCAGCTAGAGGAAGGCAGTAGCGTGAGAGCAGAGAGAGGGGATGCTCAAGAAGGACACCAATCTGGCAGTCATGTTCCAGCAGCTGCAGCATACTGCCAGATTGGCTCCAGTGATGAGGAGGGAGGGGATGATGAGGTCACTGACTCCACGTGGGTGCCTAATAGGAGAGAGGAGGAGGAGGAGGATGAGGAGGAGGCACATCTCCAACGAGGCAGGATGCCCTCGGGGGGCCAGCGTAAGGGCAGCACACCGACGGAATCACACCGCAGAGCTCCGCCTGAGCAGGGCGCTGCCTCTGCCCGTTATTCAAAAAGTTCTTTGGTGTGGGCCTTTTTTGAGTCGAGTGCATCAGATCGCACAGCTGCTGTTTGCAACATATGTCTCAAGCGTATATCGCGTGGCCAAAACATCAGCCGCTTGGGCACCACATGCTTGACCAGACATATGTTGACCTGCCATGCAGCTCGTTGGCAAGCCTACCTTAAAGACCCACACCAAATAACAAAGCGAACTTCTCCTTGCACCGCATCAGCTGGGATCTCCAACCCCAATATACCTTCAGTCCTCTCTGAAACCTGCACTGAGAGGAATGAAGGTGTAGAATTAGGTGTGTCACAGCCAAGTACTTGCAGGCACTCTGCTAGCAGTACACCGACGTCCGATTCTAGCAGGCAAATTTCCCTGCCCCAGCTGCTGGACCGTCGAAAGAAGTTCACTCCCAGCCATCCACATGCCCAGCGGTTGAATGCTAGCTTGGCTAAATTTCTAGCGCTTCAACTGCTGCCTTTTCAGTTGATAGACTCGGCCCCCTTCCGTGAGTTTGTGCAATGTGCGGTTCCTCAGTGGCAGGTTTCCAAACGCCACTTTTTCTCACGGAAGGCGATTCCGGCTCTTTACCGGCATGTGGAAGGTAGGGATGAGCCGAACACCCCCGGGTTCGGTTCGCACCAGAACCCGCGAACGGACCGAAAGTTCGCACGAATGTTAGAACCCTATTAAATACAATGGATGCGAATGTTCGAAATGTAAAGTGCTAATTATAACGACTATTATGCATGTTATTGTCCTAAAAAGGGTTTGGGAATCCAGGTTCTTCACCAGGGGACATGTATCAATGCAAAAAGAAGTTTTAAAAACGGCCATTTTTCGGGAGCAGTCATTTTAATGATGCATAAAGTGAAAAAAAAAAGTCAAATATTACTTTAAATATCGTACCTGGGGGGTGTCTAAAGTATGCCTGTTAAGTGCCACGTGTTTCCCGTGTTTAGAACTGTCCCTGCACAAAATGACATTTCTAAAGGAAAAAAAGCCATTTAAAACTGCTTGCGGCTTTAATGTCATGTCTGGTCCCGGTAATATGGATGAAAATCTTTGAGAAAAATGGCATAGCTACCCCATCACCCCCCCCCACCCCAGCCCATTACCAGCCCCTTTGGGTCTTGTATGGATATTAAGGGGAACCCCGCGCACAAAATAAAAAAGGCCCTATATACTCTGAACAGCCGTATACAGGCGGTGCATACAAGACAGGGACTGTAGGTTTGTTCTTATGTCGAATCTGTTTGTAATTTTGAACAGGTACATTGTTTAAGTGTAGCTCCAGCCAAAAAATCTATTTTTAAGCTTTTTGGAAAACATAGGGAAGGGTTATCACCCCTGTAACATTTGTTTTGCTGTCTGTGCCCCTGTTCAGAACATTTCACCTCACTTTCCGTCCCAATGACAAATGTTTTTGAAAAGTGGGGTTTTTATTGAAACAAGGATTGGTGATAAAGCATCAGTAGAGAGGAAACACCTTTTTCCCATATTAACCCTTACAGGAGAGAATTTCCCTTCCTAGGGGTAGATTTCCTCTCACTTCCTGTTGTCTCCTTCAGTTTGCAAGTAGGAGTCGTTTGTAAGTTGGATGTTTGAAAGTAGGGGCCTGCCCTATATACTCTGCTGAAATTTGCCCCTTACATGTTGGTGTTGCCACAACACTGTAAGCCCTCACAGTTACTCTTGGTGGGCGCATGAATGGGCCCTGCTGTGAATTATTAGATCAAGAATTGTAATTGCATGCCCCTGTTGAACAGGGGCTGAAAAATTGGGCCTTTGGTGGTGGTGGTGTTGACACAACACTGTAAGCCCTCACTGTAACTCTTGGTGGGCGCATGAATGGGCCCTGCTGTGAATTATTAGATCAAGAATTGTAATTACATGCCCCTGTTAAACAGGGGCAGAAAAATTGGGCCTTAGGTGTCGGGCTGTCACAAATCAAGCGCCTCACTGGCATGTTGTTTCGCCGCTGGATATCTGAAAAGTGCACCATGGCCGTGTAGGAACGCCTGAAATGGCCACACACCTTCCTGGCCTGCTTGAGAACGTCCTGTAAGTCTGGGTACTTATGCACAAAGCGTTGTACAATCAGATTCAACACATGTGCCATGCACGGCACATGTGTCAACTTCCTCAAATTCAATGCCGCCAACAAATTGCTTCCGTTGTCACACACCACTTTGCCGATCTCCAGTTGGTGCGGAGTCAGCCACTGATCCACCTGTGCGTTCAGGGCGGACAGGAGTGCTGGTCCGGTGTTACTCTCTGCTTTCAGGCAAGTCAACCCCAAGACGGCGTGACACTGTTGTATCTGGGATGTGGAATAGCCCCTGGGGAGCTAGGGGGGTGCAGTTGATGTGGAGCAAGACGCAGCAGCATAGGAGGACTCAGCCAAGGAGGTTATCGAAGAGGATGGAGTAGGAGGAGTAGAGGAGGTGGCAGCAGGCCTGCCTGCAAGTCGTGGCGGTGTCACCACCAACTCCTCTGCAGAGCCACGCATTACATGCTTGGCAGCCGTCAGCAGGTTTACCCAATGCGCAGTGTAGGTGATATACCTGCCCTGACCGTGCATTGCAGACCAAGTATCAGTGGTCAGATGGACCCTTGAACCAACACTGTGTGCCAGACATGCCATGACTTCCTTTTGCACAATAGAGTACAGGTTGGGGATTGCCTTTTGTGAAAAGAAATTTCGGCCGGGTACCTTCCACTGCGGTGTCCCAATAGCTACAAATTTTTTGAAGGCCTCAGACTCCACCAGCTTGTAAGGTAAAAGCTGGCGGCTAAGAGTTCCGACAAGCCAGCTGTCAGACGCCGGGCAAGGGGGTGACTCTGTGACATTGGCTTCTTACGCTCAAAAATGTTTTTGACAGACACCTGACTGTGGGCAGATGAGCAGGAACTGCTCAAGGCGAGAGACGGAGTGGCGGATGGTTGAGAGAGGGCAAGGAGGACAACAGTGGTTGACGTGGCTGAAGATGCTGGACCAGGAGAAGGATGGTGGCTTTGAGCTTGTGTGCTGCTTGTACTCGTCATCATGTGTTGATCCCATAGGCGTTTGTGATGTGCGATCATGTGCCTTCGCAAAGCAGTTGTACCTAGGTGGGTGTTGGATTTCCCACTCAGTTTCTTTTGGCACAGGTTGCAAATGGCATCGCTGTTATCAGAGGCAGACACACAAAAAAATGCCACACTGCTGAGCTTTGCAATGACGGCATTCTGGTGGTAGCAACAGCATGCGTTGATTGGCGTGCTGTCTGGCTGACCCCGGGTGCCGATACATGCTGTCTGACTGTGCCACTAGCTCCTTGCGACGACCTCCCCCTGCTTCCAACTCGTCTCCTCCTCCTCTCTGTCTCCCCATCTGAACTTTCCCCCTGTTCTTCTTCTCTTCGAGCGGGCACCCACGTGACATCTACAGACACATCGTTATCATCAACCGCTTCACTTGTATCTGACAACTCAGCAAAGGAAGCAGCAGCGGGTACAACATCATCATCATCACACCGTACGTCCATGTGTGTAATGCTGCCTGACTGAGACATATCCCTTTTATCTACATCCTCTGGCAATAATGGTTGCGCATCACTCATTTCTTCCAACTCATGTGTAAATAACTCCTCTGACAGATCAAGTGAAGCAGCTGTGGTGCTAGTGTTGGTGGTGGCCGCAGGCGGGCGAGTGTTAACTTGAGAGGTGCCCGAAGCTGAGCTGGAGGAGGATGGTGCGTCAAGGTTCCCGAGCGGAAGCTGTAGAAGATTGGGTGTGCTGTGTTAGCCAGTCAACTATGTCCTCAGAACTTTTCGAGTTCAGGGTACGTGGCCTCTGAACACTGGGCATTATTCTAGGGCCAAAGGGAATCACAGCACCACGACCACGACGGCCCCTGCGGGGTGGCCTGCCTCTGCCTGTCATTTTTTTTAGATTAGTTTAGTTGTACTATGCGTGCAAGCTACTGTGACACCAGATATGTGTGGCACTGTGCACTGGCAGAAGTTGGCAGAGTAGACGCTGTAGGCCTGACACACACACTGGCAGGCAACTGACTGCTATTCTATTGCAGTCAAAATTGTTGTTTTTTAAAAAAAATGTAATCCACTGTGCCACCAGATATATGAGTGGTGCCACTGGGCAAGTGGGCACAGTATACGCTGTGAGCCTGACACACACACGCTGGCATGCAACTGCAATTAGATTACAGAGAAAAAAAAAAGCAGACTGATGTAGTAGCCCTAATAAATGGCTTTTTGGGGTGCTGTCCTTACAGCAGAGATCAGATGAGTCTTTCAGGACTGGAGTGGACACTGAATACACTGGCCTAGCTATAGATTTCCCTATTAAATCAGCAGCAGCTACACTGTCCTTCCTCTCACTAAGACTGTAGCTTCCGAATGAATCTAAAATGGATGCTGTCCAGGAGGTGGGAGGGTCTGGGAGGGAGGGTATGCTGCTGATTGGCTGGAATGTGTCTGCTGACTGTGAGATACAGGGTCAAAGTTTGCTCCATGATGACGAATACGGGGCGGACCGAACATCGCATATGTTCGCCCGCCGCGGCAAACGTGAACAAGCTATGTTCGCCGGAAACTATTCGCCGGCGAATAGTTCGGGACATCTCTACTTGTCATGGAACTTGGGACTGCAAAGTCGCATGACATGTCATACCCTATGATTTCCAATGAGTATGGTTCATATCTGTGCGACATCAAGTCGCAGCAACTTCAAAGTAGTCCCTGCACTACTTTGGTCCCACTTTGATACAACTTGAGGTCCATAGACCTCAAGAATATACAGGCATTGCTCCAAGTCGCATCAAAATCGCGGCAAAAAAACGCTGCAAATTTAGGGTTGCAATAGTGGAAACAGAGCCTCATGTGACTTGAGGTACATAGGGCGCAATATTACACAGGCATTCCCAGAAGTTGAGGCCAAGTTGCAGCGGCAAAGTGGCAGCAAATTAGTGTGACTTTCAGGTCGCAGCAGTGTGAAAGAGATTCAGGGATATCTTTGAATTTGGCCCTATTGTCACTTGTGCATCCTGAAAGTGGGGAAAATTCATCCCTGCACTACCTTGGTTTGACTTTGATGCGATTTTGGGTCCATACACCACAAGATTACACAGACATTGCTTCAAGTCATGGCAACGCTGTGCAATTTTAAGGTCGCACAAGTGCAAATGGGGCTTTATTCAAAGGTGTTATCATTTAATCTCATTAGGTTACTTTCACACTTATGTGACTTTTCATGCAGCTTTGGACCTCAGAGTCACATTAAAAGTATCCCCCCCATGAGTTCCGTTCATATCTATGGAACTTCACCCATGTTCACATAGCTCTGAATTGACATATCAAATTGCAGGCCAAATCGGCGCCTATTGACGGCAATAGAACTGTCCGAATTGGTGCGACGCCACACAGATTCCCAAAAGTATTTCCTACACTACTTTAGGCGACTTCAGGAGGCGATTTCTTACCTCCCAACTTTTTGAGATGGCTATAAGGGACAACTATTAGCAAAAGTATGTAGGCATAGGACACACCTCCTAAAACACCTTCTTAAAGGAGAATTATAAAAAAAAAAAAAATATTAGTTAAACCCCCAAGTGCTTTTTTTTTAACAATAATATCCCTTTAGATTGGCTTTGGGAATTTACAAACAAAGCAATTTAGAAATTAGATGAAAGGTTTAGCGCTGGGAAACCCTTTTTGAAAGATAACAATTGCATTTTATATAAAACTATACAGATCCGAACAAAATGAGGGACAAATGAGGAGGAAAGAGGGACAGAGGGACTTTGTTCCAAATCAGGGACAGTTGAGACCTATGTGATTTCACTAGACATCTGTTCAGGAAAGTGCACTGATGTCTCTGAAATCGCTCAAAAAGTCGGGCTGAGGCCCCTTTACATTTGAGCGACTTTTCCTGCGACTTTGGTCATCAGAGTTGCATGACAAGTCATACCCCATGATTTTCAATGTGTACCATTTATATCTGTAAAACTTCAAGTCACACTGACTTTAAAGTAGTCCCTGTACTACTTTGGTCTGACTTTGATACGAGTTGAGGTTCATAGACCTTAAGTTTACACAGGCATTCCCTGGGATCGCAGAAAAAATGCAGACAGAAATTTGCGCGCCTTTCCCTGTGACTCCTGCGTCCATAGACCTCAAGATTACACAGGCATTCCTAAAGTCGCATCAAAATCACACAACTTTCAGGTCGCACAAGTGTGAAAGGGGCCTAAGTCACTGTGCTGAGTACTATTATACGTAGAATATAAAGTAGTCCCACCATCAAACACTCAGCAGCATTTGCTGAAAAGAGGCAAATGCCTATTAGCCAATGCCACATCAGCATGAGCATGGTTGTTACAATAATATTAAAGTGGTTGTAAAACCACTTAGACAACTTGCACCTACAGGTAAGCCTAGATTAAGGCTTACCTGTAGGTGCAAGAAATATCTCCTTACCCTACACACACTAGTAGATGTTTGTGCTACGCTCAATAGGCTAGTGGTCAGCACTTCTACCTTGAAAAACTCAGGCTTTGAAGCACTCATGGGTTCAAATCCCACAGAGAGATACTAAAAGATTGTATTGGTGAAAAAAAGGCAAATGCCAATTAGCCAAAGCAGCATATGCTGAAAATAGGTGAATGTCAATTAGCCAATGCACTTTTAGTCAATAATATTATGGTGTGGAATTCCAAACATCACACACTAGCTAACGGGCAGTTTACATGTCTTTGTTTGTTTATTTTAATTTGCTTGTGCAAATAATAAACATAGCTGTTGGATGGTAGGTTGGCTGGTATTTGAACTTGTACCATGAGAGCTGTGGAGACATCTGAGCAGACCACTAAGCCATTGTGCTAAGTACAAGACCTACATAATAGTGTAGTATGATTAAAGAATGAACATAAATAATTACCGCTTCATAGCCACCTAAATGAAAAAAAAAAAATACATGAAAAAAACAACATACAACAAATAGGTAACCTAAATGTTTAATACATGTAACTTTACATAATAGCAGACATTACTATGTAATAATCATTCATAACTGCATTCGTTAGCAAAAGAAGGAAAAAAACTAGGAATACTAATTGCAATATACATCAATAAATAGAGCACATCTCATATAAAAATGTTTTATTCACATACATGGATCATGGTTACAGTGCAGTGCTATATAAAAACTTAGTGGAAATTGGCATTTGCACATACGCGGATTCGCTAATTAGCGCTGATTTCATATTTACTAACACTTGTTTCCTGCTAATAGCGCTCTTTTTCATTCACAAATTCGCGCTTAGAATTTTTAATTGGCTAAAATGGGAGCTATTATTTGCAATAGTGCTCAGTACTTCCTGGAGTTATAGTAAATCAGTCCCAATGTGTCACGCCATTTTGCACTCTGTCTTAATAAAAATCCTGCTGAGTTAAAATTCTGGGTTATAGAGAAGTTCAAGCCACATTGGAGAGGAAGCCACAAGGTTAGAGAGATCAGTAAAAGCGAATCTCGGTGGATATGCGAAATATGTACATTGGAGCTGAATGGCTTGAATATTGATTTTGATTTGAACTGCTTCATTTTAGACTATTAGATCATAGCTCTGCCCACTATATGTTTACAGTATAGGGTCATTCCCCTTCATTAATTTTCACACTTTCATATATTTTCTTCCCGTCCAGCCTTGATGCTTAGTTCCCATACCTGGATTGCTATCCATTAGTATGTGTGCTACCCATCATCGGAGACAATATGGTGTCACGATTAAACAGATTAAAGAAGATTCTTATTCTTACCCTTTTTTTAGCTTAAAGAGGGAATTGGATGTGAGTATTATGTTTTAGTGGTCCTACACATGGTTTTAGTTTTATATGTTTATGTCCAATGTGTTTATATGTATATATGACAGATACCTGTTTATGACAGTAATTCTGTATAATACTCGGCAGTGCACTATATTTTGGCATAGTTCACGGTACAAGGTTTTAAAATATGGTTTTAATATTTTAATATATTTTAATCAGGTCACTTCATATTTTAATTAGGTCACTTCATGTTAAGCATATTAGGTAATGGAGTTCCCCTTTATTGTATTGGTATATGGGGAGTACCAGGAACAACTACTGGAAGAACCATTGAGCAAGGTATTCAGAGCCACTATGCAGAGCATGAAGTTTTTTTATATATACATATCAGAATGATATTGTGGATTTTTATTTGAACATGCCATTGTTAGTTATACCCTTGGATACGCGCTTACCAGCAATGATGTATTTAAGACCCACCTCGTTGCTATGACAACGATTGTGTGGTCTTTAGCCTCTGTTTGGGTCACATGCGTACCCATGATTAAGTCACGTGTCGATGACGCAACGCGTAGGGGGCGGAGCTTAGTGACGCTTCCAGCAGCCGAATGGGGACATCGTTCTAACTGAGCTATTTAGCGCTGTCTGTATCCAAGATATGTTAGTGTAACCACACACACAGCTGATCAGTAGACTGTGGTGTGGCGTTACTGCGCAATGATCTGTTTCTCTGCATTCCTTTCCACATGTCCACAAATTTCTTACAAATCCCGGTAGCAACTGAGCAGATTTGTGAGCGATCTCACCGCCAGCAGCTTAGAAGATCTGTGCAGCGATCTTGGTAGGGGGATCATCGGCTGGTGCATGCACCGGAACAGTGGACTTAGCAGCCTGTGGATTTGTCTTGTATACCCACCAGGGGCTAAGTATCTGAGTGATATCAGTGTTATGTGGTTGGGACTGTTCATATATTCCACATTGTATTGTATTCTATGCTGTTCATCTAATTAAGCACTTAGCACTTTATTTATGAACACTGTGAATTTTAGCACTCAGCAGTTTTATATTGTCACGCAGCACCTTTGGTATTGTTTTGTTTTATTTTCTTTTTCGTACATCACGGGACACAGAGCGACATAGTCATTACTATGTGGGATTATATAGATTACCTTCAGGTGCTGGCACTGGCAACTTCCAAACAGGAAGTACCCTCCCCTATATAAGCCCCTCCCATCCGGGAGTACCCCAGTTTTTTGCCAGTGTCTAAGGTGTTGGCCAAAGAGTAACATGTGTTTTCACTGGGCTTGCGTACAGGTTCTTTTGGGCCTCAGCAAGCTATTCCGGATCCGACCAAAAAAGCTTCATAGCTAAACGATCGGTACCCGGGCCTTGCAGAGAAGAGCAAGGTTTTGCCTGTAATGCCTCTCTTAGGAGGGCTGGACCCTGGGATCCAGAGCTCTGGTCATACCCACGACCAAGATGTTTTCTGTGTAGGGTGCTATACAGGTCCAGGGGAGTGGAATCCTTGGGAACCCGGTCCCTGAAGGTTTAAGTACAATGCCTGCCGTGAGAGGTGAAGTTTGGGCTTCTGTGGACCAAACAGAGTCCTGCGGCGGGGAAAAGGTAAGTGGGGGCCCCTCAGGAACTTGGTTCTATTGAGGGGACCCCCAAGCCTAATATGTCTTTCTGCCTGTTACCTCAACGGTATTCCCGCTAATGTCTGTATATGCCTAAACTGCTAATCCTAGAAAATGTTTTTTTTCATAGAGGAAGTTAAAAAAAAAAAAAAGACAAAGTGCGGTACCTGTGTTTAGCCACTAGAGTCCGCTGTGGAACGTCTTTTTTCTCTTGGACTATTCCTTTCATGGTAAAGGTCCAGGCAGATGGTGGGCTCTCTTGTAAGGGAAGCTACATCCCTCTGTCATGTTGCCTTAAACGCTCTTCCATCCCCGGGCCCTGGTGAAAACAGGGACCCTGGCTCCCCCCTCTGGGTAGACGCAGATGGCGCACACGTGGGCGCGCGCGCACCCGCTTTCTTTTATAAGAATAGGCCGAAAAAAGGGGGCGGAGCCTGGCGGATGATGCGCTCTGTGCGCCGGACGCTTCTGCGCATGTGCGGGCGTCCCAGCTAAGTAAAGGGACGCTGTTTCTATGAACTAGCTGTAGAGGACAGAGCAAAAAAGGGCTGGTAACATGTTATAACATGGCTTACAGCAGGCGGTTGATACAGGCATCCCCTAGAAAGGCACATTAGTAGACACCAACTGATACATATAGCAGCAAGTGCGTTAGACTATTTCAGTTAAGGGTGTATTGCGGCTGAAATACCTCAGCTTTGGACTTAGGAATATGCCGCCCAAAAAGCTCCGGGACTTACCACCCAGGAAGCATAGGGGATCTCCGTCGGGCTCTGAGGATCTGGAGCATGCATCTGCACTAGGGATGAGCTTCGTGTTCGAGTCGAACATCGGCTGTTCGATCGTTCGACGAAGATCGAACGATTTGGGCCGTTCGCGCCAAATTCGAGTGACGCGAACGGCCCACAATGCACTACGCCATCGCAGTGTCATCCAGGCGCTGTGATTGGCCAAGCATGCACTGTGACCCCGCATGCTTGGCCAATCACAGCGCCGGCAGCGAGGAGAGCAATGATTGGCCACAGGCAGGATGCCTGTGGCCAATTATTGCTGAGGGTGTTTAGTACATGCCCCACACTATAAAAGGCCGCCAGCACGGCGGCCTAGTGTAGTGTGTTCCGGAGCAGGGATAGAGCAGCATAGGCAGGGACAGTGACTTTTATTTCTTTCTTGCTTAACCTGGATTCCTTTAGTTTAGGGAAAGAGAAGGATAGGTAGGGAGAGTGTCAGTGTGTTTTGTGCTTGTGCTATAGTGTGCTTAAAAAAAACATTTTTTCTAGGAACAGAAAACTGTAGGTAGGGAGAGTGTCAGTTTCTTTCACTGTGCAAGTCCTTGTTTCCAGGGACCTGGAAGGACAGTGAGTGAATTCTCCTTGTGCTATATTGTGCTTAAAAAAAACATTTTTTCTAGGGACAGAAAACTGTAGGTAGGGAGAGTGTCAGTTTCTTTCACTGTGCAAGTCCTTGTTTCCAGGGACCTGGAAGGACAGTGAGTGAATTCTCCTTGTGCTATATTGTGCTTAAAAAAAACATTTTTTCTAGGGACAGAAAACTGTAGGTAGGGAGAGTGTCAGTTTCTTTCACTGTGCAAGTCCTTGTTTCTAGGGACCTGGAAGGACAGTGAGTGAATTCTCCTTGTGCTATATTGTGCTTAAAAAAACATTTTTTCTAGGGACAGAAAACTGTAGGTAGGGAGAGTGTCAGTTTCTTTCACTGTGCAAGTCCTTGTTTCCAGGGACCTGGAAGGACAGTGAGTGAATTCTCCTTGTGCTATATTGTGCTTAAAAAAAACATTTTTTCTAGGGACAGAAAACTGTAGGTAGGGAGAGTGTCAGTTTCTTTCACTGTGCAAGTCCTTGTTTCCAGGGACCTGGAAGGACAGTGAGTGAATTCTCCTTGTGCTATATTGTGCTTAAAAAAAACATTTTTTCTAGGGACAGAAAACTGTAGGTAGGGAGAGTGTCAGTTTCTTTCACTGTGCAAGTCCTTGTTTCTAGGGACCTGGAAGGACAGTGAGTGAATTCTCCTTGTGCTATATTGTGCTTAAAAAAAACATTTTTTCTAGGGACAGAAAACTGTAGGTAGGGAGAGTGTCAGTTTCTTTCACTGTGCAAGTCCTTGTTTCCAGGGACCTGGAAGGACAGTGAGTGAATTCTCCTTGTGCTATATTGTGCTTAAAAAAAACATTTTTTCTAGGGACAGAAAACTGTAGGTAGGGAGAGTGTCAGTTTCTTTCACTGTGCAAGTCCTTGTTTCCAGGGACCTGGAAGGACAGTGAGTGAATTCTCCTTGTGCTATATTGTGCTTAAAAAAAACATTTTTTCTAGGGACAGAAAACTGTAGGTAGGGAGAGTGTCAGTTTCTTTCACTGTGCAAGTCCTTGTTTCTAGGGACCTGGAAGGACAGTGAGTGAATTCTCCTTGTGCTATATTGTGCTTAAAAAAAACATTTTTTCTAGGGACAGAAAACTGTAGGTAGGGAGAGTGTCAGTTTCTTTCACTGTGCAAGTCCTTGTTTCCAGGGACCTGGAAGGACAGTGAGTGAATTCTCCTTGTGCTATATTGTGCTTAAAAAAAACATTTTTTCTAGGGACAGAAAACTGTAGGTAGGGAGAGTGTCAGTTTCTTTCACTGTGCAAGTCCTTGTTTCCAGGGACCTGGAAGGACAGTGAGTGAATTCTCCTTGTGCTATATTGTGCTTAAAAAAAACATTTTTTCTAGGGACAGAAAACTGTAGGTAGGGAGAGTGTCAGTTTCTTTCACTGTGCAAGTCCTTGTTTCCAGGGACCTGGAAGGACAGTGAGTGAATTCTCCTTGTGCTATATTGTGCTTAAAAAAAACATTTTTTCTAGGGACAGAAAACTGTAGGTAGGGAGAGTGTCAGTTTCTTTCACTGTGCAAGTCCTTGTTTCCAGGGACCTGGAAGGACAGTGAGTGAATTCTCCTTGTGCTATATTGTGCTTAAAAAAAACTTTTTTTCTAGGGACAGAAAACTGTAGGTAGGGAGAGTGTCAGTTTCTTTCACTGTGCAAGTCCTTGTTTCTAGGGACCTGGAAGGACAGTGAGTGAATTCTCCTTGTGCTATATTGTGCTTAAAAAAACATTTTTTCTAGGGACAGAAAACTGTAGGTAGGGAGAGTGTCAGTTTCTTTCACTGTGCAAGTCCTTGTTTCCAGGGACCTGGAAGGACAGTGAGTGAATTCTCCTTGTGCTATATTGTGCTTAAAAAAAACATTTTTTCTAGGGACAGAAAACTGTAGGTAGGGAGAGTGTCAGTTTCTTTCACTGTGCAAGTCCTTGTTTCTAGGGACCTGGAAGGACAGTGAGTGAATTCTCCTTGTGCTATATTGTGCTTAAAAAAAACATTTTTTCTAGGGACAGAAAACTGTAGGTAGGGAGAGTGTCAGTTTCTTTCACTGTGCAAGTCCTTGTTTCCAGGGACCTGGAAGGACAGTGAGTGAATTCTCCTTGTGCTATATTGTGCTTAAAAAAAACATTTTTTCTAGGGACAGAAAACTGTAGGTAGGGAGAGTGTCAGTTTCTTTCACTGTGCAAGTCCTTGTTTCCAGGGACCTGGAAGGACAGTGAGTGAATTCTCCTTGTGCTATATTGTGCTTAAAAAAAACATTTTTTCTAGGGACAGAAAACTGTAGGTAGGGAGAGTGTCAGTTTCTTTCACTGTGCAAGTCCTTGTTTCCAGGGACCTGGAAGGACATTGAGTGAATTCTCCTTGTGCTATAGTGTGCTTAAAAAAAACATTTTTTCTAGGGACAGAAAACTGTAGGTAGGGAGAGTGTCAGTTTCTTTCACTGTGCAAGTCCTTGTTTCTAGGGACCTGGAAGGACAGTGAGTGAATTCTCCTTGTGCTATATTGTGCTTAAAAAAAACATTTTTTCTAGGGACAGAAAACTGTAGGTAGGGAGAGTGTCAGTTTCTTTCACTGTGCAAGTCCTTGTTTCCAGGGACCTGGAAGGACAGTGAGTGAATTCTCCTTGTGCTATAGTGTGCTTAAAAAAAACATTTTTTCTAGGGACAGAAAACTGTAGGTAGGGAGAGTGTCAGTTTCTTTCACTGTGCAAGTCCTTGTTTCTAGGGACCTGGAAGGACAGTGAGTGAATTCTCCTTGTGCTATATTGTGCTTAAAAAAAACATTTTTTCTAGGGACAGAAAACTGTAGGTAGGGAGAGTGTCAGTTTCTTTCACTGTGCAAGTCCTTGTTTCCAGGGACCTGGAAGGACAGTGAGTGAATTCTCCTTGTGCTATATTGTGCTTAAAAAAAACATTTTTTCTAGGGACAGAAAACTGTAGGTAGGGAGAGTGTCAGTTTCTTTCACTGTGCAAGTCCTTGTTTCCAGGGACCTGGAAGGACAGTGAGTGAATTCTCCTTGTGCTATATTGTGCTTAAAAAAAACATTTTTTCTAGGGACAGAAAACTGTAGGTAGGGAGAGTGTCAGTTTCTTTCACTGTGCAAGTCCTTGTTTCCAGGGACCTGGAAGGACAGTGAGTGAATTCTCCTTGTGCTATATTGTGCTTAAAAAAAACATTTTTTCTAGGGACAGAAAACTGTAGGTAGGGAGAGTGTCAGTTTCTTTCACTGTGCAAGTCCTTGTTTCTAGGGACCTGGAAGGACAGTGAGTGAATTCTCCTTGTGCTATATTGTGCTTAAAAAAACATTTTTTCTAGGGACAGAAAACTGTAGGTAGGGAGAGTGTCAGTTTCTTTCACCGTGCAAGTCCTTGTTTCCAGGGACCTGGAAGGACAGTGAGTGAATTCTCCTTGTGCTATATTGTGCTTAAAAAAAACATTTTTTCTAGGGACAGAAAACTGTAGGTAGGGAGAGTGTCAGTTTCTTTCACTGTGCAAGTCCTTGTTTCTAGGGACCTGGAAGGACAGTGAGTGAATTCTCCTTGTGCTATATTGTGCTTAAAAAAAACATTTTTTCTAGGGACAGAAAACTGTAGGTAGGGAGAGTGTCAGTTTCTTTCACTGTGCAAGTCCTTGTTTCCAGGGACCTGGAAGGACAGTGAGTGAATTCTCCTTGTGCTATAGTGTGCTTAAAAAAAACATTTTTTCTAGGGACAGAAAACTGTAGGTAGGGAGAGTGTCAGTTTCTTTCACTGTGCAAGTCCTTGTTTCAAGGGACAGAGAAGGACACCTGAAGGTAGCCCTTATTGCTTTTTTCCCATCTCCCTGCAGGCCATCTATTAGAATGTCTGGAAGGCAAACAAGGAGAGGCAGACAGTCAGGAGGCAATAAAAGAGGGCAAGCAGGCTCTGTGTCTGGGGGCAACAGTGCTGGTCGTGGACGCGGTGCATTGTCATCAGCACATGGCCATGGGACACGCTTGTCCTTCTTTTCGGCAGCTGGACATGTTGAGCCACATCATGCCGAAGACTTGGTAGAGTGGATGACCAAGCCCTCCTCCTCCTCCTCATCCTCTCTCACCCAGGCTCAGGGTACTGGCAAAGCAGCTGCCAAAGCGTCCTCTTCCCTGGTATCAATGTCAGACTCATCATCAGTCACTCCTTCCCTAGACCCACCATGTCCTCCTCCTGAGGAGTCCCCCGAACTGTTTGAGCACAGTGTTGGGTACATGCTCCAGGAGGATGCCCAGCGTTTCGAAGGGTCTGATGATGAAACCCAGCTACAGGAAGGCAGTAGGGTGAGAGCAGACAGAGGGGATGCTCAAGAAGGACACCAATCTGGCAGTCATGTTCCAGCAGCTGCAGCATACTGCCAGATTGGCTCCAGTGATGAGGAGGGAGGGGATGATGAGGTCACTGAATCCACGTGGGTGCCTAATAGGAGAGAGGAGGAGGAGGAGGCACATCTCCAACGAGACAGGATGCCCTTTGGTGGCCAGCGTAAGGGCAGTACACCGACGGAATCACACCGCAGAGCTCCGCCTGTGCAGGGCGCTGCCTCTGCCCGTCATTCAAAAAGTTCCTTGGTGTGGGCCTTTTTTGAGGCTAGTGCATCAGATCGCACAGCTGCTGTTTGCAACATATGTCTCAAGCGTATATCGCGTGGCCAAAACATCAGCCGCTTGGGTACCACATGCCTGACCAGACATATGTTGACCTGCCATGCAGCTCGTTGGCAAGCCTACCTCAAAGACCCACACCAAAGAACAAAGCGGACCTCTCCTTGCACCGCATCAGCTGGGATCTCCAACCCCACTATAACTTCAGTCCTCTCTGAAACATGCACTGAGAGGAATGAAGGTGTAGAATTAGGTGTGTCACAGCCAAGTACTTGCGGCCACTCTGCTAGCAGTACACCGACGTCCGATTCTAGCAGGCAAATTTCCCTGCCCCAGCTGCTGGACCGTCGAAAGAAGTTCACTCCCAGCCATCCACATGCCCAGCGGTTGAATGCTAGCTTGGCTAAATTGCTAGCGCTTCAACTGCTGCCTTTTCAGTTGGTAGACTCGGCCCCCTTCCGTGAGTTTGTGCAATGTGCGGTTCCTCAGTGGCAGGTTCCCAAACGCCACTTTTTCTCACGGAAGGCTATTCCGGCTCTCTACCGGCATGTGGAAGGCAATGTCTTGGCCTCGCTGGACAGGGCGGTCAGCGGTAAGGTGCATATTACCGCTGACTCATGGTCCAGCAGGCATGGACAGGGACGTTACCTTTCTTTCACGGCCCATTGGGTCACTCTTTTGGCAGCTGGGAAGGATGCAGGACAAGGTGCAGTAGTGTTGGAGGTTGTCCCACCGCCACGCCTCCAAAATGCTACTACTGGTTGTGACACACCTCTCTCCTCCACCCCCTCCTGTTCTTCTTCCTCCATGGCCTCTTCCTGTGGTTTGTCCTATGAACCAGCGGTGCTCCGTAGCCGTTCACGGGGCTACGCAAGTACGCAGGCAAAAAGATGCCATGCCGTGCTTGCGCTGGTGTGTTTGGGGGACAGAAGCCACACTGGGGCAGAGGTCCTGTCTGCTCTGCAGGGCCAGGCCGAGAGGTGGTTGACGCCACGCCAGCTTAAGCCAGGAATGGTGGTTTGCGACAATGGCACCAACCTCCTCTCCGCCCTCCGACAGGGACAACTGACCCATGTGCCCTGTGTGGCTCACGTCCTTAACCTGGTGGTGCAGCGGTTCTTGGGCAGGTACCCGGGCTTACAGGATGTCCTGAGGCAGGCCAGGAAAGTCTGTGTGCATTTCCGCAGATCTTATAATGCCAGTGCTCGCCTGGCTGAGCTGCAAAAGGAGTTGAACCTGCCCAAGAACCGCCTTATATGTGACATGCCCACCAGGTGGAACTCAACGTTGGCCATGCTGCAGCGGCTGCACACGCAGCAGAGGGCCATCAATGAGTACCTGTGCGACTACGGCACCAGGACAGGGTCAGGGGAGCTTGGTTTTTTTTCTCCACGCCAGTGGGGCATGATCAGGGATGCATGCACTGTCCTGGCACCATTTGAGGAGGCCACGAGGATGGTGAGCAGTGACAGTGCATGCATCAGTGACACTGTACCTCTTGTCCACCTGTTGGAGCACACGCTGCGTGGAATAATGGACAGGGCACTTGAGGCAGAACAGAGGCAGGAAGAGGAGGACTTCCTTGCCTCTCAAGGCCCCCTTTACCCAGACAGTGTTCCTTCTGTCCCACCCATCGCACAGGAAGAGGAAGAGGAGGAGGAGGAGGAGGAGGAGGAGGATTTTGTCAGCATGGAGGTGGAGGCTGGCACTCAGCATCATCAGCAGCAGTCTTTTAGGGATGATTTACAGTCCCAAGAAACCAGTGGACTTGTACGTGGCTGGGAGGAGGTGACTGCGGATCATGTCGTCCTTAGTGACCCAGAGGACTCCGGAGCGAATGCCTCAGCAAACCTACGCTGCATGGCCTCCCTGATCCTGCAAAGTCTGCGGAAGGATCCTCGTATTCTTCGGATCAAGGAGAGGGACCATTACTGGCTGGCCACTCTCCTTGATCCACGGTACAAGGGTAAGGTTGCGGACCTTATGTTACCGTCGCAGAGGGAGCAGAGGATGAGACAACTCCGGGAGGCCTTGCAGAAAGGTCTGTGCAACGCGTTCCCAGAGACTGGGAGGTTACAAACTCCTGGTCCAGGACAACGAGTTGCTGAGGCTTCGGCCAGTCAAAGAAGGAGCGGTGGGGAAGGTGGCCGTCTGACCGATGCGTTCAGACAATTCTTTAGTCCGCAGCCCCAAAGTATGATTGGTTCCAGCAACCATCGCCAGCGTCTGATAAACATGGTGCAGGAATATCTAGGGGCAAGGTCAGACTTGGACACCTTCCCCACCGAAAATCCTCTGGCTTACTGGGTCTTGAGGATGGATCACTGGCCAGAGCTTGCACAGTATGCAATTGAGCTACTGGCCTGTCCTGCATCCAGCGTTCTTTCGGAACGCACATTCAGTGCTGCTGGAGGTTTTGTCATGGATCACAGGGTGCGCCTGTCCACCGACTCGGTTGATCGACTGACTTTCATCAAGATGAACCAGTCTTGGATCACCACCAGCTACCACACACCTGATGCTGATATAACAGACTAATTGATTTTAACATGTCACGTCCCTTCAAGACTGATGCTGATGCTGAGTGCCTGTGCTGTTATGTTGACTGGCTATCCTCCTCCTCCGAGTCCTCAATGATACGATTGATGATGATAGCTTGGAAGATCATTTGTGTTTATGGGTGCCGCCACCAGTGGCTAAGGCCCAATTTTTCAGCCCCTGTTTTACAGGGGCGTGTACTTACAATTTTTTTAGCAATAATTTGCCATAGGGCTCATTGCTGTGCTCCAAGTACAGTATCTGTGAGGGGTTGTAGTGTTCTGCCACCAGTGCCTAAGGCCCAATTTTTCAGCCCCTGTTCAACAGGGGCATGCAATTACAATTCTTGATGTAATAATTCACAGCAGGGCCCATTCCTGCACCCACCAAGAGTAAGTCTGAGGGCTTACAGTGTTGTGGCAACGGCACCACCACCACCACCACGAAAGGCCCAATTTTTCAGCCCCTGTTCAAAAGGGGCATGTAATTACAATTCTTGATCTAATAATTCACAGCAGGGCCCATTCCTGCACCCACCAAGAGTAACTCTGAGGGCTTACAGTGTTGTGGCAACACCACCACCACCACCACCACCACGAAAAGCCCAATTTTTCAGCCCCTGTTCAACAGGGGCATGCAATTACAATTCTTGATCTAATAATTCACAGCAGGGCCCATTGCTGCACCCACCAAGAGTAACTGTCAGGGCTTACAGTGTTGTGGCACCAGCACCACCATCAAAGCCCCAATTTTTACTACCACTGTTCAACAATTATATGTAATTAAAATTCCTGATATAATAGTTGACAGCAGGGCGTTCCAGCACCAACCAAGAGTAACTGTGAGTGCTTACAGTGTTGTGCCAACACCAACAACTAAGGGGCCTATTTCTGCAGAGTATATACGGCAGGTCCCTACTTTCAAACATCCAACTTACAAACGACTCCTACTTGCAAACGAAAGAAGACAACAGGAAGTGAGAGGAAATCTACCCCTAGGAAGGAAAATTCTCTCCTGTAAGAATAAATATGGGAGAAAGGTGTCTCCTCTGTACTGATGCTTTATCAGCAATCCTTGTTTCAAGAAAAACACCACATTTCAAAAACAGTTGTCATTGGGATGGAAAGTGAGGTGAAATGTTCTGAACAGGGGCACAGACAGCAAAACAAATGTTACAGGGGTGATAACCCTTACCTATGTTTTCCAAAAAGTTTAAAAATAGATTTTTGGGCTGGAGCTACACTTCAACAATGTACCTGTTCAAAATTACAAACACATTCTACATAAGAACAAACCTACAGTCCCTGTCTTGTATGCACCGCCTGTATACGGCTGTTCAGAGTATATAGGGCCTTTTTTATTTTATGTGCGGGGTTCCCCTTAATATCCATACAAGACCCAAAGGGGCTGGTAATGGGCTGGGGTAGGGGGGGGGGGGTCATGGGGTAGCTATGCCATTTTTCTTAAAGATTTTCATCCATATTACCGGGACCAGACATTACATTAAAGCCGCAAGCAGTTTTAAATGGCTTTTCTTTCCTTTAGAAGTGTCATTTTGTGCAGGGACAGTTCTAAACACGGGAAACACGTGGCACTTCACAGGCATACTTTAGACACCCCCCAGGTACGATATTTAAAGGAATATTTGACTTTTTTATTTTCACTTTATGCATCATTAAAATGACTGCTCCCGAAAAACGACCGTTTTTAAAACTTCTTTTTGCATTGATACATGTCCCCTGGTGCAGAACCCGGGTTCCCAAACCCTTTTTAGGACAATAACATGCATAATAGTTGTTATAATTAGCACTTTAGAATTCGAACGTTCGCATCCATTGTATTTAATAGGGTTCTAATGTTCGTACGAACTTTCGGTCCGTTCGCGGGTTCTGGTGCGAACCGAACCCGGGGGTGTTCGGCTCATCACTAATCTGCACCTGCCTCCCCTGAGAAATCAGAGGTTAGTACCCGTAGAGAACCCCCAGGAGTGCCAGGTACTGCGGCTGCCCTCAGTTCACCTGCTCCTGTGTATGTAACAGAGGAGGTTTTTGCCTCAACTCTGGGAGGATTGGAGCAAAGATTGGCAGCATTGATCGCTTCTTCTCTACAGGAAAGAAAGCGCGCCAGATCTCCGTCACCTCCATCAGAGTACCTGTTGGCAGAACAACAGTCCCAGGAAGGGATTGACCTACCTGAAGGGGATCAGGATGAGGTTGACTCTGTCTTTGAGGAATCGACAGTAGAAGAACCATTCTCAGCATCACAAGCTGAAAGATTGTGGGTTCAGACCCTAACTGACATGGTTCGATCAGCATTTAAAATGCCTCTTGTTGAACCATCAACTACTTCTGTCTCCTCATTGGGGTCGCTAAAAGCTCCCCAGACTAATTGTTCCTTTCCAATTCATCCGTTACTGGAAGGACTTATATACCAGGACTGGGAACATCCTGATAAACTATTTGTTCCACCTAAGAGATTTCAGGTGATCTATCCCATGGAGGATAAGTTCACCCAAAAATGGAGTGTTCCTACGGTGGACGCAGCCATCTCTTCCGTGAACAAATCACTGACATGTCCAGTAGATAATGTTCAAATGTTCAAGGATCCAATAGATAAGAAATTGGAGTCTTTGTTAAAATCTGCTTTTTCCACAGCAGGGGCTGTTACACAGCCAGCGGTGGCAGCCATTGGGGTTTGCCAAGCTTTGAAGGATCAGATGAAACTGGTCTTAAGGGATTTGCCAGACCAGCAGGCCCAGGCTCTGGCTGATCTGCCTAGGGCGGTATGCTTTGCGGTTGACGCCATCAAGGATTCTATCCATCAGGCCTCCCGCCTTACGCTGTCTGTAGTACATATGCGTAGACTTCTGTGGCTTAAGAACTGGTCTGCTGAAGCTCCCTGTAAGAAGCTCCTAGTTAGCTTCCCATTTCATGGTGAACGCCTATTTGGCGAAGACCTGGATAAGTATATCCAGAAGATTTCCAGTAGTAAAAGTACTCTCTTACCGGTTAAAAAGAGGTCTAGAGGTCCATCTTTTAAGAGGCCTACCTCTCCAATCCCTGGGACATCTGCTACTAAGCAGTTCCGACGGCCTCCTCGGTCAAACTCCGGAGGTAAAAATCAGGGACAATCACAGGGTAACAAGAAACCCTGGATCCGAAGAGGTACTAAACCAGCCTCCAAGTCAAGCCTATGAAGGGCTGCCCCCACTCAAACGGGTGGGGGGAAGACTTCGGTTGTTCGCAGAGACCTGGCGGGAGACGATCAGAGACAGATGGGTGCTCTCCACTGTAACTCTGGGATACAAATTGGAGTTAAAAGAATCTCCTCCTTCCCATTTTATGTGGTCAGGCATGCCAAAAGACCCTCTAAAAAGAAGGTCTCTCCTGTTGGCGTTAGAACAACTATTGCTCCAAGGAGTAATTATGGAGGTTCCTATGGAAGAGTGGGGGTTGGGTTTCTACTCAAACCTTTTCACAGTCCCGAAACCAAACGGGGACATAAGACCCATATTGGATCTAAAGGGTCTAAACAAATTCCTGAACATCCGATCCTTTCGGATGGAGTCGATCCGGTCGGTAGCCGCTGCCCTACAAGGGGAGGAATGGTTAGCCTCGATCGACATCAAAGATGCTTACTTGCATGTTCCCATCTTTCCAGGTCATCAAAGATTTCTACGCTTTGCGGTAGAAGGGCGCCATTTTCAGTTCAGAGCCTTACCTTTCGGTCTGGCCACAGCACCACGGGTGTTCACAAAAATTCTGGCCCCACTGTTGGCCGAGCTAAGAACACGAGGTGTAACGATAATGGCATACCTAGACGACCTGTTGTTGATGGACCACTCAGTTGCCAAACTAGAGGTGGTAATTCTCGATATGATCAGGTATCTAGAATCTCACGGTTGGATCATCAACCTGGACAAGTCAGCCCTGCAGCCAGTCAAAAGTCTGGTGTACTTAGGGCTACGGCTGGATTCAGACCAGAGGAAGATTTTCCTACCTCAAGACAAAGTATCCTCTTTGAGGGACTTGGTCCGCCTACTTTGTGCAAAAAAGACAGCCGTCCATACGCCTGTGCATGAGGCTGCTGGGTAAGATGATAGCATCATTCGAAGCTGTGCCATACGCCCAATTCCACTCAAGGAATTTACAGAGGGCCATACTGTCAGCCTGGAACAGAAAGGTTCAGGCTCTAGACTTCCCGATGTCCTTATCCCCCTCCGTTTGGAAGAGTCTCTGCTGGTGGTTGATCCCCCAGAATCTCCAGAAGGGAAAATCCTTCAGTCCGATTTCCTGGAAGGTGGTCACTACAGATGCCAGCCTTATAGGCTGGGGGGCAGTACTGGAGCAATGGTCTCTCCAGGGCAGATGGTCAGATACAGAAAAGACCCTGCCCATCAATCTCTTAGAGATACGAGCAGCCCGGTATGCCCTGGTAGCATGGACATCCAAACTCCTAGGGTCCCCTGTCAGAATTCAATCAGACAATGCCACGGCAGTGGCATATATCAATCATCAAGGGGGCACCAGGAGTCGTGCAGCCCAGAGGGAAGTAAGTCACATCCTGGAATGGGCAGAAAGGCATGTCCCCTGCATATCAGCTGTCTTCATTCCAGGGGTGGAGAATTGGAAGGCGGACTTTCTTGGTTCTATCGGTTCTGCAAAATCAGCCATTTGAACCTCTACGGCACATTTCCTTGGTTCTACTCACCAGGAAATTGATTTTTTTTAGTAGCCATATGTTCGGCTAGAAGAGTGTCGGAATTAGCCGCCATGTCCTGTAAAGAGCCATATCTAGTCATTTATAAGGACAGAGTAGTGTTACGTCCTCATCCAGCCTTTCTTCCTAAGGTGGTATCGAGGTTTCATTTGAACCAAGATGTGGTTCTTCCTTCTTTTTTCCCCAAACCGAGCTCGGTAGAGGAAAAGTTATTACATTCCTTGGATGTAGTAAGAGCAGTTAAAGCTTATCTAAAAGCCACTGCTCAGATTCGTAGAATGGATACCTTGTTTATTCTGCCGGAAGGCCCCAGAAAGGGTCAGGCAGCGTCAAAATCTACTTTAGCCAAGTGGATTCGACAGGTCATAATGCAAGCCTATGGCTTGAAAAAGAGACCGCCTCAGTTCAAAGTTAGGGCGCACTCCACGAGAGCAGTTGGAACTTCATGGGCAGTGCATCACCAGGCCTCCCTGGCTCAAATCTGTAAGGCCGCAACATGGTCTTCAGTACACACGTTTACTAGGTTCTACCAGGTGGACGTTAGAAGTCAGGAGGATATCGCCTTTGGGCGCAGTGTGTTGCAGGCCGCAAAAGATCCTCATGTCTGATGGCGCCCAGCTTATGTATGGTGTATCCCCCCCCTCATTTGGCATTGCTTTGGGACGTCCCACATAGTAATGACTATGTCGCTCTGTGTCCCGTGATGTACGAAAAAGAAAAAGGGATTTTTATAACAGCTTACCTGTAAAATCCTTTTCTTGGAGTACATCACGGGACACAGAGCTCCCACCCCTCTTTTTGGGGACACGTATTGCTTTGCTACAAAACTGAGGTACTCCCGGATGGGAGGGGCTTATATAGGGGAGGGTACTTCCTGTTTGGAAGTTGCCAGTGCCAGCACCTGAAGGTATCTATATAATCCCACATAGTAATGACTATGTCGCTCTGTGTCCCGTGATGTACTCCAAGAAAAGGATTTTACAGGTAAGCTGTTATAAAAATCCCTTTTTTGAGGTGTGAGATCTCTGTGGAACGCAGAAGGTTGGTGCATAGCGCATCATTATATTATTTAAGTTTCACATTGGAGGCCACAAAATCCTCTTGTATGATTGTAGCCGTCACCATTTATTTATCTTTTGTTTGTTGAATCCACTTTTTACGACATATTAGCGCTTTTAGTATTCCACTTTACAGCTAGCGATACCCTTCGTAATGCTCAGTGTTGCGTCACACAACAGAATTCCCCAGAACATAGGAAAGCTTGGAGAGAGGCAAAAAAAATGTTTGATTTGTGGGCCGAGGACACACTTAACCTCTTGATCGCCCCCTAGTGTTTAACCCCTTCCCTGCCAGTGTCATTTACACAGTAATTAGTGCATTTTTATAGCACTGATCGCTGTATAAATGACAATGGTCCCCAAATAGTGTCAAAAGTGTCCAATGTGTTCGCCATAATGTCGCAGTCCCGATAAAAATCGTAGATTGCCACCATTGCTAGTAAAAAAAAAAAAAAATAATAAAAATGCTATAAATCTATCCCCTATTTTGTAGACGCTATAACTTTTGCGCAAACCAATCAATATACGCTTATTGCTGTTTTTTTTTACCAAAAATATGTAGAAGAATATATATCGGGCCTAAACTGAGGATTTTTTTTTTTTTATATATATTTTTGGATATTTAATATAGCAAAAAGTAAAAAATATTGTTTTTTTTCAAAATTGACGCTCTTTTTTTCGTTTATAGCGCAAAAAATAAAAACCTCAGAGGTGATCAAATACCACCAAAAGAAAGCTCTCTTTGTGGGAAAAAAAAAGACATCAATTTTGTTTGGGTGCAATGTCGCATGGCCGCGCAATTGTCAGGTAAATCGACGCAGTGCCGAATCGCAAAAAGTGCTCTGGTCAGGAAGGGGGTTTATAATATTACCTTTAAAAATACAGTGACCTAAAAGCATAGTAAATACTGGACAGGCATTTTCTTTTCTGAGGAAATGCTTACTAATTTGTTTAAGAAAATAAAAATACTACCTATGTTTATTTTACAGCCACTTTAAATATTTGAATTCTGTATTGCTTCTCGTGTAAGGTGTGGCTGGTTACTATATAATGCAAATTAGTAATCACTACCATAAAATGATGGTGTTAGTTGGAAAGATATTAGCATGTTTACTGTGACAAACCAATAAAACTTTATATAGAATAAAATATTTATTTCATGTAACATTGCCCTCTTTTATTACCATACAAGGTAAAACCATTGTGGGATTACTGCAAGGACAATACAGACCATGGCATAGAGCAGGGGTGTCAAACTCAATTTCATCGAGGGCCGCATCAGCATTATGATTGCCCTCAAAAGGGCCGGTTGTATCTGTAAGATTAGCTGTCCAGCGCATCCCCTCCCCTTACATTAGATGTTAAGAGCCACCCCACCATCAGAAGTTGAGTCCCCCACTCTCCCTTACATCACAGTGCACCCCCCTTTTCTTAAGCTGGTTGCATTGCTTAAAAGCAGAAAGTAAGGGTCTTGAGAAGGACCAGAGGAGGGCGAGGGCCACATGAAATGGCCTGGAGGGCCAGATTTGGCCCGCGGGCCTTGTGTTTGACACCTGTGGCATAGAGTATCAGAGCTATCAGAAAGCTTTGCCCATCCTCTGTATGGCATCTCAATATCCACAGTCAGTATCAGGCACTAAAATACATTTAGCTGCTAAATGTCTGTCATCATGTCGTACACAGGAGTTAACAACTTCACCTCTTGAAGATTTACCCCCCTTCATGACCAGGCCATTTTTTGCGATACGTCACTGCGTTATTTTAACTGACAATTGCGCGGTCGTGTAACGCTGTACCCAAATAAAATGTATGTCATTTTTTTTTTTCACACAAATAGAGCTTTCTTTTGCTGGTATTTGATCACCTCTGTGTTTATTTTTTGCGCTATAAACAAACTTTGCTTTTTGCTTTAAAACATATTCAATACAAAATTTCTTCATCATCTAAGGCCAATATATATTCTGCAACAAATTTCTGGTATAAAAAAAATCCCAATAAATGTATATAGATTGGTTTGCGCAAAAGTTATAGCGTCTACAAACTATAGTGTATGTATACTGGAATTTATTTTATTTTTTTATACTAGTAATGGCGGCAATCAGCGACTTATAGCAGGACTGCGATATTTCAGCGGACAGTCGGACACTAACTGGCACTTTGTGGGAACCAGTGACACTAATACAGTAATCAGTGCTAAAAATATCACTGTACTAATGACACTGTCTGGGAAGGGGTTAAACATCCAAGGCAATCAAAAGGTTAACAAACAACGCCAAGCTGCTGCTAACAAAGCAAACAGAATATTGGCATTAAAAAGGGGATTAACTCCAGAGATAAAACGATAATTCTCCCGCTCTACAAGACTCTGGTCCGGCCGCACCTGAAGTATGCCGTCCAGTTCTGGGCACCAGTCCTCAGGAAGGATGTACTGGAAATGGAGCGAGTACAAAGAAGGGCAACAAAGCTAATAAAGGGTCTGGAGGATATTAGTTATGAAGAAAGGTTGCGAGCACTGAACTTATTCTCTCTGGAGAAGAGACGCTTGAGCGGGGATATGATTTCAATTTACAAATACCGTACTCGTGACCCCACAATAGGGATAAAACTTTTTCGCAGAAGGGAGTTTAACAAGACATGTGGCCACTCATTAAAATTAGAAGAAAATAGGTTTAACCTTAAACTGTGTAGAGGGTTCTTTACTATAAGAGCGGCAAGGATGTGGAATTCCCTTCCACAGGCGGTGGTTTCAGCGGGGGGCATCGATAGTTTAAAAAAACTATTAGATAAGCACCTGAACGACCGCAACATACAGGGATATACAATGTAATACTGACATATAATCACACACATTGGACTTGATGGACTTGTGTCTTTTTTCAATCTCACCTACTATGTAACCATAGGCGTGCGCACAGGGTGTGCCAGGTGTGTCCAGGCACACCCTAATCATCCCATGCGCATTAGTATTGTCGCTCTGTGTAGCAGCAGGAACATGGGAAAGATCTCTTTCTTACCGGCTCTGCCAAAAGAGAAGTATTTTTGCTCTTCTCTTTCACTGTGTCAGCAGGGAAATCAATGTGCCGGGGTCATATATAGGTAGACACACACACATGCATGTGTGTTTGAGCATTAGGGTGCACACCCTAATGCAATAGGCTGCGCACACCTATGTATATAACTATGTATGTAACTGTGTGCCTAGCCAGTGTTTTACTGTACTATGTGTGCTGCTTTTACTCAGGGAAATTATGGATTTTATTCCCTGCTTCCCCCTATCAGAACAGAGATCTGCCTTGTTTATGTAGGCAGATCTTCATTCTGAGTCTCTGCCCGACGATCAGCAGGTGTCGGTGGACTCCCAGTGCCGACACCCGCAGATCGGCTTCTGCTGTAAGTAATCAAAGCAGCCCGCCGACGGCACGTGTATCCCTGAGGCGAAAGTGCAGAATCACATATATATTCATTATTCTGCAAAGGAGGGTCGCACAGTAGCCGTAAATGTAATATAGGGCGGTTCTTAACTGGTAAATTTACTGGGATGTAGCAATTGTTTTGACTTTGCTTTGCATCAATTTCCCAACATAATGTTAAAATGACAAGAAACTAGACATAAATCGAAATTCAGACAACTTTTTCGTTAATTTTGAAATTTGGATGTATCCAAATTTGGATGTATCCAAACTGGATGTATCCAAATTGAATAGAAAATAAAGGATTAGAATATAAAAGAATAGAAAAAAATTAAAAGAATATAACCATCTTCTGAAATCCGAATTTCAAATAGAATCAATTTGAATTTGAATAGAATAAATAAAATAGAATAGAAAAAACAATTGAATAGAATTAATTGGAAAGAATATAACTATTTCCCAAAATTTTTATTTAAAATAAAATAAAAAGAATAGAATAGAAAATAAAATAAGAGAATAGAATAGAATAGAAAAAAACAATAGAATAGAATAAAATTAAATAGAAAGAATATAACCATTTCCCAAACACTGAATATCAAATAGACTTTTGAATTTGCTTAGTATTATACCTCATCATTAGGGATGAGCTCGGTGTTCGAGTCGAACATACGTTCAACTCGAACATCGGCTGTTCGATCGTTCGGCGAACATCGAACGATTTGGGCCATTCGCGCCAAATTCGAGTGACGCGAACGGCCCACAATACACTGCGCCATGTGATTGGTCGAGCAAGCACTGTGACCCCGCATGCTTGGCCAATCACAGCGCCGGCAGCTAGGAGAGCCATAATTGGCCACAGGCAGGTTGCCTGTGGCCAATTATAGCTCAGGGGGTTTAGCACACACCCCACACTATAAAAGGCCGCCAGCGCGGCGGCCTTGTGTAGTGTGTTCCGGCGCAGGGAAAGAGAAGGATAGGCAGGGACAGTGTGATATTCTTTGTGCTATTCTTGTGTGCAGGGAGAGAGAAGGATAGGCAGGGAGAGTGTCAGTGTCATATTCTTTGCTAAACCTTGTGTGCAGGGAGAGAGAAGGATAGGCAGGGAGAGTGTCAGTGTCATATTCTTTGATAAACCTTGTGTGCAGGGAGAGAGAGGGATAGGCAGGGGACAGTGTCATATTCTTTACTAAACCTTGTGTGCAGGGAGAGAGAAGGATAGGCAGGGAGAGTGTCAGTGTCATATTCTTTGATAAACCTTGTGTGCAGGGAGAGAGAAGGATAGGCAGGGGACAGTGTCAGTGTCATTGTTGCTAAGCCTCCTGCACAGTATACACCTGAAGCTGGCCCTTATTGCTGTGTTTTCCTGGTGTGTTACACTAACAGGCATTTGCAGCACTTACAGTGGGCGGAGTGTGCCTCCTGCACATTATACACCTGAAGCTAGCCCGTATTGCTGTGTTTTCCTGGTGTGTTACACCAACAGGCATTTGCAGCACTTACAGCAGGCGTAGTGTGATTCCTGCAAAATATACTCCTGAAGCTAGGCCTTATTGCTGTGTTTTCCTAGTGTGTTACACCAACAGGCATTTGCAGCACTTACAGCAGGCGTAGTGTGATTCCTGCAAAATATACTCCTGAAGCTAGCCCGTATTGCTGTGTTTTCCTAGTGTGTTACACCAACAGGCATTTGCAGCACTTACAGCAGGCGTAGTGTGATTCCTGCAAAATATACTCCTGAAGCTACGCCTTATTGCTGTGTTTTCCTAGTGTGTTACACCAACAGGCATTTGCAGCACTTACAGCAGGCGTAGTGTGATTACTGCAAAATATACACCCGAAGCTAGCCCGTATTGCTATGTTTTCCTGGTGTGTTACAGCAACAGGCATTTGCAGCACTTACAGCGGGCGTAGTGTGCTTCCTGCAAAATATACTCCTGAAGCTAGGCCTTATTGCTGGTTTTCCCATCTCCCTGCAGGCCATTAGAATGTCTGGAAGGCAAACAAGGAGAGGCAGACAGTCAGGAGCCAATAAAAGAGGGCAAGCAGGCTCTGTGTCTAGAGACAACAGTGCTGGTCGTGGACGCGGTGCATCGCCATCAGCACGTGGCTATGGGACACGCTTGTCCTTCTTTTCGGCAGCTGGACGTGTTGAGCCGCATCATGCCGAAGACTTGGTAGAGTGGATGACCAAGCCCTCCTCATCCTCCTCATCCTCTCTCAACCAGGCTCAGGGTACTGGCAAAGCAGCTGCCAAAGCGTCCTCTTCCCTGGTATCAATGTCATCATCAGTCACTCCTTCCCTAGACCCACCATGTCCTCCTGAGGAGTCCCCCGAACTGTTTGAGCACAGTGTTGGGTACATGCTCCAGGAGGATGCCCAGCGTTTAGAAGGGTCTGATGATGATACCCAGCTAGAGGAAGGCAGTAGCGTGAGAGCAGAGAGAGGGGATGCTCAAGAAGGACACCAATCTGGCAGTCATGTTCCAGCAGCTGCAGCATACTGCCAGATTGGCTCCAGTGATGAGGAGGGAGGGGATGATGAGGTCACTGACTCCACGTGGGTGCCTAATAGGAGAGAGGAGGAGAAGGATGAGGAGGAGGCACATCTCCAACGAGGCAGGATGCCCTCGGGGGGCCAGCGTAAGGGCAGCACACCGACGGAATCACACCGCAGAGCTCCGCCTGTGCAGGGCGCTGCCTCTGCCCGTTATTCAAAAAGTTCTTTGGTGTGGGCCTTTTTTGAGTCGAGTGCATCAGATCGCACAGCTGGTGGTTGCAACATATGTCTCAAGCGTATATCGCGTGGCCAAAACATCAGCCGCTTGGGCACCACATGCTTGACCAGACATATGTTGACATGCCATGCAGCTCGTTGGCAAGCCTACCCTAAAGACCCACACCAAAGAACAAAGCGGACCTCTCCTTGCACCGCATCAGCTGGGATCTCCAACCCCACTATACCTTCAGTCCTCTCTGAAACCTGCACTGAGAGGAATGAAGGTGTAGAATTAGGTGTGTCACAGCCAAGTACTTGCGGGCACTCTGCTAGCAGTACACTGACGTCCGATTCTAGCAGGCAAATTTCCCTGCCCCAGCTGCTGGACCGTCGAAAGAAGTTCACTCCCAGCCATCCACATGCCCAGCGGTTGAATGCTAGCTTGGCTAAATTTCTAGCGCTTCAACTGCTGCCTTTTCAGTTGGTAGACTCGGCCCCCTTCCGTGAGTTTGTGGAATGTGCGGTTCCTCAGTGGCAGGTTCCCAAACGCCACTTTTTCTCACGGAAGGCGATTCCGGCTCTCTACCGGCATGTGGAAGGTAGGGATGAGCCGAACACCCCCGGGTTCGGTTCGCACCAGAACCCGCGAACAGACCGAAAGTTCGCACGAATGTTAGAACCCTATTAAATACAATGGATGCGAACGTTCAAAATGTAAAGTGCTAATTATAACGACTGTTATGCATGTTATTGTCCTAAAAAGGGTTTGGGAACCCGGGTTCTGCACCAGGGGACATGTATCAATGCAAAAATAAGTTTTAAAAACGGCCGTTTTTCGGGAGCAGTCATTTTAATGATGCATAAAGTGAAAAAAAAAAAGTCAAATATTCCTTTAAATATCGTACCTGGGGGGTGTCTAAAGTATGCCTGTGAAGTGCCACGTGTTTCCCGTGTTTGGAACTGTCCCTGCACAAAATTAAATTTCTAAAGGAAAAAAAAAGCCATTTAAAACTGCTTGCGGCTTTAATGTCATGTCTGGTCCCGGTAATATGGATGAAAATCTTTGAGAAAAATGGCATAGCTACCCCATCACCCCCCCCCCCCCACCCCAGCCCATTACCAGCCCCTTTGGGTCTTGTATGGATATTAAGGGGAACCCCGCACACAAAATAAAAAAGGCCCTATATACTCTAAACAGCCGTATACAGGCGGTGCATACAAGACAGGGACTGTAGGTTTGTTCTTATGTAGAATCTGTTTGTAATTTTGAACAGGTACATTGTTTAAGTGTAGCTCCAGCCAAAAAAAATCTATTTTTAAGCTTTTTGGAAAACATAGGGAAGGGTTATCACCCCTGTAACATTTGTTTTGCTGTCTGTGCCCCTGTTCAGAACATTTCACCTCACTTTCCGTCCCAATGACAAATGTTTTTGAAAAGTGGGGTTTTTATTGAAACAAGGATTGGTGATAAAGCATCAGTAGAGAGGAAACACCTTTTTCCCATATTAACTCTTACAGGAGAGAATTTGCCTTCCTAGGGGTAGATTTCCTCTCACTTCCTGTTGTATCCTTCCGTTTGCAAGGCGGAGTCGTTTGTAAGTTGGATGTTTGAAAGTAGGGGCCTGCCCTATATACTCTGCTGAAATTTGCCCCTTACATGTTGGTGTTGCCACAACACTGTAAGGCCTCACAGTTACTCTTGGTGGGCGCATGAATGGGCCCTGCTGTGAATTATTAGATCAAGAATTGTAATTACATGCTCCTGTTAAACAGGGGCAGACAAATTGGGCCTTAGGCACTGGTGCCACAACACTGCAACCCCTCACAGATACTGTACTTGGAGCACAGCAATGAGCCCTGTTGCAAAGTATTGCATCAAAAATTGTAATTACATGCCCCTGTTAAACAGGGGCTGTAAAATTGGGCCTTAGGCACTGGTGCTGGTGCCAGGACACTGCAACCTCTCCCAGATACTCTAGTTGGAGTGCAGGAATGAGCCCTGCTGCAAAGCATTGCATAAAAAATTGTAATCACATGCCCCTGTTAAACAGGGGCTGAAAAATTGGGCCTTAGGCACTGGTGCTGGTGCCACGACACTGCAACCTCTCCCAGATACTCTAGTTGGAGTGCAGGAATGAGCTCTGCTGCAAAGCATTGCATAAAAAATTGTAATTACATGCCCCTGTTAAACAGGGGCTGAAAAATTGGACCTTAGGCACTGGTGCTGGTGCCACGACACTGCAACCTCTCCCAGATACTCTAGTTGGAGTGCAGGAATGAGCCCTGCTGCAAAGCATTGCATAAAAAATTGTAATTACATACCCCTGTTAAACAGGGGCTGAAAAAATGGGCCTTAGGCACTGGTGGCGGCACCCAGAAATAAAAATGTTCTTCCAAGCTATCATCATCAATCGAATCGTTGAGGAGGAGGAGGAGGATAGTCAGTCAACATAACAGGACAGTCACTCAGCATCAGCATCAGTCTTGAAGGGATGTGACATTTGAAAATAAATTAGTCTGTTATATCAGCTTCAGGTGTTTGGTAGCTGGTGGTGATCCAAGACTGGTTCATCTTTATGAAGGTCAGTCGATCAACCGAGTCAGTGGACAGGCGCACCCTGTGATCCGTGACAAATCCTCCAGCAGCACTGAATGTGCGTTCTGAAAGAACGCTGGATGCAGGACAGGCCAGTAGCTCAATTGCATACTGTGCAAGCTCTGGCCAGTGATCCATCCTCAAGACCCAGTAAGCCAGAGGATTTTCGGTGGGGAAGGTGTCCAAGTCTGACCTTGCCCCTAGGTATTCCTGCACCATGTATATCAGACGCTGGCAATGGTTGCTGGAACCGATCATACCTTGGGGCTGCGGACTAAAGAATTGTCTGAACGCATCGGTCATACGGCCACCTTCCCCACCGCTCCTTCTTTGACTGACCGAAGCCTCAGCAACTCGTTGTCCAGGACCAGGAGTTTGTAACCTCCCAGTCTCTGGGAAGTTGGAACGCGTTGCACAGACCTTTCTGCAAGGCCTCCCAGGGTTGTCTCATCCTCTGCTCCCTCTGCGACGGTAAGATAAGGTCCGCAACGTTACTCTTGTACCATGGATCAAGGAGAGTGGCCAGCCAGTAATGGTCCCTCTCCTTGATCCGAAGAATACGAGGAGTCCTCTGGGTCACTAAGGACGACATGATCCGCAGCTACCTCCTCCCAGCCACGTACAAGTCCACGGGTTTCTTGGGACTGTAAATCATCCCTAAAAGACTGCTGCTGATGATGCTGAGTGCCAGGCTCCACCTCCATGCTGACACAATCCTCCTCCTCCTCCTCTTCCTGTGCGATGGGTGGGACAGAAGGAACACTGTCTGGGTAAAGGGGGCCTTGAGAGGCAAGGAAGTCCTCCTCTTCCTGCCTCTGTTCTGCCTCAAGTGCCCTGTCCATTATTCCACGCAGCGTATGTTCCAACAGGTGGACAAGAGGTACAGTGTCACTGATGCATGCACTGTCACTGCTCACCATCCTCGTGGCCTCCTCAAATGGTGCCAGGCCAGTGCATGCATCCCTGATCATGCCCCACTGGCGTGGTGAAAAAAACCTAAGCTCCCCTGACCCTGTCCTGGTGCCGTAGTCGCACAGGTACTCATTGATGGCCCTCTGCTGCGTGTGCAGCCGCTGCAACATGGCCAATGTTGAGTTCCACCTGGTGGGCATGTCACATATAAGGCGGTTCTTGGGCAGGTTCAACTCCTTTTGCAGCTCAGCCAGGCGAGCACTGGCATTATAAGATCTGTGGAAATGCACACAGACTTTCCTGGCCTGCCTCAGGACATCCTGTAAGCCCGGGTACCTGCACAAGAACCGCTGCACCACCAGGTTAAGGACGTGAGCCACACAGGGCACATGGGTCAGTTGTCCCTGTCGGAGGGCGGAGAGGAGGTTGGTGCCATTGTCGCAAACCACCATTCCTGGCTTAAGCTGGCGTGGCGTCAACCACCTCTCTGCCTGCCCCTTCAGAGCAGACAGAACCTCTTCCCCAGTGTGACTCCTGTCCCCCAAACACACCAGCGCAAGCACGGCATGGCATCTTTTTGCCTGCGTACTTGCGTAGCCCCTTGAACGCCTACGGAGCACCGCTTGTTCCGAGGACAAAGCACAGGAAGAGGCCGTGGAGGAAGAAGAAGAGGAGGGGGTGGAGGAGAGAGGTGTGTCACAACCAGTAGTAGCATTTTGGAGGCGTGGCGGCGGAAAACAACCTCCAACACTACTGCACCTTGTCCTGCATCCTCCCCAGCTGCCAAAAGAGTGACCCAATGGGCCGTGAAAGAAAGGTAACGTCCCTGTCCATGCCTGCTGGACCATGAGTCAGCGGTAATATGCACCTTACCGCTGACCGCCCTGTCCAGCGAGGCCAAGACATTGCCTTCCACATGCCGGTAGAGAGCCGGAATCGCCTTCCGTGAGAAAAAGTGGCGTTTGGGAACCTGCCACTGAGGAACCGCACATTGCACAAACTCACGGAAGGGGGCCGAGTCTACCAACTGAAAAGGCAGCAGTTGAAGCGCTAGCAATTTAGCCAAGCTAGCATTCAACCGCTGGGCATGTGGATGGCAGGGAGTGAACTTCTTTCGACGGTCCAGCAGCTGGGGCAGGGAAATTTGCCTGCTAGAATCGGACGTCGGTGTACTGCTAGCAGAGTGCCCGCAAGTACTTGGCTGTGACACACCTAATTCTACACCTTCATTCCTCTCAGTGCAGGTTTCAGAGAGGACTGAAGGTATATTGGGGTTGGAGATCCCAGCTGATGCGGTGCAAGGAGAGGTCCGCTTTGTTCTTTGGTGTGGGTCTTTAAGGTAGGCTTGTCAACGAGCTGCATGGCAGGTCAACATATGTCTGGTCAAGCATGTGGTGCCCAAGCGGCTGATGTTTTGGCCACGCGATATACGCTTGAGACATATGTTGCAAACTGCAGCTGTGCGATCTGATGCACTCGACTCAAAAAAGGCCCACACCAAAGAACTTTTTGAATAACGGGCAGAGGCAGCGCCCTGCACAGGCGGAGCTCTGCGGTGTGATTCCGTCGGTGTGCTGCCCTTACGCTGGCCCCTCAAAGGGCATCCTGCCTCGTTGGAGATGTGCCTCCTCCTCATCCTCCTCCTCCTCCTCCTCTCTCCTATTAGGCACCCACGTGGAGTCAGTGACCTCATCATCCCCTCCCTCCTCATCACTGGAGACAATCTGGCAGTATGCTGCAGCTGCTGGAACATGACTGCCAGATTGGTGTCCTTCTTGAGCATCCCCTCTCTCTGCTCTCACGCTACTGCCTTCCTCTAGCTGGGTATCATCATCAGACCCTTCGAAACGCTGGGCATCCTCCTGGAGCATGTACCCAACACTGTGCTCAAACAGTTTGGGGGACTCCTCAGGAGGACATGGTGGGTCTAGGGAAGGGGTGACTGATGATGACATTGATACCAGGGATAAGGATGCTTTGGCAGCTGCTTTGCCAGTACCCTGAGCCTGGGTGAGAGAGGATGAGGGGGATGAGGAGGGCTTGGTCATCCACTCTACCAAGTCTTCGGCATGATGCGGCTCAACACGTCCAGCTGCCGAAAAGAAGGACAAGCGTGTCCCATGGCCACGTGCTGATGGCGATGCACCGCGTCCACGACCAGCACAGAGGACTCCGGACCGAATGCCTCAGCTAACCTACGCTGCATGGCCTCCCTGATCCTGCAAAGTCTGCGGAAGGATCCTCGTATTCTTCGGATCAAGGAGAGGGACCATTACTGGCTGGCCACTCTCCTTGATCCACGGTACAAGGGTAAGGTTGCGGACCTTATCTTACCATCGCAGAGGGAGCAGAGGATGAGACATCTCCGGGAGGCCTTGCAGAAAGGTCTGTGCAACGCGTTCCCAGAGACTGGGAGGTTACAAACTCCTGGTTCTGGACAACGAGTTGCTGAGGCTTCGGTCAGTTAAAGAAGGAGCGGTGGGGAAGGTGGCCGTCTGACCGATGCGTTCAGACAATTCTTTAGTCCGCAGCCCCAAGGTATGATCGGTTCCAGCAACCATCGCCAGCGTCTGATATACATGGTGCAGGAATACCTAGGGGCAAGGTCAGACTTGGACACCTTCCCCACCGAAAATCCTCTGGCTTACTTGGTCTTGAGGATGGATCACTGGCCAGAGCTTGCACAGTATGCAATTGAGCTACTGGCCTGTCCTGCATCCAGCGTTCTTTCAGAACGCACATTCAGTGCTGCTGGAGGATTTGTCACGGATCACAGGGTGCGCCTGTCCACCGACTCGGTTGATCGACTGACTTTCATAAAGATGAACCAGTCTTGGATCACCACCAGCTACCAAACACCTGAAGCTGATATAACAGACTAATTTATTTTCAAATGTCACATCCCTTCAAGACTGATGCTGATGCTGAGTGACTGTCCTGTTATGTTGACTGACTATCCTCCTCCTCCTCAATGATCTGATTGATGATGATAGCTTGGAAGAACATTTTTAATTCTAGGTGCCGCCACCAGTGCCTAAGGCCCAATTTTTCAGCCCCTGTTTAACAGGGGCATGTAATTACAATTTTTTATGCAATGCTTTGCAGCAGGGCTCATTCCTGCACTCCAACTAGAGTATCTGGGAGAGGTTGCAGTGTCGTGGCACCAGTGCCTAAGGCCCAATTTTTCAGCCCCTGTTTAACAGGGGCGTGTAATTACAATTTTTGATGCAATACTTTGCAACAGGGCTCATTGCTGTGCTCCAAGTACAGTATCTGTGAGGGGTTGCAGTGTTGTGGCACCAGTGCCTAAGGCCCAATTTTTCTGCCCCTGTTTAACAGGGGCATGTAATTACAATTCTTGATCTAATAATTCACAGCAGGGCCCATTCCTGCGCCCACCAAGAGTAACTGTGAGGCCTTACAGTGTTGTGTCAACACCACCACCACCACCACCAAAAGCCCAATTTTTCAGCCCCTGTTCAACAGGGGCATGCAATTACAATTCTTGATCTAATAATTCACAGCAGGGCCCATTCATGCGCCCACCAAGAGTAACTGTGAGGGCTTACAGTGTTGTGGCAACACCAACATGTAAGGGGCAAATTTCAGCAGAGTATATAGGTGTCAGGGCCCGGACTGGCGGCTAGTGAGGACACAGGAGGTGGATCCTCTGTGCCAGAGAGGCGAAGGCACGGGTCGCACTGGAGGACCGGTTCTAAGTAGCTACCGGTTTTCACCAGAGCCCGCCGCAAGGCGGGATGGACTTGCTGCGGCGGTAGCAACCAGGTTGTGTCCCCCAGTAGCGGCTCGACTTCTCTGGCAGCTGAGATAGGCACGGTACACTGGGACTAGGCAGAGGCAAGGTCAGACGTAGCGGAAGGTCAGGGCAGGCGGCAATGGTACGTAGTCAGGGGCAACGGCAGAAGGTCAGATACACTGGAAAGGCAAGTACAAAACGCTTTCTCAGGGCACTAAGGCAACAAGATCCGGCAAGGACAGGAAGGGGGAGTGGGTTTTTAAGTGTTTTGGAGTGTGACACAGTAATTGGACCAGGCACCAATCAATGGTGCACTGGCCCTTTAAATTTAAGAAGACCGGCGCGCGCGCGCCCTAGAGAGCAGCGGGACCGCGCGCGCCGGGAAGGAGCAGGAGGCCGGTGAGCAGAATGGGATGCGATCCGCGGGCGGACAGGTGCCGCCGCAAGGATCGCATCCCCGCCAGCATCAGAGCAGCGCTCACGGTCAGAGGAGCCGACCGGAGCGCTGCAGGGAGACAGACGCCGCGGGCGCTCCGGGATGGATGGGACACCCAGAGCGCTCGGCGTTACAGTACCCCCCCTTAGGTCTCCCCCTCTTCTTGGAACCCAAGAATCTTCGGATGAGCTCTTTATCTAAAATGTTGGCCTCAGGTTCCCAGGACCTTTCCTCAGGACCACAGTTCTCCCAATCCACTAAAAAACATCTTTTACCTCGGATGACCTTGGAGGCGAGGATCTCTTTCACCGAGAAGACATCAGAAGAACCAGAGACAGGAGCAGGAGCAGTGACCTTAGGGGAAAATCGGTTAAGAATGAGGGGTTTAAGAAGAGACACATGAAAAGAGTTGGGAATACGAAGAGAAGGAGGAAGGTGGAGCTTGTAAGAAACAGAATTGATTTGGTTTTTGATTTTAAATGGCCCGAGGTAACGAGGGCCCAGCTTGTAGCTAGGTACCTGAAACCGAATATATTTGGAGGAGAGCCACACTTTGTCACCAGGGGTATAGACAGGAGGGATTCTTCTTTTTTTATCTGCATGTCTCTTCATGCGGGCAGAGGCCAGTGAGAGCGACTTTTGAGTCTCTTTCCAGATAGAGGCAAAGTCCTGAGTAAATTCATCCACGGCCGGAACTCCAGAAGACGTGGGAATGGGGAGGGGGGGCAATGGGTGACGGCCGTAGACCACAAAGAAAGGCTACTTGGAGGAAGATTCAGAGTTCTTGAAATTGTATGAGAATTCTGCCCAGGGCAATAGGTCGACCCAATCGTCTTGACGGGCGGAGACAAAATGTCGTAGGTAGTCGCCAAGGACCTGGTTAACTCTCTCCACCTGTCCATTGGACTGCGGGTGATAAGCGGAAGAAAAATTCAACTTAATTTTTAGTTGAGTACAGAGAGCTCTCCAAAATTTTGAGATGAATTGAACACCTCTATCCGAGACGATATGTGAGGGCAGCCCATGGAGGCGGAAAATTTGAAGAAAAAAATGCTTCGCCAACTGAGGTGCAGTAGGCAGACCAGGGAGCGGGACAAAATGAGCCATTTTAGAAAAGCGGTCAACGACCACCCAGGTGACAGTGTTACTACGAGACAAAGGGAGGTCCGTGATGAAATCCATGGCGATGTGGGACCATGGTTGTTCAGGCACAGGTAGGGGAAGGAGAAGACCTGCAGGCTTCTGGCGAGGCGTCTTGTCACGTGCACAGATAGTGCAGGCCCGTACAAAGTCAGTCACATCTTCCTCCTGGGTAGGCCACCAATAGTGTCTGGCAATCAATTGTATGGATTTTTTGATCCCAGCGTGACCGGCTAGATGGGAGGAATGGCCCCACTTGAGTATCTTAAGCCAAAGGCATGGAGGAACAAAAGTCTTTCCTGGAGGAATTGGCACGAGAGAAGCGGGAGCAGAGGAAATCAGACACTCAGGGGGTATGATGTGTTGAGGAGGAGTCTCGGTTTCAGAGGTATCAGAGAGACGGGACAAAGCATCAGCCCTGACATTTTTGTCTGCGGGCCGAAAATGGATCTGGAAGTTGAAGCGGGCAAAGAACAATGACCACCTGGCCTGGCGAGGATTTAGGCGCTGAGCGGACTGAAGGTAGGACAAATTTTTATGGTCAGTGTAGATGGAGATAGGGTGAAGGGATCCTTCCAGGAGATGTCTCCACTCTTCTAATGCCAACTTGATGGCCAACAGTTCAAGGTCACCTATGGAATAGTTTTTTTCCAGAGGGGAGAAAGTTTTAGAGAAAAAACCACAAGTGACGTTTTTCCCTTTAGCGTTTTTTTGAAGAAGCACAGCTCCGGCTCCTACCGAGGAGGCGTCGACTTCAAGGAAGAACGGCTTTAGAGGATCTGGCCGAGACAGGACAGGTGCAGAGGAGAAGGCGGTCTTAAGGCGAGTAAAAGCTTCCTCCGCTTGAGGCGGCCAGGACCTAGGATTCGCGTCTTTTTTGGTCAGTGCCCCTATAGGAGCAACGATGGTGGAGAAGTGGGGTATGAACTGACGATAGTAGTTGGCGAAACCAATGAAGCGTTGGATAGCACGAAGTCCAGAGGGGCGTGGCCAACCCAAGACTGCGGAGAGTTTGTCAGGGTCCATTTGAAGACCTTGTCCAGAGACCAGATATCCTAGGAAAGGAAGACTGCTGCGCTCAAAAAGGCATTTTTCAAATTTAGCGTAAAGATGATTTACGCGGAGGCGCTGGAGCACTTGACGGACATGGAGCCGATGTTCCTTAAGGTTGGCAGAGAAGATTAGGATGTCGTCAAGATAGACAACCACACAGGTATACAGTAGGTCCCGGAAGATTTCGTTGACAAAATCTTGAAAGACTGCAGGGGCGTTGCAAAGTCCGAAAGGCATGACGAGATATTCAAAGTGACTGTCTCTGGTGTTAAATGCGGTTTTCCATTCATCTCCCTTACGGATTCTGATGAGGTTATAAGCACCCCTGAGGTCCAATTTAGAAAAAACATTTGCTCCGCGCAGACGGTCAAAGAGCTCCGAGATGAGAGGCAGAGGGTAGCGGTTTTTAATAGTGATTTTATTGAGACCACGATAGTCTATGCAAGGGCGTAGAGATCCGTCCTTCTTGGCCACGAAGAAGAAGCCCGCTCCGGCTGGAGAAGATGATTTCCTAATAAAACCTCTCTTGAGGTTCTCCTGAATGTATTCAGTCATAGCCTTGGTTTCAGGAGAGGAGAGAGGGTAAATTCTGCCACGGGGTGGTGTAGTACCTGGGAGCAAGTCAATGGGGCAGTCGTAGGGTCTATGTGGTGGTAAGACCTCCGCCTGTTTTTGCAAAAGACATCAGAAAAGTCCTGATAGGCCTTTGGAAGGCCAGGCAAAGGAGTAGTGATGGGGACTTGACAGGTCGGTACAGACTTAAGGCAATGCTTGTGACAGAAGTCACCCCAGGATTTGATGTCCCCAGTGGTCCAGTCGAGGGTAGGAGTGTGACGCTGGAGCCAGGGTAGGCCAAGAAGGATGTCAGAAGTACAGTTCGGCAAAACAAAGAATTCAATCTTTTCTTGGTGAAGAACACCAACGGACATGAGCAGGGGTTCGGTGCGGTAACGCACGGTACAATCCAAATTCTCTCCATTTACAGAGGAAATGAAGAAGGGTTTGATGAGATGGGTAACAGGAATGTTGAACCTGTTGATGAAAGAGGCTTCAATAAAGTTTCCTGCAGAACCAGAGTCCAGGAAGGCCACCGCAGGGAAGAGGGAGCCAGCAGAAGGAGAAATCCGCACAGGAATAGTCAGACGTGGAGAGGAAGAATTCACACCCAGTAACGCCTCTCCCACGTTCACTAGGTGCGGGCGTTTCCCTGACGCGGAGGACGAATAGGGCAGTCTTTTAGGAAGTGATCAGAGCTCGCACAATAAAGGCATAAGTTCTCGTTCCTACGGCGAGACCTCTCTTGTAGGGTCAGGCGAGACCGGTCCACTTGCATGGCCTCCTCGGCGGGAGGCACGGTAACAGGATGCATTGGATTCAGAAAGAGAGGAGCCAGGCGCGGATAACGCCTGGTGCGAACAAGATCTTTCTCCTGGCGAAGCTCTTGGCGTCTCTCGACGTAACGCATATCGATGCGGGTAGCTAAATGGATGAGTTCCGTCAAGGAAGAGGGTATCTCTCGTGCGGCCAGACAATCCTTGATGTGGCCGGATAAACCCTTCTTGAAGGTCACGCAGAGAGCCTCATTATTCCAAGCTAACTCTGAGGCCAGTGTGCGGAACTGTATGGCATATTCGCCCACAGAAGAGTTTCCTTGGACAAGGTTAAGCAGGGCGGTTTCAGCGGATGAGGCTCGGGCTGATTCCTCAAAAACGCTGTGAACCTCAGCAAAGAAGGACTGAACGGTGGCTGTAGCAGGGTCGTTGCGGTCCCAGAGTGGGGTGGCCCAGGCCAAGGCCTTTCCAGACAACAGAGAGACCACGAATGCCACTTTAGACCGTTCTGTGGAAAACTGGTCAGACATCATCTCAAGATGCAGGGAACATTGGGACAAGAATCCCCGGCACATCCTAGAATCCCCGTCAAATTTCTCCGGAAGAGACAGGCGAATTCTCGAGGCAGTAGCGGCAGCTCGGAGAGGGGAAGATGCTGGAGGCTGCGGCGGCAGAAGCTGCTGGACCATGGCGGTCAACTGCGACAGTTGCTGTCCTTGTTGTGCGATCTGTTGTGACTGCTGGGCAACCACGGTAGTGAGGTCAGCGAGATTTGGCAGCGGTACCTCAGCGGGATCCATGGCCGGATCTACTGTCAGGGCCCGGACTGGCGGCTAGTGAGGACACAGGAGGTGGATCCTCTGTGCCAGAGAGGAGAAGGCACGGGTCGCACTGGAGGACCGGTTCTAAGTAGCTACCGGTTTTCACCAGAGCCCGCCGCAAGGCGGGATGGACTTGCTGCGGCGGTAGCAACCAGGTCGTGTCCCCCAGTAGCGGCTCGACTTCTCTGGCAGCTGAGATAGGCACGGTACACTGGGACTAGGCAGAGGCAAGGTCAGACGTAGCGGAAGGTTAGGGCAGGCGGCAATGGTACGTAGTCAGGGGCAACGGCAGAAGGTCAGATACACTGGAAAGGCAAGTACAAAACGCTTTCTCAGGGCACTAAGGCAACAAGATCCGGCAAGGACAGGAAGGGGGAGTGGGTTTTTAAGTGTTTTGGAGTGTGACACAGTAATTGGACCAGGCACCAATCAATGGTGCACTGGCCCTTTAAATTTAAGAAGACCGGCGCGCATGCGCCCTAGAGAGCAGCGGGACCGCGCGCGCCGGGACGGAGCAGGAGGAGGAGGCCGGTGAGCAGAATGGGATGCGATTCGCGGGCGGACAGGTGCCGTCGCAAGGATCGCATCCCCGCCAGCATCAGAGCAGCGCTCACGGTCAGAGGAGCCGACCGGAGCGCTGCAGGGAGACAAACGCCGCGGGCGCTCCGGGATGGATGGGACACCCGGAGCGCTCGGCGTTACAATAGGGCAGGCCCCTACTTTCAAACATCCAACTTACAAACGACTCCTACTTGCAAACGGAAGGAGACAACAGGAAGTGAGAGGAAATCTACCCCTAGGAAGGTCAATTCTCTCCTGTAAGAGTTAATATGGGAAAAAGGTGTCTCCTCTCTACTGATGCTTTATTACCAATCCTTGTTTCAATAAAAACCCCACTTTTCAAAAACATTTGTCATTGGGACGGAAAGTGAGGTGAAATGTTCTGAACAGGGGCACAGACAGCAAAACAAATGTTACAGGGGTGATAACCCTTCCCGATGTTTTCCAAAAAGCTTAAAAATTGATTATTTGGCTGGAGCTACACTTAAACAATGTACCTGTTCAAAATTACAAACAGATTTTACATAAGAACAAACCTACAGTCCCTGTCTTGTATGCACCGCCTGTATACGGCTGTTCAGAGTATATAGGGCCTTTTTTATTTTGTGTGCGGAGTTCCCCTTAATATCCATACAAGACCCAAAGGGGGGTAATGGGCTGGGGTAGGGGGGGAGGGTGATGGGGTAGCTATGCCATTTTTCTTAAAGATTTTCATCCATATTACCGGGACCAGACATTACATTAAAGCCGCAAGCAGTTTTAAATGGCTTTTTTTCCTTTAGAAATTTCATTTTGTGCAGGGACAGTTCTAAACACGGGAAACACGTGCCACTTCACAGGCATACTTTAGACACCCTCCAGGTACGATATTTAAAGGAATATTTGACTTTTTTTTTTCACTTTATGCATCATTAAAATGACTGCTCCCGAAAAACGTCCGTTTTTAAAACTTCTTTTTGCATTGATACATGTCCCCTGGTGCAGAACCCGGGTTCCCAAACCCTTTTTAGGACAATAACATGCATAATAGTCGTTATAATTAGCACTTTAGATTTCGAACGTTCGCATCCATTGTATTTAAAGCGGTTGTAAAGTCACAAATTATTTATTTTATTTTTTCTCACCTGCAAGGGAAAGGCATAATGAGCTAGTATGCACCGCATAATAGCTCATTATGAAATACTTACCTTAGAACGAGGTATCGTTAACTCACTTGGTCCACGCCGAGGGAGATGACATGTTGCCTCGGCGTGTCTTCCGGGTATCGCGGCCCCAGCGCTGTGAGTGGCTGGAGCCGCGATGTCTCACTCCCGCGCATGCGCGCGGGAGACTTCGTTCCGGCGAGGTCCGGTGTCTGCCGAGCCTTCAGCCCGAGAATCCCCTGTGCGCATGCGCCGCTGCTGTCAGCGGCGCATTGCGAGGGGAATATCTCCTAAACCGTAAAGGTTTAGGAGATATTTTTTTTACCTACAGGTAAGCCTTATTATAGGCTTACCTGTAGGTAAAAGTTAAAAAATTACTTTACAACCGCTTTAATAGGGTTCTAACGTTCTTGCAAACTTTCGGTCCGTTCGCGGGTTCTGGTGCGAACCGAACCCGGGGGTGTTCGCCTCATCCCTACTCATCATCAATTTCTCAACATAATGTTAAAATGGCAAAAAAATAGACATAGAAATTATAATCCAGACAAATTTTTCATTAATTGGAAATTTGGATGTATCCAAATTACAATAGTAAAACAATTTAAAAAAAAATTAGGACAAAATTTGAATTTCAATGGAATTTGAAACATTTTCGCATTCAATTCAAATTTAAATTGTTTTCAAATTTGATTTGAATTCAAAATTCCTGAATAGAATAGAATAGCAAAAAAAGGAATAGAAAAGAGTATAATAAAAAATAAAAGAAAAAGTAGAATAGAAAATAACAGAATAGAATAAATGAATATAATAGAAGAGAAAATAGAGTAAAACAGAACAAAATAGAATAAAAAAGAAAATAACGGAATAAAATTGAATAGAAAATAAAGGATTAGAATAGAAAAGAATAGAATGAAATTAAAAGAATATAACCATCTTCTGAAATTCCGAATTTCAAATAGAATCAATTTGAATTGGAATAGAATAGAATAAAATAGAATAGAAAAAAACAATAGAATAGAATAAAATGGAAAGAATATAACTATTTCCCAAAATTCTAATTTTAAATAGAATAAAAAGAATAGAATAGAATAGAATAGAAAAAAAAAACAATAGAATAGAATATATAGAATGAAATTAAATAGAAAGAATATAACCATTTCCCAAACATCAAATAGAATACATTTGTATTTGAAAAAAATAGAAAATAATAGATTACAATAGAATAGAAAGAATATAACCATCTTCCGAAATTCAAATTTTCGAATAGAATACATTTGAATTTGAATAGAATAGAAAATATAATATAATATAATATAATAGAAAACAATAGAATAGAAAATAAAAGAATAGAAGAGACACAAATTGAATGGAATAAAATAGAAAAAACAATAGAATAGAATGGAATAGAAAGAATATAGCCCTCTACGAAAATTCAAATTTTGAATAGAATAAATTTAAATTTGAATGGAATTTGATTCAAATTAGAATTTTCCGAATTTGGTCGAATTTAATTCAATTTGACCAAATTCTGAAAATTCTAATTGAATGTGGATAAACAAAACACATTTGAAAATAAATTAAATTAATTTAACTAGATTCACTAAACAAATTTATGTAAATAACGAATCAAAACAAAGTAAATATTTTCGTTCTGCACATGTCTAACAAATTCACTGGTTACTATTTTTTTTACAATTCACTATTTAATTGAATGCTTTCTTTCCAATGATTTGGATTTTATTTCAGAAGAGATCACTGTTTCATTTTCACCTGGATTGGCTTAAAACTGAACCCCAGACAGAATTATTATTATTATTATTATTTTTATATCTATAATGGTGCTTTCTTACCATTCACAAATGTGGTGTTGAGTGCTTTAATGTGTATAATGATCACAAGATAATTATGTTTATTCTCTAATAAAGGGTAAATCCACTTCAGTGGGAAAAAAAATGTGAATAAAAAAATAATATAGCATACACCATTGCGATTCAAGCCGTATTGTAATTGAATGTTAATAATTAGAGTTGGGCGAACAGTTCGAGCCGCGCACAAGTTAAGCCCCAACATCGCCTGTTCACCCGTTCAGCAAACACCCAAATTTGCGGGGCACTTGGTGGGATATTCGCCCCTCCAGCGCCCCACAATGCACTGCGCGCTGCACCAGGGGCGGATCCAGAGTCTAGTCTCGTGAGGGGCACTACCAAAAAATATTTTTTTAGGGGGGGGGGGGGGGGGAATTCATCAGGGAAATGGCTGGTGTCGGCGCTTCAATGATCACGTCACCCTGGTCGTTATAATGTCAGGATAATTGAAGCACATTATTTATATTATTACATTGTAATATAAAATTAAATGGTTCAACTCACCATAATGCAGAATCAGTGGGAGCCCCAAGTGTGTCACTTGCCACGTCACCTGCCACCAGATGCAGCTTGTCACTTGCCACATCACCTGCCACACGTTGCGGATTGTCACTTGCCACATGTTGCAGATTGTTACTTGCCACATCACCTGCCACATGTTGCGGAATGTCACTTGCCTGCCACCAGATGCAGATTGTCACTTGCCACGTCACCTGCCACATGTTGCGGATTGTCACTTGCCACGTCATCTGCCACAAGTTGCGGATTGTCACTTGCCACAAGTTGCGGAATGTCACTTACCTGCCACCAGATGCAGATTGTCACTTGCCACCTCATCTGCCACACCTTGCGGAATGTCACTTGCTAAAGTGGTGTTTTGCTTGTCAGAGTCAGGCAGCAGAGAGATGATGTAATCTCTCTGCTGCCTGCACAGTGAGGGCGAAAGTTACTGCAGGGATGCAGGGCGGACGCGGGGCGGTGAGAGATGATGTCATCTCTCTGCTCCCCCGGTTGATTGGCCAGCCGCCTGCTCACCCACAGAGCCAACCAGCTGACCGCCCACTCTCTGCCGAGCCGCCCGCCCACACATAGAGGCACCCGGCAGCCCACGCCGTCACCCACCCATGGAGCTGCCCACTCAGACTTTCAGGCGCCGCAAGTTCCGCAACTACCACCCGCTCAGACTTTCAGGGGCCGCAAGTTCCGCAACTACCGCCCGCTCAGACGCTCAGGCGCCCGCAAATTCCGCAACAAAGAGCACAGAGCACAGTTAGAGCCATGATTGGAGAAAGTCATCATGACTTTGCCCAATCATGGCTCAGTGCTCAAAGTCCCACCCCCACACTATAAAAGGTTCCTTCTCACAGGAACCTTTGACAGTGTGTTGCTGGCGTGGAGAGAGATAGAGCAGGGCTCAGTTTGCTGCTAGTGATTTTGTGTATTATTGTGATCATTGAGTGTAGAGTGTCAGTATAGTGTTAGTGTAGTTTGAGTATAGTATAGTGCAGTGTGTCAGTGTAGTGTCAGTATAGTGCAAGTATGGTGTGTCAGTGTAGTGTGAGTATAGTGTCAGTATAGTGTAGTGTGTCAGTGTAGTGTGAGTATAGTTTAGTGTGAGTATAGTGTGTCAGTGTAGTGTGAGTATAGTATGATGTGAGTATAGTGTGAGTATAGTGTAGTGTGAGTATAGTATGATGTGAGTATAGTGTAGTGTGAGTATAGTGTAGTGTGTCAGTGTAGTTTGAGTATAGTGTAGTGTGTCAGTGTAGTGGGAGTATAGTGTAGTGTGAGTATAGTGTAGTGTGTCAGTGTAGTGTAAGTATAATTTAGTGTGTCAGTGGAGTTTGGGTATACTGTAGTGTGTCAGTGTAGTGTGAGCATAGTGTAGTGTGAGTATAATGTAGTGTGTCAATGGAGTGTGAGTACAGTGTAGTGTGTCAGTGTAGTGTGAGTATAGTGTAGTGTGAGTATAGTGTAGTGTGTCAGTGTAGTGTAAGTATAGTGTAGTGTGAGTATAGTGTAGTGTGTCAGTGTAGTGTAAGTATAGTGTAGTGTGGGTATAGTGTAGTGTGTCAGTGTAGTGTGAGCATAAGGAAGTGTGAGTTTAGTGTAGTGTGTCAGTGTAGTGTTAGTATACTGTAGTATGTCAGTGTAGTGTGAGTATAATGTAATGTGAGTATAGTGTAGTGTGTCAGTGTAATGTGAGTATAGTATAGTGTGAGTATAGTGTAGTGTGAGTATAGTGTGTCAGTGTAGTGTGAGTATAGTGTAGTGTGAGTATAGTATAGTTTGAGTATAGTGTAGTGTGTCAGTGTAGTGTGAGTATAGTGTAGTGTGTCAGTGTAGTGTGAGTATAGTGTAGTGTGTCAGTGTAGTGTGAGTATAATTTAGTGTGTCAGTGGAGTTTGGGTATACTGTAGTGTGTCAGTGTAGTGTGAGCATAGTGTAGTGTGAGTATAATGTAGTGTGTCAATGGAGTGTGAGTACAGTGTAGTGTGTCAGTGTAGTGTGAGCATAGTGTAGTGTGAGTATAGTGTAGTGTGTCAGTGTAGTGTAAGTATAGTGTAGTGTGAGTATAGTGTAGTTTGTCAGTGTAGTGTGAGTATAGTGTAGTGTGTCAGTGTAGTGTGAGTATAGTGTAATGTGAGTATAGTGTAGTGTGTCAGTGTAATGTGAGTATAGTATAGTGTGAGTATAGTGTAGTGTGAGTATAGTGTGTCAGTGTAGTGTGAGTATAGTGTAGTGTGAGTATAGTATAGTTTGAGTATAGTGTAGTGTGTCAGTGTAGTGTGAGTATAGTGTAGTGTGTCAGTGTAGTGTGAGTATAGTGTAGTGTGTCAGTGTAGTGTGAGTATAATTTAGTGTGTCAGTGTAGTTTGGATATACTGTAGTGTGTCAGTGTAGTGTGAGCATAGTGTAGTGTGAGTATAATGTAGTGTGTCAATGGAGTGTGAGTACAGTGTAGTGTGTCAGTGTAGTGTGAGCATAGTGTAGTGTGAGTATAGTGTAGTGTGTCAGTGTAGTGTAAGTATAGTGTAGTGTGTCAGTGTAGTGTGAGTATAGTGTAGTGTGTCAGTGTAGTGTGAGTATAGTGTAATGTGAGTATAGTGTAGTCTGTCAGTGTAATGTGAGTATAGTATAGTGTGAGTATAGTGTAGTGTTAGTATAGTGTGTCAGTGTAGTGTGAGTATAGTGTAGTGTGAGTATAGTGTAATGTGAGTATAGTGTAGTGTGTCAGTGTAATGTGAGTATAGTATAGTGTGAGTATAGTGTAGTGTGAGTATAGTGTGTCAGTGTAGTGTGAGTATAGTGTAATGTGAGTATAGTGTAGTGTGTCAGTGTAATGTGAGTATAGTGTGTCAGTGTAGTGTGAGTATAGTGTGTCAGTGTAGTGTGAGTATAGTGTAGTGTGAGTATAGTATAGTTTGAGTATAGTGTAGTGTGTCAGTGTAGTGTGAGTATAGTGTAGTGTGTCAGTGTAGTGTGAGAATAGTGTAGTGTGAGTATAGTGTAGTGTGAGTATAGTGTGTCAGTGTAGTGTGAGAGTAGTGTTAGTGTAGTGTAGTGTTTAACACAGCATTACATACCATCAATGGCGTCCCTAGGGGGGGACCAGAGGGGGCCCTGGCCCCCCCAACATTATGCTGTGCCCCACCATGTGCCCCCCCCCCCCCCCCAACAATTTTTTTTTTTTTTTTTCCGCTCGGGCTGCTGCTGGGGTAACATAGTCTCTCCTGAGAGGGAGAGCGTCCCCAGTCAGCTCCTGCGGGGGATTCCTCCCCCCTCCCTCTGCTCACTGACACTGCATAATGCGAGCGCTCACACAACCACAGCCGCCTGATCTGCTCCTTTCCCTGCATCCTCATTGGCACGGAGAAGAGCGAGTTGCAGGAAGGTTTCCACGAGCACTGTGGGAGGGGGGGAGGGGGGCCCAAGCCTTCATCTCAGTTACTGAATAAACAGACTGATTTCTCCCGTCCTTAGGACAGGAGAACCAGCCTGTAAATTCCGAGAATGGTGACTGCAAGCTGAGCCGAGTGTCAGTCTATGACACTCTTTCACAGCCCAGCGAGTCCAGCCACCCCCCCCTCACTCTCCTCACATACGAGCAGGGAGGAATACAGCTCCTCCTCCTCCTTCCAGTCCCGCCCACACTATCCCGGCGTGCTTTATCTGAAGAGAGGGGATGTGTGGGCGGGAAATATGAAAATTAGCAGCATTCCTGGCTGTGTGTGAATGATGCCTGAGATTCTAGCCTGGACCGTGGGTAAGTGTGTGCACTGCAGACTGCAGTACACTGTAATCACTGAACTGCATTATCTCCATCCCATCTCTCCCCCATCTGTCTCCCTCCCCCTCTCCTGTTCTTTCAAGACATTCACAATTTACTTTCACTTTCAGTTAGGCAGGTAATAGACGGTGCAAATTTCTTTCCTGCATCCACAGATTGTAGGAAAGAAACTTGCATAATTCCCCCATCAAAACAGACAGTGCTGACAGGGGAATAACCCTCCTGCCCAGCAATTGTATTCTCCCGACAAACAGTGATTATCACTAGTGGCTATAGCAACCACTAGTGATATTAGTGTATATAAAAGGTAGTGCTGAGCGGATGAATACATTTTAATCAAAGAAAGGATAAATAGAGAGCACACTTTGGTGTACTGACAGTACTAAAAAAGTATTGCACAATCTTGTGCTAAAAAAATGCAAGGTGCAGGGTATATGACACTCAATAATATGCAACATAAACAACTTAGTGTACTAACGGTACTAAAAATTATTATCGGTGATAACCCAAAATAAATTGCTGAAAGAGCTTTAGATAATGTAAACAATCCAACAAAAGCCTGTAAAATCGTGTCAGCAAGTGCTGAAGTGATGATGAATTGCAACTGTGCAAAAAATTGTGACAAATAATGCAAAATAAATGAAGTGATATTCTGTCAGCATCTGCTGATGCAATAAACGGCAAGAAATCATGCAAATACGTGACAAACGCAAATGTAATCAAATAATTAGAACCATAATATTGTGCAAACATGCAAAATCCAAGGGAAAGAGGGGTAGATATCTAGGGGGTAAGGTGATTGTGCAAAGTATGTGATGCGTGTTTTTCGGTCCGAACCGAAATATATAAAGTGATAGTGATAGTGATAATAGTGATAATCATAAGAGAATCTGCTCATTAATGGTTCGAATCTCAGCCAGTTCCTGCTGAACCAGCTGAGATTTAAACTGTCTATGGCTGGTCTTAGCTCTTAGGCCCCTTTCACACTGACACGTTTTTCAGGCGGTTTAGCGCTAATAATAGCACTGCTATACCGCCTGAAAAAATCGTGCCCTGCAGTCTTCAGTGTGAAAGCCCAAAGGCTTTCACACTGAAGCGGTGCGCTAGCAGGACCGCTCCAAAAATCCTGCTAGCCGCATCTTTACAGCGGTGAAGGAACTGTGTGTTCACCGCTCCTTTACCGCTGCTGCCCATTGAAAGCAATGGGAGACCGCGGTAATACCGCCCACAATGCGCCTCTGCAGAGGCGCATTGTGGGCGGTATTAACCCCTTTTTCGGCCGCTAGCGGGGTTAAATTCACCCCGCTAGCGGCCGCATACCGCGGTAAAAACGAAGGTATAGCGGAGCTAAAAATAGCGCCGCTATACCCACAGCGCACCTCCCGCCCCAGTGTGAAAGGGGCCTTAGGCAGCCCATACATTGATCACTTTTTTTCATTCAACTATTAGGTTGAATGAAAAAAAAAGGAAATGATCCAATTTCCCCATCTACACATTATAGGTGGATGGGGGAATCCTCCCAGTGCTGGAACAACCAGAGTTGCTGTCCTGTCCCGGCTATTCACAGAGCTGGTCTCTGTCTCCATGGTAGTGGCGGCAGCACATTGGAACCCAGTGCTGGTTACTTTATGGGGCTGATGTACAGGAGGGCCAGCACAATTTGTTGTTAGAGATGGGCTGGGCATGTTCAAAATTCCACATGCCAGAGCCTGCCAGGAAGCCCACACTGCACAGCGCTAATCACAGCCAGGCAGTGAGACATTTCCCGGTCCGCAGCTGCACAGATCAGGAAATGTCTCACTGGCTGTGTCTCACTGGCTGTGATTAGCACTGTGGAGTGTCGGCTTCCTGGCGGGAGATCAGGCATGTGGGATTTCAAACACACCCGAGCCCATCTATTGGTTGTAGACAGTTGAGCTCCCTACAGGTTGCTTAGCAGCAGTGGAGCCTTCTCTGACATGCTGATCGGGATGCAATCCAGGTGATGCTCCTAGTCAAATCCTAGTGTTAAATATCAGTGATTTTATTGATCAAAGCCCACACTTTACAGGCATAGAGCCCACATGGCTGCTGAACATACGGTTGATTATATATATGTGGTTGTACTCTTGATGCTAATAAATACTGTGTTTATTAGATCTGACTGGGAGCATCACCAGGATCACATCCCGATCAGCATGTCAACAGAGAAGGTTATACAGCATTACTGCTGCTAGGTGACCAGCTGGGGGCTCGGCTCTCTATAACCAATAGTGCCAGCCTTCCCCTACATGCACGCATAATGTCACCAGCACAAAGTCCTAATAGACTGCCGCCGGTGCCAAGGAGACAGATGCCAGACCAGCGCTGTCAATAACAGGGACAGGACAGCTGGGGAACCCCACAGTGGCAGAACACCAGGGCCCGGTGGCAAGACAACCTTTGCAACCCTGATAGTTCTCCCACTGCTTTTGACCCTTATATTTTCTTGGTGTGCTGGTGATATATATCTCTTGTTTTCTGCCACCCTGGTGGGGCCCCAGTATAGTAGGAAGGGAGCTCACTGCAGAACATGTGAAAGGGCCCATTGTGGGATCGTAGTAAAGGGCCCCAGGATATATATATATATATATATATATATATATATATATATATATATATAATTGCATTTTATAGTTGGCCCCCCTACTTTTGTCCCTGTCCCCCCATGTGCCCCCCCTAAATATGAAAGCTGGAGACGCCACTGCATACCATTTAGTGCTGTATGCCCCCCTTTTTTTTTGGTTGCTGCATTTTTTTTGTCCCATGCCTGCCCCCTTTTTTTTAAATTGTCAGCTGCAGTTTTTCTGACTGCGACACTGTTTTCCCTTTATTTCGATTTTTTTATAGTTTTTACATTTCTGTCAGCTGCAGTCCTCCATTTAAAGTGCACCAGCCACGACTTTGCAATGAATAAAGTGCATCCAATTACACCCTTATGTCTAGGAGGCCAACAAGGAGAGGTAGATGGTCCCATGCCACTATGAGGGGGCCAGCAGCGTCTGTGTCCACAGGCAAAGGTGAACGTGGTCTGTCCTCAGGCAGGGCACGTTTGCCTCTGTTTAGTGATGTTGCCTGTGATATCCAGCCACAGTATGCAGAGGAGGTGGTGGACTGGCTTACTAAACCGTCCTCATCCTCCTCATCCTCTGTCACCCAAGCAGAGACTAGTGCGCAGTCCACTGCAGCTGCCAGAGCAGCTTATTCTGCCTCCTTGTCCACAGCTACTCCTGTCATAGCCCCAGCATCAGGCATGCAGGAGTCAGCTAAGCCCAACCAACAGTAATAGTTCCCCCACGAGCAACAATAGATCTCCCCAGCAACAATAGACTGCCACGCAAAAATAAATGCCCTCCAGCAACAATAGATCCCCAACCTCTAGTAACAATAGACCCCTCCCTCAACAGTAGATCCTTTTCAGCTACAATTGCCCCACCTCCCAGCAACATAAGCCCAACCAACAACAATAGATCCCCTACCACCAGCAACAATAAACCTGCCCAGCAACAATAGACTTATGCCTCGTACACACGACCGGGATTCCCGGCGGTAAAAAGTCAGCCGGGAATCCCGAGGGGAAAACCGAGAACCTGCTCAGTAACTTTCCCCCTGTACACACGAGAGGTTTTCCGTTTGGAAAACTGCGGTGAGAGCTATGGCCGGGAATCCCGGCCGTTTGTATGCTCTTTTGCAGTTTTCCTGTTGGGAAAACAGCGATGAAGCATACACACGGCTGGGATTCCAAAAGCTCTCATGGCAGTTTTCCTGCCGGGAAAACCGGTCGTGTGTACGAGGCATAACACACAAAAATAGATGCCCTCCAGCAACAATAGATCTTCCAACTGCCCAAAAAAATAATGTTTGTGTGTTATTTTGGATAGAATTAAGGCCTGTACACACGGCCGGTTTTCCCGTCGGATAGAAAACCGTTGGTTTTCCCGACAAGATTCATGCCAAGCTTGACAGGATTCCTGCCAAGCTTGTCTTGCGTACAGACTGTCAGACAAAATCCCGCCGGTCCAAAGCACGGAGACGTACAACACGTACGACGGCACTATAAAGGGAAAGTTCAAATCCAACGGCGCCACCCTTTGGGCTGCTTTTGCAGATCTCGTGTTATCGCGTGTTAGTAAAAGTTTGGTGAGAGACGATTCACGCTTTTCAGTCTTCCTGCTTTCAGATCGTTTTCTGCTGTTCAGAATGCTGACGAATGTGCTATCTCCATTACGAACGCTAGTTTTACCTGAACGAGTGCTCCCGTCTCATACTTGATTCTAAACATGCGCGTTTTTGCCCTCGGAAAAGCATACACACAACTGGTTTTCACAACGGGAAAAAGTCAGTCGGGAATCCCGACGGGAAAATAGAGAGCAGGTTCTCTATTTTTTTCGGCAGTTTTACTGTCGGGAAAACTGCGATGGAGCATACACACGGCCGGTTTTCCCGGCCAAATGCTCTCATGGCAGTTTTCCTGCCGGGAAAACTGGTCGTGTGTACGAGGCTTAAGAATAACTCCTGTCAGCTGTTTTTATTTTTTTATCCTCTGTGTCCCATTGGGGAGATTTCTTTTAATTCTTGTCCCATAGCCAAAACAGGAAGTTAGTGGATATCCCTACAAATGGAAGGAATCCCCATGGGAATATTTTTTTATTTATTCCTCTTCTGGTGACAACCCAAAATGTTGGGATTTTCTCTCACACTTAGCCCCCGTTCACACTGGTGCGACTTTTCATGCGACTTGACAGGTCCAAATCGCATGACATATCGCACCCTATTGGAACTGTTCAAAACGGTGCAACTGACTTTTGCTACTTCAGGTGTGAATTGCATCGATATCTGTGCATAAAGTCGCACAGATGTCAGTCAAGCCGCACTGACCCACGGGTTTGAAATCATGCAAAACTTCAAGTGAAGTCACAGGAATTCATAGTCGGATTTGGCGTGAACGGGAGCGGGGTAAACTGTCATTGGTAACAGTCACCAGGACAAATAGAGACTGTCTGGTGTTCAGATTTAAACAAAAATGGATAAAAAAGAATGATAATTTCCTTATGATGTACGAATCGGCATGCTAAAATTAAGATTTTTTTTTTCTTTAAAATGATTGCTGTGATTTCTAAAACATAAACGCATGGAACAAAATATGAGCAATGCAACAAAGGATCAGAGTAATGGGGAAGCTAGAACGTTCTTCAGTGCCACCTATGCACGTGTATGATGTCTCCTGTCTGTAATTAGATTTCCACCATAGGTGTGCGCACAGGGTGTGCTGGGTGTGCCTGGGCACACCCTAATCACCCCATGTGAATTAGCATTATCTAGTAGTGGCACCAGTGGTCAGTGTAAATGCTCCCATTATAATAAAGGCTAGGTTTAACCAGAGGAACACGCTACACTCGTATTTAGAGTGTAGCATAATATGCTCCCAATCAACTGTCTCCCACCATCAGAGCTTCCTCCATGTGGCAGCAGGTGGCGTTCATGTGTGTTTGAGCTTTGGTGCACACCCTAATGCAATAGGCTTTGGTGCACACCTATGATTTCCACATTATCTCTATGCCAAGTTCACAAAAGTTGTCAGTGGCACAACCTTGCATGGAATACATAGACAGCATGAATGGTGAGCTGTCGTTAAAATACCCATCATAGAACACTGTAAAGATAAAGAAAAAAAAATCCCAGATTAAGAAAACTGCTCCAGCTCCAGATTATATTTACAATGTTAAAGGCACACGTCAGTCAAAATGGTAAATTTTTATGTTGGGGTGTATATACCGTACGTATGGCACTCGATATTAACCACTGCCCCTGGGGCAATTTAAAATTTTCCGCACACATTATAAAATCTGCAAAAGAAAAAAAAAAAAAACGCTTCGCCCCCCGAGCAGGGAAACCGCCAAATGGGGCGGGGCCACCAGGTGACATCACCAGGTTGCACCGCCCCCCCCCCTTGTGATGTCACGGACCCAGCATGCACCGGTTGGTGATGTCACAAGGGGGGGCGGTGCCACCAGGTGATGTTGCCAGGTGACACCGCTCTTCCCTATATAAGAACTGTCAAATGGCATGCCAGCTATTCAGCGGTGTGCCTTCACGGCGGGCGGAGAGATTTGATGGATCAGAAGAAGAGGTACTTCTTAGTAAAAGTGGAAAGTTTAAGGTGGAAACAATCCTTTCTGTTCTGGACTCTCTAATTCCTGCACTGACAAAATGTGCAGAAGCTTATTCATTTTTATTCTCGTGCGTGATTGTGTAGACAGGGCCCTAGTGCACTGTATTGCCCGGGGGCCTATAATGCTCTTAAAGTGGAAGTAAACCCATTGATTTAACAGTTTCAAAAAAGAATTACATTCCCGGCATGCCGGAAATGCTAACTGTGACATTGGATGTGCTCTCAACCAAACTGTCAAACCATCCAATGGCAGGTGTCATAACTGATCACATGTGCAGCATCATGGCAGTTGAAGATGAAAAAGAGACCAAGATGGCAGCTTCCTTGACTGAAAACGATAGGAGGGTTTACTTCCACTTTAAGATGGCACTGCGCTGAAGATAGTTCTTGATGACATTGGCTGCATTTTTGGGGTCGTTGTCCTGCTGCAGAATAAATTTGGGGCCAATCACACACCTCCTTGATGGTAAGGCATGATGTATAAATATCTGTACACCACTGATCCTGACCAAATCTCCAACTCCATTTGCAGAAATGCAGCCCCAAACCTGCAAGTAACCTACACCATGCTTCACTGTTGCGTGCAAACACTCATTATTGTACCGCTGTCCACTCCTTCGCCAACAAACTGCCACCTGCTACAGCCAAATATTTCACATTTTGACTCACCAGTCCAGAGCATCTGCTGCCATTTTTCTGTGCCCTACTTCCTATGTTTTCCTGTATAGTTAAGTCGCTTAGCCTTGTTTTCACATCAGAAGTGTAGCTTCTTGTCCGCAATTCTTACATGAAGACCACATCTGCCCAGACTTCTCTGGACAGTAGATGGGTGTACCTAGACCCCACTGGTTTCCAACAGTTCTGTGCTGATGGCACTGCTGGACATCTTCCAATGTCAAATGGAAGTAAGCATGATTTCATCTGCTGCATTAGGTTTCCTTGGCCGACCACTGCGTCTATGGTCCTCAACGGTGCCCATTACTTTGTGCTTTTTCAAAGAAATATTCATTTGATTTAGATTCTTCTTCTGTTCACTCACTTTGCATTTTGTAAATTGATAAAAATTAACAATTAAAATATATATTTTGAAAGCATTCTTATTTTACCAAATTTATTCACACCTGCCTATTACTTTAGCACAGCCCTGTACACAGTGTTCTGGCCAAAATGGCTCATTCATAGACATATGACAAATTTCATTACGGGTAAAATATTTGTTTCACAGTACACCATGGACCTTCTCACCCTTAAAAATTTTGCTTATATCTTTTGTTTTTCCAAGCCATTTAGTTCCTTACAGCCGGTTCACACACAGGCGGCATGACTTTGGGGGCAAGGCGATCTGAAGACGACTTCAGAGACAACTTGCAAAATGACTTTTATTGAAGTCAATGCAAGTCGCCCCGAGTCGCCTCCAAAGTTGTACAAGAACCTTTTTCTAAGTCGGGGTGACTTGCGTCGCTCCTATTAGAACGGTTCCATTGAAGAGAGCGGAGCGCGACTTGTCAGGCGGCTGAGTCACCTGACGAGTCGCCACTGTGTGAACCGGCTCCAAGTCCTATATTGTAATAACATCAGGGGGTTTCACCGGTCATTGCGATGAGCTATAACCTTAAAAATTCAGCACAGTAAAAAAACGTGAACATGGAAAAAGCGGGGCCTGGATTAGCCAGGGTTGACTGTATAAAAAATGTAAATAAAATGCATTATACTCACCAAATCTACTGATAATTTGTACACAAAATTCATCCACCTTTCTTTCCTCAAAAATAATTAACCACTTTAGCTCCAGGCCTTTTCTGGCACTTTTTGTTTACATGTAACAGACATTATATTTTACTAGAAAATTTCTTAGAATGCCCAAACATTTTATATATATAATTCTAAAGCAGAAGCCCTAGAGAATAAAATAGTTGGTGTTGCAAATTTTTTATGTCACACGGTATTCTTGAAATTTATTTGTATTTATTTTTTCAACATAAAAACACAATATAATATTTAATTGTTCAGTAAAATTTGAAAGAGAATGTTATGCTGAGTAAATAGATACCAAACATAACAATTAAAATTGCACACGCCCATGAACGGCAACAAACAACATTATTTTAATTGGCATGTTTTTCTTTAAAAGCCTTTACAGGTTACCACTTTAGATTTACACATCTGGTGCTAGAATTACTGCCCATGATCTAATGTTCACAGTTAGTGATGAGCCGAACACCCCCGGGTTCGGTTCGCACCAGAACCCGCGAACGGACCGAAAGTTTGCACGAACTTTAGAACCCTATTAACAACAATGGATGCGAACGTTCGAAATCTAAAGTGCTAATTATAACGACTATTATGCATGTTATTGTCCTAAAAAGGGTTTGGGAACCCGGGTTCTGCACCAGGGGACATGTATCAATGCAAAAATAAGTTTTAAAAACGGCCGTTTTTCGGGAGCAGTCATTTTAATGATGCATAAAGTGAAAAAAAAAAAGTCAAATATTCCTTTAAATATCGTACCTGGGGGGTGTCTAAAGTATGCCTGTGAAGTGGCACGTGTTTCCTGTGTTTAGAACTGTCCCTGCACAAAATTACATTTCTAAAGGAAAAAAAGCCATTTAAAACTGCTTGCGGCTTTAATGTAATGTCTGGTCCCGGTAATATGGATGAAAATCTTTAAGAAAAATGGTATAGCTACCCCATCACACACCCCCCCCACCCCAGCCCATTACCAGCCCCTTTGGGTCTTGTATGGATATTAAGGGGAACCCCACACACAAAATAAAAAAGGCCCTATATACTCTGAACAGCTGTATACAGGCGGTGCATACAAGACAGGGACTGTAGGTTTGTTCTTATGTAGAATCTGTTTGTAATTTTGAACAGGTACATTGTTTAAGTGTAGCTCCAGCCAAAAAAATCTATTTTTAAGCTTTTTGGAAAACATAGGGAAGGGTTATCACCCCTGTAACATTTGTTTTGCTGTCTGTGCAGTGTGCACCTGTTCAGAACAGTTCACCTCACTTTCCGTCCTAATGACAAATGTTTTTTGAAAATTTGGGGTTTTTATTGAAACAAGAATTGGTGATAAAGAATCAGTGGAGAGGAGACACTTTTTTCCCATATTAACTCTTACAGGAGAGAATTTGCCTTCCTAGGGGTAGATTTCCTCTCACTTCCTGTTGTATCCTTCCGTTTGCAAGGAGGAGTCGTTTGTAAGTTGGATGTTTGAAAGTAGGTGCCTGCCGTATATACTCAGCTGAAATTTGCCCCTTACATGTTGGTGTTGCCACAACACTGTGAGCCCTCACAGTTACTCTTGGTGGGCGCATGAATGGGCCCTGCTGTGAATTATTAGATCAAGAATTGTAATTGCATGCCCCTGTTGAACAGGGGCTGAAAAATTGGGCCTTTGGTGGTGGTGGTGGTGGCGGTGTTGACACAACACTGTAAGGCCTCACAGTTAGTCTTGGTGGGCGCAGGAATGGGCCCTGCTGTGAATTATTAGATCAAGAATTGTAATTACATGCCCCTGTTAAACAGGGGCAGAAAAATTGGGCCTTAGGCACAGGTGCCACAACACTGCAACCCCTCACAGATACTGTACTTGGAGCACAGCAATGAGCCCTGTTGCAAAGTATTGCATCAAAAATTGTAATTACACGCCCCTGTTAAACAGGGGCTGAAAAATTGGGCCTTAGCTACTGGTGCTGGTGCCACAACACTGCAACCACTCCCAGATACTCTAGTTGGAGTGCAGGAATGAGCCCTGCTGCAAAGCATTGCATAAAAAATTGTAATAACACACCCCTGTTAAACAGGGGCTGAAAAATTGGGCCTTAGCCACTGGTGGCGGCACCCAGAAACAAAAATGTTCTTCCAAGCTATCATCGTCAATCGGATCATTGAGGAGGAGGAGGATAGTCAGTCAACATAACAGGACAGTCTCTCAGCATCAGCATCAGTCTTGAAGGGATGTGACATTTGAAAATAAATTAGTCTGTTATATCAGCTTCAGGTGTTTGGTAGCTGGTGGTGATCCAAGACTGGTTCATCTTTATGAAGGTCAGTCGATCAACAGAGTCGGTGGACAGGCACACCCTGTGATCCGTGACAAATCCTCCAGCAGCACTGAATGTGCGTTCTGAAAGAACGCTGGATGCAGGACAGGCCAGTAGCTCAATTGCATACTGTGCAAGCTCTGGCCAGTGATCCATCCTCAAGACCCAGTAAGCCAGAGGATTTTCGGTGGGGAAGGTGTCCAAGTCTGACCTTGCCCCTAGGTATTCCTGCACCATGTATATCAGACGCTGGCGATGGTTGCTGGAACTGATCATACCTTGGGGCTGCGGACTAAAGAATTGTCTGAACGCTTCGGTCAGACGGCCACCTTCCCCACCGCTCCTTCTTTGACTGACCGAAGCCTCAGCAACTCGTTGTCCAGGACCAGGAGTTTGTAACCTCCCAGTCTCTGGGAACGCGTTGCACAGACCTTTCTGCAAGGCCTCCCGGAGTTGTCTCATCCTCTGCTCCCTCTGCGACGGTAAGATAAGGTCCGCAACCTTACCCTTGTACCGTGGATCAAGGAGAGTGGCCAGCCAGTAATGGTCCCTCTCCTTGATCCGAAGAATACGAGGATCCTTCCGCAGACTTTGCAGGATCAGGGAGGCCATGCAGCGTAGGTTAGCTGAGGCATTCAGTCCGGAGTCCTCTGGGTCACTAAGGACGACATGATCCGCAGCCACCTCCTCCCAGCCACGTACAAGTCCACTGGTTTCTTGGGACTGTAAATCATCCCTAAAAGACTGCTGCTGATGATGCTGAGTGCCAGGCTCCACCTCCATGCTGACACAATCCTCCTCCTCCTCCTCCTCTTCTTCCTGTGCGATGGGTGGGACAGAAGGATCACTGTCTGGGTAAAGGGGGCCTTGAGAGGCAAGGAAGTCCTCCTCTTCCTGCCTCTGTTCTGCCTCAAGTGCCCTGTCCATTATTCCATGCAGCGTATGTTCCAACAGGTGGACAAGAGGTACAGTGTCACTGATGCATGCACTGTCACTGCTAACCATCCTCGTGGCCTCCTCAAATGGTGCCAGGACAGTGCATGCATCCCTGATCATGCCGCACTGGCGTGGTGAAAAAAAAACGAGCTTCCCTGACCCTGTCCTGGTGCCGTAGTCGCACAGGTACTCATTGATGGCCCTCTGCTGCGTGTGCAGCCGCTGCAGCATGGCCAACGTTGAGTTCCACCTGGTGGGCATGTCACATATAAGGCGGTTCTTGGGCAGGTTCAACTCCTTTTGCAGCTCAGCCAGGCGAGCACTGGCATTATAAGATCTGCGGAAATGCACACAGACTTTCCTGGCCTGCCTCAGGACATCCTGTAAGCCCGGGTACCTGCCCAAGAACCGCTGCACCACTAGGTTAAGGACGTGAGCCACACAGGGCACATGGGTCAGTTGTCCCTGTCGGAGAGTGGAGAGGAGGTTGGTGCCATTGTCGCAAACTACCATTCCTGGCTTAAGCTGGCGTGGCGTCAACCACCTCTCGGCCTGCCCCTGCAGAGCAGACAGAACCTCTGCCCCAGTGTGGCTCCTGTCCCCCAAACACACCAGCGCAAGCACGGCATGGCATATTTTTGCCTGCGTACTTGCGTAGCCCCTTGAACGCCTACGGAGCACCGCTGGTTCCGAGGACAAAGCACAGGAAGAGGCCACGGAGGAAGAAGAAGAGGAGGGGGTGGAGGACAGAGGTGTGTCACCACCAGTAGTAGCATTTTGGAGGCGTGGCGGTGGAACAACCTCCAACACTACTGCACCTTGTCCTGCATCCTTCCCAGCTGCCAAAAGAGTGACCCAATGGGCCGTGAAAGAAAGGTAACGTCCCTGTCCATGCCTGCTGGACCATGAGTCAGCGGTAATATGCACCTTACCGCTGACCGCCCTGTCCAGCGAGGCCAAGACATTGCCTTCCACATGCCGGTAGAGAGCCGGAATCGCCTTCCGTGAGAAAAAGTGGCGTTTGGGAACCTGCCACTGAGGAACCGCACATTGCACAAACTCATGGAAGGGGGCCGAGTCTACCAACTGAAAAGGCAGCAGTTGAAGCGCTAGCAATTTAGCCAAGCTAGCATTCAACCGCTGGGCATGTGGATGGCTGGGAGTGAACTTCTTTCGACGGTCCAGCAGCTGGGGCAGGGAAATTTGCCTGCTAGAATCGGACGTTGGTGTACTGCTAGCAGAGTGCCCGCAAGTACTTGGCTGTGACACACCTAATTCTACACCTTCATTCCTCTCAGAGCAGGTTTCAGAGAGGACTGAAGGTATAGTGGGGTTGGAGATCCCAGCTGATGCGGTGCAAGAAGAGGTCAGCTTTGTTCTTTGGTGTGGGTCTTTAAGGTAGGCTTGCCAACGAGCTGCATGGCAGGTCAACATATGTCTGGTCAAGCATGTGGTGCCCAAGCGGGTGATGTTTTGGCCACGCGATATACGCTTGAGACATATGTTGCAAACAGCAGCTGTGCGATCTGATGCACTGGACTCAAAAAATGCCCACACCAAAGAACTTTTTGAATAACGGGCAGAGGCAGCGCCCTGCACAGGCGGAGCTCTGCGGTGTGATTCCGTCGGTGTGCTGCCCTTACGCTGGCCCCCCGAGGGCATCCTGCCTCGTTGGAGATGTGCCTCCTCCTCATCCTCCTCCTCCTCCTCCTCCTCCTCTCTCCTATTAGGCACCCACGTGGAGTCAGTGACCTCATCATCCCCTCCCTCCCTCATCACTGGAGCCAATCTGGCAGTATGCTGCAGCTGCTGGAACATGACTGCCAGATTGGTGTCCTTCTTGAGCATCCCCTCTCTCTGCTCTCACGCTACTGCCTTCCTCTAGCTGGGTATCATCATCAGACCCTTCGAAACGCTGGGCATCCTCCTGGAGCATGTACCCAACACTGTGCTCAAACAGTTCGGGGGACTCCTCAGGAGGACATGGTTGGTCTAGGGAAGGAGTGACTGATGATGACATTGATACCAGGGAAGAGGACGCTTTGGCAGCTGCTTTGCCAGTACCCTGAGCCTGGGTGAGAGAGGATGAGGAGGATGAGGAGGGCTTGGTCATCCACTCTACCAAGTCTTCGGCATGATGCGGCTCAACACGTCCAGCTGCCGAAAAGAAGGACAAGCGTGTCCCATGGCCACGTGCTGATGGCGATGCACCGCGTCCACGACCAGCACTGTTGTCTCTAGACACAGAGCCTGCTTGCCCTCTTTTTTTGGCTCCTGACTGTCTGCCTCTCCTTGTTTGCCTTCCAGACATTCTAATGGCCTGCAGGGAAATGGGAAAAGCAGCAATACAGGCTAAGTTAAGGTGTAATATGGTCAGGAGGCACACTCCGCCCGCTGTAAGTGCCGCAAAATCCTGTTGGTGTAACACACCAGGAAAAAGCAGCAATACAGGCTAAGTTAAGGTGTAATATGGTCAGGAGGCACACTCCGCCCGCTGTAAGTGCCGCAAAATCCTGTTGGTGTAACACACCAGGAAAAAGCAGCAATACAGGCTAAGTTAAGGTGTAATATGGTCAGGAGGTACACTCCGCCCGCTGTAAGTGCCGCAAAATCCTGTTGGTGTAACACACCAGGAAAAAGCAGCAATACAGGCTAAGTTAAGGTGTAATATGGTCAGGAGGCACACTCCGCCCGCTGTAAGTGCCGCAAAATCCTGTTGTTGTAACACACCAGGAAAAAGCAGCAATACAGGCTAAGTTAAGGTGTAATATGGTCAGGAGGCACACTCCGCCCGCTGTAAGTGCCGCAAAATCCTGTTGGTGTAACACACCAGGAAAAAGCAGCAATACAGGCTAAGTTAAGGTGTAATATGGTCAGGAGGTACACTCCGCCCGCTGTAAGTGCCGCAAAATCCTGTTGGTGTAACACACCAGGAAAAAGCAGCAATACAGGCTAAGTTAAGGTGTAATATGGTCAGGAGGCACACTCCGCCCGCTGTAAGTGCCGCAAAATCCTGTTGGTGTAACACACCAGGAAAAAGCAGCAATACAGGCTAAGTTAAGGTGTAATATGGTCAGGAGGCACACTCCGCCCGCTGTAAGTGCCGCAAAATCCTGTTGGTGTAACACACCAGGAAAAAGCAGCAATACAGGCTAAGTTAAGGTGTAATATGGTCAGGAGGCACACTCAGCCCGCTGTAAGTGCCGCAAAATCCTGTTTGTGTAACACACCAGGAAAAAGCAGCAATACAGGCTAAGTTAAGGTGTAATATGGTCAGGAGGTACACTCCGCCCGCTGTAAGTGCTGCAAAATCCTGTTGGTGTAACACACCAGGAAAAAGCAGCAATACAGGCTAAGTTAAGGTGTAATATGGTCAGGAGGTACACTCGCCCGCTGTAAGTGCCGCAAAATACTGTTGGTGTAACACACCAGGAAAAAGCAGCAATACAGGCTAACTTCAGGTGTATAATGTGCAGGAGGCTTAGCAACAATGACACTGACACTGTCCCCTGCCTATCCTTCTCTCTCCCTGCACACAAGGTTTATCAAAGTATATGACACTGACACTCTTCCTGCCTATCCTTCTCTCTCCCTGCACACAAGGTTTAGCAAAGAATATGACACTGACACTGTCCCCTGCCTATCCTTCTCTCTCCCTGCACACAAGGTTTATCAAAGTATATGACACTGACACTCTCCCTGCCTATCCTTCTCTCTCCATACACACAAGGTTTAGCAAATAATATGACACTGACACTCTCCCTGCCTATCCTTATCTGTCCCTACACACAAGGTTTAGCAAAGAATAGATTTGACAAGATTTGACACTGTCCCTGCCTATCCTTCACTTTCCCTGCTCCGGAACACACTACACAAAGCCGCCGCGCTGGCGGCCTTTTATAGTGTGGGGCATGTACTAAACCCCCTCAGCTATAATTGGCCACAGGCATCCTGCCTGTGGCCAATCATTGCTCTCCTCGCTGCCGGCGCTGTGATTGGCCAAGCATGCAGGGTCACGGTGCATGCTTGGCCAATCACAGCGCCGGGATTACACTGCGATGGCGCAGTGTATTGTGGGCCGTTCGCGTCACTCGAATTTGGCGCGAACGGCCCAAATCGTTCGTTGTTCGCCGAACGCGCGAACAGCCGATGTTCGAGTCGAACCTATGTTCGACTCGAACACCGAGCTCATCCCTATTCACAGTGATACCTCACATGCGTGGGACGATTGCTGTTTGCGTGCCTGTGGGATCAACATGTGTGTTTGCCTTTCTTCGTGAGCACGGGTGATGGGGGCACTTTATTTTTGTTTAATTATTTAGATTTTATTTTTATTTTTACACTGACGCCTTATTTTTAAATTTTTATTTTTTATCACTTTTATTGGTGTTAGTCATGTGACAGGTACTCTAAATGGAGAGATCTGAGGTCTATACGTCCCCAAATACCCCCTCTGCCCTTTAAAGCAATCAAAACACCAAGATCAGTGTGATCAAATGGTTTTCATTTTTAAAAATCGTGCTTCCTGGGAAATCGGAAGAGATGTAAACTCATTTCTTCCAGGTTCCTGTATCATAGAGGTGATGAAATCCATTCCAGTCTTTGTTCACAGCTGCAGGCACCATCCCGGTATATACACTTGAAGTCTAGTGAAGTACCAGTACGTCACTGGTCGGGAAGTGGTTAAATTACTCTGTTGTACAGGTTATCTGCGCGTGGTAGGCTGAGGACTATGGAGCAGTTGAGGATGTGATGTGGTGGACTGAGGACTGCAATGTGGGGGGCGGGGTGAGGACATTAAAGTGAGGGCTGACGATTTAAATTGGGGGAGGCTGAGGACTGTTATGTGGAGGGGCTGAGAAATGTAATGTGGGGATCAATGAGGACAGTAATGTGAAGGGGGCTGGGAACAGTAATGTGGGGGGGGACGACTGAGAACAGTAATGTAATGGGGGGGTTGGGGGGACTGGGGACAGTATTTTAAAGGGGACTGAGGACAATAATGTGGGGGATGATGTAAATAGGGGCAGAGAACAGTACTGTTGGGGGGTTGATGTCAAGGAAGTGTGAGAACATTACTGTGAAAAGAGTGGAGGGGGATGATGTAAAGAGGGAGCTGAGAACACTCATCAAGAGGGGATATTGATGTGAAGAGGGTGGGAACGGTGATGTACAGTGGGGATTGAGGACATTGATGTAAGAATGGCTTCAGATCTGTGCATGTGCATTAGGTGCACACATCGTGGGTACGTCAGCCCATTTTAATGGGCTGCACTACCCGCAAGAAACACGGAGAAAGAAGTCCTTGACCTTTTTTTTTTCCAAAATCGTCCTGCACCAAGCCGCATGGTGCTGCAGCAACATGCGGTTGGGCACATGCAAAAATGTGCCACAGCACCGATATGATATTCGGACCTTCGGCTGGAAGAAAATTTTACTGACCGGACCTCAGTGAATTTTAATTCAATAGCCCTGGTGTAGAATATCACTTTAGTGTGAATCTAGTGATACTTCAGTAGACATGTACATTAGTTTTCGTCCAAATGCATTTTTGTCCGAATTTCAGGTATTTTCGTTATCGTTTTAACAAACAAAAACGAAAGCGCAGAATCCGAAAACCGAAACATCCGACATAAACAAATGCTTTATTTTCATTTTCGTTGCGACAACAGTTCGATATAGATAGGAGATTCGACATGACACTGACAATAACAATCTGTGTCTATCGAACCTGCGGTCGAATGTGCCTGAGAGCCCATTCACACAGGGGCAACACGACTTCCAGCGCGATTTTATGAGGCAACTCAGACACGACCTGAGTATGAATCACAGCGCGACCTGGAGCTATTTACAAGGCAACTCCAAGTTGCCTGCAGGACAAGAGACATTCCAGTGGCCAATCAAACAAGAATCAGCTCTGTGGGAGGGAGGGGGGAGAGAGAGTTTTGCAGGAGAAATGTATGTTATCTTCCTGGAGAGTCGCTCCCATTAAGACAGGGAGAGGCGACTCCCATTGAAATGAATGGTTACAGGTCGCCTAGGAGTCGGATTGAAGTAGTACAGGGACCTTTTTTGAAGTCGGAGCGACTGCAGTAGTGTGCATAAGGACGGCTCCATTAACTTACATTGATTTCTTCAGCCAGCGCGACCTGAGGCGACTAGGGGCGACCTGGGGCGATTTGGAGTCGGATCCAAAGACGCCCCTGTGTGAATGGGCTCTAACCTTAACTCTATTAGTCCAAGATTATTCTTCATAGAGAGAAAAGATTCAACATAGAGAGAAAAGATTTGACATTATAGAGAGAAAAGATTTGATATAGAGAGAAAAGATCGCTGCTGGAATTGGGTGGTTGAAGTAAAATAAAAATAATGATGATGATAAATGTTTTTGGCTGATTGTAACCAAAGAGGAGGAGCAGTAAAATAGCTAGAACTAACTTGACATCTCAGCAAGAACGACAAAGATTCGACAAAGCATCAAAAAACATACAAACGTTGAATCTGTCTTTGAAGGCTTATGGTGTCTGTCGAAAGTTCTAAGAAGATTCAACGGAGCAGCTAAACAGGAAGTGAGAGGAAATTTATGCAAATTAAGGGAATCCCTTGCCCCCCCATTCCCAGGCCCTCAGAACTAGTGTCCCCACTCAAAATTTTCAGGGCGGGTCTTAAACTGAAAGGGGTGTGGCCTTGACAGGAAGGGGTGGGTCATATTTAAATTAGGGGGTGCACGAGTTTAGTCAGGCCTAGGGCAGCACAAAACTTAAATACACTACTGTGGAGCAGCTAAACTGTACGACGCTGCAATCATACATTTCCGGGCAAATGCTTGGCCCATAGGCTATAGAAGAATTCTAATGTTGGTTGACTAGTAGGGATGAGCCAAACACCCCCCTGTTCGGTTCGCACCAGAACCTGCGAACAGCCAGAATGTTCGCGTGAACTTTAGAACCCTATTAAATACAATGGACTCGAACGTTCAAAATCAAAAGTGCTAATTATAAAGGTTAATATGCAAGTTATTGTCCTAAAAAGGGTTTGGGGACCCGGGTCCTGCCCCAGGGGACATGTATCAATGCAAAAAAAAGTTTTAAAAACTGCAGTTTTTTCGGGAGCAGTGATTTTAATAATGCTTAAAGTGAAACAATACAAGTGAAATATTGCTTTAAATTTCGTACCTAGGGTGTGTGTATAGTATGCATGTAAAGTCGCGCTTGTTTCCCGTGCTTAGAACTGTCCCTGCACAAAAGTGTAATTTCTGAAGGAAAAAAGGTCATTTAAAACTCACTCGCGGCTATAATGAATTGTCGGCTCCCGGCAATACATAGAAAAGTCATTGATAAAAAAAAAAAGCATGGGGGTCCCTCCAAATTCAATTACCAGGCCCTTCAGGTCTGGTATGGATATTATGGGGAACCCTGATGCAAATTTAAAAAAAAAAATGCGTGGAGTTCCACCAAAAATCCATACCAGACCCTTTATCCGAGCACACAACCTGGCAGGCCGCAGGAAAAGAGGGGGGGATGAGAGAGCACCCCCCCTCCCTCTTGAACCGTACCAGGCCACATGCCCTCAACATGGGGAGGATGTCCCCATGTTGATGGGGACAAGGGCCTCATCCCCACAACCCTTGCCAGGTGGTTGTGGGGTCTGCGGGCAGGGGGCTTATCGGAATCTGGAAGACCCCTTTACCAAAGGGGACCCCTAGATCCCGGCCCCCCCCATGTGAATTGGTAATGGGGTACATTGTACCCCTACCATTTCACGAAGAAAGTGTAAAAAAAATTTAAAAAAAACACACATACACCTTGGAAAAGTCCTTTATTAAAGTTAAAAAAAAAAAAAAACATTCTAGCGATGAAATCCAGTGTCCCGCGGCAATCCCGATGTCCAGCGCTGTCCACACGAAACGTCATTGGCTGAGCCTGAGCGGACCTGATGGGGGAACTTCCTCCGCAGTGTATTAAATGAATAGACCCGCCCCTTCTAAAGTTCCCCATCAGGTACGCTCAGCCAATGACGTAGGTGTAAGGCTAAGTGGACCAGATGCGGAACGCGAGAAGGGGCGGGTCTATTCATTTATTACACAGTGGAGGAGGTTCCCCATCAGGTCCGCCCCCTTGTATGTCAGACCCCGCCTACGTCATTGGCTGAGCGGACCTAATGGGGTACTTCCTCCACTGTGTAATAAATGAATAGACCCACCCCTTCTCACGTTCCCCATTTCATTGCTGGAATGTTTTTTTTTGTTTTGTTTTTAATAAAGGACTTTTCCAAGGTGTCTGTGGTTTTTTTTCATTTTTTTTACACTTTCTTTGTGAAATGGTAGGGGTAAAATGTACCCCTTACCAATTCACATGGGGGGGCGGGATCTGGGGGTCCCCTTTATTAAAGGGGTCTTCCAGATTCCGATAAGCCCCCTGCCCGCAGACCCCCACAACCACCGGGCAAGGGTTGTGGGGATGAGGCCCTTGTCCCCATCAACATGGGGACATCCTCCCTATGTTGAGGGCATGTGGCCTGGTACAGTTCAGGGGGGGGGCGCTCTCTCGTCCCCCCCTCTTTTCCTGCGGCCTGCCAGGTTGCGTGCTCGGATAAAGGGTCTGGTATGGATTTTTGGGGGAACTCCACGCCATTTTTTTTTATTTGGGGTGGAGTTCCCCTTAAAATCCATACCAGACCTGAAGGGCCTGGTATGGATATTTGGGGGAACTCCATGCATTTTTTTTTTAATTTTCGGCAGGGTTCCCCTTAATATCCATACCAGACCTGAAGGGCCTGGTAATTTAATTTGGGGGGACCCCCATGCTTTTTTTTTTATCAATGACTTTTCTATGTGTAGCACTACCCCCGTAGGAGCTGCTGTTTGTTTGATTTGGGTCTACGTCCTGCCTATCAACCCCTGGAAGTGGCTCAAACCTTCCCTTAGCACAACTGATATGAATAAGGAGTGTGAGACCTATTGAGTATTAGGAGACACAATCCTGCATGCATCACACAATAACCTGTAAATGTTATTACCTTTGCTGGTCACTAGTCCTTCTAAGTGACAGAGATACTTCACACAAGTTATATGCTTAATCAAAGGTACCTTTACTCAGTATAAAAGGGAAGGGTAAAGAATCAAATTAATACACACAGTTGACTCTGCATGCGCATTGCAGAGTCAATAAACCAATAAGGATAGGTATCACTGAGATTAGGTAATAACAGGAAATAACATCAACTATATATATGTACATGTATCTATATGTGTCTCTGCACGGCTAACTGGTTGCTCGCGAGCTCCCCCTTTGTTGCAATACCTTGCACGTGTTCATTCCCTATAATAGGTAAGCAAGGCCTATCTGCGTCCCACTCAAAGTTCCTTTCTCCAATGAAGTCTTCGCTAGCCACCGTCGGTGCACAAGTTAAATTGTAATCCACAGGGTTTCAACAAGATGCTGTAATTATTCGCAATATACCTGAGTACTTGTGTGCCTGTCACCCACTAATGACGGATGCACCAATCTCTGATCACATAGTCTCCAGTGAGATACACTAGGCTGCAAGCTGTGGCGTGATAGGTGAAGTGTGGCTGGCACTGACTAAATCACTTTCCTCTAAGGTAGTAGTCAATTCTGGGCAGGTGCCCTTCTCACCAAACAGGCCCGACTTTCAGATAGTCTCCTCTGACTTGTCCCGGTCACTCGATCTCCACGCTTCTGCTTCAGCTGCAGTCTCCGGACTCCGTCACTAACAGCATATGGTGATGGACGACTCCGGTCTCTGCTGGGCAATCACAGGACGCTGTGGACGATCCTCTGCTGGAAATCACTCAGGCACTCCCGTAATTTAGGCCCAGGCTTCTGGCCTAATCCTTAGGAAGCAGGCCTCCGTGCCAACTTCCTGCTTGATTGAGAGCTGGATCCAGAGAGAGAGACGCTGGCCCCTCCCCTGGTTTAAGTAGTCTGCCCAGAATGCTTTGCGGTGTTGCAATGCACCCTGGGTAATGTAGTCTGTCTTTTACTAAAAGCAACAAAGTATTTTCTCCTAGCTGATATCTGTCCCAAAGTGCATTAGTTGCATTGTAACACTTATACCACCGGAGGGAGCCGGATTCCTTCTTACATATGGACATCCTGCTACACACTCCCCCCACTTAAAGTCTTTGGTCCCCAAAGAGGACAACAGTATGTAACCTAACACATACTTTGGCAATACCTGCAGGGAAATTTGTTAGTTTATGCATGACAATAAACAACTTGCCTTTTCATAAGCAGGATTTAAACTTAAACAGCTCATATCATAACACAGAGCCGACAGAGGAACCTCCCACCAATTATCACAAGGAGGGAGGTTGTCCTGTATACGGACCACCGACACTTGGGTGTCTGTTTCAGATGTGCTAGGGAGTGAGCTGGGGTTGTCTTCCACTGAATCTGAATCTGGAGTGGAAGAGCTAGACTGATCAATGGTTCTCTTAGAAGTGATGATGGCCTCCTCAGAGCATTCATCCAATTGGTCGTACGTCAGTCTTTTTGGGGGGTGAATTACTGTTCTTTCCCTCTGCTCTTTAGGTATCATATTCTCAAGGACATTGGGGCTGGCTGTTTCTAGAAGCTCTTCAGGGGCTTCCTCATCTAGTTCAGGCATGTTGGGCTCCAGAACTTCAGGAGCGTCCCGCTCTCCTTCAGATAGAGACAACGACCCTTCTTCTGGGTCTTCCATTGACAAAGAGTCTGAGTCATCAGCTACCTCCTCAATGAGAATGTTTGAAGGCACAAATTCAGGAGCTTCTGCCCGAAGAGTTCCATTGTCAACTGTTTTGGGTGAGGTTTGGGAGGTGGTCATGGGTTCTGGCAATTGGGATGACCACAACCAGTCAGATTCTGCTTCTTCATCCTCTTGACCTTCATTGTCAGAGTCTCCATCTCTCACATCTGGAAGCACTGTTTGAGATCGGGTGATGGGTCTGGAACCTTGAGAAGTTGAAGGGGTTTCTTGTGAGTCAGATGCAGGAGGCATGCGAACTGCCTCGGAGAGGGGCAACAAGTGATTCCTGTGCCAGGTCTTTAACGGTCCCACGCTTCCTTCTGGCCTAATTTGGTACACAGGAAGGTTTTCCAGCTTCTTGCAGATAACATAAGGTTGGGATTTCCAACGGTCAGCCAACTTATGTTTTCCTGGAATTCCCAAGTTCCTCAACAGCACTCTATCTCCTGGCTGTAAATCTTGAATTCTGACTCTTAGGTCAAAGTTTCTTTTATTTCTCAGCCCCCGTTGGTCAGATGCTGCTTGGGCCTTTTCAAAAGCTGTCTTCAGACTCTTTCTCAATCGGTCTACATACCCCTTGTGGGATGCTGCTGAGGTATGATCCAGCGATATGCCAAAGGCCAAGTCCACTGGCAACCGAGCCTCCCGCCCGAACATCAAACGGTATGGGGAATACCCGGTGACATCACTGGCAGTGCTATTGTAGGCATGCACTATGGCAGCTACATGCTTGCTCCAATGCTGCTTTTTCTCTGAACTCAGAGTCCCCAACATATCCAAGAGAGTCCGGTTAAACCGTTCAGGCTGAGCATCTCCTTGTGGGTGATAAGGGGTTGTCCTGGTCTTCTGGATGCCTAACAGGTCTAATAACTTCTTTATTAATTTGCTTTCAAAGTCTCTGCCCTGATCTGAATGAAGGCGTTGGGGTAGACCATAGTGCACAAAGAATTTTTCTACCAGTACTTTGGCTACTGTTGAGGCCTTCTGGTCTTTTGTTGGGAATGCTTGAGCATATCTGGTAAAGTGATCTGTTATCACCAAGACATTCCCTTGACCACTCAGATCAGGCTCCAGGCAAAGGAAGTCAATGCACACCAGTTCCATAGGTCACTGACTTTGCAGATGGCCCATTGGGGCTGCTTGACGTGGCAAGGTCTTCCTTTGAATGCATCGGACACAGGAATGGCAATATCCTTCCACTTCAGCCCGCATGCAGGGCCAATAGAACCTATCCCGTACAAGGTGAAAAGTCCGTTCGGACCCTAGGTGACCATGGTTGTCATGGAGGGCAGCTAGGACCGCTTCTCGATATTTGGCTGGTAGAAACAGCTGCCACTTCTCTTCTGAGTCATCAGAGGGGCCCCTTCGGTAGACCACCCCTTGACGTATGTGTAGCTGATCCCACTCCCTGCGCAACAATCGGGCTTCTCTTGGGGAGTCTGTTTCAAGCATCTCGGGACCCTGGCTTTCCAGGGCCTTTATCAGGAGTTTCCCTAAAGAGTTTTCTTCTTGCTCCTTTCTCAAATCCCTTTTTGTCAGCTTGGGCAAGCCCTCCCCTTCGACTTGGGTCACACTGCAATAGCACTTCGGTACTCCAACAGCTGAGACCCCAATTTCTTCAGCTCTTGACCCACCTCTGGCTTGAAGTTCTGTCCCCTGATATAGGGCTCGCACTCCCTCTGGGTCTAGTTGGGCCCATTCTTCGGTAGGGTCGGTGGGGGCATGAGACCTCCTGGACAGGGCATCTGCATCCCTATTTCCCACTCCGGGTCGGTACTTCAAGCTGAAGGTGAAGCTTGAAAGGGCAGCCAACCACCGGTGTCCCGTTGCATCCAACTTGGCAGTGGTCAGAAGGTAGGTGAGCGGGTTATTATCTGTCTTCACCACAAACTCCGCCCCATATAGGTAGTCTCTCAGTTTGTCTACCACTGCCCATTTCAAGGCCAGGAATTCAAGCTTGTGGGTGGGGTAATTCTTCTCAGCAGGTATCAGACTCCTGCTCACATATGCGACGGGTCTTAGGTAACCATCATGTTCCTGGTACAGCACCCCACCCAGCCCATCTCGGCTGGCATCTACATGCAGTTCATAAGGCTTCTTTGGATCAGCATAGGCCAGGACTGGTGCAGTGGTAAGACTCTTCTTTAACATCTGGAAGGCTTCCTCGCACTCCCCTGTCCACTGGTCTTGAATCGACTCTTTGGGCCTTCGGGGTCCCATGGTGAGTTTCACTGGTTTGACCAGCTCTGGAACATCATCTTCCCCTTCGTTTCTGAGTAACTCGTTCAGGGGTCTGGCAATCTTGGCGAATCCTTCTACAAATCTTCTGTAGTAAGAACAGAACCCCAGGAATGACCGAAGCTCAGTCACATTGGTAGGTCTCGGCCAAGAGGTGATGGCATCCAGCTTCTCTGGGTCCGTGGCCACCCCTTCTGCAGAAACGATATGGCCCAGGTAATGGACTGAGGACTGGTAAAATTGACACTTCTCTGGGGAGAGTTTCAGGCCCTCTTCACTGAGCCTCTTCAGGACCTTCTCCAGTCTCTCTTCATGCTCTTCTAGGGTTCTCCCGAACACGATGACGTCGTCCAAATATACCAGTACCTCTATTAGATTCATGTCCCCGACGGTTCTCTCCATTAGCCTTTGGAAAGTGGCGGGGGCTCCTGATAACCCTTGAGGCATACGGTTGAACTCAAAGAACCCCACAGGGGTGATGAAGGCTGTCTTCTCCCGATCCTCAGGGTGCATGGGGATTTGGTAATATCCACTTTTTAGATCCATTACACTGAACCACTTGGCCCCTGACAGACTCTGCAGGGCGTCTTCAATTCGGGGAGTGGTGTATTGATCTGGGATGGTCCTTCTGTTTAGTGTTCTGTAGTCGATACACAGTCTCAGCGACCCGTTCACCTTTCGGACTACCACTATTGGAGAAGCGTAAGGGCTCCTGGATTCTCGAATAATCCCCGTCCTCTTCAGCTCAGCCAACTGTTCCCGCAAGTCTTCTAAGTCACCCAGTGGGACCCGTCGAACTCTCTCTCTAAAGGGCTTATCTTCTTGTAAGCGTATCTTGTGAGTGGCACTCCTTGCGCACCCCACATCGAACTCATCTTTAGAGAAGATCTTTTCTCACCTTGCAAGTTGAGCTTTGGCCCTTTTTCTCCATTCTGGTGGGAGGGCCGTGTCTTCAGAACAGAGCTTCTCTATGGTGACTTCACCCCTTTCTTCTTTCTTCAATTCACACGGGGCAATGGGGGTGGCTGGATTCACCTGGCCCAACAGCATTCTGGCCGGCACCTTCACTGGTGTATTAGCAGTGTTCCTTATACTCACTGAAACCCTCCCATGGCTTTTCTGTAGGGCCTTCAATGGGATCACTTCGGGGATTACTTCAATCCCTTTCTGTCTTTCCTGTGGGCCTGGTTCGAAGACAATGAAGGGGCCTGGCTGTTTCCATGTGAGCTTGACAGAAGCCCTCAGGCAAGTCACCTCTCCCGGTTGTAATACCTTCTCCGTCTTGTCTAGCTTCCAAATCTTGCCAACTCCCTCAGCCGGGGCCTTCTGCTCCAGTACCAGGCGCTGGTAGGCTTGCCTTAACATGGGGTGGACTCTTGTGGTCAGGGCTTCTTCCTGTTGGGCCAACGGTGTCAGCAGTCGCCTGACTAGATCAGTGTTGGTCCCTATGATGAGTGAGCTCTTGCTGGCCCCTGGTGGGCGAGGGCACACTACTGCCAGAGTATCGAAGGTCTCTGTCTCCCCAGCCACTGAGGGATCAAAAGTCAACTTGATTGGCAGGTAACCGTCATAGGGAAAGCTCTGAGTTCCAATACCCCATATTTCCAGTTCCTCTAATTTCTGTAGGGGCAGATGTTTAAGATGTTTATCATAGAAATCCCTATACAGAAGAGTCACTTGAGCCCCAGTGTCAAGAAGAGCCTTGGTGTAGATCCCTTCTACTTGTATGGAGACTACTGGAGAAGGCCCCACTAACTTGGCAGGGAACTCCTTCAACACAGACTTCTTGCTGGGTTCAGTTACCTGTACCCTCACTTCTTTTTTTCTTGAGTTTCCGGTGGGTCTCAGTCCCTTCTGGGTCTGGTGTGCACTGGCCTTCTGTTCAACAGCAGCCTGAGTTGTGGGACGGGGCCTAATTGGCAGAGGTTTAGGTCCCTGACTCTGATGTTTTGGATCATTGGACTTCTTGAAGGAGTTCGTGGAAACTGGTGGGCGCCCGGCTGACTCCTTCACCGGGGCCCTCTGAAGTTTTCCGCCGGCTTGCGATATCTGGATGCAACTTCATCTGGGCTGGGACACACTGCTCTAACATGCCCGATTCCCCCACAATTGAAGCATGTTATCAATCTCTTAGGCTTCTGTACTAGTTCCATATTGGAGCTAGGAGGTTTTTTTGGTTCCTCTGACGTGTTCTTGTTGTGTGGCACAGAGGCCGGGCTAGTCAGCATGGACACCATTTCTACTAGTTGTGACACCTGGGTCTTTAGGAGTTCAACTTCTGAATCACCTTCTTCTGCACTTAACATTCTGACTCGGGCAGTTGGTTCGGTGTGTTGACTCCTCCTTTTGTCTTCCAACATGGCCTCCTCCTCCCTGACTATCCGGATCAAGTCGGGGTATTCCAGGCTGCTCCCGTCCCGCCGGGTGCGTAGCAATAATGCGATGGGGTCCAAGGGTTGAGCTCCCCTCAACACCTGCTGGGCACGGGCCTCATCCACTTTTCTTGGATCGATCCCTTTCTTCAGTAGGATCCGATGCAGGATCTTATCCAGGCGTCCTATGAATTCTGACACCTTCTCTCCCTCTTTTTGGTAGCAATGCCCCAGCTGGTAAGTGAGTTCAGTGACGTTTTCCGTCCCGCCGAACACATTCTGCAGAATAGCCAGATAATCCTGTGCATTGCAGTCCTTCTTGCTTAACTTGAGGTTACGTATGGCCTCCAGAGCAGGCCCCTTTAAACTTTCCACAATCCGTTGTTTTTTTTGTTGTTCTGGCACCTCCCATTCTTCTAGGGCCTGAGTGGCGCCATCTAGCCACTCTTCAAATCCATCTTCCACTGAAGGTACAGGTTTCTTCCCAGAAAAGGTCCTGAGTTTCCTGTATCCTGACATCAGGTAGTCTGGAGGGTCCTTTTTACACTTGGTCACAATCTCCCCCAGGACAGCGCACAATTCTGAGCTAAGGGTGGTCAATGGTGGTGAACCGGGACCCTTTTGTTGGGCGCTCCCTCCTGTGCTGGGGCCTCCTGAAGTAGTGGATGTGGGGCCATCTTTATTCTCTTCTGGGTGTATCAGGAGGAGTTCTACTTGGTTTGTAGTTTTTATGCTGGCACCCTTGAAGTAGTCAGAGATTCCGTTCCTCCACTCACATAATGCATAGGTGTGGGGATTTACAGTATCTGTCTTTATGTCAATCACCCATGGCTTCCTGTCCGTGGACAATGCTCTCAAGACTGGAGTTAGCTGCTCCTCTACCCAGGCCTCTCTCTGGATTTCAACCACCAGGCCATTTCCGGGTAGGATGCCTTCATCCCTGCACCACCGGGCTACGGCAGCAGGGTCCATTTCTGTGCTGTAAGGGTTCTGTCTAGGGGGAAAGTTGATTGCAGAACCGTAGAATATCCCGGACGAGCCCCCACGTGTAGCACTACCCCCGTAGGAGCTGCTGTTTGTTTGATTTGGGTCTACGTCCTGCCTATCAACCCCTGGAAGTGGCTCAAACCTTCCCTTAGCACAACTGATATGAATAAGGAGTGTGAGACCTATTGAGTATTAGGAGACACAATCCTGCATACATCACACAATAACCTGTAAATGTTATTACCTTTGCTGGTCACTAGTCCTTCTAAGTGACAGAGATACTTCACACAAGTTATATGCTTAATCAAAGGTACCTTTACTCAGTATAAAAGGGAAGGGTAAAGAATCACATTAATACACACAGTTGACTCTGCATGCGCATTGCAGAGTCAATAAACCAATAAGGATAGGTATCACTGAGATTAGGTAATAACAGGAAATAACATCAGCTATATATATGTACATGTATCTATATGTGTCTCTGCACGGCTAACTGGTTGCTCGCGAGCTCCCCCTTTGTTGCAATACCTTGCACGTGTTCATTCCCTATAATAGGTAAGCAAGGCCTATCTGCGTCCCACTCAAAGTTCCTTTCTCCAATGAAGTCTTCGCTAGCCACCGTCGGTGCACAAGTTAAATTGTAATCCACAGGGTTTCAACAAGATGCTGTAATTATCCGCAATATACCTGAGTACTTGTGTGCCTGCCACCCACTAATGACGGATGCACCAATCTCTGATCACATAGTCTCCAGTGAGATACACTAGGCCGCAAGCTGTGGCGTGATAGGTGAAGTGTGGCTGGCACTGACTAAATCACTTTCCTCTAAGGTAGTAGTCAATTCTGGGCAGGTGCCCTTCTCACCAAACAGGCCCGACTTTCAGATAGTCTCCTCTGGCTTGTCCCGGTCACTCGATCTCCACGCTTCTGCTTCAGCTGCAGTCTCCGGACTCCGTCACTAACAGCATATGGTGATGGACGACTCCGGTCTCTGCTGGGCAATCACAGGACGCTGTGGACGATCCTCTGCTGGAAATCACTCAGGCACTCCCGTGATTTAGGCCCAGGCTTCTGGCCTAATCCTTAGGAAGCAGGCCTCCGTGCCAACTTCCTGCTTGATTGAGAGCTGGATCCAGAGAGAGAGACGCTGGCCCCTCCCCTGGTTTAAGTAGTCTGCCCAGAATGCTTTGCGGTGTTGCAATGCACCCTGGGTAATGTAGTCTGTCTTTTACTAAAAGCAACAAAGTCTTTTCTCCTAGCTGATATCTGTCCCAAAGTGCATTAGTTGCATTGTAACACTTATACCACCGGAGGGAGCCGGATTCCTTCTTACATATGGACATCCTGCTACATATGTATTGTCTGGAGCCGACAAATCATTAATAGCCGCGAGTGAGTTTTAAATTACTTTTTTTCCTTCAGAAATGACACTTTGTGCAGGGACAGTTCTAAGCACGGGAAACAAGCGCAAATTTACATGCAAACTATACACACAACCTAGGTACTAAATTTAAAAGGAATATTTCACTTTTATTGTTTCACTTTAAGCATTATTAAAATCACTGCTCCCGAAAAAACGTCTGTTTTTAAAACTTTTTTTTGCATTGATACATGTCCCCTGGGGCAGGACCCGGGTCCCCAAACACTTTTTATGACAATAACTTGCATATAAGCCTTTAAAATTAGCACTTTAGATTTCTCCTATAGACTTTTCGAATTTGCTGCGAACACCCCAAATTGTTCGCTGTTCGGCGAACGGTGCGAACAGGCAATGTTCGAGTCAAACATGAGTTCGAGTCGAACTCGAAGCTCATCCCTATTGACTAGTAATAATAATTAATGATTATAATTATTACTAGTCATACAACATTAGAATTCTACTATAGCTAGCTTGTAGGCGGAACATTCGACCGCAAATGTACGTTTGCGGCGTCGTACCGTTTCGCTGCTCCGTCTAATCTTCTTTGAACAATCGAGAGACACCATAAGCCTTCAATTACAGATTCGACCTTAATTAATTCAGATTTTCGGACGAATGCAATTTCTAACAAAAAAACTAAATAAATAAAAATGAATTTAGGGAGTAACTGAATAAATTTATTTTTCGGACGAAAACGAAATTCCGAAACAAAATATTTCAGTGTGCACATGTCTATAGTTCAGTCAGTATGAGTGTAGTGACCATTCATTTACATTAGTGTCAGTTTATCTTGTCAGGGCAGGTTTTCTGTAGTATATTTCAGTGTGTTACTGCACGTTTAACGCAGTATATTTCAGTGTGTTACGTGCCATTTAACGCAGTATATTTCAGTGCGTTAGTTCACGTTTAACGCAGTATGTTTCTGTACATTTGTGCGCGTTTAACATAGTATATTTCAGTGCATTAGTGCACTTTTAACGCAGTGTATTTTAGTGCGTTAGTGCACGTTTAACACAGTACATTTCTGTCCGTTACTGCTAGTTTAACGCAGCATATTTCTGTGCTTTACTACACGTTTGACGCAGTTAATTTTTGTGCGTTACTGCATGATTAACACAGTATATTTCAGTGCATTACTGCACATTTATTAACACAGTATTTTTTTTTTTTTTTTTATTGATTTCCACAATGTACAGTTCAAAGTAGGTAACAGTTTTAACATCATGTTAGACATCCAGAGTGGTAACAAAAGAATATATTATGGTAGAAAACATAGCTAAATATCTGCAGACCTCTCAAAAGCATAATAGAGTATAACAGGAGGTATATAGCCTGTCACCCTATCTGGGTACACACTGTGAGCAGGCTCATGGATAAACGATAGAAAAAAGCCCGTCCTAGACCCTGATGAGGATCTCCGGTGTTGTGTACTGTAGAAACTTCATACATGTAGCAACAGTAACCAATAAATGTAAAATTTAGCTACCGAGGTAGCGCATTACACATATCCTAGTGAATCTTTATTCAATCATGTATTTTTACCATTGTGTATAGGTGACAACTATTACTAACATCACTTCTCAAGTCTACCACTTGAGGGCAGGAGGCCCTTATGCATACATCATAAGTCATCGGTCATACGAGAAACAGATTAAATATCATATATGTGAGGGGGCTTTTGTTTACATTCTCCAGATATCCCAATGTTTATGGAATTGCAGTGCTTTTCTTTCTTCATAAGCAAGCATTTGTTCCATTATACATTGTGCATTAACTCTGGCTATGACTTCTTCAATATTTGGGGGATTCGTCGAGCGCCATTTCTTTGCTAGGCTGATATGCGCTGCGAATATTATATGGATAACCACTTTTCTCGATAGAGGGGGAAAGTGTTAAATACCAAGGCTCAGGAGGGTTAGTGCAGGTTGTAAGGTATACATAGTACCTGTGATCTCTTGGGCAGTGGCGTATCCAGGGTATGGCACTCCATGGCAAGTGCCATGGGCGCTCTGGGGGGGGGCGGCAAAATAAACTAGACGGAAAAAAAAATCCCACCCGCACCTGTCCTCCTATGGGCCGCCTCCCGCACTATAGCCCCCGGCGGCGGCATGGCACTTCATTCTTACTTCGCTGCTGGATCTGAATGCTAGTGTGTAGGAGAGTGACAGGCGCGGGCGCCCCCATGCTTATAGATCAGTGGGACCGTCCACTCTGTGTGTGTCTCCAGACTGTCATTCGGCTAACTGGCGGAGGCGGAGCTTTCCTCCTCTGCACTGCTTCTATCTTCTCCCCGAGCGCGAGTGGGTCGGTGACGTCACGTGAGGTGAGGTCGCCGTCGCTGAGGAGGAGAACTAAGTTCAACTGAACTGGACTCTGGAACGGTGGAACCCGAACCCCCAAGCCAGGCAGCAACTGCAGCAGGTACCGTACTAGTCAGTGTACATTGTGAATAAAGCATTTTTGTATTAGAGAAAGTTTTCACTGTGAAGTCAGTCAGTGTTAATGATGTATGCCAGACTGCCAGTATACTGTAGTGCCTGCTTGCTCAATATTGATTAAATAAATTGTAATTATGCATAGCCATAGTTATCATAAATAAAGTGATTTGTGCAAGTAGTACCTGCTGTTGCACAAATCACTTTATTTATGATATCTTTGGCTATGCATAATTACAATTTATTTAATCCATATTGAGAAAGCACTATATTTGATTGGCTGCTTGCTTCTGTTTGGGCCTGTGCCTGGCACATGATGACTTAGGCTGTTTTCACACTGGGGAGCTGCGCCGTCGGCGGAAAAGCACTGTCACTAGCGGGACACCTCAAAGATGCGGCTGGCAGGACTTTTTTGAGCGTCCTGCCAGCGCACCGCTAGTGGCCCAAAAAGGGTTAAAACCGTCAGCAAAGCGCCACTGCAGCGGCACTTTGCTGGCGATTCGGTGGCGCTGCCCATTGATTTTAATGGGCAGGGGCGCTTTAGAAGCTGTGTGTACACAGTTCCTACAGTGCCTCAAAGATGCGGCTAGCAGGACTTTTTTGAGCGTCCTGCCAGCGCACTGCTCCAGTGTGAAAGCCCTTGGGCTTTCACATTGGAGTGAAAAAAGAGGCTCTTTCAGGGCGCTTTGTAACACCTGCAAAGCACCTCAGTGTGAAACTAGCCTAAGACCCCTTTCTCACTGAGGCGCTTTGCAGACGCTATAACGCTAAAAATAGCGCCTGCAAAGCGCCCTAAAAGAGCACCATTATTCACTCCAGTGCGAAAGCCCCGAGGGCTTTCACACTGGAGCGGTGCGCTAGCAGGTTGGTAAAAAATGTCCTGCAAGCAGCATCTTTGAGGCACTGTAGGAGCGGCTCCTAAAGCGCCCCTGCCCATTGAAATCAAAGCGGCACTTTGCAGGCGGTTTTTTTTAACCTTTTCTCAGCCGTTAGCGGGGGTTAAAAGAGCCCCACTAGCGGCTGAATAGCGCAGCAAAAACAACGGTAAACAACGCCCCCACCGCCCCAGTGTGAAAGAGGCCTTAAAGTCAACATCATGTGCGATTGTGATTTGTGCGATATCTGAAAGATGGGTTTTAAATGTTTTGACAGGGGCGCAGTTTCAGTTCTTGCCATAGGCGCCATTTTCACTAGATACGCCTCTGCTCTTGGGTAAGAGTGAAGACATCAGTCCAGAAAGTGCTTATCACGTCACAGCTCCATAGTATGTGTAGGAGATTACCTGTACAACGACAGTCTCACCAGCATAGTGAGGTGCAAGATACCATCTATGAAGAATATTTTGTGCGTTATCCCAGTGGTCTACACTTGCTGAGGATTTGTCATTGTATTTTAATGCTAAATGCCATTGTTGTAAAGAGAAGTCTTTTTGTATTTCTTTCTCCCAATTTAACATGTTAGGTAGTTTTGTTTATTGAAAGGAGTGGGTGGAGAGTTTATAAAATAGGGATATCCCTTTATGTCTAGCTGGGTGTTTATTTAATAAAAAGTTCCATAGTAGTAGAGGTATCTCTACAGGCTGGGCCTGGTTTGAGGTTATGTAGTGATTTAATTGGTCTATTTTATATCTGTCCATTTCATTCATCTCTTTTAGATCATTCATGGAGAAATGTACCCCCCTTTTCTTCAAAGTTTGAGTTGAGAACCCCGGGATTAGGTAATCATAAATCGCTAGCGGGACTTTTAATCTGAAAATAGGAACATCAGCAAACTTTAGTCTTGTTAATGAAGACCAAGCTGCAGTAGTAGCCTGAATGGTCGGGTATGAGGGAGTTGACGGCCTATGGTGTAGGCTGGCAGCCATTGCTAAAGCAGGGAAGGTTATGTCCTGGGGTCACCTCATGCTCTATGTCTGTCCACTTGTTGTCTTCCTGACAAGAGAACCAGTAACGCCTTTGGTCAATTACTGCGGCCTGGTAGTATATTTGCACATTGGGAAGACCAACGCCCCCCAGGAGTTTGGGTTTGTACAAAGTTGTTAAAGCTATTCTAGGCTTTTTCCCTGCCCAAATGTACTTTCTTAAGCTAGCCGTTAGCTGCGAGAAGAATTTCTGAGGAAAAGGTAGTGTCCTGAAATAATATATTAATTTAGGCAGTACTTGCATTTGGTATGCAGCTATTATTCCAATCCATGTCAGATGTAGTTTTCTGATCTGGCTTAGTTCCTCTTCTATTTTGATTAGTAGAGGAGGGTAATTGTTTCAATATCGTCTGGAGGAAGAAGTTAGCTGTATACCAAGGTAGGTGATTGACGGGGTGTCCCAAATGCAGGGGAATTCTATTTTGATGTGGTTGGTTTTTCCCTTAGGCATATTATGTACAAGGGCATAACATTTAGTTGTGTTGACTTAATAAAAGGAGACCTCTCCAAATTTGTGTAGTAGGGTTTTCACTGCAGGGATAGAAGACTCTGGCTTAGAGAGGGTCAATATGATATTATCAGCGAACAGTCCTATCTTATGATTCCCAGAGCCTATTTTGATACCTTGTACCATTTCATTGGATCTAATGTATTCCGCTAATGGTTCAATGACAAGTGAGAATATGATCGGAGAGAGTGGGCATCCTTGACGGGTCCCATTTGAAAGTATGAACAGGTCAGAGAGTAAGCTGGAAGTGTAGACTCGAGATGAGGGGTTAGAATAAAGTGACATGATTGCTGAGTGGATCATGTCAGATATCACAAATTTATCAAAGGCCTTTTCTAAATCCAGGGCCAGGAATATGCTAGGTGCTCGGGTGACTTCTGCAAATCGTAGCAAATGTAACATTCTCCTGGTCCCGTATGGCGCCTGTCTGCCCTTTACAAATCCAACTTGGTCAAGACCTATAAGGAATGGGGTAACTTCCAATAATCTGTTGGCTAGGATTTTGGCGCAGATCTTTAGGTCTGAGTTCAGTAGGGAAATGGGCCTAAAATTTTGAGGAGCGCTGGGTCTTTACCTGGTTTTGGAAGTGTAACTATCACAGCTTGGGGAATTTCATTTGGGAAGGAGCCTGCATTGGCTGCTGCATTAAAAACGTCAACTAGTTTTGGGGTAAGGAGGGTGGAGAATGCTTTATAATATTCAGCGGAGAATCTGTCCACTCCGGGTGATTTGTGCAGGGGATGGGATTTTATAACTGTCTCAACTTCTTTATTGGTGATGGCAGTTTTTGGCATCTGGTGTCATCTAGTGATGGCAGGTGGATTCCATGGAGGGAATCATTAATCACTGAATCTGTGGGTTGGTGGGTAAGTAGGTCTTTACTAAGATTGTAGAGAGATTCAAAAAAGTCTCTAAATGCGTTGTCCATATTTTTTGGGTTAAGTAGAATTAGAATGGCGTTCGATCGATTGTGTGAGGTTGGAATGTGCTTGTGGCTTTTTGAGTTGGGAGGCCAGGGAGTTTCCCTGCCCTGTTGTTTTGTGAGTAGTAGGAAAGCTTCAGTCTTTTAAAATATGTAGGTGAACAAGTATGTTGCGCTTAAATGAAATAAACAGTAAATAATAGTGAGTCCAAGAGTCACAAACGTGACACAGTAGTGAAAGTTTGAATGTTGTGTAACCAACTTCCTCCGCCTTGTGCTACCAAATTCAAAAAATTGAATTTGCCCTTACCAAAGAGCGTTAACCACCTATTACGTGGGCCAACATAGGCTTGCATGTCTGGAAACACTCCACATCTGTAAAGAGGTCCACTCAACAGAAACTTCAAGCCACCACCGGGAGAAAACATCAAGTTTCTTTTACTTCAACTGTCAGGTCATATACTCCAAATGAGAGACAAATGCCACAATAGTGTAAAACACAGTGATTTCAAGGGTAGATTCTCCAAACGCGATGAAAGGAAATTACGCTCTGGCTCGACCCATTTTGTCGCTAATCATGCTCCGGATTTCTTCCAGAGCATGATCTCCCTCTGACGTCAGTCGGGGAGATCACGTGGCCTCTTGGCTCCTCCCGCAGAAGCTCTGTCTTGGAGCTGTAAAGCAGCTGCGAGTCACGTGACCGGCCTGAGGACAGCTCTAAATAGCTATTAAGAATGCTAATTTTTAGAAGGGATTTACTCAGTATAGTATGCCAGCCTCTAATAGAGAGGCTGGCAGTGACAATTTTAGTTTTTTTATTCTCAATAACAGCGACGAGGGGAGGGGGGCAGGAAGGAGGGGTTGAGGGGGGAGAGAGGAGATCAGGGCAGGGCAGCGTATGATGGACATACCTCCCAACATTTTGAGAAGGGAATAAGGGTCACCTACTAGCAAACGTTTGTAGACATAGGACATGCCCCCTGCCACACCCCCTTAAAGGAGAATTAACCAAAAAAAAGGTTAATTAAATCCACAAGAGCTTTTTTTTTACCACTACTGTTCCTTTATATTGGCTTTAAAAATTTACAAATGCAGCAATTTAGAATTTGGATGAAAGGTTTAGCACTGGGAACCACTTTTTGAAAGATAAAAAGTGCATTTTATATACAATTATATGGATCAGACCAAAATGAGGGACAAAATGAGGGGGGGAAGAGGGACAGGGGGACATTGCTCCAAATCAGGGTCAGTCCCTCAAAATCAGGGACAGTCCCTCAAAATCAGGGACAGTTGGGAGCTATGTGATGGAGGGATGCATTTTGACAATGGTGATCAGGGCTGAGTAGACCAGGTTATCGTGGTTTGTACAGAGAGGACCTTCAAGAAGTGGCAGGTTCAGTTTTTTTTACAGTTTAGAGGGGGGCAGATTACACAGCACAAGCACTGTGCTGTTTAATCTGTTTTAAAGGACCAGGATGTGTATTTTTGTTTTTTTTGGGTTAACAAACACTTTAAATTAAGGTTTATTTGAATGGTAGAAAGTGCTTTCCCGCCATCCATCTAGTGGTATTAGTTGGTAGGAGAAGTGGTAAAGATTCCTTGTTTGATATGTGCATGGACTGAGGTAATTTGCTCAGCATAACCAAAAGAGCAGAAGAGAAAAAAATAAATAAAAAATAAACAAAACTGATCCATTTAGTAACATTTAAACATTAACTGCTGAAAGTAACAGGATACAGGATACATCACGTAAATGAAGATGTTGGAAATAACAGAACTAATATCACCAGAACACCGGGTGAGGGTTATGCTGACACACAGCCATGTGGTAAGCCAGCAAGGCACCAAAGGTTAACTGACCGTAGAAGGTACATCAAGGCAGCTATATGGACAGTAGATTATTGGGTAAAAGGGCATTATCTGCCCCTCTTGTTTTGGCGGTTGTTGTGGTGTCTGTCCAGGAAGGGTTCAGGCTCTACAGGGTTGCCGTTCACAGGGAGTAGGCGCCATTTCTGGAGAAGTTCCATACCTTTTTCCAGCGAGGTGATTGACTGTGATTCATTGTGCATTTCCAGTACCAACTTGGCCGGGAAGCCCCATTTGAAGAGGATTTTTTGGTTGCGCAATATTTTTGTGATGGGAATAGGATTGTGTCTCGCCGTCATAGTAGCTTGCGACAAATGGGCATATAGTGCAAATCCAGCAAAAGGATCTGGGAGTGCAGGGTGCTGTCTGGAGTAATGCATCAGCTGATCTTTCACATGGTAGAAATGGATCTTTGCTATTACATCTCTGGGAATCTTTTCAGGCAAATTTTAAGGTTTTGGCAGTCTATGGGCTCTGTCAATGATGATGTCAGTAGACCCTATAGATGGGAGAGCCATTGTCATGAGCTTTTGGAGATATGAACACAGATCAGCTGGTTTGACGGATTCAGGGATCCCCCTGAATTTGACATTATTTCTGCGTGATTTGTCTTTGACATACGCCATTTTGAGGTGCATGGCTTTGAGCCCATCTTCAATATCAAAATGGGCATCTACTAGCTCATTATGTGCTAAAGTAAATTCTTCCATTTTATTTTCAACATATTCCACTCTGCGGCAGACTTCAGTCATCTCTTTTTTTGTGGAGTGCATGAAAGATGCCATTTCCTGCTGGAGGCCCCCCTGCAGCATTTCTTTTATGATAGTGTCTATGATGGGCTACCCTGTGGTAGGGAATGCATCTAGCTGCTGGCTGTATGCTGAGGCCTCCTCCATTTCTTCCCCTGCTATGTCTGTGACATCCTGATCATCTCCCTCCTCCCCCAGCCTCTGTTTTTGTTTCACAGGGCTATTGAATGCAGAGGATGGCAGCGGATGGCCTGTATCATGCAACTCACCCATGGATGGCAGTGGATGGCTGGATGTGCTGGCTGTGAATGAGGGAGAACGGCTACGACATCAGCGCCATCTTGGATCGGCTGGCCCGCTGCTGGAGGGAAGAATTTTGTCAGTTTCTTCTGGCCCTCTCTCTCTCCTTTTACTCATTGTGCCCAGGCTGTGCTTCTTGGTCTCCCCTCTCTGTGGAGGTGAATTTCAGCCGTGTCAGTGCGATGTGAGCCGCGATGTAGCACCCGTTGTGGCAGATCTCCTCTTTCACACTACCATCCGCTCTGGCTGCCGGCTCTGCCCCCTCTAACGCAGTATTTTTCTGTGCATTATGTGCCATTTAACACCATAAAGTTCTGTGCATTACGTGCCATTTAACGCAGCATATTTCAGTGTATAAGTGCACGGTTAACGCAGTATATTTCAATGCGTTACTGCTAGTTTAGTGCACTATATTTTTGTGCATTACTGCACGTTTACTGCAGTATATTTTTGTGCGTTAGTGCACGTATAACGCAGTATATTTTAGTGCATTACATGCCGTTTAACGCAGTATATTTCTGTGTGTCACGTGCCATTTAAGCAGTATATTTCTGTGCATTACTGCAAGTTTATTGCAGCATATTTCTGTGCCTTACTGCACATTTAATGCAGTATATTTGAGTGTTTTACATGCCATTTAATGCAGCATATTTCAGTGTATTACTGCACATTTAACGCCATATATTTCAGGGCTTTGCTGTGCATTTAACACAGTATATTTCAGTGCCTTACTGCATGTTTAATGCAGTTTATTTCTGTGCATTGCTGCACGTTTAACACAGTATATTTCTGTGCGTTACTGCACGTTCAATGCGATATATTGTAGTGTGTCAGTGGAATGTGGCTGTGTATTAAGTATTCAGGTTAAAGTGCACCAAACACCACTTTTTTTTTTGGTTAAAGTGCATCCACATACACATTTCCACATCTTTTTTACATTTTGCTAATAATCAACCCCCTCCCATCATTTCTGAGATACCAACAAGTAGAGGCAGACGTTCCCATGGCACTGTGAGGGGGCCAGCAGCGCATGTGTCCACAGGCAAAGGTTGATGTGGTCAGTCCTCAGGCAGGGCATCATTTCCTATTTAGTGATGTCCATGCTATCTAGCCACAGCATGCAGGGTGGTGGACTGGCTTACTAAACCATCCTCAACCTTCGTCACCTAAGCAGAGACTAGTGTGCAGTCCCCTGCAGCTGCCAGAGTGGCTTATTCTGCCTCCTTGTCCACAGCTATTCCTGACATCAGGCATAGAGGAGTCAGCTGAGTTATTTGAACACAGGGTCAGCCACTTGTTCCTTGATGATGCACAACCATTACTTCATTCAGATGTTGGTTCTGAGGTTGAGGAAGGTAGGAACATGAGCCTACAGAGAGGGGAGAACACTGGTATAAAAATTGGCAGTCATATTCCCCCAGTCGCAGCGTATTGCCAAGTTGTCTCCAGTGATAATGGAGGAGATGAGGATGATGAGGTCACTGACGTGACTTGGGTGCCGGATAGAGCAAAGGAAGAAAGTGAGAATGAGGGACAACCCCAACAAGGCAAGCATCATGTCAAGAGTAGAGAGCTGCCACTCTATTCCATCACAATGTGGAGCTGTTATCTCCCGGTCCACTTTCCATTGCAAACTTTGTCTCAAGCACATAAAGTGTGGCAAAAACACCAGGCATTTGGGTACCACATGCTTGGCAAGGCATTTATCCTCCCACCACACAGCCCGTTGGCATGAGCACATGAAAGCCACACTAAAGGGATGCAATTTTGTTCCTCCTCCTTACTCACCTCAGTCTGTCCCTGCTATACAGTACCTCTTGACCTCTTAGCAGCCTCCGCTGACAGGGATGATAGTATAGTGCAGGGTGTCCCAGGTCCTTGCAGCACATCTTCCAGTAGCACACCACCAGCTATAGACTATAGCTGGCAAATTTCTCTGCCCCATCTGCTGCAGTGAAAAAATAGTCACTGCCACCCACATGCCCAGTGTCTAAATGCAAGCTTGTCAAAGCTGCTGCCTCTACAACATCTGCCTTCCTGTTTGGTAGATTCTGCCCCCTTCCGTGAATTTGCAGAATATGCTGTACCACAATGGCAGGTTCCCAGTCACTATTTATTTTCACGTAAGGCCATTCCAGCTCTGTAACATCACATGGAATTGGCATTATTGGGCAAGGCAGTCAGCCGCAAAGTCCACATTACTGCTGACACGTGGTCCAGCAAGCATGGTCAGGGATGATATATTTCATTCACAGCACTCTGGGTAACTCTGCTTAAAATTCAGAAGCATGCAGAACAGAGCTCAGTGATTCAGCTTGCTGTGCCGCCTCGTTTCCATACAGCTAGTGGCAGGGGTGTTGCTAGGTCTACAAAAGACCTGGGGCTAGAGCCCATAGCAGCAAAGTAAAAGTCATACGCTTGGGGGCATACACATGTATATAAATGTGTGTGCGTGTGTATATATATATATATATATATATATATTACATTATATATTATATATTATCATTACATCAGAGTCCCCAGAGAGCCCCCCCTCTTACATCAGGGTCCCCAGAGCTCCCCTCATTACATCAGGGTCCCCAGAGAGCCTTCCCCTTACATCAGGGTCCCCAGAGAACCTTCCCTTTACATCATGGTCCCCAGAGAGCCTCCTTTTACACCAGGGTCCCCAGAGAGCCCCCCTTACACCAGAATCCCCAGAGAGCCCCCCTTACATCAGAGTCCCCAGAGAGCCTCCTATTGCATTAGGGTCCCCAGAGAGAGGGTGGGCAGTGAGAGATGATGTAATCTCTCTTCTGCCCACAGCTGCACAGTGAGGGCGGAACAGTGGTGATGCAGGGCAGCTGGGGTGCTAGATGATGTCATCTCTCTGCTCTCTCACCTGCGGACAGCTTTCCCTTGCTGCCTGTCCGCTCTATAGCTCTCCCGTGCTGCCCGCCCGCTGGCTCTCCGGCTCTCCTGTTCTGCCCGGTGGCTCTGTCATGCGGCCCGTCCGCCCCTCTCTCCGGCTCTCCCGTTCTGCCCGCTGCCTCTGTCATGCAGCCCGGTGTTGGGGACCCCTACAGAGACTCGGGGCTATGAGCCCCAGATTCGGGGCTAAAGCCCCAGAAGCCACCCCCTAGCGATGCCACTGGCTAGTGGTGATGATGCGAGATTTGTCAGCACTATCCCCCTCCTCCTCTTCCTCCATGCCCTCCTGTGCTGAATTGTCCTATGAACCACAAGTACCCCCTAAGCATTCAAGGGGCTATTCGATGAGTCAGACTGAAAGGTGCCATGCAGTGCTTCAGCTGGTGTGTCTAGGGGACAGGAACCACACTGGACCAGAGATTCTTGCAGCTCTGAAGGGGCAGGCCCAAAGGTGGTTCACGCCATGCCAGTTGGAGCCAGGTATGGTGGTGTGCGATAATGGCACAAACCTTCCGTTCACCCTTAAGCCTCGTACACACGGCTGGTTTTCTCTGCAAGAAAACTGCTGGCAGAGGTTTTTACCGAGAAAACCAGTCGTGTGTATGTTTTCTCGTTGAGAAAACTGCTGGGAATCTCAACGAGAAAAATATAGAACCTGCTCTCTATTTTCTCATCTGGATTCTTGTCGGCCTGTTTCCCGACGAGAAAACTGTGTGTGTGTATGCGGCTACAAGCTTACCTGTTCTCTGGTAAGCCCGCGCATGCTCGATGAGACTTCGACGCATACGCGGTAGCTTACAAGGGTAGTGTAGGGTGAAGCAAGATGGCGGCGACAGCATCGAATGTGACGAGCGCATGCTCATCGTAGTCAATGACGTCACAGCGTTCTTGCCATTCAAAAGAACGGTGGCTCTTTTGAATGGCCATCTGTATGCACATCTTGGCAAGAAAAGCTTGCCAGGAATCTCGTCAGGAAAAGCAACGTTTTTTTCCTGACGGGATTCTCGGCCGTGTGTACAGGGCTTAAGACAGGGAAAGTTGATACATGTGCTATGCCTGGCACATGTCCTCAATTTGGTGGTGCAGTGTTTCTTAAATAGGTACCCAGGTTTGGAAGATCTGCTGAAGCAGGCCAGAAGAGTATGTAGACATTTCAGGCGGTCAGTGCTCGGTTGACTGAAATTAAGCAGGAATTCCACCTGCCCATAAACCGCCTGATTTGTGACATGTCCACTAGGTGGAACTCGACTTTGGCAATGCTACAGCAGCTGCACATGCAGCAGAGAGCCATCAACCAGTACTTGTGTAAGTATAGCACAACAAAACGCTCAGGCCAACTCGCCTTATTTTCCTCACGCCAGTGGCTGCTGATAAATGATGTATGCACTGTACTGTCACCATTTGAGAAGGCCACAAGGATGGTGAGCCGTGACAATGCATGCATCAGTGACACAATCCCTGTTGTGTTCCTGCTGGAGCAGACTCTACGTGGCATTATGGACAGGGCACTCGAGGCAGAGCAGCTGGAGGAAGAGGAGGACTTCCTTTTCTCTCAAGGCCGCTTCATGAAGAACACAATTCTTCCTACGCCAAAGAACACACAAGAGGAGAGGAAGGAGGAAAAGGAGAAGGATTCTGGCAGTTTTGGAGGCATTGAAGCAGAGGAAGACATACGTCAAACCTTAAGAGATGGTTTTCCATCCCTAGAATGGGGAGTAGCACGTGGCTGGGAGGAGGCAGTTTCAGATATTGTAATTCTCAGTGACCCCCCCGAGGAATCTGCTGCTCATGCTTCCGCAAACTTGCGGTGCATGGGCTCCCTCATGCTTCAAAGCCTGTGAAAGGACCTAAGAACATGTGGCATCAAGGAGAAGGATCACTATGGGTTGGCAACCCTCCTTGATCACCGTTACAAGGGAAAAGTTTCAGAACTCATCCTGTGCCTACAGAGATTGCAGAAGATGAAATCTCTAGAGGACACCTTAAAGAGGAGTTTATCTAACCCTTTTCCCGACTATGGTACCATGCAGTGTCATGGAAAACGTAGTGTTGAGGCTTATGTTGGTCAAGGGAGGAGCGGTGGGGAAGGGGGCTGCCTAAGTGATGCATTTCAATTTTTTTAGTCCACGCCGCCCAGGGCTGTCAGCTTTCACATCCAATCGGCAGCATCTGCATCATATGGTGAATAATTATCTAGGGGCAAAAACAGAGATGGAGAGCTTTCCAGTTGATGATCCACTGGGTTATTGGGTCATGAGAATAGACTACTGTCCAGAACTTGTCCAGTATGCAATAGAGCTGCTGGGCTATCCTTCATCCAGCGTGCTTTCCATAAGGGGCATTCAGTGCTGCTGGAAGTTTTGTTACTGATCATAGAGCACGACTGTCCACAGACTCTGTGGACTGCCTGACATTTCTCAAAGTTAATCAGTCCTGCATTACCAGCAGCTATGAAGCCCCTGATGCCGATGTCCCTGATTAAGTGTTTTTGGGATGTGGAATCTCTGCAAGACTTATAGGCTGACCAAATGAAAAAAATAGCTGCACACCAAAATCCATCCAACAGGTTTATTGAAAGACTGCCACCAGGACTATATCAATGGACCAAGGGATGACAACATTTCACACATACATTGTGCTTCTTAAAACCCAAAGGAAGACTGATCTATCAAACCTCTAAATAGAGGACACTCCCACCTCACACAGGTGTAGGATGGTGTGATCAACTCTGCCCATGTCTTGATAAGGAAACCTAAAAACTTTCTGAACAGCAATACAGGTGCATATATAAAACCAAAGTGACCAAAAATAATAAAGGACTGACCCCATAAAAAAAGTAAATACAAAGATGAATAAAAGTATTTGTATGGAGGACACCAAAATGCATGCGCCTCATAAAAAGTGGTAACAATGGGTCACAAAGAGACACATGCAATATATGGCATCCACCAACAGCCAGCACAATATAAAAGGAAATGGGCACGAATATACTGTTTTGGGACATGGGAAAACTGCCCCAATAAATATCAGTGGCAGACCTAAATAAAGTAAGTTAAAGGCTAAATAACAACCTCATATAAACATATTCTAAATAATTCCCTGAACCTACCTAATCACAAACCCCATCATACAAATGTATATGTATGTTATACTCACCTGCTCTATGCTGTGGTTTTGCACAGAGCAGTCTGATCCTGCTCTTCTCACCCGCCCCACTGGCCTCCTGGCCCCTCTCTCCTGCTAAGTGCCCCCATAGAAAGCAGCTGGCTTTGGGGGCACCCAAACAGGCTCACTCCCGAGCCACTGCTCTGTGTGTCCATTCACAAATTATAAGTGCTGGTTCACTTTAAGAATTATCACTTACAAATAAGAACCCCTTTATTGAATGAGGTAAATAGTACCTTAAAATATTACTGCCCATGGTCTAAACCTAGGAAATATCAAAAGGCAAGTAAACACAACAAATCATGTCAATATAAAAAAAGATGTTCTTTTATAGAATGATTAATCTAAGACTGCATGCAAACTATTTGTATCTGTATTTTTTTTATTTTTAGAAATCATAAACATACATTTGTAGTGTTCATAGATTGTTGATGAACATATATGACCAGATGAACAGTTTACCTCATTCTCTCTGCAGATGTGTTCCAGACCATTTTCTGATCAACAATAGGGATGAGCCGAACACCCCCCAGTTCAGTTCGCATCAGAACATGCGAACAAACAAAAAATTTGTGCGAACATGCGAACACCGTTAACCACTTAAGGACTGAGCCTCTTGCTTACAAGTTAAAAACTATTTTTTTTTGCTAGAAAATTACTTAGAAACCCCAAACATTATACATTTTTTTCCTAACACCCTAGAGAATAAAATGGCAGTCATTTCAATAATTTTAGTCACACCGTATTTGTGCAGCGGTCTTACAAGTGCACATTTTTTTGGCAAAAATTCACTTTTTTGAATTAAAGAATAAGACAACAGTAAAGTTAGCCCATTTTTTTTTATATTGTGAAAGATAATTTTACACCGAGTAAATTTATACCCAACATGTCACGCTTCAAAATTGCGCCCGCTTGTGGAATGGCGACAAACTTTTACCCTTAAAAATCTCCATAGGCGACGTTTAAAAATATCTACCTGTTGCATGTTTTGAGTTACAGAGGAGGTCTAGGGCTAGAATTATTTCTCTCACTCTAACGACCGTGGTGATACCTCACATGTGTGGTTTGAACACCGTTTTCATATACGGCGCTGCTCACATATGTGTTCGCTTCTGTGCCCGAGCTCGTCGGGCCGGGGCGCTTTAAAAATTGTATTTATTTTTTTCTTATTTATTTTACTTTATTTTATTTATTTTTACACAGTTTTTTTTTTTTTTTTTTTTAAATTGGGTCACTTTTATTCCTATTATGACAAGTCCTCTTAAATATGAGATCTGGAGTCAAAAAGACCTCAGATCTCATATTTACACTAAAATGCAATTAAAAAAATGGCCCTTTAAGACCTATGGGCGGAAGTGACGTTTTGCAGTTGCTTCCGCCCTACTATGGTATGGAGATATCCATACCAAGCAGGAGAGAGGATCCGATCGCCTCCGCCGCTATAATGATGGCCCCGGTAAGCGGCGGAGGGCACTGGAGAGCGGCGGGAGGGGGGCCCTCTCCCGCCGCTGATAACGGTGATCTTGCGTCAAATCCGCTGCAGAGACCACCATTATCGGAAACTGGACCGCTGCCTGAAGATGAGGATATCTGGGTTATGGCAGCTAGCTGCTGCCATAACAGAGATATCCCGCTTCAAAGTGCCGATGTATATAGTCGTGCGGCGGTCGGGAAGCGGTTAAAGTCTATGGGACACGATTGTGAAAAATCAAAAGTGTTCATTTTAAAGGCTTATATGCAAATTATTTCCATAAAAAGTGTTTGGGGCCCCGGGTACTGCCCCAGGGGACATGTATCAATGGCAAAAAAAAGTTTTAAAATGGGTGTTTTTTTTTTTTTAGGAGCAGTGATTTTAATAATGCTAAAGGTGAAAAAAGTTCTGAAATGATTTATCTTTGTCTCATCTTTTTTACATCACAGAAACCTGACATTTTAACAGGACTTTTTATATCCACTGTAGCTGCTGAAGTTCTTCACTCTTCTATACCATTTGTCTTATTTAGAAAAAAAAAAAATATATATATATATATATATATATATATATATATATATATATATGTATATATACAGTATGCCCATGTCTCGTAGGCAATTAAAGTAGTACCTGTGCTTTGTCTCAAATACCCACAAAAAAAAAATCTATTTTCTGTTTGTCATGTTTTAAGTTTAGGGTCATCATCGCCTTCTCATAAGTTTCTATATGATTAATTATAGAAGGCGATGCTTTCTTAGTAAATAGACCCACAATTTATTTTAAACATGTTATCACTTTAGTGGTATCAATCCTATACGGAGCATGATGCAGCGTCTCACATAACATTGAAGAGTGTCCAGGGAGTCTGTGTTTGGGTCGGGATAAAGGCCATGGCTAGGTTATAGCCGATTGTGCGCTCCTTCCTTGCCTCTGGTAAGGAGCCATTTTTTACTAGGGTGGTGGTCACATATTATTTTATGTATCACGATGGTGGTGTTCAGTATTCTACCCTGTTAATGCATTATCACCCTATGGTATCTCTTTTTTATCTGTGCAACGGAGCCATCTAGAGGTCTATGCTAACATTGGAGGAGTGTCTGGGGGACTTCGTTTGGATTTCTCTCAAGCTAAAGGCCGCGGCTGGGTTATAGCCAACTGCACGTTTTTTGCTTGCATCTGGTAAGCAGCCATTTCATATGGTGGAGGTTTACTTGGTAGTATATATGGTGGAGTCATAATACACTGACTACTTGGACTGTTTCCAACCTATGGAACCTCCCCTTTAATTGTGGGTCACACCTTTGGACATTTTTATCCTGACGATATTCAGGATTGTTTCATATTTTTTGGCGCAGTTTTCTTGGGCTTTCCTCTCACTCCTATGGGACATACTTTTGGAGTGCTTATGAGGTGAGATTGGCCTTAAAGGGGTTGTAAAGGTTCGTTTTTATTTTCTAAATAGGTTCCTTTAAGCTAGTGCATTGTTGGTTCACTTACCTTTTCCTTCAATTTCCCTTCTAAATGTTTTTTTTTCTTTGTTTTCTTTGTCTGAATTTCCCACTTCCTGATCCTCCTCAGTAAGCTGTTCGGTAAGCTGTTCTGGCTGATTAAACACCGCTCGGATGATGGTGTGAAGTTTACCGAGGAGAAACAGGAAGTGAGAAATTCAGACAAAGAAAAAAAAAACATTTAGAAGGGAAATCGAAGGAAAAGTTAAGTGAACCAACAATGCACTAGCTTAAAGGAACCTATTTTTAAAATAAAAAACGAACCTTTACAACCCCTTTAATTTAGGAAGAGCACATTCCTTAGTGAACAAATTTTCCTCTTCCTCTGAGGGGACACTGAAATCACTTTCAACCTCTGAAAACTTTTCTGTGATGGATTGTCTTACAATGTTAGGTTCAACAGACCAAAAGTCTAGGTGTGAGCTAATACCAGTTTTAGTGACATTTTCTCCCTCCCAAATGGAAGGTTTAACCTTTACACTGCTGACACGTTTTTCCTGCGTAGACTGCAGACATGCCAGATTTTTGCCATCTAACTCCTGCTAAAGTTTTATATTAGCAGTGTACAGCTTTTCATATTCTCCATCTAGAGACACTTTTGACCTTTGACATTCTGACAATTCTCTAGAGATTTGATCCAGAATCTTCTTAAGAGAATCGATCATTTCTATACTCTGGTTATCTTTTTCACGATAATGTGACATTTGGACAGACAATTGTTCCATATCGTCAGAAACCCTTATGCCTCGTACACACGAACGGGTTTTCCGACGGGAAAAAGTCTGGCAGGAATACCGACGGGAAAAAAAGAGCTGGTTCTCTTTTTTTGCCGGCCGTTTCCGGCAGTTTTCCCATCGGAAAAACTGCGATGGAGCATAAACACGGCCGGGATTCCCGGCCAAAAGCTCTCATCACAGTTTTCCCATCGGAAAACCCGGCCGTGTGTACGAGGCATTACAGATTGAACTTCAATCTCACAAAGTGCTTTCTGGAACTTTTTACATTATCAGCCTTTCACCTGGTTTCATCTTTTGCGTTGTTTAATTGTTCTGCCAATTCACAAATTACATAAAGAAAATCTGGCCAAGACTTAAAGGGGTGTTCCAGCCGAAATTACACTTTTAAAAAAAAAATACCCCTATAATACACAAGCTTAATGTATTCTAGTAAAGCTAGTCTGTAAACTAAGGTCCGTTTCGTTCGGTTATTACAGCATTTAGAAAATTTATAAACTAGAAATAGGCTGTGGCCATCTTAAGTGTGGGCATCTGAAACCAGACCGTATTTCTTCCTGGATTTCAGGCTTGCAAATCTCGCACATGCTCAGTGCTGCACAAGCAGTATAAAATGTTTCAGTTTCATGTTTACTTTTTTCTCCAGTGTCAGAGCAAGTTGCCACTCCCTATTTATGTAAACATCTCCTCCCCTTCTCCCTCCAGTATGTACAAGCAATATTATTCTAGACATACAGAAATCTGCTGATAAAGGTAATAGCTTTAAAAATATCCTAATTGTAAACTAAATCATTTGTTTCTGTGCAGATATATCTACATAATAAGATTATATTTATTTATATATATATATATATATATATATATATATATACATACACACTGTTATATATAAATTTTATTGTTAGTATGTGTGCATATAATATATATATATATATATATATATATATATATATATATATATATATATACAGGTCCTTCTTAAAAAATTAGCATATTGTGATAAAGTTCATTATTTTCTGTAATGTACTGATAAACATTATACTTTCATATATTTTAGATTCATTACACACAACTGAAGTAGTTCAAGCCTTTTCTTGTTTTAATATTGATGATTTTGGCATACAGCTCATGAAAACCCAAAAATCCTATCTCAAAAAAATTAGCATATTTCATCCGACCAATAAAAGAAAAGTGTTTTTAATACAAAAAAAGTCAACCTTCAAATAATTATGTTCAGTTATGCACTCAATACTTGGTCGGGAATCCTTTTGCAGAAATGACTGCTTCAATGCGGCGTGGCATGGAGGCAACCAGCCTGTGGCACTGCTGAGGTGTTATGGAGGCCCAGGATGCTTCGATAGCGGCCTTAAGCTCATCCAGAGTGTTGGGTCTTGCGTCTCTCAACTTTCTCTTCCCAATATCCCACAGATTCTCTATGGGGTTCAGGTCAGGAGAGTTGGCAGGCCAATTGAGCACAGTAATACCATGGTCAGTAAACCATTTACCAGTGGTTTTGGCACTGTGAGCAGGTGCCAGGTCGTGCTGAAAAATGAAATCTTCATCTCCATAAAGCTTTTCAGCAGATGGAAGCATGAAGTGCTCCAAAATCTCCTGATAGCTAGCTGCATTGACCCTGCCCTTGATAAAACACAGTGGACCAACACCAGCAGCTGACATGGCACCCCAGACCATCACTGACTGTGGGTACTTGACACTGGACTTCAGGCATTTTGGCATTTCCCTCTCCCCAGTCTTCCTCCAGACTCTGGCACCTTGATTTCCGAATGACATGAAAAATTTGCTTTCATCCGAAAAAAGTACTTTGGACCACTGAGCAACAGTCCAGTGCTGCTTCTCTGTAGCCCAGGTCAGGCGCTTCTGCCGCTGTTTCTGGTTCAAAAGTGGCTTGACCTGGGGAATGCGGCACCTGTAGCCCATTTCCTGCACACGCCTGTTCACGGTGGCTCTGGATGTTTCTACTCCAGACTCAGTCCACTGCTTCCGCAGGTCCTCCAAGGTCTGGAATCGGTCCTTCTCCACAATCTTCTTCAGGGTCCGGTCACCTCTTCTCGTTGTGCAGCGTTTTCTGCCACACTTTTTCCTTCCCACAGACTTCCCACTGAGGTGCCTTGATACAGCACTCTGGGAACAGCCTATTCGTTCAGAAATTTCTTTCTGTGTCTTACCCTCTTGCTTGAGGGTGTCAATGATGGCCTTCTGGACAGCAGTCAGGTCGGCAGTCTTACCCATGATTGCGGTTTTGAGTAATGAACCAGGCTGGGAGTTTTTAAAAGCCTCAGGAATCTTTTGCAGGTGTTTAGAGTTAATTAGTTGATTCAGATGATTAGGTTAATAGCTCGTTTAGAGAACCTTTTCATGATATGCTAATTTTTTGAGATAGGAATTTTGGGTTGTCATGAGCTGTATGCCAAAATCATCAATATTAAAACAAGAAAAGGCTTGAACTACTTCAGTTGTGTGTAATGAATCTAAAATATATGAAAGTCTAATGTTTATCAGTACATTACAGAAAATAATGAACTTTATCACAATATGCTAATTTTTTGAGAAGGACCTGTATATATATATATTTATCTTGTTTTCTATGTATCTTGTATGTATTGCGTGTGTGTATTTATATCTATATATATTCATCTTGTTGTGTGTGCGTGTATATATATATACATACACACCTTTATTATAATAAATATTGCGTGTGTGTGTGTACACATCTGTAAATAAATATATATATATACACACACACACATACATTTATTATATACATACACACACATAATAATGTTATAATAAAGGTTTGTGTGTGTGTGTGTGTGTATATATATATATATATATATATATATATATATATATATACAAACCTTTATTATAACATTATTATGTGTGTGTATGTATATAATAAGTGAGTGTGTATGTGTAATATATATATATATATATATATATATATATATATATATATATATATATATATTTATGGTTGGAGCCCTATGGCCGTTAGGATATGGGTAAGATACGTTGACGCGGACTTACAACATAGATAGACCTGAAGCGTGCCCTGGCCTAACGAACAGTATGCCAAAATAAGGGGGCATACCCAAGATTAGTGGTAGATATTGTGGAGAGAAATGATTTCCTGAGGATGTTATTAATAGGGGATGGGAGGGTGGGTGACGTTGCGTCGGAAACCATGTGGTGCGCACAGGAATACCGACGAGGCTTGTGGAGGAGTGGGCTGGCTATATAGCCGCCGGGCTCCTCCCATAAATTCAGGCCACCATGCTGGCCTTCCAACTTATGGTTGGAGCCCTATGGCCGATAGGATATGGGTAAGATACGTTGACGCGGACTTACAACATAGATAGACCTGAAGCGTGCCCTGGCCTAACGGACGGTATGCCAAAATAAGGGGGCAAAAAACATTCAGGTAGGGATATCATTTTATTTGGATTGTTTACTGAGCAAGTTTTGAAAAAGCTTGTGCGATCTCCAGCTGAGGGTTAGGAATGTACCGGGCGAAGCAGGTGGACTTCCATCTGCCTAGTTTCTTAATGACATGATCTGGCACCCTATGGCGGGAGGCGGCCGAAGCTGCCCCGATGCGAAACGAGTGAGCTGTATAGTGAGCTGGGTTGAGATGTAGACTTCGAAGAAGGATCCTCACATGCTTGACGAACTGGCAGGTGCTTAAAGGTTTGGTTGGGAAAGGGAGTAGGGGAGTAGAGTCTGTTTGTGCCGGTAGGTACGACAGTAGGTGACCCAATATGGCCACTGGGCACCAGGCATTGTTTGTTCTATATAAGCAGATATCCACGCCGGCACCCAACTGTTGAGTTTTGGACACTGCCAGGTGGAGTGTAAAGTGAGTCGGATGGCGAACTAAGTGACGTCTGCTCAAGACTTGGCCGGTGGGATTATTGCAGGTGAATTCGCTTGGCCGTAGAAACCCATAATAAGCTAAATAGATGGCCGCTTGTATGACCAGGCTAGGGAGGAGGCCAAACGGAGATGTGGCGAGGATGTTGGACATGACCCTGAAGATGGCACCGGTTATAGGTAGACTATTGGGGTTGATAACGGGTTGTAGTTTCTGGACTCCTCGTAGGACGGCTCTGACTGCGTGGGACGTGAACAACGAGGGTTTTGCGGGGTCCTGTAAGGCCAGAAAGTGCTGAATGCCTGATAAGTACAGACGGATGGTGTTGTGGGATAAGGCCAAGCTATTATGGCAGTACGAGATAAAGGCCAGTACGTGCTTGATGTCTACGGCCGTATTATCGGAGCGGGGTGCCAGAAACTTGCTGAAAACGTTCCAGGCAGCACGGTAGGCTTTTAAGGTGTTGTAAGACAGGGACTGATTGATGAGCTGTGATGCTTGCTGTAGGTGGTGTTCTAGTCCAGGGTCAGCTGAGACCAAGGAGGGATAGGGGCTGAGGTCTGGTCGGCTCCGGGTCTCTGCTGAAAAAAGGACGTATAATTAAAGCGGGACAGAGCGTCTGCGGCAAGGTTATACTTGCCCGGGAGGAAGGTGCAGTGAACATTAAACTGATGTTGTAACGAGAGTTGTACGAGCCTACGTAGGAAGGACATTGTGGTGAGCGACTTGGACCTGCCTTTGTTGACAATGTCGGCAGTGGCCTGGTTGTCAGTGGTGAAGCCTACGGTTTGTCCTGTCCAATCATGGCCCCATAACCGGGCGGCTGCTACCACCGGGTATAACTCGAACAGGGAGGAAGACTGAGTAAAGCCTGGGATTGCTAGTATCTCTGGCGGCCATGACCCTGCGAACCAGTGGTGGCCAAAAATTGCCACAAAGCCTTTGGAGGCTGCGGCGTCTGTGATTACCTGCGGGGAGAGGGGAGACATCGTGGGTATGAACATGGATATCCCGTTCCAACTGGTGAGGAACTCTTCCCACATCAACAAGTCCGCTACAGCTGCGGTGTCTAAATTAAGGATCTGATCGGGATCCTGTGACTGGGAGAGAAAAACTAGGAGACGTGAGACGAAGGACCGTCCCTGGGGGATGATCCTTATCGCGAAATTAAGCATTCCCAGAAGGGATTGCAACTGTTTCTTAGTGCACCCCCGTGTGCGGGTGAAAGTTTGGAGTACTGATCTAATGCGGGCCAGTTTGTCTGGGGGGAGGCTGGCTTGCATGGTGGTGGTATTCAGAATGATACCGAGGAAGGTGACCAAGTGTGCTGGACCGTCTACTTTATGCTCCGCGATGGGAACATTGAGATTTCCGAAGACGACTCTTAACTTGTCGAGGTCTTTCGAGGGCGTATCAGGCTGTTCAACCAGCAAAAAGTCGTCCAAGTAGTGGATGACTTCTTGACACTGGGCTTGGTGCAGCAGTATCCAGGTGAGAGACCGTGCGAAAGTGTCGAAGAGCCAGGGGCTACTCTTGGAGCCGAAAGTCAGCTTGGTAGCAAAGTAGTAAGAGTCTCTTCATTTCATGCCGTGCCAGCACCAGAGGGACGGATGGATGGGTAGGAGCCTAAAGGCATCCGAGATATCGGCTTTGGAGAGCCAGGCGCCTGTGCCAGTTTTAATTATGGCTTGGATTGCCATGTCTACGGAGGCGTATTTAAGGGAGAACTCTTCCGAGGGGATTAAGGAATTTAGGCTGGGGATGGGGGAAGAATGAGGTGCAGACAGGTCGTACACCAAGCGAACTTTATTCGAGAACTTGCCCTTGACAAGCCCAATAGGGCTGACTCTCCAGGTGTTGAAAGGGGGCTGAGTGAAGGGGCCTATGACAAAGCCTCGCTGCAGCTCGGTGTATAACAGCTGATCTATGGCCTGTTCATCTGTGGTGGCGGAACGCAGGTTCTTGCATTCGTGAGACGTGTGGGGTAAGGAGATGAGGCCTGTGTGGAAGCCGGTTGTGAACCCTTGGACGAGGAAGGTGGTGAGAGAGGGGGTGGGGTGTGAAATGAGGTAGTGCTCCAGCCACAGAACGTTTACTTGGCCTAGTCAAGACTTTTTCTGTTGCTTGACCTGGCACAGGGTCTTGGGGTGTGCCCTGTGGCATACGAGGCAAACATGGAGCAGGCGGCACTGACTAAAGTTGCAGGATCCAAAGTTGAAGTTATTGCAGATGGCTGCTCCCCCTGCTGTCAGTACTGGGCGTCCAAACTTGTCCACCTGGGCTGTCTGCTGGGAGGCCGGTAAGCCTAGAGCTGCCCTTGAGGTGGAGGGGACTTCGTGGGGGCGAACATTGGTGGTGTTAGAGCACCAAGTGGCAGTATGGGTAGAGGACTGGCAGTTCGTGCATAGCGGTGAGCGTAGGCCAGCGAAGTGGCGGCAGAAGAGCTCGGTATCCATGAGACTCCAGTCTGTGGCTGTTTGGAACTGCAACAGCCTAGCAGCTGCTTTGGCTGAGAAGGAGCGGTGATAGTCGTAGAACGAAAATCCTCCGTACTTGTAACCTAGATCCACCAAAGTGTGGAGATATAGGTCCAACTCTTCCCGTCTGTTGGGGGAGGCCGAGCACAGGACATCCCTGAGAGTCCCGAAGGCCAGCGCAAATTCTGGTACTGACAATTTGCGATTCAGCCTTGGGTCTTTGGCCTTGAGGACCACTGAAACGTCTCCCCATGTGTAGGCCTTGTTATCCGCTACATCGTGGACTGCGATGAGTAGGGAGGCAAGGTTAATGTCCTTGCCATCCAGGATGTCCTTCCTAATGCTGGCTGGGACCAAATGTGCTGGGAGGACAACGGGGCACTTGCCTGTGGGGATAGCTGGAGGGGGTGTCGGGACCTGGACTACGGGTAGGTCAGGAGTGACAGTCGGTGGGCGGACCTCCAGGAGCGTCACTCTGGCCTGCATGGCTGTGACTGCGGTAGACAAGGAAGCTACCAGGGTGTGGAGTTGAGTGATGGCCGTGGCAACAGAGTGCAGGGATGTCCACTGCGTGCTTGGTCCAGGTGAAGCTGGCATGGGGAGGTCGGTTGAGGCTGGTGGCGGAAATAGGAGCCTAAAGAGCTCTGCCTTCCTGGCTGTGGCCGGGAAAGGCACCTGCCGGCATCTCAGTTCTGCGGTCAACTTGGGGATGGTCCATCCCCTGAGGGAACGTGTGCTGCCACTCTCTGAGGCGGGAGAAGGTGAAGGAGGGGCGGTGAGATCTACACTGCCGGCCTGAGACATGGCTCTGAGTAATTCGGGCCTGGATAGGAAATCCTGTCTTCCGAGGTTGGGGTGGTGACCGGAACCTGTAAGGGATGACACGACAATCGGGGTTGTTTCTGTTCTTACGGGGGATTTCCTTCCCCCTAAAATAAATAAATAATAAAAAAAAAAATTATATCGTTTTTTTTTCTTTTTTTCTTTTACCTGTAGAAATGGCGTCCAACCTAGTGCAGGATGGAGCTGGATTTGACTGATCTGGGGAAGAAACAATAGATAATACGTGACGAGGGGGTACTGACTGATTCGACTGTACCTAGACGAGCGAACGGACGCGGTAACGATGATGAAAGTGAGTGACAGAAATGTCCCATGACAGAGACACGAGTCGGTGCGTTTGCAATGCGGCTAACCTACCGAGCTCTGGAGCATGTACCGAAATGGGGCCGTGCAGGACTGGTGCATGTTTAGGGTGAAGCTGCTGCCGAGAATGCACATAAAACTTAGAACAGCTGTGTCCCTGCTAAATGAGTGGCCGAAATGACCCATGACAGAGACGTGAATCGGTACGTTTTGCAGTAGCGACTGAAAAACCACCGGGCTCTGGAGCATGTACAGAAATGGGGCTGAAAAACAATAGGTGTCTTGCTCTGAGGTGGGTATGCCCATCGCGTGTGGGCTAGGAAGCAGGGTGCAAGACCTCGTATTACCCTTTGCCCCCTGTACTTGTGTATATATATACCGCCCCCCTAACATATATCTTCATTATTATTATTTTTTTTTTCTCTTTTTTTTATTTTTTTTTAACATGTTCACTAAAAATATATATTTTTTTTGACCAAAACAACAAACAAAACAACCAAAACAACAAAAAGAAAGGAGGAGAAAAATAAAATAAATAAATAAATAAAAATAAAATAAATAGCTACAATCAATTAAATGTGATAAATGAATTAATGACGGCATCTTTGCAAACTCCTGCTGTACCTCAGAGCACTAGTGAACTAAGAAATTAAGCAGTACGGTACTGAGCAGCTGGTCCCTACTTTGATATGGGCTGAAAAAGTGGGACTGCTGGTACACTGCAGGAGCGATCGTCAGCGATTGGGCAGTTCAAATATAGACAGGCTAAGGGAAGTGGGTGCGAGCCGGTGCACAGATGCAGCCTGACTAGCACTTAACACTGTGACGGAACAAATGCAGGAACAGTGAGGTGAGGGGGGGGGTGCGGCAGCAAGTCCCGGGTGCCCGAAAGTGATGGAAGGGGCGGCCGGGAGGGCGGAAATAACGGTGCCTGGTGATACTACCGTGACACGGTAACAAGCGGCAGTGCGGGGGTCTAAGGGGAGATTTCCGCTGGATCAAGAGCAAAAATCTCCTGCATGGCATCCATATAGCATAGAAAGTGGAGCCTACCTGTGGCCGAGACAGGCGTGCGAACGGCGCTGAGTCCCTGGATGAGAGTGGTTGAATGGTGCCGCACTCGCTGACGGTCGCTCTGAAATGACGTAACGACGTGACGTTGCGTCGGAAACCATGTGGTGCGCACAGGAATACCGACGAGGCTTGTGGAGGAGTGGGCTGGCTATATAGCCGCCGGGCTCCTCCCATAAATTCAGGCCACCATGCTGGCCTTCCAACATATATATATATATATATATACACACACACACACAGATATGTACACACACAATATTTATTATAATAAAGGTATGTATATATACCGTATATACTCGAGTATAAGCCGAGTTTTTCAGCACATTTTTTGTGCTGAAAATGCCCCCCCTCGGCTTATTCTCGAGTCACCTTTTTGCGCCTGATCTTCCGGATTTTGGGGACCCGGTACCGGACGGTCATAGGTCCCCTGGACCCCAAACTTGGCACACATGTAGCCCCACTCATCCTCTACAAGTGTGCAAAGTTTGTTGTCCGGGGGACCTACGGCCGGGGAGCACCCATTTTTCAAATCTGGGCACCCCTTCCATAGACTCCAATGTTAAACAGTAATTTCTCTGGTGAATTTGGGGACCCGATATAGGCCGGTTGTACGTCCCCTGGACCCAGAACTTGGCACACATGTAGCCCCATTTCTCCTCTACAAATGTTCAAAGTTTGTTGTCTGTGGGACCTACGGCCGGGGAGCACCGATTCTTCAAAGCTGGGCACCCCTTCCATAGACTCCCATGTTAAATGTCAGTCTAGTCGTGGGCACAGTGAGGCATGGGCACAGTGAGGCATGGGCACAGTGAGGCATGCAGATGGACACCCTAGGCTTATACTCGAGTCAATACGTTTTCCCATTTTTTTTGTGGTAAAATTAGGTTTCTCGGCTTATACAGTATTCGAGTATATACGGTGTGTGTATATATATATATATATATATATATATATATATACACACTTATATATTTATTATATATAATATTACACACACAATATATATATTAAATGTGTGTGTATGTATATGTGTGTAATATATCATATATATATATATATATATATACACACACACACCTTTATTATAATAAATATTGTGTGTGTGTACTTTATATAGAGTATATATATACACACACACACACACATAATAATGTTTTATAATACAGGGGTGTGTGTGTGTGTTTAATAAAATATATTCCACTTTGATCAGAAGTTAAATCTGCAATAAACTGGAGCAACATTTCACCTCACACACATAAAGGAGTTTTGCAGGGAGAGGGCAGAATATACAATATGCACACTGAGCGCACATACTCCTCGCCAGTGCCATCACATGTTGTACAATGCCATCTCATGTTGTACAATGCCATGACTGTGCATGCGTGGTTCGTCGGATGCATTATTCGATGAGAGGCATTATTGGACAAGACACCTACAGTTGGCTACCAATGAGTTGATGGAGGGCCTGTAGACACACACAGAAGGTGACTTACCCCTCACACCATCTCCCTGTAGTGCATGCCTTCGGCTCAGGCCTCCTCTCAGTAGCAGGGCCAACATGGTAACAATGATCAGCAGTTCCGTGTACTCCCTCTGTCGCCCCATTTCCCTCTGACAAGTGGCTCTCACTCCACCTCCATCAACTCATTGGTAGCCAACTGTAGGTGTCTTGTCCAATAATGCCTCCCATTGGATAATGCATCCGATGAACCACGCATGCACAGCGATGGCTCTGTACGGCATGCGCTGGCATTGTACGGCATGCCATGGCTCTGTACGGCATGCATGCCATGGTACAACATGTGATGGCACTGTACGGCATGTCATGGCACTGGCAAGGAGTATGTCCGCTCACAGTGTGCATATTGTATATTCTGCCCTCTCCCTGCAAAACTCCTTGATGTGTGTGAGGTGAAATGTTGCTGCAGTTTATTGCAGATTTAACTTCTAATCAAAGTGGAATATTAGGCTATAATGTGACCCCCAAGACTTCCCCCTCCCCTTTAGAGCTTCCTTACACAGGCGTGGACAGAGCAAGGCACAATATGACTGTTGGATTTTGCCTCAGCGCTGTGTAGATAGGCAAATAATGCCTTCCATCGGATAATGCGTCCGACGATCCATGCGTGCGCAGTACGTAAAGTCACTCTAGCTGGTCTCCCGATCAGCTGTAGCTACGCCATAACTGCGCATGCGCAGTGCGTCGGATACTCTTTTCGACGGGAGGCATCATTTGACAGGACGATTTACAATGCTGTGCTGGCCGACATTGGATGCGATTAGCACCACACTGCAGTGCAAATCAAATGTGATGTCTGGGCAATGCAAACTCAGCCATACAGATTGTATGGCTGAATTTGCATTTGGACCGACCAAACTCACACAGGACCCATTTTTTTGGTCCGCACCAGAATCAAATCGCATGGGTGTTCACCCATGCAATCCAATTCCTGTCCGAATTGACAGTTCACACTGCAATATGTGAACTGATTTGGGGGTGTCATTAGCTTTCTATTGACACTCCCAGCAGTTCGCATATGGCAATGTGAACTGCCTGCGAGTTGTATGCGATGCGGGAACCTACATTGGATTCTCAGGGTTCCCACATCGCTGCAGTGTAAACCAGCCCTTAGAATGATTTAAGGGTTGCCAGTGTTTTGTGTACAGATTGTTCTGCTTTTAGTTGTTGAAACTCGGTTCACATTGGTGCAATGCGTGAACCTTGCGACTCCACTGCAGATTTCCCTCATCACACCTGACTTGCAGGCAATTCACCTCACACTGCCCTATGCGAAACACTGGGAGTGTCAATACAAATTTTATCACACCCCCAGATCGGTTCACATATCGCAGTGCCAACTGTCAATTCAGACAGCAATCGGATGGCATGGGTGTGAATGATTCTGGTGCAGATAAAAAAAAAGGGGGTTCTGCACGCCTTTGGTCCAAATGTGATGTGATTTCAGCCATGCAATCTGTATGGCTGAAGCCAGGTTCACATTGGTGCAATGCGAGAACCAGCGAAATTCCAGTGCTGGTTCCCGCATTGCATCTCTCCTACAGAGAGTTCAAATTGCCCTCTGTGAACCACTGTGGGTGACAAAACCAATGTTAATGACACCCCTGGATCGATTAACAGATTGCAGTGCGAACTTTGGAATTGGACTGAAAATCAGATCGCATAGGTTAGAACACCCATGCAATCCAATTCCAGTGTGGGGAAAAACAATTCCCTGCACCATTTTTATGCTAATTCAATGTGCATTCAGCCATACAACTGTGTGGCTGAACTCGCATTGCTCAGACATCGCATGTGATTGGCACCGCAGTGCCAATCACATGCGATGTCTGATCAAAGCACAAGTGACGAACAGTGCACCAATGTGAACCAAGCCCAAATAGGTGGATTGTAGTCCCTTCTTTGCTTCCCCCTGTCTGAATGGTGATCTGCCTAGTTTACATAGGCGGATCCCTGTTTGGTGTGGTTTACAGAGAATAGGCGGTCACCGTAGCACATTCAGTGCTCGACATCTGCATATTGGATTCTCCCATTGTCTTTTACTAATCGCAGATGCAATGGCGCTCACCCAAGGCTAAAATGCCAAAGCATATATACAGTGGGTATCAGAAAAAAATTCACCTGCCTTTAAAATAAATATTTAAATATGATTTATTAAAAAAAGCAAATGCTAAACAAATGTTGTAAAATACACTTTTACTGACATAAATTTTTATTGGAAAATATACATTATTGTTATAATAAAACATTTCTTAGGTTAAATCCTAGTTGTCCAATTATACCTAAAAGAAAACAAAAAATAATAAAATGAACAGGGTGTACATAGAAAAATATAAAGCAATACAGAGATTAAAGTGGTTGTAAACCCACTTTGTAAACAAACACCTACAGGTAAGCCTAGATTAAGGCTTACCTGTAGGTGCAAGAAATATCTCCTAAACCTACACGGTTTAGGAGATATTTGCAAAAAAAGACATGCACTGATGTCTACGGCGCATGCGCGCCGTAGACAACGGTGCATTCACAGGGTTAATCCCATTCAGAATTCCGGCTCTGCCGGAAAAGAAAGCTCCAGCGCGCGGAGCGGCGCTGTGATTGGCTGGAGCGGCGATACCCGGAAGTAACCTTCCGGGTATCTGAGGAGCGATGGCTGCGGCCGGAGCGGGGGACGAGGATGGCTTCGGGGGTCCCGATCTAAGGTAGGTGATTCATAATGAGCTAGTATGCTAGTCATACTAGCTCATTATGGCTTTTTCTTGCAGGTGATTTAAAAAAAAAAAAATGTTGTCTGGGTTTACAACCGCTTTAAGTAGAAAGTAAAAAAAAAAAAGGAAGAAAAACAAGAAAGGCAAAAAGGAAGAACACAGCGATAGATACGAAATAGCGAGTCACCCCCCCCCCCCTCCCCCAGCCTGCACAATCACCCCCCTTCCCCCACAATTACCCCCCAGTCTGCACAATCACCCTTCCCCCAGTCTACACAATTACCCCCCTTCCCCCAGTCTGCACAATTACCCCACAGTCTGCACAATCACCCCCCTTCCCCCAGTCTGCACAATCACCCCCCCACAGTCTGCACAATCACCCCCCTTCCCCCAGTCTGCACAATAACACCCCCCCCCACAGTCTGCACAATCACCCCCCTTCTCCCAGTCTGCACAATCACCCCCCCCCCCCCACAGTCTGCACAATCAACCCCCTTCCCCCAGTCTGCACAATAACACCCCCCCACAGTCTGCACAATAACACCCCTTCCCCCAGTCTGCACAATTACCCCCCCTTCCCCCAGTCTGCACAATTATCCCCCCCTTCCCCCAGTCTGCACAATCACCCCCCTTCCCCCAGTCTGCACAATTACCCCCCAGTCTGCACATCCACCCCCCTTCCCCCACAATTACCCCCCAGTCTGCACAATCACCCTTCCCCCAGTCTACACAATTATTACCCCCCTTCCCCCAGTCTGCACAATTACCTCCCCTTCCCCCACAATTACCCCCCAGTCTGCACAATCACCCTTCCCCCAGTCTGCACAATTACCCCCCTTCCTCCGCAATTACCCCCCAGTCTGCACAATCACCCCACTTCCTCCAGTCTGCACAATAACATCCCCCCCCCACAGTCTGCACAATCACCCCCCTTCCCCCAGTCTGCACAATCACCCCCCTTCCCCCAGTTTGCAGGGGGGAGTAAGATATGAGAGAGAAGTAGAGGCAAAGAAAAAAGAATTCAGGAGGGAGAGGGGGTTGTGCAGATAGCTCACGTACCTTCCCACTCAGGTTAGTCTCTACAGGAGTCCATGCAAAAGGCTGGAGTGTGGGCGGGGTTTGGGCAGAAACAAAGGGGAGGAGGAATGTTGGATCGGACAGTGGCGACGGGCGACAAGCAGATACAGAGACTGACTCGTGTGTTTGTATGTGAAACAAACAAGGAGAGGGAGGATGGAAGGGAGCATTATGGCACTTTGGCGCCCCCACCTCCGCAGGCACTAGGGTGCAATGCACCCGCCTCGGATCGGCCCTGCCTCCCATTCGTGTCATCTCCTTATCTGCAAAAAAACGCGAGATTTCGGCAATAGGCGATTCGCAAGGACTACTGGGATACATGATGCCTATCCCAGGAACCCTTGCGAATCGCCTAGTGACGTAATCGCCTAGACGAATAAGGAGGAGGAAGTAATGAAGGAGTACAATAAAAAGGTATTTACGAGCAAAAAATAAATAAAAAAATGTCCATTGTGAAAACTATGAGCTTAGGGCATGCAGCACAGACAGAGATAAAAAAATGGGTGGAACTCCGCTTTAAGTACCAGCAGATCTTTTTCTTTCTTTGTTTTAGCTTTGGCAATATGATGAAGATAACCAGCAACACGTGATTCATCAGACCAGATATCATTTACATATTCTGCAATCTTACTCTGCATTTCAGCTACCCAATCATTGATATTAGACTTGTGCACAACGGAAAAATTCGTTCCGTTTCGGTTCGTTTCTTTCCGGTCCTGTTGATTCGTAATCATTCGTAATTTTGCTAGACGGGATTTTTCGTGTTCGGACTCATTCGTATTTTTGCAAGCGACATTTTTCGTTGAATTTTTTGTTGCTTTATAATTCGTACTTTCGGTAGAGTACGTTGTTTTTCGTTGATTCTGGACACAACTCCTACTTTCGTAACTTTTTTTGGGTTCGTACTTTCGGTAGAGTACGTTGTTTTTCGTTGATTCTGGACACAACTCCTACTTTCGTAACTTTTTTTGGGTTCGTTGATTCGTAATTTTCCGTGTCTCTCTCACAACGACGCTGCCTATTATGCCTAATGTGCTTCGAATGGATTTGTACTTTTCTAAATACATTGCGGTTATTTGTAACGATTCGAAATCTCGTATTTTACTTTCGTTTTTTACATGCGGCTATAGCCTCTGCCCCTGTACACCATTTTGAGAGGGTTCAGCACGGTGAGGGAGAAGCAGAGAGCAGAGTGAGTGTTATTGTGCTTCGAATGGATTCGAAATCTCGTATTTTACTTTCGTTTTTTACATGCGGCTATAACCTCCGCCCCTGTACACCATTTTGAGAGGGAGTTCAGCACGGTGTGGGAGAAGCAGAGAGCAGAGCAGAGTGAGTGTTATTGTGCTTCGTATGGATTCGTACATTCGTAACTTTTTCATAACGAATTATGCCGAAGACATTCGGGCATTCGCTATTTGCGGTATAATTTATTTCGGATTCGGTCTTATTCGTAATTGCTTTGTTCGGAAATTCGAATGCTTCCGAATGTCCGAAAGTTGCTAAATTCGGACGAATTTCAATTCGTTACGAAACGAATTGCACAAGCCTAATTGATATCCTCTTTAACATCCAATCTTTCTTTAACAAAAGACATCACCTAAATTTGACCACTTCTCTAGCATCTTTGTTACGCATACCAGTCTCAGATTATGCACCAGGATGACCAGATTCGCTAGGAATACTTTTATTATCAATATTGCAACCAACAATAGCAATAACCAATTAATAAAAATGGCAACAAAATATATATTTTTTGCACAACTATTTCCTTTGTTTCAAACGTAGGCAAATCTCGCTGGGACCTCCAAATATGTCAGAATGTTTATACTGAAATATTAAACAGTTTTATATTTATGAAAATAAGCAAGGATCTATAATTAAGGAGATTCCCAATGTATTTCCACAAATCAACACAATAACGTGAGTTAGTTTATTTGCGCTAAATATCAATGTAACAAAACTGAGTAAAGCCCTGTACACACGATCGGATTTCCTATGGATTTTAAACCAATGGATTTTTCCATTGGAAATCCGATGAAGCTGACTTCCATCAGTCTTGCCTACACACCATCAATCAAAAAACCGATTGTCCCAAACGCTGTGACGTAAAACACTCCGATGCGACAAGAAAAATGAAGTTCTATGCTTCTGAGCATGCGTCGACTAGATTCTGAGCATGCGTGGGTTTTTTATCCGATGGAGTTCCCCACAGACGATAGTAATTTGCTATCGTTTTTTTTTTCGATCGGATAAATTTAAAACATGTTCTATTTTTTAACACCGATGGAAAAAAGACCGATGGGGCCCATACACGATCGGTTTGTCCGATGAAAAAAGTCAATCGGACTGTTTTCATTGGTAAAACTGATCGTGTGTACAGGGCTTAACTCCTCGAAAGTAATTAATAGCTTATCAGTAGCTCAGCAGGAAGTGAAAACAAAAGGTGCAGATTTTGACACATGACCTCTCTCAGTCAACAGATATGGCAAGCTCAAATTTTCTTTAACAGCACATGGACAAACTTGTTATATACCACGCACAGAATTGGTGATTTAACCAAGACTTATATTTAAGGTAAAGATACATTTTCAATAAATAATATTTTTTTTTATCATACATCATAACTAAACCATTTACTAGAAACTAAAATGAGCTTCAAATAGATTATACATATGTGTGTATTTCTCTCTTTTATTGAAAAAGAAACAATTCATACTGCAGTTAGAATTATTTCAATTCAAATTTTCATGCTACAAGGAATAAATGTTCCAGCCAGATGTATATAGCTAGTCAATTGCCTGCAGATAAATAGAAATTTATACTTTACCAGAAATCTCAAAATCTTTTGTCTGAGAGATGTCAGCTTTGTCTCCTCCTAGATACTTCTTTCCTTCCTTCTTTTTTACCGTTCTGCCTATCTCAATCTTTCTTTAAACTTTTATCCCCCAAAGAAAGTAGGCATGAATACGCTCTCCGCGTAATTAATGACGTCAAGTTACATATTATTTTACTACGTACCCATCCGCACAACTACTTAAAGGGGCAATTGGATTAAAAATAATTTTGTAATTTTCCTTAAAAATACCAAGATTTCGCTTTGAATAATCTCTGACCTATGCCTTGAATAAAAACCATAAATATAATAGGGTGGTCTATTCTATGGCAGCATCTGTCCGACCTTTTGTCTCTTCATAAAATATATAGCTTTAGGAAAGTCTGAGCAACGGCAATTAACTTTTCCTCCAAATACCTTTGAGAGTGAGGTAATTGGTACTAAAAACACAATGGTTATTCACATGTAGTTTCACTGATAGAAATTCTGTACATCTACTCTCATTCATAGTTCTTTAAACATGCACCCCTCATATTAATAATATATACTAATATATTTCAATGAGTAAAATCAAACAATATATAATGAATATATGTTGAATATTGTAAAAGTACATAAACAAAAATATGTAAAATTATTCAATTAAGTAGGCAAATAAATGTTCCATATAAGTCTCTATTCTTTGTTTTAGTTGAAACACAAATCATCAATCTCATTATAACACATTCTGGCACCATGGCCAGTCCCCATCTTGTTTTTGTTGTCTAGGGCCCTCACAAGTTACGACCTGGGAGAATATGCGATAAGGCTCTTAAAAATCTTCTGTAGGAGTCTGTTTTCGAAAGCAATGAACTTGCATTCACCTTATAACAGATAGACAAGATGGCTTCCAAGATGCCCATGAAACCAGTTATAAAATAATATGTGTAGGCCTTATGAATTACATTATTTTTTTAACCTTGATAGTTCTGACAGGCCCAATTAGCCATTTTCCCTCCCTGGTGTCATGTGACTCATTAGCGTTACAAGGTCTCAGGTGTGAATGGAGAGCAGGTGTGTTAAATTTGGTGTTATCGCTTTCACTCTCTCATACTGGTCACTCAAAGTTCAACAAGGCACCTCATGGGAAAGAACTCACTGAGGATCTGAAAAAAAGAATTGTTGCTCTATATAAAGATGGCATAGGCTATAAGAAGATTGCCAAGACCCTGGAACTGAGCTGCAGCATGGTGGCCAAGACCATACAGCGGTTTAACAGGCTCACAATGGAAGTTGAGTGCATGTGCTCAGCGTCATATCCAGAGGTTGTCTATGGGAAATAGACGTATGAGTGCTGCCAGCATTGCTGCAGAGGTGGAAGGGGTGGGGGGTCAGCCTGTCCGTGCTCAGACCATACGCCGCACACTGCATCAAATTGGTCTGCATGGCTGTTGTCCCAGAAGGAAGCCTTTCCTAATGATGATGCACAAGAAAGCATGCAAACTGTTTGCTGAAGACAAGAAGACTAAGCACATGGATTACTGGAGCCATGTCCTGTAGTCTGATGAGACCAACATAAACTTATTTGGTTCAGATGGTGTCAAGCGTTTGTGATGGTAACCAGGTGAGGAGTACAAAGAGAAGTGTGTCTTGCCTACAGTCAAGCATGGTGGTGGGAGTGTCATGGTCTGGGGGTGCATGAGTACTGTCGGCACTGGGGAGCTACAGTTCATTGAGGGAACCATGAATTCCAACATGTACTGTGACATACTGAAGCAGAGCATGATCCCCTCCCTTTAGAGACTGGGCCGCAGGGCAGTATTCCAACATGATAATGACCCCAAACACACCTCCAAGATGACCACTGCCTTGCTGAAGAAGCTGAGGGTAAAGGTGATGGACTGGCCAAGCATGTCTCCAGACCTAAACCCTATTGAGCCTCTGTGGGGCATTCTCAAACGAAAGGTGGAGGAGCACAAGGTCTCTAACATCCACCAGCTCCATGATGTCATCATGGAGGAGTGGAAGAGGACTTTGTTGTAATATGTTGGCCGATTTATGTGGGACATTATATTATTATATATATGTAAAAGTACAAGATTGACCAGGCCAGATTTCAGTTGACATTGGCATCTGTATTCTAATTACACATCAAAGGGTGTTTGTTGACCAAAGGGGTTAGTGGCCAAACAAGGTTTACTACACATATCAAAGGGGGCTTGTTGATGTTAGAATCCAGGATAAGTCTATTTTACACATCAAAACTGTGCTCAGGCCACCTTTACTTTCTGTAATCTAATTGCATATGTCAAAGAGGGCTTGTTGATGTTATTATGCAAGAATGCAAATTAGGGCATGCGATGACTATAACCGTCTCTGGCTAGGGGTTATTCTCTGTCATTCTGAAAGACAGAGCGTAGATCAAAGACAGCCAATCAAATTGCTCAGCCATTCAGTAGATAGGCAATATAAGCTGGCATTCAGTCTACTCTAGTTTTGTTATTCTCTATGGATATGAAACAAGTAATAAAGGCGCATTATACAAGTACCTCAGTTTATGATGTAGAGTACCAATAGTCCGTGGTCAATATATTGAGAGTTAACTCTCAGGTGTATACATAAAGAAAGGACAGTCAGGGCAGCCACCAACAGGACCAGAAGCTATTTTCCAGTGAGCTAAAACAGAAAAAACAAGGCGAGGGGCGCCTCTGAGATGGATATCAAAACAACATTTATTGGTAACAATATTCACTCACATTGACCCAATGCTGCCCAAGTGCTGCTCAAGCCTCGTTTTGAACCAGATCACATGGTCGCGCTCCTCCATCCACCAGGAAGTGCAGTGAGCACTTGCGACCGCAGCACAGCGCTGCCAGCCATCCGACTTAGATGTCTCCCCTCCTATCTACTGTGTTTGGAACCACAGACTGAATGAAAACCACTCTGTTTTTACTCACTCCGCTTTTAAAAAAAAAAAAAATCCAGTTTGCTGTGGCAACATAAAGATCTGTCCAGAAGGAAATCCTCCTGCTTGCTTACCATCACCAGCTTCCCTGACAGGATTCTCTGTGATGACAGCTCCATGGACCCTCTGTGACCTGTAGTTCATCTACTCCTCTGCCCAGCTTAATGCAACTGCTTCATCTTCAATGTGAGTGAATATTGTTACCAATAAATGTTGTTTTGATATCCATCTCAGAGGCGCCCCTCTCCTTGTTTTTTCTATGGATATGAAGGCACAGATCTAGAGAACATGGGACTCTAAAAACTACTATTCTGGGTCATATATATATACTCTGTTGGATTCGTTGTCATCTGTGCAAGTATTGAACTTTGTTCTGTGTTGAAAGTCAAATAAATTGCACTCTCTGGAGAACTTGGATGTAACTGCGGAAACATAACTTATATCATCATTATAATAACTACATATCAATTATCTACCACTGGACTATATATTGCATCACTACATTGGTGCCGTTCAAGCAACCAGAAGCGCATTTTCAGGACTTAATAGCAGAAGTCAGTGATGTCAACAATCCTGTGAGGTGGACAGAAGTCTGATGGAGATCCAAGAACTGTGCTGTGACTTTAATGTCTGGTTGTGACATAAGAGTCTGATCTACAAGATTAAACAAGTTTGGAACCTCAGAATTATGCTCTGGAGACTGGAAACTGAAGAGAAAAAAGACTGTCAAACCAGAAGACCAGAACTGACAAGGTGGAGCCTCTAATGCGGTGAGTAAAATATTTCCTTTTTTAAAATTATTAGTAATATAGTCAAAATGCTTACTCAGTGTGAAGCTAGTGTCAATTATGATAAATTTAACAGATGGGTATTAAAATGTATTAAGCGTCATGGCGGTCCTTATGAAATTCCAGAAAAATGTAAGCAGACATGGACTATGATGAAGGAATTTTCAGAGAAAAATGTTTTTGATAGCAAAATTTCAGAAAGTAAAAGAAAAGGTTGTATTTTTCAGGGCTTGTTATCTTGCTGTTTAACTATGGAGAGTTCTTTGAATGATAAGGTTGAGGAAATTGCACAGTTACAGAGTGCAGTTGATAATAGCCATAAGGTTTGTCAGAGGTTACAAAACCAATCAGACACTGAGACAGTAAATTAAAAATTGCATACAGTTACCATTGGGGGAGCTTTGCTTTAGAAATCTAAAGGTTGTGATGAATTATCAGAGGAAAATGAGAGATTAAAATTAAGAATTATGGAATTAGAGAAGAGATCTCAGGAATGCAGATATGCATCAAATCTTGGATTTGGCAATCTGCAGCAAAATACAAACACAAACTTTCTATCAAATGAAACAGAACCTCATATCAAATCTGATAATTCATTGCCAGCCGCACCCACTGTGACCACCACAGTTTACAACAATAATAATAATACAGGTGAAGTTCAGCTTGTAATGAAGCATTTGAAACCAAAAGAACTGGATGCAATTATTAAAGAAATAGGAATGGTTCCCTGCCATGATTTAAACAGATTTTTGAAGTGGTTTTGTGACTTGCAGAGATATGTATAATCTCAACCCATCTGACTTAGAAAGAGTTTTGCAACATTCTATAGGAAATGGTCTTTGGATGAGAATTAAACAGATCTGTATTCAGCCTCTGAGGACAAGGGACATATTACTGGAATTATTGTGTGTTTTGTATGGTGTACGTTCTGATGTTGCTATTCATGGGAAGATCAAACAAATGCAAAGTGAATCTCCCTATGAATTGTCACACAGGATATCTAATATTATGGAATTATTGGTCGGTAATAATCTTGCATTTAAGCGTGGAGGCTCGATACATATGAGTATATTTCTAGATGATTTGAATAAAGATATCAAACAAAATATTTTATTAGTTACCCCAAATCCCCATGATTTAAAAGAAGTATTGTTGAGGGCAGATTATTTATGGAGAAAGTCAAATGAGCAGGCTGTCAAAATTGATGTAGCCACATGGTTTAGGACAAACACTGAACAGAAAGATCAGAAGATAATATCTAATGATAACAAGAGAGGAAACTCTGGGTCAAACATAGGTAATATTAATATGAAAAACAGAGCTGACCAAAATAATAATAAGAAAAAGACCTGGATACCATTTTCTCAATTAAAACAGAAATATGACCACCTGAAAATTGAGTATGACAAGATGAGAAAAGAACGTGACACATTATTGGAACAGTTGTACAGGGTGTCATAAATACAAATATACATTCTCCAGATCTGTTTTTGAATGAAAATGACACTTCTCTAGCAGTGGGGGTGAATTAGCTTTAGACTGTAAACTGTAAATAGTACTTTGTTTTGACTTTAAAAAAATGTTTAAGAACTTTGCTAATGAGTATTTGTCTGAGAGCTTTTGTCTTTCAGAGATTCCCGGAGGTACTTGTTTGAATGTGAACAGAAGTTGGCTAGTGGGGAAGAAATACTGAATAGACAATATAAAAGGAATTATAAATAATTCACGGAGACTCTCTCAAAATTCATCAAGCAATGGACCTTTTTTGAACATTCAAATTTCTTTTTTTCTTAATTTTTTTCTTTACTTTTCTTTTTAGTGGACCTTTCTTCCCCAATGCCCTATTTTTTTATTTTTTTTCTCCCTTTCCCAGATATATTTTGCTTTTAATTTTTAATTTTTATTATGTTTTATTTCTTGAACTTTACCTTAAAACCAGAGCGAAGCATTTAAACCTGAAATAATTTTATAACATCCGTACATATGACATAATGCATATTGATATCAATAGATTTGACATCTGAGGTGATGCTGCACAATGGCTTGGCATAGCATAAATTATAGTATGTTGGGTGGTTTTCCTAAATTTATAAGAAGGGTGAGTGAAATTCATCACTCCAGTCATGATTTGAAACATTGTTTCTAATATGCTGAAGGCTATGACATAAATGGATGACAAAGACCTTTCTACCTTTCATGAAAAGATACTGCCAAGAATTTCCACTGCCGCTTTGTCGGGATAGAAGATCTGATAGACACTGATGTCAAGCTGATTCTATCTGAACCATTGCGTGGGGGTGTATATATGTTGGTATACCATTCAGGTGGAATTATGGACTGAATGACGAAAGCAAATTGTGGCTGGCAATCAACAAATTCAGGTGCTTGACAGGTACACAAAAGGTCATCATTGCTCAAATGGGAAATGGAAAGAAGCAGATGTGAATTGTAAAATGCTTACAAGATGGACTCATGGATGTCAAGTGCAAGGAAATAGTTACAGCTTTATTGTCAGAGAATATTGAGGGTTTGATGTTAAAAGAACCCAGTGTCCTGATTGATGGATTAATGATTGAAGGTGAAGCTGATGAATGTCAAGTGCAAGGAAATAGTTTGCAGCACAGAGTTTTTACTGCCGTATCCAAACCTTTTTGACCTTGAAAGTGACTGCTGATAAATTGATTGTTCTTCTTACTATAAAGATAGAAGCAGAATTTCAGGATTTGCTGGTGGTTGTGTAAAAGCATCTTTAAAAATGAAAACTTTGAGCCTGGAGATGAGAGAATCCTGGACTTATGTAGATTGGAGCTCCCAAAGCATACCAAGCTTTACTTTCAGTGACATGGTGAGAGATGTGATGAAGTCAGAATGGACTGTGACATCAGCTAGTTTTTGCACAATATTCAAGATCTTGATGTGATATACTCAAGGAAGAGCAAGCTTTAAAATAAGGCCTAACAGCTATACAGGCCACAAATGTTTACCAATCCTTTTACAGCCATGGTCTAAAGTTATATTATCTAATAACTGGTTCGTGGGGATATTTTAGAGGCTGCTGAAAAGAGATGTAACCAGTCTCAACTTCATATTTCATATGAGCCATTGTAAAGCATCCAGTACCTCAAACCATAATGATATTTGTTGCTTGATTTATTGGTCAGTTCGAGTAGTTAGAACCGACCCAAGTGGGGGTATATGTTGTAATATGTTGGCCGATTTATGTGGGACATTATATTATTATATATATGTATAAGTACAAGATTGACCAGGCCAGATTTCAGTTGACATTGGAATCTGTAATCTAATTACACATCAAAGGGTGTTTGTTGACCAAGGGGGTTAGTGGCCAAACAAGGTTTACTACACATATCAAAGGGATATTGATGTAAGAATCCAGGATAAGTCTATTTTACACATCAAAACTGTGCTCAGGCCACCTTTGGTATCTGTAATCTAATTGCATATGTCAAAGAGGGCTTGTTGATGTTATTATGCAAGAATGCAAATTAGGGCATGCGATGACTATAACCGTCTCCGGGTAGGGGTTATTCTCTGTCATTGTGAAAGACAGAGCGTAGATCAAAGACAGACAATTAAATTGCTCAGCCATTCAGTAGATAGGCAATATAAGCTGGCATTCAGTCTACTCTAGTTTTGTTATTCTCTATGGATATAAAGGCACAGATCTAGAGAACATGGGACTCTAAAAACTACTATTCTGGGTCATATATATATATATATACTCTGTTGGATTCGTTGTTATCTGTGCAAGTATTGAACTTTGTTCTGTGTTGGAAGTCAAATAAATTGCACTCTCTGGAGAACTTGGGTGTTGCTGCGGACACATAACTTATATCATCATATTAATAACTACATATCAATTATCTACTGGACTATATATATCTTAAATCACTACAGACTTTAGTGGCAACCTGTGAAGCTCTGGTGAACTCAATGCCCAAGGGGGTTAAGGCAGTGCTGGAAAATAATGGCGGCCACACAAAATATTGACACATTGGGCCCAATTTGGACATGTTAACTTAGGGGTGTACTCACTTTTGTTGCCAGCGGTTTAGACATTAATAGCTGTGTGTTGCATTATTTTGAGGGGACAGCAAGTTTACACTGTTAAACAAGCTGTACACTCACTACTTTACATTGTAGCAAAGTGTCATTTCTTCAGTGTTGTCACATGAAAAGATATAATAAAATATTTTCAAAAATGTGAGGGGTGTACTCACTTTTGTGACATACTGTATGTGTGGTCATGTTGAGAATTTTTATTTTTTTCTGTTGTAAAGAGTACCTTAATATATTTAATTGTATGCATAAAATGACAATGTCTTATTTTATCTTATCTTTACTGGTATTGTGGTGATCAGGAACACTATTGATGGTGTACACTGGTATGGTGTGAAGGCAATCAGGAACACTGATCTGGCAACACTGTGACTGGTGTGGTGATGACTGGGGACACTGTAACTGGCTACACTATTATGGTGATACTGGGACTGGTGTGGTGGTGATCAGGGACACTGTGGCTGGCTACACTGGAATGGTGTGGCGGCAATCATAATTTGGTGACACTGGGACTAGTGTGGTGGAGATCTGGCACACTGACTGGCTACACTGGTCTGGTAAAATTATACTGCTGTGGCTAGTGATCAGAGACAATGTCTGGCTGCATTGTCATACAGTGATATCAGAGCAGCCAGCCATTATACATTGGTAAGAAGAGTCAGTGGAAAAAAAGGCAGTCGGTCATTCATTTGGCAGAGGTGCCCAATGTGGTTATTCAAATAATAGGCACAAGTCACCTGCTTTAGTAAAGCACCCAATTACTTTATTTCACCAAATAAATAGCATTCTGTGGCTTTAAATTGCCACTTACTCAGTTCAAGATGATAAAATTGGTGGCTATGGTATTTATTGGTATTTATTGGTGTCAATTGGTACACTAGGTATTTAACATAACTCAAAAGCACACTCAAAACACTTAAAACATAAAGAACACAATCAAATGTGCAAAGGATAAATGTGCAAATAATAAAATAAATGTAGCAGTCAGGAAGTTTCTAATATAGCAAATGTATCATTTAGCATCATATTGATATACAGGTCCTTCTCAAAAAATTAGCATATTGTGATAAAGTTCATTATTTTCTGTAATGTACTGATAAACATTAGACTTTCATATATTTTAGATTCATTACACACAACTGAAGTAGTTCAAGCCTTTTCTTGTTTTAATATTGATGATTTTGGCATATAGCTCATGAAAACCCAAAAATCCTATCTCAAAAAATTAGCATATTTCATCCGACCAATAAAAGAAAAGTGTTTTTAATACAAAAAAAGTCAACCTTCAAATAATTATGTTCAGTTATGCACTCAATACTTGGTCGGGAATCCTTTTGCAGAAATGACTGCTTCAATGCGGCGTGGCATGGAGGCAACCAGCCTGTGGCACTGCTGAGGTGTTATGGAGGCCCAGGATGCTTCGATAGCGGCCTTAAGCTCATCCAGAGTGTTGGGTCTTGCGTCTCTCAACTTTCTCTTCCCAATATCCCACAGATTCTCTATGGGGTTCAGGTCAGGAGAGTTGGCAGGCCAATTGAGCACAGTAATACCATGGTCAGTAAACCATTTACCAGTGGTTTTGGCACTGTGAGCAGGTGCCAGGTCGTGCTGAAAAATGAAATCTTCATCTCCATAAAGCTTTTCAGCAGATGGAAGCATGAAGTGCTCCAAAATCTCCTGATAGCTAGCTGCATTGACCCTGCCCTTGATAAAACACAGTGGACCAACACCAGCAGCTGACATGGCACCCCAGACCATCACTGACTGTGGGTACTTGACACTGGACTTCAGGCATTTTGGCATTTCCCTCTCCCCAGTCTTCCTCCAGACTCTGGCATCTTGATTTCCGAATGACATGCAAAATTTGCTTTCATCCGAAAAAAGTACTTTGGACCACTGAGCAACAGTCCAGTGCTGCTTCTCTGTAGCCCAGGTCAGGCGCTTCTGGGGAATGCGGCACCTGTAGCCCATTTCCTGCACACGCCTGTTCACGGTGGCTCTGGATGTTTCTACTCCAGACTCAGTCCACTGCTTCCGCAGGTCCTCCGAAGTCTGGAATCGGTCCTTCTCCACAATCTTCTTCAGAATCCGGTCACCTCTTCTCGTTGTGCAGCGTTTTCTGCTACACTTTTTCCTTCCCACAGACTTCCCACTGAGGTGCCTTGATACAGCACTCTGGGAACAGCCTATTCGTTCAGAAATTTCTTTCTGTGTCTTACCCTCTTGCTTGAGGGTGTCAATGATGGCCTTCTGGACAGCAGTCAGGTCGGCAGTCTTACCCATGATTGCGGTTTTGAGTAATGAACCAGGCTGGGAGTTTTTAAAAGCCTCAGGAATCTTTTGCAGGTGTTTAGAGTTAATTAGTTGATTCAGATGATTAGGTTAATAGCTCGTTTAGAGAACCTTTTCATGATATGCTAATTTTTTGAGATAGGAATTTTGGGTTGTCATGAGCTGTATGCCAAAATCATCAATATTAAAACAAGAAAAGGCTTGAACTACTTCAGTTGTGTGTAATGAATCTAAAATATATGAAAGTCTAATGTTTATCAGTACATTACAGAAAATAATGAACTTTATCACAATATGTTAATTTTTTGAGAAGGACCTGTATAAATAATATAATAAATGTAGCAATAAAAAAGTCTCTAAAATATCAAACATATCAGAAATAGCATTAAATAATCTATAAATAAAATAATAGATGTAGCAGTGATGAGGTCTCCAAAATGTCAAGCATATAAAAAAAAAGACATGATATACTATATAAATACATTATTTAATAAATGTAGCTGTTACAAGCTCTCCAAAATTCAAAACATATTATAAATGGCATAAAATTGGAATAAAATAATTCTGTGGTAAGTGTATCAATGGAAGATCAACTTCTGTCAGCTGGTGGTAATCTCCACTGATCACTAGCCACAGTGATGGAGTGACAGGCTGTATACAGTGCCTTGCAAAAGTATTCACCCCCCTTGGCATTTTTCGTGTTTTGTTGCCTCACATCCTGGAATTACAATGGATTGTTTGAGAATTTGCATAATTTAATTTACAGAACATGTCCACAACTTTAAAGATGTTTTTTTTATATATTTATTGTGAAGCAAACAACAAATAGGACAAAATAACAGAAAAAGTCAATGTGCATAACTATTAACCCCTTAAAGTCAATACTTTGTAGAGCCACCTTTTGCGGCTATCACAGCTCCAAGTCGCTTTGGATAAGTCTTTATAAACTTGCCACATCTTACCACTGGGATTTTTGCCCCTTCCTCCTTGCTAAACTCCTCCAGCTCCTTCAAGTTGGATGGTTTGCTCTTGTGTACAGCAATCTTTAAGTCTGACCACAGATTTTCTATTGGATTGAGGTCTGGGCTTTGGCTAGGCCATTCCAACACATTTACATGTTTCCCCTTAAACCACTCAAGTGTTGCTTTAGCAGTGTGTTTGGGGTCATTGCCCTGCTGGAAGGTGAACCTCCATCCTTAGCCTTAAATCATACCCAGAGTGCTACAGGTTTTGCTCAAGAAAATCCCTGCATTTAGCACCATCCATCTTTCCCTCAACTATGACCAGTTTCCCAGTCCGGACTGCTGAAAAACATCCCCACAGCATGATGCTGCCACCACCATGTTAACTGTGGGGATGGTGTTTTTTTGGGTGATGTAATGTGTTGGGTTTGCACCAGACATAGCGTTTTTTTTTTTGAAAAGTTCAATTTTAGTCTCATCAGACCATAGAACCTTCCTCCATACATTTTGGGAGTCTCCCACATGTCTTTTCGCAAACTCAAAACGTGGCATTTTGTTTTTTCTGAAAGTAATGGCTTTCTTCTGGCCACTCTGCCAAAAATCCCAACTCTATGAAGCGTACGGCTTATTGTCGTCCTATGTACAGATACAGTACTCCAGTCTCTGCTGTGGAACTCTGCAGCTTATCCAGGGTTACCTTAGGTCTCTGTGCTGCCTCTCTGATTAATGCCCTCCTTGCCTGGTCCGTGAGTTTTGGTGTGCGGCCGTCTCTTGGCAGGTTTGCTGTTGTGCCATGTTCTTTCCATTTGGTTATGATAGATTTGATGGTGCTCCTAGGGATCATCAAAGATTTGGATAATTTTTTATAACCTAACCCTGACTTGTACTTCTCAACAACATACTTGTTTGGAGAGTTCCTTGGTCTTCATAGCAGTGTTTGGTTAGTGGTGCCTCTTGCTTAGGTGTTGCAGGTGACAGATCATGTGACACTTAGATTGCACACAGGTGGACATCATTTCACTAATTATGTGACTTTCGAAGGTATTTGGTTGCACCAGAGCTTTTTATGGGCTTCATAACAAAGGGGGTGAATACATACGCACATGTCAATTATCATTTTTTTATTTCTGAAAAATAGTTTTATGTATATATTTTTCTACTTTTACTTCTCCAACTTAGACGATTGTGTTCTGATCCATCACATATAATTCAGATTAAAAATTCAAATTAAAAAAACATTGAGCTAAAGGCTGTAATATAACAAAATAGGTAAAAAGCCAAGGGGGGGAATACTTTTTCAAGGCACTGTACAGGGGGTCCCGACTTACGAATGCCCGACTCACGAATGCCCGACTTACGAACTACTCCTACTTACGAACAGGACGCTGCGGGGACCATCTGCCATTTTGCGCGGACCATCTGCCGTTCTGGGCATGTGCGGCCAGACGGAGCCTCGGAAAACATCGGAAAATGACGGAAATGTCTGTCATTGGGCGCGCATGCGCAGAATGCCATTCGACGTGACATCAGAAAACATCGGAAATGTCCGAAATTGCCGTTTTGCGCATGTGCGGCGGACTTACGAACATTTCTGGATTACAAACAACAGGAGAGTCCCCAACTCGTTTGTAAGTCAGAGACCCCCTGTATATACACCCTCTTACATCATGGAAAAGTACAGCCTGGCGGGATTGGAGGCAGGTAAAACACATCCAGCCAACAAACATTTCTTAAGCAAAATGCACACGTTTTAAAGGTCGTTGGATTTAACTTTACTCAGAGTTTACCTGCCATTTAAACATAAAAGTGCCTTACACTTCCCCTCCACCTGAGTTACGGTATATTAATTCCTGCTAAACCTCCTTCCTATTTAAAGGACATGCTTTGATACATATTTTTTTAGTTTATATTTGGGACTGCTTTGTGTATCCAGGTGGCTTGTACAGCATATTTTTTTTTAGGACAAATTGGGCTTTCAATTGGTGGAAAATGCTAATGGATATTCTGATTTGTTTTTTATTATCAAAGTAAAACTGGCCCAAAAAATAAAAAAAAAAGTTTTTAAATTTACCTGTATAATTTTTAATTTAAAATCTGCCCCTGACGATCACAGTGATACCACATATGTGTATGTTAGTTGTTGTTTGTACCGGTACTATAGCCCAGAAACAAATGTGCGCATTTTTCTTTTTTTTTATCCTACCTAACACACACACACACTAACTGACACTGATACTAATTAAAAAAAAAAAATCCTGTCCAAAATGTACTGACCCTGACCTTAACCTTTGACCCAAACACTAACACTGGCACTGACCTCGATCAAACCTTGATCTAGGTTTTTTTTTATTACATTTTTTTAATTATTATTATTATTATTCTTTTTTTTCTGCACACACTTTTTTTTCTCTCTCTGCAAGGACATAGAAAGATACAATGTATTTCTCTCGTCCATTTACAGAGAGAGAAACCACAGGGATGGGCTTCACAGTGACTGATCACTGTAATAGCCAATTAGAAGCTATCACAACAATCAGGTGATCCAGAATCGGGAATTCTGGGTCCCGAACGTTAGAACGGGGACTGGGGCTCTTGGCGAGTCCCCGAACTCTGTGCAGAGAGATATGCAAATATGCTGCCCCACAGGAAAAAGCACAGTGCAGTGGGGCCGCATATTTGTGTTACGTTCAAGGGGTTAACATTGCAAAGATCAGTTAAAGTACAGAAGGCAAAACTTTTTTTTTCATCTTGGATAGAGTAATGTAGGTTTTTTTTTTTTGCCATTTGTGTTTCATTGGGGTGGTTTCCCTTTTCTTCCTGTCCCATAGCCAAACAGAAAGTGAAGGATCCCCTAGTTGAATCTAGTTCTAGTGTCCCCATTGGAAGATTTCTCCTCCATTGCTGGTCTGGTGACAACCAAAAATTTTGGGATTTTCCTTCACACTCACTCAAGATTATAATGATTACCAGGACAAATGGTATTTTTTTTTAAGCACATGATTAGAGCCTAAGGCTTTAATTGGCTTCAAAAAAGGGTGGGCTTGGGGCACGGAGCACTGCGCCCTGGGCCTACCCAGTTGTGTGACAATTGCAAATGAATATTTGCTATTGTCTTCCTGATTTTCCTCCCGGCCAGTCAGGTAGTGGGTCCTGAGTAGGGATGAGCTTCGTGTTCGAGTCGAACATACGTTCGACTCGAACATCGGCTGTTCGATCGTTCGACGAAGATCGAACGATTTGGGCCGTTCGCGCCAAATTCGAGTGACGCGAACGGCCCACAATGCACTACGCCATCGCAGTGTCATCCAGGCGCTGTGATTGGCCAAGCATGCACTGTGACCCCGCATGCTTGGCCAATCACAGCGCCGGCAGCGAGGAGAGCAATGATTGGCCACAGGCAGGATGCCTGTGGCCAATTATTGCTGAGGGTGTTTAGTACACGCCCCACACTATAAAAGGCCGCCAGCACGGCGGCCTAGTGTAGTGTGTTCCGGAGCAGGGATAGAGCAGCATAGGCAGGGACAGTGACTGTTATTTCTTTCTTGCTTAACCTGGATTCCTTTAGTTTAGGGAAAGAGAAGGATAGGTAGGGAGAGTGTCAGTGTGTTTTGTGCTTGTGCTATAGTGTGCTTAAAAAAAACATTTATTCTAGGGACAGAAAACTGTAGGTAGGGACAGTGTCAGTTTCTTTCACTCTGCAAGTCCTTGTTTCCAGGGACCTGGAAGGACAGTGAGTGAATTGTCCTTGTGCTATATTGTGATTAAAAAAAACATTTTTTCTAGGGACAGAAAACTGTAGGTAGGGAGAGTGTTTTTTTTCTTTCACTCTGCAAGTCCTTGTTTCCAGGGACCTGTAAGAACAGTGAGTGAATTGTCCTTGTGCTATATTGTGCTTAAAAAAAACATTTATTCTAGGGACAGAAAACTGTAGGTAGGGAGAGTGTCAGTTTATTTCACTCTGCAAGTCCTTGTTTCCAGGGACCTGTAAGGACAGTGAGTGAATTGTCCTTGTGCTATATTGTGATTAAAAAAAACATTTTTTCTAGGGACAGAAAACTGTAGGTAGGGAGAGTGTTTGTTTGTTTTCTTTCACTCTGCAAGTCCTTGTTTCCAGGGACCTGTAAGGACAGTGAGTGAATTGTCCTTGTGCTATATTGTGCTTAAAAAAAACATTTATTCTAGGGACAGAAAACTGTAGGTAGGGAGAGTGTCAGTTTATTTCACTCTGCAAGTCCTTGTTTCCAGGGACCTGTAAGGACAGTGAGTGAATTGTCCTTGTGCTATATTGTGATTAAAAAAAACATTTTTTCTAGGGACAGAAAACTGTAGGTAGGGAGAGTGTTTTTTTTCTTTCACTCTGCAAGTCCTTGTTTCCAGGGACCTGGAAGGACAGTGAGTGAATTGTCCTTGTGCTATATTGTGATTAAAAAAAACATTTTTTCTAGGGACAGAAAACTGTAGGTAGGGAGAGTGTTTTTTTTCTTTCACTCTGCAAGTCCTTGTTTCCAGGGACCTGTAAGGACAGTGAGTGAATTGTCCTTGTGCTATAGTGTGCTTAAAAAACACATTTATTCTAGGGACAGAAAACTGTAGGTAGGGACAGTGTCAGTTTCTTTCACTCTGCAAGTCCTTGTTTCCAGGGACCTGGAAGGACAGTGAGTGAATTGTCCTTGTGCTATATTGTGATTAAAAAAAACATTTTTTCTAGGGACAGAAAACTGTAGGTAGGGAGAGTGTTTTTTTTTCTTTCACTCTGCAAGTCCTTGTTTCCAGGGACCTGTAAGGACAGTGAGTGAATTGTCCTTGTGCTATATTGTGATTAAAAAAAACATTTTTTCTAGGGACAGAAAACTGTAGGTAGGGAGAGTGTTTTTTTTCTTTCACTCTGCAAGTCATTGTTTCCAGGGACCTGTAAGGACAGTGAGTGAATTGTCCTTGTGCTATATTGTGCTTAAAAAAAACATTTATTCTAGGGACAGAAAACTGTAGGTAGGGAGAGTGTCAGTTTATTTCACTCTGCAAGTCCTTGTTTCCAGGGACCTGGAAGGACAGTGAGTGAATTGTCCTTGTGCTATATTGTGATTAAAAAAAACATTTTTTCTAGGGACAGAAAACTGTAGGTAGGGAGAGTGTTTTTTTTCTTTCACTCTGCAAGTCCTTGTTTCCAGGGACCTGGAAGGACAGTGAGTGAATTCTCCTTGTGCTATATTGTGCTTAAAAAAAACATTTATTCTAGGGACAGAAAACTGTAGGTAGGGAGAGTGTCAGTTTATTTCACTCTGCAAGTCCTTGTTTCCAGGGACCTGTAAGGACAGTGAGTGAATTGTCCTTGTGCTATATTGTGATTAAAAAAAACATTTTTTCTAGGGACAGAAAACTGTAGGTAGGGAGAGTGTTTTTTTTCTTTCACTCTGCAAGTCCTTGTTTCCAGGGACCTGTAAGGACAGTGAGTGAATTGTCCTTGTGCTATATTGTGCTTAAAAAAAATATTTATTCTAGGGACAGAAAACTGTAGGTAGGGAGAGTGTCAGTTTATTTCACTCTGCAAGTGCTTGTTTCCAGGGACCTGTAAGGACAGTGAGTGAATTGTCCTTGTGCTATATTGTGATTAAAAAAAACATTTTTTCTAGGGACAGAAAACTGTAGGTAGGGAGAGTGTTTTTTTTCTTTCACTCTGCAAGTCCTTGTTTCCAGGGACCTGTAAGGACAGTGAGTGAATTGTCCTTGTGCTATATTGTGCTTAAAAAAAACATTTATTCTAGGGACAGAAAACTGTAGGTAGGGAGAGTGTCAGTTTATTTCACTCTGCAAGTCCTTGTTTCCAGGGACCTGTAAGGACAGTGAGTGAATTGTCCTTGTGCTATATTGTGATTAAAAAAAACATTTTTTCTAGGGACAGAAAACTGTAGGTAGGGAGAGTGTTTTTTTTCTTTCACTCTGCAAGTCCTTGTTTCCAGGGACCTGTAAGGACAGTGAGTGAATTGTCCTTGTGCTATATTGTGATTAAAAAAAACATTTTTTCTAGGGACAGAAAACTGTAGGTAGGGAGAGTGTTTTTTTTCTTTCACTCTGCAAGTCCTTGTTTCCAGGGACCTGTAAGGACAGTGAGTGAATTGTCCTTGTGCTATAGTGTGCTTAAAAAAAACATTTATTCTAGGGACAGAAAACTGTAGGTAGGGAGAGTGTCAGTTTATTTCACTCTGCAAGTCCTTGTTTCCAGGGACCTGTAAGGACAGTGAGTGAATTGTCCTTGTGCTATATTGTGATTAAAAAAAACATTTTTTCTAGGGACAGAAAACTGTAGGTAGGGAGAGTGTTTTTTTTCTTTCACTCTGCAAGTCCTTGTTTCCAGGGACCTGTAAGGACAGTGAGTGAATTGTCCTTGTGCTATATTGTGCTTAAAAAAAACATTTATTCTAGGGACAGAAAACTGTAGGTAGGGAGAGTGTCAGTTTATTTCACTCTGCAAGTCCTTGTTTCCAGGGACCTGTAAGGACAGTGAGTGAATTGTCCTTGTGCTATATTGTGATTAAAAAAAACATTTTTTCTAGGGACAGAAAACTGTAGGTAGGGAGAGTGTTTTTTTTCTTTCACTCTGCAAGTCCTTGTTTCCAGGGACCTGTAAGGACAGTGAGTGAATTGTCCTTGTGCTATATTGTGCTTAAAAAAAACATTTATTCTAGGGACAGAAAACTGTAGGTAGGGAGAGTGTCAGTTTATTTCACTCTGCAAGTCCTTGTTTCCAGGGACCTGTAAGGACAGTGAGTGAATTGTCCTTGTGCTATATTGTGATTAAAAAAAACATTTTTTCTAGGGACAGAAAACTGTAGGTAGGGAGAGTGTTTTTTTTCTTTCACTCTGCAAGTCCTTGTTTCCAGGGACCTGTAAGGACAGTGAGTGAATTGTCCTTGTGCTATATTGTGATTAAAAAAAACATTTTTTCTAGGGACAGAAAACTGTAGGTAGGGAGAGTGTTTTTTTTCTTTCACTCTGCAAGTCCTTGTTTCCAGGGACCTGTAAGGACAGTGAGTGAATTGTCCTTGTGCTATAGTGTGCTTAAAAAAAACATTTATTCTAGGGACAGAAAACTGTAGGTAGGGAGAGTGTCAGTTTATTTCACTCTGCAAGTCCTTGTTTCCAGGGACCTGTAAGGACAGTGAGTGAATTGTCCTTGTGCTATATTGTGATAAAAAAAACATTTTTTCTAGGGACAGAAAACTGTAGGTAGGGAGAGTGTTTTTTTTCTTTCACTCTGCAAGTCCTTGTTTCCAGGGACCTGTAAGGACAGTGAGTGAATTGTCCTTGTGCTATATTGTGCTTAAAAAAAACATTTATTCTAGGGACAGAAAACTGTAGGTAGGGAGAGTGTCAGTTTATTTCACTCTGCAAGTCCTTGTTTCCAGGGACCTGTAAGGACAGTGAGTGAATTGTCCTTGTGCTATATTGTGATTAAAAAAAACATTTTTTCTAGGGACAGAAAACTGTAGGTAGGGAGAGTGTTTTTTTTCTTTCACTCTGCAAGTCCTTGTTTCCAGGGACCTGTAAGGACAGTGAGTGAATTGTCCTTGTGCTATATTGTGCTTAAAAAAAATATTTTTTCTAGGGACAGAAAACTGTAGGTAGGGAGAGTGTCAGTTTCTTTCACTGTGAAAGTCCTTGTTTCAAGGGACAGAGAAGGACACCTGAAGGTAGCCCTTATTGCTTTTTTCCCATCTCCCTGCAGGCCATCTATTAGAATGTCTGGAAGGCAAACAAGGAGAGGCAGACAGTCAGGAGGCAATAAAAGAGGGCAAGCAGGCTCTGTGTCTGGGGGCAACAGTGCTGGTCGTGGACGCGGTGCATTGTCATCAGCACATGGCCATGGGACACGCTTGTCCTTCTTTTTGGCAGCTGGACATGTTGAGCCACATCATGCCGAAGACTTGGTAGAGTGGATGACCAAGCTCTCCTCCTCCTCCTCATCCTCTCTCACCCAGGCTCAGGGTACTGGAAAAGCAGCTGCCAAAGCGTCGTCTTCCCTGGTATCAATGTCAGACAAATCATCAGTCACTCCTTCCCTAGACCCACCATGTCCTCCTCCTGAGGAGTCCCCCGAACTGTTTCAGCACAGTGTTGGGTACATGCTCCAGGAGGATGCCCAGCGTTTCGAAGGGTCTGATGATGAAACCCAGCTAGAGGAAGGCAGTAGCGTGAGAGCAGACAGAGGGGATGCTCAAGAAGGACACCAATCTGGCAGTCATGTTCCAGCAGCTGCAGCATACTGCCAGATTGGCTCCAGTGATGAGGAGGGAGGGGATGATGAGGTCACTGACTCCACGTGGGTGCCTAATAGGAGAGAGGAGGAGGAGGAGGATGAGGAGGAGGCACATCTCCAACGAGGCAGGATGCCCTTTGGTGGCCAGCGTAAGGGCAGTACACCGACGGAATCACACCGCAGAGCTCCGCCTGTGCAGGGCGCTGCCTCTGCCCGTCATTCAAAAAGTTCTTTGGTGTGGGCCTTTTTTGAGGCTAGTGCATCAGATCGCACAGCTGCTGTTTGCAACATATGTCTCAAGCGTATATCGCGTGGCCAAAACATCAGCCGCTTGGGTACCACATGCCTGACCAGACATATGTTGACCTGCCATGCAGCTCGTTGGCAAGCCTACCTCAAAGACCCACACCAAAGAACAAAGCGGACCTCTCCTTGCACCGCATCAGCTGGGATCTCCAACCCCACTATAACTTCAGTCCTCTCTGAAACATGCACTGAGAGGAATGAAGGTGTAGAATTAGGTGTGTCACAGCCAAGTACTTGCGCCCACTCTGCTAGCAGTACACCGACGTCCGATTCTAGCAGGCAAATTTCCCTGCCCCAGCTGCTGGACCGTCGAAAGAAGTTCACTCCCAGCCATCCACATGCCCAGCGGTTGAATGCTAGCTTGGCTAAATTGCTAGCGCTTCAACTGCTGCCTTTTCAGTTGGTAGACTCGGCCCCCTTCCGTGAGTTTGTGCAATGTGCGGTTCCTCAGTGGCAGGTTCCCAAACGCCACTTTTTCTCACGCAAGGCTATTCCGGCTCTCTACCGGCATGTGGAAGGCAATGTCTTGGCCTCGCTGGACAGGGCGGTCAGCGGTAAGGTGCATATTACCGCTGACTCATGGTCCAGCAGGCATGGACAGGGACGTTACCTTTCTTTCACGGCCCATTGGGTCACTCTTTTGGCAGCTGGGAAGGATTCAGGACAAGGTGCAGTAGTGTTGGAGGTTGTCCCACCGCCACGCCTCCAAAATGCTACTACTGGTTGTGACACACCTCTCTCCTCCACCCCCTCCTCTTCTTCTTCCTCCATGGCCTCTTCCTGTGGTTTGTCCTATGAACCAGCGGTGCTCCGTAGCCGTTCACGGGGCTACGCAAGTACGCAGGCAAAAAGATGCCATGCCGTGCTTGCGCTGGTGTGTTTGGGGGACAGAAGCCACACTGGGGCAGAGGTCCTGTCTGCTCTGCAGGGCCAGGCCGAGAGGTGGTTGACGCCACGCCAGCTTAAGCCAGGAATGGTGGTTTGCGACAATGGCACCAACCTCCTCTCCGCCCTCCGACAGGGACAACTGACCCATGTGCCCTGTGTGGCTCACGTCCTTAACCTGGTGGTGCAGCGCTTCTTGGGCAGGTACCCGGGCTTACAGGATGTCCTGAGGCAGGCCAGGAAAGTCTGTGTGCATTTCCGCAGATCTTATAATGCCAGTGCTCGCCTGGCTGAGCTGCAAAAGGAGTTGAACCTGCCCAAGAACCGCCTTATATGTGACATGCCCACCAGGTGGAACTCAACGTTGGCCATGCTGCAGCGGCTGCACACGCAGCAGAGGGCCATCAATGAGTACCTGTGCGACTACGGCACCAGGACAGGGTCAGGGGAGCTTGGTTTTTTTTCTCCACGCCAGTGGGGCATGATCAGGGATGCATGCACTGTCCTGGCACCATTTGAGGAGGCCACGAGGATGGTGAGCAGTGACAGTGCATGCATCAGTGACACTGTACCTCTTGTCCACCTGTTGGAGCACACGCTGCGTGGAATAATGGACAGGGCACTTGAGGCAGAACAGAGGCAGGAAGAGGAGGACTTCCTTGCCTCTCAAGGCCCCCTTTACCCAGACAGTGTTCCTTCTGTCCCACCCATCGCACAGGAAGAGGAGGAGGAGGAGGAGGAGGAGGAGGAGGATTGTGTCAGCATGGAGGTGGAGGCTGGCACTCAGCATCATCAGCAGCAGTCTTTTAGGGATGATTTACAGTCCCAAGAAACCAGTGGACTTGTACGTGGCTGGGAGGAGGTGGCTGCGGATCATGTCGTCCTTAGTGACCCAGAGGACTCCGGAGCGAATGCCTCAGCAAACCTACGCTGCATGGCCTCCCTGATCCTGCAAAGTCTGCGGAAGGATCCTCGTATTCTTCGGATCAAGGAGAGGGACCATTACTGGCTGGCCACTCTCCTTGATCCACGGTACAAGGGTAAGGTTGCGGACCTTATGTTACCGTCGCAGAGGGAGCAGAGGATGAGACAACTCCGGGAGGCCTTGCAGAAAGGTCTGTGCAACGCGTTCCCAGAGACTGGGAGGTTGCAAACTCCTGGTCCTGGACAACGAGTTGCTGAGGCTTCGGCCAGTCAAAGAAGGAGCGGTGGGGAAGGTGGCCGTCTGACCGATGCGTTCAGACAATTCTTTAGTCCGCAGCCCCAAAGTATGATCGGTTCCAGCAACCATCGCCAGCGTCTGATAAACATGGTGCAGGAATATCTAGGGGCAAGGTCAGACTTGGACACCTTCCCCACCGAAAATCCTCTGGCTTACTGGGTCTTGAGGATGGATCACTGGCCAGAGCTTGCACAGTATGCAATTGAGCTACTGGCCTGTCCTGCATCCAGCGTTCTTTCGGAACGCACATTCAGTGCTGCTGGAGGATTTGTCACGGATCACAGGGTGCGCCTGTCCACCGACTTGGTTGATCGACTGACTTTCATCAAGATGAACCAGTCTTGGATCACCACCAGCTACCACACACCTGATGCTGATATAACAGACTAATTGATTTTAACATGTCACATCCCTTCAAGACTGATGCTGATGCTGAGTGCCTGTGCTGTTATGTTGACTGGCTATCCTCCTCCTCCGAGTCCTCAATGATACGATTGATGATGATAGCTTGTAAGATCATTTTTGTTTATGGGTGCCGCCACCAGTGCCTAACGCCCAATTTTTCAGCCCCTGTTTAACAGGGGCGTGTAATTACAATTTTTGAAGCAATACTTTGCAACAGGGCTCATTGCTGTGCTCCAAGTACAGTATCTGTGAGGAGTTGCAGTGTTGTGCCACCAGTGCCTAAGGCCCAATTTTTCAGCCCCTGTTTAACAGGGGCGTGTCATTACAATTTTTGAAGCAATACTTTGCAACAGGGCTCATTGCTGTGCTCCAAGTACAGTATCTGTGAGGAGTTGCAGTGTTGTGCCACCAGTGCCTAAGGCCCAATTTTTCAGCCCCTGTTTAACAGGGGCGTGTCATTACAATTTTTGAAGCAATACTTTGCAACAGGGCTCATTGCTGTGCTCCAAGTACAGTATCTGTGAGGGGTTGCAGTGTTGTGCCACCAGTGCCTAAGGCCCAATTTTTCAGCCCCTGTTCAACAGGGGCATGTAATTACAATTCTTGATCTAATAATTCACAGCAGGGCCCATTGCTGCACCCACCAAGAGTAACTGTCAGGGCTTACAGTGTTGTGGCACCAGCACCACCATCAAAGGCCCAATTTTTACTACCACTGTTCAACAATTATATGTAATTAAAATTCCTGATATAATAGTTGACAGCAGGGCGTTCCAGCACCAACCAAGAGTAACTGTGAGTGCTTACAGTGTTGTGCCAACACCAACAACTAAGGGGCCTATTTCTGCAGAGTATATACGGCAGGTCCCTACTTTCAAACATCCAACTTACAAACGACTCCTACTTGCAAACGCAAGAAGACAACAGGAAGTGAGAGGAAATCTACCACTAGGAAGGAAAATTCTCTCCTGTAAGAATAAATATGGGAGAAAGGTGTCTCCTCTGTACTGATGCTTTATCAGCAATCCTTGTTTCAAGAAAAAGACCACATTTCAAAAAGAGTTGTCATTGGGACGGAAAGTGAGGTGAAATGTTCTGAACAGGGGCACAGACAGCAAAACAAATGTTACAGGGGTGATAACCCTTACCTATGTTTTCCAAAAAGTTTAAAAATAGATTTTTGGTCTGGAGCTACACTTCAACAATGTACCTGTTCAAAATTACAAACAGACTCTACATAAGAACAAACCTACAGTCCCTGTCTTGTATGCACCGCCTGTATAGGGCTGTTCAGAGTATATAGGGCCTTTTTTATTTTATGTGCGGGGTTCCCCTTAATATCCATACAAGACCCAAAGGGGCTGGTAATGGGCTGGGGTAGGGGGGGGGGCATGGGGTAGCTATGCCATTTTTCTTAAAGAATTTCATCCATATTACCGGGACCAGACATTACATTAAAGCCGCAAGCAGTTTTAAATGGCTTTTTTTTCCTTTAGAAGTGTCATTTTGTGCAGGGACAGTTCTAAACACGGGAAACACGTGGCACTTCACAGGCATACTTTAGACACCCCCCAGGTACGATATTTAAAGGAATATTTGACTTTTTTTTTTTCACTTTATGCATCATTAAAATGACTGCTCCCGAAAAACGACCGTTTTTAAAACTTCTTTTTGCATTGATACATGTCCCCTGGTGCAGAACCCGGGTTCCCAAACCCTTTTTAGGACAATAACATGCATAATAGTTGTTATAATTAGCACTTTAGAATTCGAACGTTCGCATCCATTGTATTTAATAGGGTTCTAATGTTCGTTCGAACTTTCGGTCCGTTCGCGGGTTCTGGTGCGAACCGAACCCGGGGGTGTTCGGCTCATCACTAGTCCTGAGACCCGATTGGCCAGGGAGTCTTAGGACCACTTCCTGTTCTACCGGGAGAAGAAGCAATGCCTGTTCCGCCGGGTGGAGTAGCAACGCCTGTTAGGCCAGGGGCAGAAGCCCTGGCTCTTCCCTCGGCAAGCTGGAGCAGCGGCCCTACCCCGAATCCTAGTCATTTCTCCTAACTAGAAATGTGCATGACGAAAAAATTTGGTTTGTTTTGTTTCAATTTGTTATCTAGTTATATTATTTAATTAAATATGGTTGATTAGATCAATGCGTATTCGGAATTTGTTTTCGGAATTTTCAAATTTATTTCACATTTACAGTTTTTTTTTTCTAAATGTTCAAATCTATACATTTTCGAATCGGTTTAAACTAGGGATGTCCCGATACCGATACTAGTATCGGTATCGGCACCGATACCGAGCATTTGCCTGAGTACTTGTACTCGGGCAAATGCTCCCGATGCTTCACCCGATACTTGTGATCAGCAGTGATCAGTGCGGTGGGGGAAGTTACCAGCACCAATCACCGCTGTATATATTTAAAAGTAGTTTCTCCGAGTCCACTTCTCTCTCTCTCCCCCCCTCGCGCGGGTATCAGCTGCTTTAAAATCAGCGGTGATCGGTGCTTGTAGCTCCCCCACACACGATCACCGCTGATTGTCCCCGTATCCTCCTCCAGCCCCCTCCGTTTTGCTGCTGTCCCAATCCGTGTGTCCCTCCGTGCTGCCGTCCCAATCCGTGTGTCCCTCCGTGCTGCCGTCCCAATCCGTGTGTCCCTCCGTGCTGCCGTCCCAATCCGTGTCCTCCTCCGTGCCGCCGTCCCAATCCGTGTCCCCCTCCGTGCTGCCGTCCCAATCCGTGTCCCCCTCCGTGCTGCCATCCCCCTCTGTTCTCCTCCTCCACCCCCTCCATCTGTCAGGATGGAGAGCGGAGGTAGGAGCCGGTAAATCTGGCTCCTTACTGTTCAGAATGTACAGAGTCAGTGATCACTGACTCTGTCCATTCACATAACTGAAACATCGTAAACTGTGTTTACAATATTTTAGTTTATGAATGAAGAGAAGCCGCGGTCTTCTCTCCATTCATTTTCAGCGCAGCAGAGGCTGCTGAGAAAGGGACTGGGGAATCTGTCCCTAGTCCCTTTCTCTGTCTCAAAGGGGAGATGTCAGAGGTCTGTTAAGACCCCTGATATCTCACCAAAGCCCCCCAACAGGGCTGATAAAAAAATAAAAAATTTAATAAAAAAATAAATAATAAAGAAATGAATTGTAAAAAATAAATAAAATAAAATAGAAGAAAAAACACACTGACACTGTCCACCCCCCACCCCTTAAAAAAAGAAAACATTATAAAAAATCAATCAATAAATAAATAAAAAAAATTGTAAAAAAAAAAAAAAAAAAAAAAAAATTTTTTTTTTTTTTAAAAGAGATAAAAAAAAAAGTATCTGTATTCGGTATCGGCGAGTACTTGGAAAAAAGTATCGGTACTTGTACTCGGTCTTAAAAAAGTGGTATCGGGACAACCCTAGTTTAAACGAAAATGTTATATTGTTTTCAATTCGAATGCAGCAAAGTGAAAAAACAAAAGAAAAACGTCATCAAATGATTACAATGACTCTTTAACTGTTTGCCTACCGCCGACCGTAATATGACGGCTGGATGGTGCAGCTCTCGTTCTGGGCGAGCGTCATAGGACGTCCTCGCCTTCCCGGCCCACTAGGAATAATGAAAAATTTGTGCAGAACGAAACAAACCACACATGTCTACTCCTAAACATTCCCAGCAATACACAGACTGGAAAAGGGGTGGGGCAGCACTGGAAGCCGGTAGGCTCTTCTGCAAGCACATATACAAAAAGGGAACCTGTTGACGAGGAGAGTTGAGGACCTGTGTGCTTCTGCTCCTCCATTGTCCAATCAGCATGCTGGGGAGGGGTGGGGGGGGGGTGACATCACTGCCTTTCTGGCATTGAAAGAAAGGTGACGTGGTTTCACCTTTCTGGGTGTGCTGTCTGGCAGAGGTATACAAGTTAGAAAAGTGACTGAACAGAATTACAGACCTACAATTATCATTTTTAGATAAGACCGACCAGAATAGATCAAAAATAATTTCATTTCCTTATAAAGTACATATCGCCGTGCCGAAATCAAGATCTTATTTAGATTTTTTTTAAATGATTCATTTCATTTCTAAAACATAAACAAATAGAGTAAAATGTGAGCAATACAACAAAGGATCAGAGTAGTGGGGTAGCTGGAACTTTCTTCAGTGCCACCCCTACATGTGTATTCAGCTGTCTCTCGTAGCGTATGTTTACCGAGAGATTGTGGACCAATGTCACAAATGTTATCAGTGGCGCAACCCCGATTGGAAATCTTCTGATTCCAGAATGGTATTCTACCTGTGTAGTTAAAATATTCTGATGCGCCGCTCCCATACCAGTAGTTTTCCATAGATGCGTCATCAAAGTATGCTGTAAAAATAAATGAATATTTCTGATCAGCAAACCACTCCAGCTCCAGATTATAAACAACATGTTAAGGCAGGGGGGAGGTTGGCAAGCAGGCAGGCGGTTGCCACCTACCCGGCAACTGCAGGCAGCCGGGGGGTAGATCGTGAACGTGGCCCTGGTTTGTTGGTCTTTCCCCTCCAGACTCCTCTGCTCTCGTCTTCACTGAAGAGCGGAGAGTGGGAGGCAGCACAGTACTGGGGGGGAGGGTAGAAGCTGCCTCAGTTAATCTTTTCGAATTAACCAGCAGGTTATTGGTTGCTGGGACGCTGGGCAGTCCTAGCAACCAATCATCATCTTGTTATTGTAAAAAGTTACCGCCAGCAGCTCCCGCTTTTAATTTTTACTGTAATATTTGTATTTATTTTATTGTAATTCATTTATTTGACATTTTTTATAAAAAAAAAAAAAAATCAGTCATAAGGGGGCTAAAAGCCTCAATGTAATGCTATATGATAGCATTGGGCACTGCCCTCCACTGCTGCTAATCAAGCAGAGATCATGCTTGATTAGCTGCTTTGCTGGCTACAGCAGCCGAGGCAAGAGAGCTCTGAACATGTAAGTGGCATAATACATATCACTAGTTACAGGGGGAATTGGGGAGGGATTAGACATGTGCAAAAGGAAAAAAAATTGTTTAGTTTCGTTTCGTTTTAATTCATTAATTAATTAATTTTGTTTAGTTAGATTCGTTAAATTAGTTAAATTCGTTTTCGGATTCCGTTCCGTTTTCGACGGAATTCGTAAAAACGTTCGAATTCGAAAATATTTCGACCGGTTTCGAAAATATTTCTACCGGATTCAAAAATATTTCTACCGGATTCTAAATCATTTCAACCGCATTTGAAAACAATTAGAATAGAATCGAAAATATTGGAAATAATCGAATAGAAAAACAATAGAACAGAATAGAATAAAATACAATATATATATATTATATTTTATTCTATTCTGTTTTAGTCTGATGCTAATAGTCTGCAAGAGATCTTATGGAAACAAATAGTAATCTGCAAAAAAAAATAAAAAATTAAATAGATAGTATCTATACTCTATTCTGTTCTATTTTTTTTCTAGTCTATTTTCTATTTCTATTCTAATCTTTCTAATTGGAATTCGAAAAATCGGTCGCATTCGAAAATATTTCAACCAAATTCGAAAATATATCTACCGGATTCGATAATATTTCATCCGCATTCGATAATATTTCAACCAAATTTGATAATATTTCAACCGAATAGAAAAGATTATAATAAAATAAAAAAACAGATAATCCCTCCCCCAGAATTACAGACCAATCTCGGTTCTTAACAATGACATTAAGATTCTAGGTCGTGTTCTTGCAGATAGACTAGCCCCCATAATTTCCACCCTGGTTGGCCCCGAACAAACCGGATTCATCCCCTCTAGGCAAATCACAGACAACATTCGCTTGGCGACGGACATTATCCAGGATGCGGAGCTATTTTCCCGCAAGGTTCTTCTGTTGGGCCTGGATATACACAAGGCCTTTGATAGTGTCCTGTGGCCATATATGGACGCGGTCATGACTAGGTTTGGTTTTTCAGGGGAGTTTGTTCATGGATTTAGGGCACTGTACCACAATCCTCACACACGCGTTAAGCTCCCAGGTTGCACTTCGGATTACTTCCCCCTGGGCAGGGGAACACGCCAGGGCTGCCCTCTGTCCCCTTTGATGTTTGCCCTGGCCGTGGAGCCTTTGGCGAGGGCGATCATCACAGACCAGAACATTAGGGGGTATCAGAAGGGGAATGGGGAGTATAAGGTGAGCCTATACGCGGATGATATCCTTGTATTCCTCCAGGACCCAGTTACTTCCCTTCCTAATTTAATCTCTACGCTCCAATCCTTTCACACTTTTTCGGGCCTTGGTGTCAACCTCTCCAAGTGTTCGGCCCTCCCTGTCAATATCCCTCCCAGAGTCACCTCTGCCCTTAAATCTTCTTTTGGCTTTTCAGTATCAAATAAAACCCTCCAATACCTCGGGATTCGTCTAGCCCCCACCCTAAGAGAATTATATAACGCTAACTACCCCCAGATCTTCGCCAAAGTCAGACAATGGTTACGCCTATGGTCTACATTCCACATCACCCTCTTAGGCAGAGTCACAGCCGTAAAAATGTCCATTTTACCGAAATTGCTTTACTTCTTTAGGGCTCTCCCCCTTTATGTATCACGACATACTCTGTTGCAGATCCAACGTGAGATTAATGGGTTTCTATGGAACAATAAACATCCTAGGTATGGCGGTCTTATCACACACAGACCCTCTTCACAGGGGGGGTTAGGGCTACCTAACATCTGGTTGTATTACTTGTCAGCCAGGTTGGCCCAGATGGCACAGTGGCATGCCGCACCAGACAGCATCCCCTGGCTACAGTTTGAAATGTCCTCTGTCTGCCCATACTACCTTCCGGGACTTCTTTGGCAGACGGGCCTTAAGCCCAGGGAACTGGGCATGCTAAACATGGTAGTGGGTCAGACAATACACCTTTGGTCCCTATATCATCACAAATTTAAACTTAGGTCTGGCAGACCCCCCCTGTCCACCTTCCTGGGATCGCCCAGTTTTCCCCCTGCTTTCCGATCCCCTGAGAGCTTCCATTGGTGGGTACAAAACTCCCTCTTGACATTAAAAGCACTATCGCAAGGCACACATTTCTGTTCATTTACACAACTCCAAGAGCAGTTCGAAGCCCCGGGAACGGAATTCTTTAGATTCCTACAAATTAGGCACTTTTTCGAATCCCTATTCACATTGAACACTAGATCCAACTTATCCCAGTATGAAACAATCTGCCAGAATGGTGCTAGAGGCAAGGGAACGATCTCTACGATATATATGTCACTAAATGATTCTCAGCTGCCAGTTAAGTCCTCGGCTATGACCCATTGGGAATCGGACCTGGGTGTGGCATTCACCCCAGAAGACTGGAGCGACATGCTACAGAATATGCACAGATGTACCCGCTCCATAGCCACTAAGGAGACAGTACTTAAACTACATACGAGGTGGTACCTCACTCCAGATAGAGTTCATAAATACTACCCTACAGTTCGGGAGACGTGCTTTAGGGGCTGTCAGAGCCCTGGCACCCTTCTGCACACGTTTTGGGGTTGCCCTCATCTGAGGCACCTATGGAGCCAGGTGGCATCCAGGGTGACGCAGATTGCGGGCACCATCCTAGACCTGACGGCCCCGATGTGTTTGCTCTTTGCCACTATACCGGGTCTGCCTCCCCATACCCAGAGATTAGTGAATACCCTATTCTGTGCAGCTCATTGGGCCATAGCCTTGAATTGGCGGTCCCAGTCGGTTCCATGGACACAGGTACTCCAGCGGATGGAGTCTATCCGTCTTATGGAAAGGATCTATCACACTATCATGGACACCATGCCGACCTTCCATAATAAATGGGCGGCGTGGTCGACAGGAGCGGCTATACTGTGACCAACGCACTGCCTCTGGGGTGGCCGCCTCTGTGTGGTCGGATAGGTACCCCATATTCTCCCGTTTCCTTTGGGCCCTGGGCCTGGGGATACTAGGAGATGGTCAGGACATGTGATCCCAACCCAACGAGGAGTACATCCTCTACTTTTTCTTTTTGTTTGATACTGGGTCGGTCGAATTATTCAAACCAGAAGTAGCAGATTAAAGTTGATTTTTCAACAGGTTGTTTTCCCCTTTCTACACATATACCTGTCTAAGCTTTTTCTTTTCCCTAATCTTTCTTTCCCTTCTTTCTTATCCTTCCATGGAGATTCTCCCTTATTCCCCTCTAATCCTGTTTCCTTCTTGATTTCTTTTAAGCATTAATAGAATTTTATTTCTGTTTGAACCCTGGGATGCACCTGACGGGCCGTCACTGGGCCTGACCTCGAGTAACACATTTAGTTTCTGCCCCTGTGACTGATCCTCTTATGCTCTTTTCCTCTCGATATTATATGTCGCAATGTAATTTTTATGTTATATGAGTGGGTTGCATCCCGATGAGATATGTGCTTTTTTTTTTCTGTCTATACCCAATAAAAAAACGTTTGTATTAAAAAAATAAAAAAACAGATAATAGACTAGAAAAACAATAGGACAGAATATATTATATTTTATTCTATTTTGTTTTTTTTTCTAGTCTATTCTTTTATATTCTATTCAAATCTTTTCTATTAAAATCAAAATCATTATATACTATATATATATATATATATATATATATATATATATATATATATATATATATATATATTGTGACAGCAGGAAGGTAAAGTCACCTGGTTGCATCCAGGGGGGTAGGTATATTTCTCCCAGATTCAGGCTTTATGCCGACTTATACAACTAGGGAGAGAGTTGATGAAGCCCAGCTGAGGCTAGTGGGCTCATGGATGATTCATACCTCTAGGGAGAGTGGTGGGCGTCGTGCAGGCAGGGAGTTGATGAGACCAGCTGAAGCTTGTCAGCTCGTTTAAGGCCTCTATAAAAACTCCCAGCTTCATTAGGTGTTTGCTCATGCCTGGACCCAGACCTGTGTGGACTGTCTAGGGAGAGTGAACCCCTGTGCGGTGAGACAAAGCCTGTGTGGCTATTTGTTTGGACATTTACTAAACCAGGGACTTAGGGACTAGGACAGCACCAGGCTGATCCCAGTTGTTAGTTAGGAAACCTGCATGTTTAGTCAGAGGTCAAGCTGACCAGGGTTTATTTTGTTTATGTTTTTTTTTGCTTTGCTGTGTTTTTTGTCACTGTAAATAGAGAAATAAACCGCACCTTTTTGATCTTGAAAACCACAACCTCCGTCTGCTGGGCCTGTTTTTGTGTGGGGAGCCCATCCAGGGGATCACACACACCCGCTGCCGAGCTAACCCCCCCCCACAGTTGGTGGAGAATGCGGGCAGTTTTTTTTTAAGCCAGCATGGAGGAGATACTGAAACAGCTGGCTCTAGCAAATGCCAATCAACAGCAGACAAATGCAGGTTTGCAAAAGAGCCATGCAGCTCAACAACAGAGCTTCGCAGCCCAGCAGCAAGCTCATCAACAGAGCCTTGCAGCCCAGCAGCAATCTGAGGCCCGCTTCATAGACCTGTTACAGAAGCAAGAGCAGAGACTACAACAAATGGAAGCAGTAATGCAGCAACGTCCGCAGACCAGTGAGGAAAACCGTCCCACTAATACCGCGTCCTTTGGGGTGAGTCGTTTATTGACAAAAATGACTGGAGAGGATGATCCAGAGGTATTTTTGACCACATTTGAAAGGACTGCTGAAAGAGAAAAGTGGCCTGAGGAGCAGTGGGCTGGACTGGTGGCTCCTCTGTTAACTGGTGAATCGCAGAAGGCTTACTATGACCTAGAGCCTGACCAAGCAAAAGACTATGTGATGCTAAAAGCTGAAATATTGGCAAGGCTGGGTGTCACCCTGGCTGTCCGGGCTCAGCGTGTGCATAACTGGACTTTCCAGCTTGGAAAACCCCCCAGGTCTCAAATGTATGATCTCATTCACCTGAGCAGGAAGTGGCTACAGCCAGAGACTTTGTCCGCACCAGAGATTGTGGAACGTGTTGTAATGGATCGGTTTTTGAGAGCTCTTCCTACTGCCATCCAAAAGTGGGTAAGCCATGGAGACCCAGAGACGGCCGGTGGTCTTGTGGATCGTGTAGAGAAATACTTGGCTACAGAGAATCTGACGGCCTCTTCCAGAGACTCTCGGACTTTCCACCCTAAGACCAGACCATCCCCAGGGGCGGATAAGAGGATTCCAAGGGGTGAGGGTGGAGAGAGTGAGAGGGTGGGAGCTCTACCCAAAGTTTGGCGAGAACAGCCTGGGAAGTCAGGGGCTCAAGAGGCAGCCAAAAGGATTGTTTGCTACCGCTGCCGGCAAGCGGGACATATTGCAGCAAATTGCCCGGTTGTGGAGGAACCCATGCAATGTGACTTTCTGACGGACCGACGTCAGTCGCTGTGTGCGACAGTCGCATGCACTGCCATTCGGGGAACTGAGAAACATTTATGCAAAATGTGTATTAATGGTAGAAATGTTGTGGTATTGCTGGATTCAGGTAGCCTTGTGACCCTGATAAAGGCTGAATTAGTTAAAACAGAGGTCTCTGGGAATAGCAAGGTAGCTGTTATTTGTGTGCATGGGGACACCCAAGAGTATCCAGTGACTACAGTGTGTTTCGAGACCCCCAAAGGTACCCTCTCTCATCCAGTGGGGTTAGTATCTCAATTACCGCATGATGCCATTGTGGGAAGGGATTTTCCGAAGTTCTGGGAACTGTGGGATGATCCTGAGCCCCCCACTGGTGCCCCTATGTACCAGGAGTGTGATAGCCAGAACTCCTCTGAGAGTGGTGAGGACTCTCCAGAATTTCCCTTGTCAGTATTGGCAGGGGAGACTCAAGAAACTGGAGAGGAGCCCACCTCCTCAGACGAAAACCTACCGTCTGTGGAGTTTTCTGATCTTGAGGTTCACAGGGAAAATTTTGCCACAGAACAGTTAAAAGACCCCGCCCTAATAAAGGCACGGGAAAACGTAGTGGAAATAGATGGCGAGTTAGTGAACCCAGATAATACCTGCACTTACCCATACTTCAGCGTAGAGAAGGACCTACTGTATCGGGTGGCAAAAAGGGCAGAAGAAACCGTTGAGCAGCTTGTGGTGCCCAAACCTTACAGGAAGTTGGTGTTGGAGTTGGCCCATGGGCACATTCTTGGAGGTCATCTGGGGACAGAGAAAACCCGAGAGAGGGTATTACAGAGATTCTATTGGCCTGGGGTGATGAAGGACATAGAAAATTATTGTTCCTCCTGCCCTGTGTGTCAGAGGTCGGCCCCGATGCCACATTTCCGTAGCCCGCTGGTCCCTCTACCCATCATTGAGGTCCCGTTTGAGAGAATCGCAATGGATTTGGTAGGTCCTATAATCAAGTCCGCTAGGGGGCACCAGTACATATTGGTTATAATGGACTATGCCACCCGTTATCCAGAAGCGATCCCTCTCAGAAATACCTCGGCCAAAACCATAGCCAAAGAGCTATCTCTTGTTTTTAGCCGGGTGGGTATTTGTAAAGAACTGCTTACGGACCAAGGTACACCCTTTATGTCCCGGGTTATGAAAGAGCTGTGTAAATTGTTCAAAGTGACGCAATTGCGTACATCTGTGTATCACCCCCAAACCGATGGGCTGGTTGAAAGATTCAACAAAACCCTAAAACAAATGTTGAAGAAAGTGGTGGATAGAGATGGAAAGGATTGGGACTGTCTACTTCCTTATTTGATGTTTGCTATTAGGGAGGTGCCCCAATCCTCTACGGGATTCTCCCCCTTTGAGTTACTGTATGGGAGACACCCAAGAGGGCTGTTGGATATTGCCAAGGAAACTTGGGAAAGTGAGAGTTCTCCCCACAGGAGTGTGATTGAGCATGTCGCCCTGATGCAAGATCGAATTGCACAGGTAATGCCCATCGTGAAGGAACATTTGGCCCAAGAGCAGTTGGCACAGCAGAGAGTGTACAACCGTGGAGCCAAGACCCGTACCTTTTCCCCGGGGGATAGGATATTGGTACTTGTCCCTACGGTTGAAAGTAAATTCCTTGCCAAATGGCAAGGCCCCTACGAGATAATGGAAAAAGTGAGCGAAGTGAATTACAAGGTCAGACAACCAAGAAGGCGAAAGCCCGAACAGATCTATCACGTTAATCTGTTGAAAGCCTGGAGGGATAGAGAGTCCCTAGTCGCAGAAACTTGGTCACCAGCTCAAACCGGTTGCGTGATTCCGGAGGTTGGAATAGCAGCCACCTTGTCACAACCCCAACAACAGGAGGTTAAGGAGTTTGTGCTTCGCAACAAGGAGGTGTTCTCTGAGCTGCCGGGACAAACATCTGGGGTAGAGCATGATATTATTACCCCGCCCGGTGAAAGGGTGAAGTTAAAACCCTATCGGATCCCAGAGGCCCGACGGGAGGCAATACGGGAGGAAGTACAGAAAATGCTGAACTTAGGGGTGATAGAGGAGTCCCAAAGTGATTGGTCTAGTCCCATTGTGCTGGTGCCTAAACCGGATGGGAGCTGGCGATTTTGTAACGATTTTCGTCAGTTGAACAAAGTTACAAAATTTGACACCTACCCCATGCCACGTATAGATGAGTTGATCGACCGGCTGGGAACAGCCCGATACATGACGACTCTTGACCTCACAAAAGGGTATTGGCAAATTCCCCTGGCCAAGTCGGCCAAAGAGAAAACCGCATTTGTAACCCCAGACGGGGCGTTCCAATATAAGAGAATGCCGTTCGGGTTACAGAATGCGCCGGCCACATTCCAGCGGAAAATGGACCAGATACTGAGGCCCCATCGGAAGTATGCTGCGGCTTACCTGGATGACGTAATTGTCCATAGCACAGATTGGGCCTCACATCTGCCAAAAGTGCAAGCAGTCCTAGACTCTATCCGGGAAGCGGGGTTTACGGCTAACCCCAAGAAGTGTACCATTGGGCAGGAGGAGGCCAAATATCTTGGGTACACCATTGGGAGGGGAGTAATAAAACCCCAACTCAACAAAGTCGAGGCCATCCAGAGTTGGCCACGTCCCAACAGCAAGAAGCAGGTACGAGCCTTTCTGGGAATAGCGGGGTATTATCGGCGCTTCATTCCCCACTTTGCTTCTAAGGCTGTGCCCCTAACCAACCTGACGAAAGGGAAAGGGTCGGTCATGATTAAATGGACCCCCGAGGCTGAGGCAGCATTCCAATTCTTGAAACAAGCCTTATGTAGCCAGCCAGTGTTGTACTCACCCGACTTCTCTAAAGACTTTGTCGTACAAAGTGATGCGTCAGATGTGGGGTTAGGAGCAGTATTGTCCCAGGTCTGGAACGGGGAAGAGCACCCAGTCATTTACCTCAGCAGGAAGTTGAAGTCCCATGAGGTAAATTACGCCACGGTTGAAAAGGAGTGTTTAGCGGTGAAGTGGGCTCTAGATTCCCTTCGGTACTATCTGCTAGGTAGGCACTTTGACATGGTTACGGATCACGCTCCGTTAAAGTGGATGGCTCAAAACAAGGAGACAAATAGAAGAGTGAATAGGTGGTTCCTGGCCCTACAGGAATTCAACTTCACAGTAAAGCATCGCCCTGGCGTTCAAATGGGGAATGTGGATGCTTTGTCTCGAGTACATGAATGCCTGATTGCTGGTGTTCCAACCCCAAGGTTAAAACAAGAGGGGGGGGGGTATGTGACAGCAGGAAGGTAAAGTCACCTGGTTGCATCCAGGGGGGTAGGTATATTTCTCCCAGATTCAGGCTTTATGCCGACTTATACAACTAGGGAGAGAGTTGATGAAGCCCAGCTGAGGCTAGTGGGCTCATGGATGATTCATACCTCTAGGGAGAGTGCTGGGCGTCGTGCAGGCAGGGAGTTGATGAGACCAGCTGAAGCTTGTCAGCTCGTTTAAGGCCTCTATAAAAACTCCCAGCTTCATTAGGTGTTTGCTCATGCCTGGACCCAGACCTGTGTGGACTGTCTAGGGAGAGTGAACCCCTGTGCGGTGAGACAAAGCCTGTGTGGCTATTTGTTTGGACATTTACTAAACCAGGGACTTAGGGACTAGGACAGCACCAGGCTGATCCCAGTTGTTAGTTAGGAAACCTGCATGTTTAGTCAGAGGTCAAGCTGACCAGGGTTTATTTTGTTTATGTTTTTTTTTGCTTTGCTGTGTTTTTTGTCACTGTAAATAGAGAAATAAACCGCACCTTTTTGATCTTGAAAACCACAACCTCCGTCTGCTGGGCCTGTTTTTGTGTGGGGAGCCCATCCAGGGGATCACACACACCCGCTGCCGAGCTAACCCCCCCCCACAGTTGGTGGAGAATGCGGGCAGTTTTTTTTTAAGCCAGCATGGAGGAGATACTGAAACAGCTGGCTCTAGCAAATGCCAATCAACAGCAGACAAATGCAGGTTTGCAAAAGAGCCATGCAGCTCAACAACAGAGCTTCGCAGCCCAGCAGCAAGCTCATCAACAGAGCCTTGCAGCCCAGCAGCAATCTGAGGCCCGCTTCATAGACCTGTTACAGAAGCAAGAGCAGAGACTACAACAAATGGAAGCAGTAATGCAGCAACGTCCGCAGACCAGTGAGGAAAACCGTCCCACTAATACCGCGTCCTTTGGGGTGAGTCGTTTATTGACAAAAATGACTGGAGAGGATGATCCAGAGGTATTTTTGACCACATTTGAAAGGACTGCTGAAAGAGAAAAGTGGCCTGAGGAGCAGTGGGCTGGACTGGTGGCTCCTCTGTTAACTGGTGAATCGCAGAAGGCTTACTATGACCTAGAGCCTGACCAAGCAAAAGACTATGTGATGCTAAAAGCTGAAATATTGGCAAGGCTGGGTGTCACCCTGGCTGTCCGGGCTCAGCGTGTGCATAACTGGACTTTCCAGCTTGGAAAACCCCCCAGGTCTCAAATGTATGATCTCATTCACCTGAGCAGGAAGTGGCTACAGCCAGAGACTTTGTCCGCACCAGAGATTGTGGAACGTGTTGTAATGGATCGGTTTTTGAGAGCTCTTCCTACTGCCATCCAAAAGTGGGTAAGCCATGGAGACCCAGAGACGGCCGGTGGTCTTGTGGATCGTGTAGAGAAATACTTGGCTACAGAGAATCTGACGGCCTCTTCCAGAGACTCTCGGACTTTCCACCCTAAGACCAGACCATCCCCAGGGGCGGATAAGAGGATTCCAAGGGGTGAGGGTGGAGAGAGTGAGAGGGTGGGAGCTCTACCCAAAGTTTGGCGAGAACAGCCTGGGAAGTCAGGGGCTCAAGAGGCAGCCAAAAGGATTGTTTGCTACCGCTGCCGGCAAGCGGGACATATTGCAGCAAATTGCCCGGTTGTGGAGGAACCCATGCAATGTGACTTTCTGACGGACCGACGTCAGTCGCTGTGTGCGACAGTCGCATGCACTGCCATTCGGGGAACTGAGAAACATTTATGCAAAATGTGTATTAATGGTAGAAATGTTGTGGTATTGCTGGATTCAGGTAGCCTTGTGACCCTGATAAAGGCTGAATTAGTTAAAACAGAGGTCTCTGGGAATAGCAAGGTAGCTGTTATTTGTGTGCATGGGGACACCCAAGAGTATCCAGTGACTACAGTGTGTTTCGAGACCCCCAAAGGTACCCTCTCTCATCCAGTGGGGTTAGTATCTCAATTACCGCATGATGCCATTGTGGGAAGGGATTTTCCGAAGTTCTGGGAACTGTGGGATGATCCTGAGCCCCCCACTGGTGCCCCTATGTACCAGGAGTGTGATAGCCAGAACTCCTCTGAGAGTGGTGAGGACTCTCCAGAATTTCCCTTGTCAGTATTGGCAGGGGAGACTCAAGAAACTGGAGAGGAGCCCACCTCCTCAGACGAAAACCTACCGTCTGTGGAGTTTTCTGATCTTGAGGTTCACAGGGAAAATTTTGCCACAGAACAGTTAAAAGACCCCGCCCTAATAAAGGCACGGGAAAACGTAGTGGAAATAGATGGCGAGTTAGTGAACCCAGATAATACCTGCACTTACCCATACTTCAGCGTAGAGAAGGACCTACTGTATCGGGTGGCAAAAAGGGCAGAAGAAACCGTTGAGCAGCTTGTGGTGCCCAAACCTTACAGGAAGTTGGTGTTGGAGTTGGCCCATGGGCACATTCTTGGAGGTCATCTGGGGACAGAGAAAACCCGAGAGAGGGTATTACAGAGATTCTATTGGCCTGGGGTGATGAAGGACATAGAAAATTATTGTTCCTCCTGCCCTGTGTGTCAGAGGTCGGCCCCGATGCCACATTTCCGTAGCCCGCTGGTCCCTCTACCCATCATTGAGGTCCCGTTTGAGAGAATCGCAATGGATTTGGTAGGTCCTATAATCAAGTCCGCTAGGGGGCACCAGTACATATTGGTTATAATGGACTATGCCACCCGTTATCCAGAAGCGATCCCTCTCAGAAATACCTCGGCCAAAACCATAGCCAAAGAGCTATCTCTTGTTTTTAGCCGGGTGGGTATTTGTAAAGAACTGCTTACGGACCAAGGTACACCCTTTATGTCCCGGGTTATGAAAGAGCTGTGTAAATTGTTCAAAGTGACGCAATTGCGTACATCTGTGTATCACCCCCAAACCGATGGGCTGGTTGAAAGATTCAACAAAACCCTAAAACAAATGTTGAAGAAAGTGGTGGATAGAGATGGAAAGGATTGGGACTGTCTACTTCCTTATTTGATGTTTGCTATTAGGGAGGTGCCCCAATCCTCTACGGGATTCTCCCCCTTTGAGTTACTGTATGGGAGACACCCAAGAGGGCTGTTGGATATTGCCAAGGAAACTTGGGAAAGTGAGAGTTCTCCCCACAGGAGTGTGATTGAGCATGTCGCCCTGATGCAAGATCGAATTGCACAGGTAATGCCCATCGTGAAGGAACATTTGGCCCAAGCGCAGTTGGCACAGCAGAGAGTGTACAACCGTGGAGCCAAGACCCGTACCTTTTCCCCGGGGGATAGGATATTGGTACTAGTCCCTACGGTTGAAAGTAAATTCCTTGCCAAATGGCAAGGCCCCTACGAGATAATGGAAAAAGTGAGCGAAGTGAATTACAAGGTCAGACAACCAGGAAGGCGAAAGCCCGAACAGATCTATCACGTTAATCTGTTGAAAGCCTGGAGGGATAGAGAGTCCCTAGTCGCAGAAACTTGGTCACCAGCTCAAACCGGTTGCGTGATTCCGGAGGTTGGAATAGCAGCCACCTTGTCACAACCCCAACAACAGGAGGTTAAGGAGTTTGTGCTTCGCAACAAGGAGGTGTTCTCTGAGCTGCCGGGACAAACATCTGGGGTAGAGCATGATATTATTACCCCGCCCGGTGAAAGGGTGAAGTTAAAACCCTATCGGATCCCAGAGGCCCGACGGGAGGCAATACGGGAGGAAGTACAGAAAATGCTGAACTTAGGGGTGATAGAGGAGTCCCAAAGTGATTGGTCTAGTCCCATTGTGCTGGTGCCTAAACCGGATGGGAGCTGGCGATTTTGTAACGATTTTCGTCAGTTGAACAAAGTTACAAAATTTGACACCTACCCCATGCCACGTATAGATGAGTTGATCGACCGGCTGGGAACAGCCCGATACATGACGACTCTTGACCTCACAAAAGGGTATTGGCAAATTCCCCTGGCCAAGTCGGCCAAAGAGAAAACCGCATTTGTAACCCCAGACGGGGCGTTCCAATATAAGAGAATGCCGTTCGGGTTACAGAATGCGCCGGCCACATTCCAGCGGAAAATGGACCAGATACTGAGGCCCCATCGGAAGTATGCTGCGGCTTACCTGGATGACGTAATTGTCCATAGCACAGATTGGGCCTCACATCTGCCAAAAGTGCAAGCAGTCCTAGACTCTATCCGGGAAGCGGGGTTTACGGCTAACCCCAAGAAGTGTACCATTGGGCAGGAGGAGGCCAAATATCTTGGGTACACCATTGGGAGGGGAGTAATAAAACCCCAACTCAACAAAGTCGAGGCCATCCAGAGTTGGCCACGTCCCAACAGCAAGAAGCAGGTACGAGCCTTTCTGGGAATAGCGGGGTATTATCGGCGCTTCATTCCCCACTTTGCTTCTAAGGCTGTGCCCCTAACCAACCTGACGAAAGGGAAAGGGTCGGTCATGATTAAATGGACCCCCGAGGCTGAGGCAGCATTCCAATTCTTGAAACAAGCCTTATGTAGCCAGCCAGTGTTGTACTCACCCGACTTCTCTAAAGACTTTGTCGTACAAAGTGATGCGTCAGATGTGGGGTTAGGAGCAGTATTGTCCCAGGTCTGGAACGGGGAAGAGCACCCAGTCATTTACCTCAGCAGGAAGTTGAAGTCCCATGAGGTAAATTACGCCACGGTTGAAAAGGAGTGTTTAGCGGTGAAGTGGGCTCTAGATTCCCTTCGGTACTATCTGCTAGGTAGGCACTTTGACATGGTTACGGATCACGCTCCGTTAAAGTGGATGGCTCAAAACAAGGAGACAAATAGAAGAGTGAATAGGTGGTTCCTGGCCCTACAGGAATTCAACTTCACAGTAAAGCATCGCCCTGGCGTTCAAATGGGGAATGTGGATGCTTTGTCTCGAGTACATGAATGCCTGATTGCTGGTGTTCCAACCCCAAGGTTAAAACAAGAGGGGGGGGGGTATGTGACAGCAGGAAGGTAAAGTCACCTGGTTGCATCCAGGGGGGTAGGTATATTTCTCCCAGATTCAGGCTTTATGCCGACTTATACAACTAGGGAGAGAGTTGATGAAGCCCAGCTGAGGCTAGTGGGCTCATGGATGATTCATACCTCTAGGGAGAGTGCTGGGCGTCGTGCAGGCAGGGAGTTGATGAGACCAGCTGAAGCTTGTCAGCTCGTTTAAGGCCTCTATAAAAACTCCCAGCTTCATTAGGTGTTTGCTCATGCCTGGACCCAGACCTGTGTGGACTGTCTAGGGAGAGTGAACCCCTGTGCGGTGAGACAAAGCCTGTGTGGCTATTTGTTTGGACATTTACTAAACCAGGGACTTAGGGACTAGGACAGCACCAGGCTGATCCCAGTTGTTAGTTAGGAAACCTGCATGTTTAGTCAGAGGTCAAGCTGACCAGGGTTTATTTTGTTTATGTTTTTTTTTGCTTTGCTGTGTTTTTTGTCACTGTAAATAGAGAAATAAACCGCACCTTTTTGATCTTGAAAACCACAACCTCCGTCTGCTGGGCCTGTTTTTGTGTGGGGAGCCCATCCAGGGGATCACACACACCCGCTGCCGAGCTAACCCCCCCCCACAGTTGGTGGAGAATGCGGGCAGTTTTTTTTTAAGCCAGCATGGAGGAGATACTGAAACAGCTGGCTCTAGCAAATGCCAATCAACAGCAGACAAATGCAGGTTTGCAAAAGAGCCATGCAGCTCAACAACAGAGCTTCGCAGCCCAGCAGCAAGCTCATCAACAGAGCCTTGCAGCCCAGCAGCAATCTGAGGCCCGCTTCATAGACCTGTTACAGAAGCAAGAGCAGAGACTACAACAAATGGAAGCAGTAATGCAGCAACGTCCGCAGACCAGTGAGGAAAACCGTCCCACTAATACCGCGTCCTTTGGGGTGAGTCGTTTATTGACAAAAATGACTGGAGAGGATGATCCAGAGGTATTTTTGACCACATTTGAAAGGACTGCTGAAAGAGAAAAGTGGCCTGAGGAGCAGTGGGCTGGACTGGTGGCTCCTCTGTTAACTGGTGAATCGCAGAAGGCTTACTATGACCTAGAGCCTGACCAAGCAAAAGACTATGTGATGCTAAAAGCTGAAATATTGGCAAGGCTGGGTGTCACCCTGGCTGTCCGGGCTCAGCGTGTGCATAACTGGACTTTCCAGCTTGGAAAACCCCCCAGGTCTCAAATGTATGATCTCATTCACCTGAGCAGGAAGTGGCTACAGCCAGAGACTTTGTCCGCACCAGAGATTGTGGAACGTGTTGTAATGGATCGGTTTTTGAGAGCTCTTCCTACTGCCATCCAAAAGTGGGTAAGCCATGGAGACCCAGAGACGGCCGGTGGTCTTGTGGATCGTGTAGAGAAATACTTGGCTACAGAGAATCTGACGGCCTCTTCCAGAGACTCTCGGACTTTCCACCCTAAGACCAGACCATCCCCAGGGGCGGATAAGAGGATTCCAAGGGGTGAGGGTGGAGAGAGTGAGAGGGTGGGAGCTCTACCCAAAGTTTGGCGAGAACAGCCTGGGAAGTCAGGGGCTCAAGAGGCAGCCAAAAGGATTGTTTGCTACCGCTGCCGGCAAGCGGGACATATTGCAGCAAATTGCCCGGTTGTGGAGGAACCCATGCAATGTGACTTTCTGACGGACCGACGTCAGTCGCTGTGTGCGACAGTCGCATGCACTGCCATTCGGGGAACTGAGAAACATTTATGCAAAATGTGTATTAATGGTAGAAATGTTGTGGTATTGCTGGATTCAGGTAGCCTTGTGACCCTGATAAAGGCTGAATTAGTTAAAACAGAGGTCTCTGGGAATAGCAAGGTAGCTGTTATTTGTGTGCATGGGGACACCCAAGAGTATCCAGTGACTACAGTGTGTTTCGAGACCCCCAAAGGTACCCTCTCTCATCCAGTGGGGTTAGTATCTCAATTACCGCATGATGCCATTGTGGGAAGGGATTTTCCGAAGTTCTGGGAACTGTGGGATGATCCTGAGCCCCCCACTGGTGCCCCTATGTACCAGGAGTGTGATAGCCAGAACTCCTCTGAGAGTGGTGAGGACTCTCCAGAATTTCCCTTGTCAGTATTGGCAGGGGAGACTCAAGAAACTGGAGAGGAGCCCACCTCCTCAGACGAAAACCTACCGTCTGTGGAGTTTTCTGATCTTGAGGTTCACAGGGAAAATTTTGCCACAGAACAGTTAAAAGACCCCGCCCTAATAAAGGCACGGGAAAACGTAGTGGAAATAGATGGCGAGTTAGTGAACCCAGATAATACCTGCACTTACCCATACTTCAGCGTAGAGAAGGACCTACTGTATCGGGTGGCAAAAAGGGCAGAAGAAACCGTTGAGCAGCTTGTGGTGCCCAAACCTTACAGGAAGTTGGTGTTGGAGTTGGCCCATGGGCACATTCTTGGAGGTCATCTGGGGACAGAGAAAACCCGAGAGAGGGTATTACAGAGATTCTATTGGCCTGGGGTGATGAAGGACATAGAAAATTATTGTTCCTCCTGCCCTGTGTGTCAGAGGTCGGCCCCGATGCCACATTTCCGTAGCCCGCTGGTCCCTCTACCCATCATTGAGGTCCCGTTTGAGAGAATCGCAATGGATTTGGTAGGTCCTATAATCAAGTCCGCTAGGGGGCACCAGTACATATTGGTTATAATGGACTATGCCACCCGTTATCCAGAAGCGATCCCTCTCAGAAATACCTCGGCCAAAACCATAGCCAAAGAGCTATCTCTTGTTTTTAGCCGGGTGGGTATTTGTAAAGAACTGCTTACGGACCAAGGTACACCCTTTATGTCCCGGGTTATGAAAGAGCTGTGTAAATTGTTCAAAGTGACGCAATTGCGTACATCTGTGTATCACCCCCAAACCGATGGGCTGGTTGAAAGATTCAACAAAACCCTAAAACAAATGTTGAAGAAAGTGGTGGATAGAGATGGAAAGGATTGGGACTGTCTACTTCCTTATTTGATGTTTGCTATTAGGGAGGTGCCCCAATCCTCTACGGGATTCTCCCCCTTTGAGTTACTGTATGGGAGACACCCAAGAGGGCTGTTGGATATTGCCAAGGAAACTTGGGAAAGTGAGAGTTCTCCCCACAGGAGTGTGATTGAGCATGTCGCCCTGATGCAAGATCGAATTGCACAGGTAATGCCCATCGTGAAGGAACATTTGGCCCAAGCGCAGTTGGCACAGCAGAGAGTGTACAACCGTGGAGCCAAGACCCGTACCTTTTCCCCGGGGGATAGGATATTGGTACTAGTCCCTACGGTTGAAAGTAAATTCCTTGCCAAATGGCAAGGCCCCTACGAGATAATGGAAAAAGTGAGCGAAGTGAATTACAAGGTCAGACAACCAGGAAGGCGAAAGCCCGAACAGATCTATCACGTTAATCTGTTGAAAGTCTGGAGGGATAGAGAGTCCCTAGTCGCAGAAACTTGGTCACCAGCTCAAACCGGTTGCGTGATTCCGGAGGTTGGAATAGCAGCCACCTTGTCACAACCCCAACAACAGGAGGTTAGGGAGTTTGTGCTTCGCAACAAGGAGGTGTTCTCTGAGCTGCCGGGACAAACATCTGGGGTAGAGCATGATATTATTACCCCGCCCGGTGAAAGGGTGAAGTTAAAACCCTATCGGATCCCAGAGGCCCGACGGGAGGCAATACGGGAGGAAGTACAGAAAATGCTGAACTTAGGGGTGATAGAGGAGTCCCAAAGTGATTGGTCTAGTCCCATTGTGCTGGTGCCTAAACCGGATGGGAGCTGGCGATTTTGTAACGATTTTCGTCAGTTGAACAAAGTTACAAAATTTGACACCTACCCCATGCCACGTATAGATGAGTTGATCGACCGGCTGGGAACAGCCCGATACATGACGACTCTTGACCTCACAAAAGGGTATTGGCAAATTCCCCTGGCCAAGTCGGCCAAAGAGAAAACCGCATTTGTAACCCCAGACGGGGCGTTCCAATATAAGAGAATGCCGTTCGGGTTACAGAATGCGCCGGCCACATTCCAGCGGAAAATGGACCAGATACTGAGGCCCCATCGGAAGTATGCTGCGGCTTACCTGGATGACGTAATTGTCCATAGCACAGATTGGGCCTCACATCTGCCAAAAGTGCAAGCAGTCCTAGACTCTATCCGGGAAGCGGGGTTTACGGCTAACCCCAAGAAGTGTACCATTGGGCAGGAGGAGGCCAAATATCTTGGGTACACCATTGGGAGGGGAGTAATAAAACCCCAACTCAACAAAGTCGAGGCCATCCAGAGTTGGCCACGTCCCAACAGCAAGAAGCAGGTACGAGCCTTTCTGGGAATAGCGGGGTATTATCGGCGCTTCATTCCCCACTTTGCTTCTAAGGCTGTGCCCCTAACCAACCTGACGAAAGGGAAAGGGTCGGTCATGATTAAATGGACCCCCGAGGCTGAGGCAGCATTCCAATTCTTGAAACAAGCCTTATGTAGCCAGCCAGTGTTGTACTCACCCGACTTCTCTAAAGACTTTGTCGTACAAAGTGATGCGTCAGATGTGGGGTTAGGAGCAGTATTGTCCCAGGTCTGGAACGGGGAAGAGCACCCAGTCATTTACCTCAGCAGGAAGTTGAAGTCCCATGAGGTAAATTACGCCACGGTTGAAAAGGAGTGTTTAGCGGTGAAGTGGGCTCTAGATTCCCTTCGGTACTATCTGCTAGGTAGGCACTTTGACATGGTTACGGATCACGCTCCGTTAAAGTGGATGGCTCAAAACAAGGAGACAAATAGAAGAGTGAATAGGTGGTTCCTGGCCCTACAGGAATTCAACTTCACAGTAAAGCATCGCCCTGGCGTTCAAATGGGGAATGTGGATGCTTTGTCTCGAGTACATGAATGCCTGATTGCTGGTGTTCCAACCCCAAGGTTAAAACAAGAGGGGGGGGGTATGTGACAGCAGGAAGGTAAAGTCACCTGGTTGCATCCAGGGGGGTAGGTATATTTCTCCCAGATTCAGGCTTTATGCCGACTTATACAACTAGGGAGAGAGTTGATGAAGCCCAGCTGAGGCTAGTGGGCTCATGGATGATTCATACCTCTAGGGAGAGTGCTGGGCGTCGTGCAGGCAGGGAGTTGATGAGACCAGCTGAAGCTTGTCAGCTCGTTTAAGGCCTCTATAAAAACTCCCAGCTTCATTAGGTGTTTGCTCATGCCTGGACCCAGACCTGTGTGGACTGTCTAGGGAGAGTGAACCCCTGTGCGGTGAGACAAAGCCTGTGTGGCTATTTGTTTGGACATTTACTAAACCAGGGACTTAGGGACTAGGACAGCACCAGGCTGATCCCAGTTGTTAGTTAGGAAACCTGCATGTTTAGTCAGAGGTCAAGCTGACCAGGGTTTATTTTGTTTATGTTTTTTTTTGCTTTGCTGTGTTTTTTGTCACTGTAAATAGAGAAATAAACCGCACCTTTTTGATCTTGAAAACCACAACCTCCGTCTGCTGGGCCTGTTTTTGTGTGGGGAGCCCATCCAGGGGATCACACACACCCGCTGCCGAGCTAACCCCCCCCCACAATATATACACATACATATATATATATATATATATATATATATATATATATATATATATACATACTATATATATATATATATATATATATATATATATATATATACGAAATTCGAATTTAGTATATAATGATTTTGATTTTAATAGAAAAGATTTGAATAGAATATAAAAGAATAGACTAGAAAAAAAATAGAACAGAATAGAATAAAATATAATATATTCTGTCCTATTGTTTTTCTAGTCTATTATCTCTTTTTCTATTTTATTATAATCTTTTCTATTTGGTTGAAATAATTTCAAATCCGGTTGAAATATTATCAAATTTGGTTGAAATATTAACGAATGCGGATGAAATATTATTAAATCCGGTAGATATATTTTTGAATTTGGTTGAAATATTTTCGAATGCAACCGATTTTTCGAATTCCAATTAGAAAAGATTAGAATAGAAATAGAAAATAGACTAGAAAAAAATAGAACAGAATAGAATAAAATATAATATATATATTGCATTTTATTCTATTCTGTTCTATTGTTTTTCTATTTGATTATTTCCAATATTTTCGATTCTATTCTAATTGTTTTCAAATTCGATTCGACTAGAATTCTTTTTGAATTCAATTCGAATTTCGTCCGTGGTTTTTCGATTCGAAACGTTCAGATTCGGTTGAATTCGTTAGCATTTGTAATTCGTTAATTCGGATGCATCCGAACAATGAAAATTCATCCGAATTTCGATTCGGAACGAAATGAAATGCACATGCCTAGGAGGGATGGGAGAGCCTTAGAACCACCGGGGGAGGGGGTGGTGCGTATAGAGCCACCCAAATCACTTTTACCTGAAATCCTATCACTTATTTTCTTTTTCTGCCACAAGATGTTCTCAGTCTGATACGTAGCATCATTCGCCCTACTTCCTCTGAGCCCAGGTCATCCTGGGCCCATCTCCAGGCTATGACTGGGTACTGAAAGATAAAGCTGAAGTTTGATGAGCTCATCTCTCTGTCACACTGCTCTCTACTTCTATCAGAAGGTTTCTTGTCAGCACATAAACGCTTTGGCTACTTGTGCTGTTTTTTCCTCGCTGACTCCAGCCCTGCTGTACAGAGGCTGCAAGAGGCTGATACCAAGCCACATTAAGGTACTTAAACTGCCTGCATCTAAAAATACACTTAATGATGTAATAATAATCACAGATCTACATTTTTTTTTTATTATTATTATCATCATTATTATTATTATTATTAAGGATTTATATAGCGCCAACAGTTTGCACAGTGAATATAAAAGGAGATGACCCTAATGACATCTTGACATTTTGATGTTGTCCACTGTGAGTCATTGTGACTAGGGATGAGCTTCGAGTTTGAGTCAAACCCATGTTCGACTCGAACATCGCCTGTTCGGCTGTTTGCCGAATTTCAAACATTATGGGCCGTTCGCGCCAAATTTGAGAGGCGCGTCATGGCCCATAATTCACTGCATTCAGTGCATTGCTGGCTGATGATTGGCCAAGCATGCACTATGACCCGCATGCTTTGCCAATCACAGCGCCGTAGGTACAGAGAGCCGTAATTGGCCAAAGCCAGTGTGGCTTTGGCCAATCATGGCTCAGAGGAGTAGGTACACGCCCCACACTATATTAGGCCGCTGGCTTGGCGGCCCTGTGTAGTGTGTTGGCGTTGGTTAAAGGAAAGAGACAGAGAGAGAGACAGTGTAATTTGATTTGAGTTAGATAGAGCAGGCAGGCGAGTCAGTTAGCTGTAGTTACAGTGTGTAGAGGATATATATGCATCCTAGGTGTTGTATTAATATTTACACACTGTATTAAGTTTATCTAGATCCGTTCCTGTTATTCTCTATACTGACAGGCATGTAGGTGATTGTGCTAGCTGCAGTGTTTCACTTAGTGCACTGTGTTCTTTGCACAGTGTGCACCAAAAGCTTACCTGAATACAATTGCTGGTGTTCTGATAAAAATACAGGCAGGGAGCCTCTGTATTTTGCTTTAGTGTCCTTTGTACAGAGTGCACCAAAAGCTTACCAGAATACAATTGCTGGTGTTCTGATACAAAATACAGGCAGGAAGCTGCAGTATTTTGCTTAAGTGTCCTTTTCACAGTGTGCACCAAAAGCTTACCTGAATACAATTGCTGGTGTTCTGATACAAATATAGGCAGGGAGCTGCAGTATTTTGCTTTAGTGTCCTTTGCACAGTGTGCACCAAAAGCTTACCTGAATACAATTGTTTCTCCTCCTATCAGCAAGGGCATTGAAGATGAAATGTGGCTGGGTCTTTCAGCATGACAATGATCCCAAACACACCGCCCGGGCAATGAAGGAGTGGCTTTGTAAGAAGCATTTCAAGGTCCTGGAGTGGCCTAGCCAGTCTCCAGATCTCAACCCCATAGAAAACCTTTGGAGGGAGTTGAAAGTCCGTGTTCCCCAGCGACAGCCCCAAAACATCACTGCTCTAGAGGAGATCTGCATGGAGGAATGGGCCAACATACCAGCAACAGTGTGTGACAACCTTGTGAAGACTTACAGAAAACGTTTGACCTCTGTCATTGCCAACAAAGGATATATAAAAAAGTATTGAGATGAACTTTTGATATTCACCAAATACTCATTTTCCACCATAATTTGCAAATAAATTCTTTCCAAATCAGACAATGTGATTGTCTGGAATGGATTTGTTTCCACATTTTGTCTCTCATAGTTGAGGTATACCTATGACGACAATTACAGGCCTCTCTCATCTTTTTAAGTTGGAGAACTTGCACAATTGGTAGCTGACTAAATACTTTTTTGCCCCACTGTATATATACATCCCACCTTTGTGCAGCTACATCTCACTGCAGGCCATAAGTCTGGAACGCAAACAAGGAGAGGCAGACAGTCACGAGCCAATAAAAGGGGGCAAGCAGGCTCTATGTCTAGAGGCAACAGTGCTGGTCATGGACACGGTGCATCCTCATCAGCACGTGGCCGTGGGACACGCTTGTCCTTCTTTTCGGCAGGTGGCCATGTTGAGTCGCAACATGCCGAAGACTTGATAGAGTGGATGACCAAGCTGTCCTCATCCTCCTCATCCTCTTTCACCCAGGCTCAGGGTACTTTGTCTGGCAAAGCAGCTGCCAAAGCGGCCTCTTCCCTTGGCTCAATGGCATCAGTCACTCCTTCCCTAGCCCCACCATGTCCTCCTGAGGAGTCCAACGAACTGTTTGACCACAGTGTTGGGTACATGCTCCAGGAGGATGCCCAGCATTTTGCAGGCTCCGATTATGGTACCCAGCTAGAGGAAGGCAGTAACGTGAGCCCAGAGAGAGGGGGTGCCCAACAAGGACAGCAATCTGGCAGTCATGTTCCCCCAGCTGCAGCATACTGCCATATTTTCTCCAGTGATGAGGAGGGAGGGGATGATGAGGTCACTGGCTCCACGTGGGTGCCTGATAGTAATGTCGCGAACATAAAATTTTCCATTCGCGAGCGGCGAACGCGAATTTCTGCAAATGTTCGCGAACGGGCGACCCGGGCGAACCGCCATAGACTTCAATAGGCAGGCAAATTTTAAAACCCACAGGGACTCTTTCTGGCCACAATAGTGATGGAAAAGTTGTTTCAAGGGGACTAACACCTGGACTGTGGCATGCCGGAGGGGGATCCATGGCAAAACTCCCATGGAAAATTACGTAGTTGACGCAGAGTCTGGTTTTAATCCATAAAGGCCATAAATCACCTAACATTCCTAAATTGTTTGGAATAACGTGCTTTAAAACATCAGGTATGATGTTGTATCAATCAGGTAGTGTAAGGGTTACGCCCGCTTCACAGTGACAGACCAAACTCTGACAGACCAAACTCCCCAAATAACGCACCGCAAACAACCGCAAACAGTCCATTCGCACAACCGCAAGGCTTTAATGATCACCTTAGATGATCACAAAGAAAATTAATGTTTTTTCTATGCAAAATTATCCAGCCGATCACTTTTGATCTGTTTACAATGAAGCAACGACCTTATCATCTGGGGTGTGCCAACATTGCCATTGCCAACACACTCATAGAGGTGGTCGCTTCATTGTGATACGCAAGCCCCTTCACCACAACAAGGTAATGATCACGAAGGGGAATTGACACATGTATGTGCTTTTTTTTTTGTTTTTTTTTGCAGCCACAGTGCAGCACCAGAGGCCAGAAAAATTAGGCATGTACACATGCCTGAAAAATTAGGTATTGTTGCAGCCGCTGCTGTAGCAGCGGCCAAAAAAATAGATGTTTTCCAGGCAGAAAGTGCCCTAAAACATTGCGGCTTGAACCCTAGTTGGTTGCGCATAAGTCACGAAAGTCATCCGGCATGCAGAGATAAAATACAGCAGCGTGTGGACCATTTTTAGCCCAAGGCAGCTCATCTCATCAGGCCTTTTTTAGTCAAATGTATCGCCCACTGTCAGTCCCTTCGGGATCCATGCCTCATTCATCTTAATAAAGGTGAGGTAATCTAGACTTTTTTGACCTAGGTGACTTCTCTTCTCAGTGACAATACCTCCTGCTGCACTGAAGGTCCTTTCTGAAAGGACACTTGAAGCGGGGCAGGCCAGAAGTTCTATCGCAAATTGGGATAGCTCAGGCCACAGGTTAAGCCTGCACACCCAGTAGTCAAGGGGTTCATCGCTCCTCAGAGTGTCGATATCTGCAGTTAAGGCAAGGTAGTCTGCTACCTGTCGGTCGAGTCGTTCTCTGAGGGTGGACCCTGAAGGGCTGTGGCGATGCGTAGGACTTAAAAAGCTCTGCATGTCCTCCATCAACAACATGTCTGTAAAGCATCCTGTCCTTGCCTGCGTGGTCATGGTAGGAGGAGGATTACCTTCACCTCTTCCCATGTTAGATTCCCGTTGTGCTGTTACATCACCCTTATACGCTGTGTTATGCATACTTTTTACTTTATTTTGGAACTGCTGCATCCTTTCCGACTTCCGGTAATTTGGTAACATTTCAGGCACTTTCTGCTTATACCGGGGGTCTAGTAGCGTGGCCACCCAGTACAGGTCGTTCTCCTTCAGCCTTTTTATACGAGGGTCCCTCAACAGGCACGACGGCATGAAAGACCCCATTTGCACAAGGTTGGATGCCGAGCAACTCATGTCCCGTTCCTCGTCCTCACTGATCTCACTGAAGGTCTGTTCTTCCCCCCAGCCACGTACAACACCACGGGTACCAGATAGGTGACAACGAGCACGCTGGGATGCCTGCTGTGGTTGGTCTTCCTCCTCCTCCTCAAAGCCACATTCCTCCTCTGACTCCTCTTCCTCAGACTCCTCTTCCAGCATTGCCGCAGGTCCAGCAAGCGATGCTGATAAGGCTGTTTCTGGTGGTGATGGTGACCACAACTCTTCCTCTTCCTCTTCACGCTCATCTACGGCCTGATCCAGCACTCTTCGCAGGGCACGCTCCAGGAAGAAAACAAATGGGATGATGTCGCTGATGGTGCCTTCAGTGCGACTGACTAGGTTTGTCACCTCCTCAAAAGGACGCATGAGCCTACAGGCATTGTGCATGAGCGTCCAGTAACGTGGCAAAAAAATTCCCAGCTGCGCAGAGGCTGTCCTAGCACCCTGGTCATACAAATACTCGTTGACGTCTTTTTCTTGTTGGAGCAGGCGGTCGAACATTAGGAGTGTTGAAATCCAACGTGTCGGGCTGTCGCAAATCAAGCGCCTCACTGGCATGTTGTTTTGCTGCTGGATATCTGAAAAGTGCGCCATGGCCGTGTAGGAACGCCTGAAATGGTCACACACCTTCCTGGCCTGCTTAAGGACGTCCTGTAAGTCTGGGTACTTATGCACAAAGCGTTGTACAATCATATTCAACACATGTGCCATGCACGGCACATGTGTCAACTTGCCCAAATTCAATGCCGCCAACAAATTGCTTCCGTTGTCACACACCACTTTGCCGATCTCCAGTTGGTGCAGAGTCAGCCACTGATCCACCTGTGCGTTCAGAGCAGACAGGAGTGCTGGTCCGGTGTGACTCTCTGCTTTCAGGCAAGTCAACCCCAAGACGGTGTGACACTGTCGTATCCGGGATTTGGAATAGCCCCCGGGGAGCTGGGGGGTGCAGTTGATGTGGAGCAAGACGCAGCAGCAGAAGAGGACTCAGCCAAGGAGGTTATCGAAGAGGATGGAGTAGGAGGAGTAGAGGAGGTGGCAGCAGGCCTGCCTGCAAGTCGTGGTGGTGTCACCACAAACTCCTCTGCAGAGCCACGCATTACATGCTTGGCAGCCGTCAGCAGGTTTACCCAATGCGCAGTGTAGGTGATATACATGCCCTGACCGTGCTTTGCAGACCAGGTATCAGTGGTCAGATGGACTCTTGCCCCAACACTGTGTGCCAGACATGCCATGACTTCCTTTTGCACAATAGAGTACAGGTTGGGGATTGCCTTTTGTGAAAAGAAATTTTGGCCTGGTACCTTCCACTGCGGTGTCCCAATAGCTACAAATTTTTTGAAGGCCTTAGACTCCACCAGCTTGTATGGTAAAAGCTGGTGGGCTAAGAGTTCAGAAAAGCCAGCTGTCAGACGCCGGGCAAGGGGGTGACTCTGTGACATTGGCTTCTTACGCTCAAACATGTCCTTGACAGAAACCTGACTGTGGGCAGATGAGCAGGAACTGCTCAAGGCGAGAGACGGAGTGGCGGATGGTTGAGAGGAAAACAGTGGTTGACGTGGCTGAAGATGCTGGACCAGGAGGAGGATGGTGGCTTTGAGCTTGTGTGCTGCTTGTACTCATCATCATGTGTTGATCCCATAGGCGTTTGTGATGTGCGATCATGTGCCTTCGCAAAGCAGTTGTACCTAGGTGGGTGTTGGATTTCTCACGACTCAGTTTCTTTTGGCTAAGGTTGCAAATGGCATCGCTGTTATCAGAGGCAGACACACAAAAAAAATGCCACACTGCTGAGCTTTGCAATGACGGCATTCTGGTGGTGGCAACAGCATGCATTGATTGGCGTGCTGTCTGGCTGACCCCGGGTGCCGATATATGCTGTCTGACTGTGCCACTAGCTCCTTGCGATGACCTCCCCTGCTTCCAACTCATCTCCTCCTCCTCTCTGTCTCCCCATCTGAACTTTCCCCCTGTTCTTTTTCTCTTCGAGCGGGCACCCACGTGACATCCACGGACACATCGTCATCATCAACCGCTTCACTTGTATCTGACAACTCAGCAAAGGAAGCAGCAGTGGGTACAACATCATCATCATCACACCGTACGTCCATGTGTGTAATGCTGCCTGACTGAGACATATCCCTTTTATCTACATCCTCTGGCAATAATGGTTGCACATCACTCATTTCTTCCAACTCATGTGTAAATAACTCCTCTGACAGATCAAGTGAAGCAGCTGTGGTGCTAGTGTTGGTGGTGGCGGCAGGAGGGCGAGTGGTAACTTGAGAGGTGCCCGAAGCTGAGCCGGAGGAGGATGGTGCGTCAAGGTTCCGAGCGGAAGCTGTAGAAGATTGGGTGTCCTGTGTTAGCCAGTCAACTATGTCCTCAGAACTTTTCGAGTTCAGGGTACGTGGCCTCTGAACACTGGGTATTATTCTAGGGCCAAAGGGAATCACATCACCACGACCACGACGGCCCCTGCGGGGTAGCCTGCCTCTGCCTGTCATTTTTTTAGATGAGTTTAGTTGTACTATGCGTGCAAGCTACTGTGACACCAGATATAAGTGGCACTGTGCACTGGCAGAAGTTGGCAGAGTAGACGCTGTAGGCCTGAGACACATGCTGGCAGGCAACTGACTATTATTCAATAGCAGTCAAAATTGTTGTTGTTTTTTTAAATGTAATCTACTGTGACACCAGATATATGAGTGGTGGCACTGGGCAAGTGGGCACAGTATACGCTGTGAGCCTGACACACACACGCTGGCAGGGAACTGACTGCTATTCTATTGCAGTCAAAATTTTTTTTTTTTTTTTTTTAATGTAATCTACTGTGACACCAGATATGAGTTTTGGCACTGGGCAAGTGGGCACAGTATACGCTGTGAGCCTGACACACACAGGCTGGCAGGGAACTGACTGCTATTCTATTGCAGTCAAAATTGTTGTTTTTTTTTTTAAATGTAATCTACTGTGACACCAGATATATGAGTGGTGGCACTGGGCAAGTGGGCACAGTATACGCTGTGAGCCTGACACACACACGCTGGCAGGCAACTGCAATTAGATTACAGAGAAAAAAAAAAGCAGACTGATGCACTAGCCCAAAAAAGGGCTTTTTGGGGTGCTGTCAGGATGCTGTCCTTACAGCAGAGATCAGATGAGTCTTTCAGGACTGGAGTGGACACTGAATACACTGGCCTAGCTATAGATTTCCCTATTACATCAGCAGCAGCTACACTGTCCCTCCTCTCACTAAGACTGCAGCTTACGAATGAATCTAAAATGGATGCTGTCCAGGAGGTGGGATGGTCTGGGAGGGAGGGTATGCTGCTGATTGGCTGGAATGTGTCTGCTGACTGTGGCGGCGAACGCGAACAAGCTATGTTCGCCGGGAACTATTCGCCGGCGAATAGTTTGGGACATCTCTAGTGCCAGAGAGGAGGAGGAGGCACATCTCCAATGAGACAGGATGCCCTCCAGGGGCCAGCTTAAGGGCAGCCAACCGACTGCATCACACCACAGTGTTCCACATGTTCAGGGCGCTGCTGTCTCTGCGCGTTATTCCAAAAGTTCTTTGCCGTGGGCCTTTTTTGAGACGTGTGCAGCAGATCGCACCATTGCTATTTGCAACATATGTCTGAAGCGTATCTCGCATGGCCAAAACATCAGCCGCTTGGGCACCACGTGCTTGACCAGACATATGTCGACCTGCCATGCAGTCCATTGGCAAGCATACAAAAAAGACCCACACCAAAGAACAAAGCGGACCTCTCCTCGCTCCTCATCAGCTGGGATCTCCAACCCCACTATACCTTCAGTCCTCTCTGAAACCTGCACTGAGAGGAATGAAGGTGTAGAATTAGGTGTGTCACAGCCAAGTACTTGCGGGCAATCTGCTATCGGTACACCGACGTCAGATTGTACCAGGCAAATTTCCCTGCCACAGCTGCTGCACCGCCGAAAGAAGTTCACTCCCAGCCATGCACATGCCCAGCGGTTGAATGCTAGCTTGGCTAAATTGTTAGCACTTCAACTGCACTTCAACTGCTGCCTTTTCAGTTGGTAGACTCTGCCCCCCTCCGTGAGTTTGTGGAATGTGCGGTTCCTCAGTGGCAGGTTCCCAAACACCACATTTTCTCACGGAAGGCGATTCCGGCTCTCTATTGGCATGTAGAAGGCAATGTCTTGGCCTCGCTGGACAGGGCGGTCAGCGGTAAGGTGCATATTACCGCTGACTCATGCTCCAGCAGGCATGGACAGGTACGTTACCTGTCTTTCACGGCACATTGGGTGACTCTGCTGGCAGCTGGGAAGGATGCAGGACAAGGTGCAGTAGTGTTGGAGGTTGTTCCGCCACCACGCCTCCAAAATGCTACTACTGGTGATTCTGACACACCTCTCTTCTCCACCCCCTCCTCTTCTTCTTCCTCCATGGCCTCTTCCTGTGCTTTGTCCTCGGAGCCAGCGGTGCTCCGTAGGGGCTACGCAAGTACGCAGGCAAAAAAATGCCATGCGATGCTTGAGCTGGTGTGCTTGGGGGACAGGAGCCACACTGGGGCAGAGATTCTGTCAGCTCTGCTGGGGCAGGCTCAGAGTTGGTTGACGCCACAGCAGCTTAAGCCAGGAAAGGTGGTTTGCGACAATGGCACCAACCTCCTCTCCGCCCTCCGACAGGGACAACTGACCCATGTGCCCTGTTTGACTCACGTCCTTAACTTTGTGGTGCAGCGGTTATTGGGCAGGTACCCGGGCTTACAGGAGGTCCTGAAGCAGGCCAGAAACTCTGTGGGCATTTCTGCAGGTCATATAATGCCAGTGCTCGGCTGGCTGACCTGCAAAAGGAATCCAACCTGCCCAAGGACCGCCTAATCTGTGACATGCCCACCAGGTGGAACTCTACGTTGGCCATGCTGTAGCGGCTGCACACGCAGCAGAGGGCCATCAATGAGTATCTGTTGCAATATGGAACCAGGACAGGGTCAGGGGAGCTTGGATTTTTTTCCCCACGCCAGTGGGCCATGATCAGGGATGCATGCACTGTCCTGGCACCATTTGAGGAGACCACGAGGATGGTGAGCAGTGACAGTGCATGCATCAGTGACACTGTCCCTCTTGTCCACCTGTTGGAGCACACGCTGCGTGGAATAATTGGCAGGGCACTTGAGGCAGAACAGAGGAAGGAAGAGGAGGACTTTCTTAACTCTCAAGGCCCCCTTTATCCAGACAGTGTTCCTGCTGGCTCGCCTATCACACAGGAAGAGGACGAGGAGGAGGAGGATTGTGTCGGCATGGAGGTGGAGCCTAGCACTCAGCATCAGCAGCAGTCTTCAAGGGATCAATTACAGTCCCAAGACACCCATGGACTTGTACGTGGCTGGGAGGAGGTGGCTGCGGATCATGTCATCCTGAGTGACACAGAGAACTCCAGACCAAATGCCTCAGCAAACCTACGCTGCATGGCCTCCCTGATTCTGCAAAGCCTACGGAAGGATCCTCGTATTCATGCTATCAAGGAGAGGGATCATTACTGGCTGGCAACCCTCCTTGATCCACGGTACAAGGGTAAGGTTGCGGACATTATCTTGCCGTCGCAGAGGGAGCAGAGGATGAAGCATCCTCGGGAGGCCTTGCAGAAAGGTCTGTGCAACGCCTTTTTTCAGAGACTGGGAGGTTACAAATTCCTGGTCCTGGACAACGTGTTGCTGAGGCTTCGGTCAGTCAAAAAAGGAGCGGTGGAGAAGGTGGCCATCTGACCGATGCGTTCAGACAATTTTTTAGTCCGCAGCCCCAAGGTATGATTGGTTCCAGCAACCATCGCCAGCGTCTGGTTTACATGGTGCAGGAATACCTAGGGGCAAGATCAGACTTGGACACCTTTCCCACCGAAAAATTCTCTGGGTTACTGGGTCTTGAGGATGGATCACCGGCCAGAGCTTGCACAGTATGCAATTGAGGTACTGGCCTGTCCTGCATCCAGCTTTCTTTCGGAACGCACATTCAGTGCTGCTGGAGGCTTTGGAACCGATCACAGGGTGCGCCTGTCCACAGACTCGGTCGATCGACTGACCTTCATAAAAATGAATCAGTCTTGGATCACCACCAGCTACCAAGCACCTGATGCTGATGTAACCGGATAATTTTTTTTGAAATGTCAGATCCCTTCAAGACTGTCTATGCTGATGCTGAGTGACCATGCTGTTATGCTGAGTGACTATCCTCTTCCTCCTCAATGATCATGCTGATAGCTTGAAAGAAAATTTTTGGTTCTGGGCACCGCCACCAGTGGCTAAGGCCCAATTTTTCAGCCCCTGTTTAACAGCGGTGTGTATTTACAATTTTTGATGCAATGCTTTGCAGCAGGGCTCATTGCTGCGCTCCAAGTACAGTATCTGTGAGGGGTTGCAGTGTTGTGGCACCAGCACCAGTGCCTCGGGCCCAATTTTTCAGCCCCTGTTTAACAGGGGCGTGTAAAAACAATTTTTGATGCAATACTTTGCAGCGGGCCTCATTCCTGCACTCCTAATAGAGTATCTGTGAGGAGTTGCAGTGTTGTGGCACCAGCACCAGTGCCTAAAAACCAATTTTTCTGACCCTGTTTAACAGGGGCGTGTATTTACAATTTTTGATGCAATACTTTGCAGCAGGGCTCATTGCTGCGCTCCAAGTACAGTATCTGTGAGGGGTTGCAGTGTTGTGGCACCAGTGCCTAAGGCCCAAATTCTCTGCCCCTGTTCAACAGGGGCATGTCATTACAATTCTTGATCTAATAATTCACAGCAGGGCCCATTCCTGCGCCCACCAAGAGTAACTGTGAGGGCTTACAGTGTTGTGGCAACACCACCACCACCACCAAAGGCCCAATTTTTCTGCCCCTGTTCAACAAGGGCATGTAATTACAATTCTTGATCTAATAATTTACAGCAGGGCCCATTACTGCGCCCACCAAGAGTAACTGTGAGGGCTTACAATGTTGTGGCAACACCACCACCACCAAAGGCCCAATTTTTATGCCCCTGTTCAACAGGGGCATGTAATTACAATTCTTGATCTAATATTTCACAGCTGGGCCCATTCCTGCGCCCACCAAGAGTAACTGTGAGGACTTACAGTGTTGTGGCACCAGCACCACCACCACCACCAAAGGCCCAATTTTTTCTACCACTGTTCAACAATGGCATGTAATTACAATTCTTGATATAATAGTTCACAGCAGGGCGTTCCAGTGCCCACCAAGAGTAACTGTGAGGGCTTACAGTGTTGTGGCAACACCAACACCTAAGGGCCAAATTTCGGCAGAATATATACGGCAGGCCCCTACTTTCAAACATCCAACTAAAAAATGACTCCTACTTGCAAACGGAAGGAGACAACAGGAAGTGAGAGGAAATCTACCCCTAGGAAGGGAAATTCTCTCCTGTAAGAGTTAATATGGGAAAAAGGTGTCTCCTCTCCACTGATGCTTTATCACCAATCCTTGTTTCAATAAAAACCCAAAATTTTCAAAAAACATTTGTCATTGGGAGGGAAAGTGAGGTGAAATGTTCTGAACAGGTGCACAGACAGCAAAACAAATGTTACAGGGTGATAACCCTTCCCTATGTTTTCCAAAAAGCTTAACCACTTAACGACCGCCCACTGTAATTATACGTCGGCAGAATGGCACGGACAGGCACAATCACGTGCCGGTACGTGACTGCCTCCGTATGGGTGGGGGGTCCAATCGGACCCCCCTCCGGTACAGTGGGCGGCCGGGATCGCTTCCGGAGCGATCCGTGATGAGGGGGCCGCAATTCGATTCTGGCCACCCCCTCGCGATCGCTCCCGGCGAATCAAATGCTTCCTCTGCCTGTGTAATGTTTACACAGGCAGGAGGAAGTGATGTCACCCCTCATGCGGCGCTCACATATACCGAGCGCCGCATGAGAGAAGACACACAGGTTAGTGCACAATCACTACACTAACACCAGCACACATAGGTACATGATAGCCCCCTCAGGCCCCCCCAGACACCCCCAGATCACCTCCCAGCCCCCAGTCACAGTGTCACTGATTGCAGTGACCATTTATTTAGTGATCACTGCAATTAGTGACATTTGTGACTGTAAAAAGTGTCAGGGCAGTTAGTTTTAGGTCCAGTGTAGCCCCCTAACCCCCCCTAATAAAGGTTTAACCCCTTGATCGCCCCCCAGGTAACCCTTTCACTCCCTAGCACCGCCGTCACTAAGCGATCGTTTTTCTGATCGCTGTTTTAGTGTCGGTGATGCCGATAGGTAGCCAGTTATTTTTTTTAGGTTCGCCGCAGGTTTTTATAGCGTCGGGTACCCCCATATATTACCTAATAAAGGTTTAACCCCTTGATCGCCCCCCCAGGTAACCCTTTCACCCGTGTCACTAAGCGATTGTTTTTCTGATCGCTGTCTTAGTGTCGGTGATGCCGATAGGTAGCCAGTTATTTTTTTTAGGTTCGCCACAGGTTTTTATAGCGTCGGGTACCCCCATATATTACCTAATAAAGGTTTAACCCCTTGATCACCCCCCCAGGTAACCCTTTCACCCCCTAGCACCGCTGTCACTAAGCGATCGTTTTTCTGATCACTGTCTTAGTGTCGGTGATGCCGATAGGTAGCCAGTTATTTTTTTAAGGTTCGCCGCAGGTTTTTATAGCGTCGGGTACCCCCATATATTACCCAATAAAGGTTTAACCCCTTGATCGCCCCCCCAGGTAACCCTTTCACCCCCTAGCACCGCTGTCACTAAGCGATCGTTTTTCTGATCGCTGTCTTAGTGTCGGTGATGCCGATAGGTAGCCAGTTATTTTTTTTAGGTTCGCCGCAGGTTTTTATAGCGTCGGGTATCCCCATATATTACCTAATAAAGGTTTAACCCCTTGATCGCCCCCCCAGGTAACCCTTTCACCCCCTTTTGCCAGTGTCACTAAGCAATCGTTTTTCTGATCGCTGTCTTAGTGTCGGTGATGCCGTTAGGTAGCCAGTTATTTTTTTTAGGTTCGCCGCAGGTTTTTATAGCGTCGGGTACCCCGATATATTACCTAATAAAGGTTTAACCCCCTGATTGCCCCAAGTTAACCCTTTCACCAGTGATCACCATATAAGTGTTACGGGTGACGCTGGTTAGTTAGTTTGCTTTTTATAGTGTCAGGGCACCCGCCGTATATAACCCAATAAAGGTTTAACCCCCTGATCGCCCGGCGGGTGATATCAATTAGGTTTTAGCATCAGAGAGGGTCTGCGTCACACCCCAGGCAGCGTCAGGTTAGTGCCAGTAACGCTAACACCCACGCATGAAGCACACACCTGCCTTAGTGGTATAGTATCTGAACAGATCAATATCTGATCTGATCAGATCTATACTAGCGTCCCCAGCAATTTAGGGTTCCCAAAAACGCAGTGTTTGCGGGATCAGCCCAGATACCTGCTAGCACCTGCGTTTTGCCCCTCCGTCCAGCCCAGGCCACTCAAGTGCAGTATCGATCGATCACTGTCACTTACAAAACACAACACACATAACTGCAGCGTTCGCAGAGACAGGCCTGATCCCTGCGACTCCAGTGCTGTAGGAGGTGATTTCACCACCACAGTAAAAAAAAAGCATTAAGCCGAAGCATTGGAGCAGCAGGGGCGAAGGAGCGGAGAAGTGATTTTGCTCCTAATGCCGCGTACATACGGTCGAAATTCCGACGGAGGCTTGCCCGTGGAAAAGTCCGACCATGTGTGTGCGGCATAACTTTTGCGGGAGGATGCCCCCATGCTTCGGCATATATAAATGGTGCATGTATGCCCATCATTAGAAGTGGGTGGATGAAGGGCGGTATTCTAATGGTGGGCATACCCACCGATCAATCTCTTTTTTCGTTCAGCCAACAGGCTGCATGAAAAAAAAAGATTACAATACATGTCCAACAAGGACCAGCATGTTGCTGGACTTTGAATGGTTATACCAGATTGATGCCTGCGGGTTTAGGTATCATCTTGGTATCATTCTTTTCAGCCAGCGGCCGGCTTTCATGTAAAAGCAATCCTAGTGGCTAATAAGCCTCTGGACTGCTTTTACAAGCAGTGGGAGGGAATGTCCCCCCCCGGATATAAAAAGCGCCATTGGGAAATTGGGAAAGCATTTTATCACACCGATCTTGGTGTGGTCGGATGCTTTGAGGGCAGAGGAAAGATCTAGGGTCTAAAAGACCCCAGTTTTTTCAAAAAAAGAGTACCTGTCACTACCTATTGCTATCATAGGGGATATTTACATTCCCTGAGATAACAATAAAAGTGATAAAAAAAAAAAATATATGGAAGGAACAGTTTAAAAATAAAATAAAAAAGCAAAATTAATAATAAAAAAAAAAAAGCACCCCTGTCTAGCCCTGTTCTTGCGCAATGGCGAACGCAAGCGTCGGTCTGGCGTCATATGTAAACAGCAATTGCACATGCATGTGAGGTATCACCGCGAAGGTCAGATCGAGTGCAGTAATTTTTGCAGTAGACCTCCTCTGTAAATCTAACGTGGTAACCTGTAAAGGCTTTTAAAGGCTTTTAAAAACGTATGTAGTTTGTCGCCAATGCGCGTTTGTGCCAAATTTTAAAGCATGTCGTGTTTGGTATCTATGTACTCGGCCTAAGATAATCTTTTTTATTTCATCAAACATTTGGGCAATATAGTGTGTTTTAGTGCATTAAAATTAAAAAATTGTATTTTTTCCCAAAAAAATGCGTTTAAAAAATTGCTACGCAAATACTGTGTGTAAAAAAAAAAAAATGCAACACCCACCATTTTAATCTGTAGGCCCTTTGCTTTAAAAAAATATATAATGTTTGGGGGTTCAACATAATTTTCTTGCAAAAAAAAAAATGTTTTCATGTAAACAAAGTGTCAGAAAGGGCTTTGTCTTCAAGTGGTTAGATTAGAAGAGTGGATGTAAGCTTCCTAATGTTGTGTATAAAATGCCAGGACAGTTCAAACCCCCCCCCCCCCCAAATGACCCTATTTTGGAAAGTAGACACCCCAAGCTATATACTGAGAGGCATGTCGAGTCCATTGAATATTTTATATGTTGACACAAGTTGCGGAAAAAAGACAATTTATTTTTTATTTTTATTTTTTTTGCACAAAGTTGTCACTAAATGATATATTGCTCAAACATGCCATGGGCATATGTGGAATTACACCCCAAAATACATTCTGTTGCTTCTCCTGAGTACGGGAGTACATGTGTAAGACTTTTTGGGAGCCTAGCCGCGTACGGGACCCCGAAAACCAAGCACCGCCTTCAGGCTTTCTAAGGGTGTAAATTTTTGATTTCACTCCTCACTGCCTATCACAGTTTCGGAGGCCATGGAATGCCCAGATGGCACAAAACCCCTCCAAATTACCCCATTTTGGAAAGTAGACACCCCAAGCTATTTGCTGAGAGGTATGGTGAGTATTTTGCAGATCTCGCTTTTTGTCACAAAGTTTTGAAAATTGAAAAAAAATAAAATTATTTTCTTTCTTCATTTTCAAAAACAAATGAGAGCTGTAAAATACTCACCATGCCTCTAAGCAAATAGCTTGGGGTGTCTACTTTCCAAAATGGGGTCATTTGGGGGGGTTTTGTGCTATTTTGGCATTTTATGGCCTTCGAAACTGTAATAGGTAGTGAGGAGTGAAATCAAAAATTTGTGCCTAGAAATCCTGAAGGCGGTGCTTGGTTTTCGGGGTCCCGTACGCGGCTAGGCTCCTAAAAAGTCCCACACATGTGGTATCCCCGTACTCAGGAGAAGCAGAAAAATGTATTTTGGGGTGTAATTTCACATATAACCATGGCATGTGTGAGCAATATATCATTTAGTGACAACTTTTTGTAATTTTTTTTTTTTTTTTGTCATTATTCAATCACTTGGGACAAAAAAAAAAAATATTCATTGGGCTCAACATGCCTCTCATTTGGGGGGGTTTTGTGCTATTTTGGCATTTTATGGCCTTCGAAACTGTGATAGGTAGTGAGGGGTATTTTGGGGTGCAATTTCACATATAACCATGGCATGTGTGAGCAATATATCATTTAGTGACAACTTTTTGTAATTTTTTTTTTTTTTTTTTAGTCATTATTCAATCACTTGAGACAAAAAAAAAAAAATATTCAATGGGCTTAACATGCCTCTCAGCAATTTTCTTGGGATGTCTACTTTCCAAAATGGGGTCATTGGGGGGGGGGGGTTTGTACTGCCCTGCCATTTTAGCACCTCAAGAAATGAGATAGGCAGTCATAAATTAAAAGCTGTGTAAATTCCAGAAAATGTACCCTAGTTTGTAGACGCTATAACTTTTGCGCAAACCAATAAATATACGCTTATTGACATTTTTTTACTAAAGACATGTGGCTGAATACATTTTGGCCTAAATGTATGACTAAAATTGAGTATATTCGATTTTTCTTATAACAAAAAGTAGAAAATATCATTTTTTTAAAAATTTTCAGTCTTTTTCCGTTTATTTCGCAAAAAATAAAAATCGCAGAGGCAATCAAATACCATTAAAATAAAGCTCCATTTGTGGGAAGAAAAGGACGCAAATTTTGTTTCGGTACAACATTGCATGTCCGCACAATTTCCAGTTAAAGAAGCACAGTGCAAAATTCTGAAAACACCTCTGGTCCTTTAGCTACAAAATGGTCCGGGGCTTAAGTGGTTAAAAATTGATTTTTTTGGCTGCAGCTACATTTAAAAAATGTACCTGTTCCAAATTACAAACAGATTCTACTTAAGAAGACAGTCCCTGTCTTCTTTGCATCGCCTGTATACTGCTGTTCAGAGTATATAGGGCCTTTATTTAATTTGGGTGCGGGGTTCCCCTTAATATCCATACAAGACCCAAAGGGGCTGGTAGTGGGCTGGGTGGGGGGGGGGGGGTACCCATACCCATGCCATTTTTTTCAATGATTTTCATCCATATTGCCGGGACCAGACATTACATTAAAGCCGCAAGCAGTTTTAAATGATTTTTTTTTCCTTTAGAAATTTAATTTTGTGCAGGGACAGTTCTAAACACGGGAAACACATGCCACTTCACAGGCATACTTTAGACACCCCCCAGGTACGATATTTAAAGGAATACTTCATTTTTTTTTCACTTTATGCATCATTAAAATCACTGCTCCCGAAAAAATGGACGTTTTTAAAACTTTTTTTTGCATTGATACATGTCCCCTGGGGCAGGACCCGGGTCCCCAAACCCTTTTTAGGACAATAACTTGCATATTAGCCGTTATAATTAGCACTTTTGATTTCGAACAATCGAGTCCATTGTATTTAATAGGGTTCTAAAGTTTGCGGGAACTTTCGGTCCATTCGCAGGTTCTGGTGCGAACCGAACCGGGGGGGGGAGGTGTTCGGCTTATCCCTAGTCTGCAGTTAGCTTTACATGCACACTGAGCCCAGTATACAGTACACTGACTTAATATACTGAAAAAGAAAATAAAGATCTGGTGTGACCCCTCCATCCCTAATAGTACACAAAAAGACAAAAGAGGTCGCCCTGGGACTTTGAATGAGGTGACATTCAAAGTCCCAGGGCGACCTCTTTTGTCTTTTTGTTGACTTAATATACTAGAGGTTAGCTCAATCAACTGCCTATATTATCAGTAATAGAACAGGAATAGTCTACAGTCAGCTTTACATGCATACTGAGCCCAGTATACAGTACACTGACTTAATATACTGCAGGTTATCTCAATCAACTGCCTGTATTATCAGTAATAGAAAAGGAATAGTCTTCAGTCAGCTTTACATGCACACTGAGCCCAGTATATAGTACACTGACTTAATATACTGCAGGTTAGCTCAATCAACTGCCTGTATTATTAGTAATAGAAAAGGAATAGTCTGCAGTCAGCTTTACGTGCACACTGAGCCCAGTATATAGTACACTGACTTAATATACTGCAGGTTATCTCAATCAACTGCCTGTATTATCAGTAATAGAAAAGGAATAGTCTGCAGTCAGCTTTACATGCACACTGAGCCCAGTATATAGTACACTGACTTAATATACTGCAGGTTATCTCAATCAACTGCCTGTATTATCAGTAATAGAAAAGGAATAGTCTGCAGTCAGCTTTACGTGCACACTGAGCCCAGTATATAGTACACTGACTTAATATACTGCAGGTTAGCTCAATCAACTGCCTGTATTATCAGTAATAGAAAAGGAATAGTCTGCAGTCAGCTTTACATGCACACTGAGCCCAGTATATAGTACACTGACTTAATATACTGCAGGTTATCTCAATCAACTGCCTGTATTATCAGTAATAGAAAAGGAATAAATGAATAGTCTGCAGTGAGCTTTGCGTACACACTGTGGCCAGTATACAGTACACTGACTTAATATACTGCAGGTTAGCTCAATCAACTGCCTGTATTATCAGTAATAGAAAAGCACTAGTCTGCAGTCAGTTTACGTGCACACTGAGCCCAGTATATAGTACACTGCAGCGAGAATAACAGGAACACTCTGAAGTGAGATCTAGCTAAACTGAATACAGTGTATATATATATATATATATATATATATATATATATAACACCTGGGGTGCATATATATATATATATATATATATATACTAAATACACTGACTGCAGCTAACTCAATCGCCTGCCTGCTCTAAGTAACTGAAATTATATGACACTCTCTCTGTCTCTATCTCTCTCTTTCTACGCCAGAACACACTACATGGGGCCGACGCGCGGGCGGCCTTATATAGTGTGAGGAGTGTACTTAGTCCCCCTGAGCCATGATTGGCCAAAGGCACCCTGCCTTTGGCCAATTACCGCTCTCTGTAATGACGGCGTTGTGATTGGCCAAGCATGCGGGTCATAGTGCATGCTTGGCCAATCATCAGCCAGCAATGCACTGCGATGACGCAGTGAATTATGGGTCGTGACACGCCACTCGAATTTGGTGCGAATGACCCATATTGTTCTAAATCCGGCGAACGGCCGAACAGACGATGTTCGAGTCGAACATGAGTTTGACTCGAACACAAAGCTCATCCCTACTCACTATGAAATTTCTTCAATTATTTTGGTATTTTGGTTTACTGTGTTAATTTTTTATATAGTTATTAGCTCAGCTCCTCTTTTTTCTCTCTTTCTTATAAAGGGAGATGATAGTTACAATACAATAAAAGACAAGAGGGTTACGTTGTGTGTTTTTTTTATATCTGCCTGGAGTTCAGATTTAACCTGTTCCCACCCGGCCTATAGGTGGATGACGCCTGCAGAAACCACTCCTCGATCCGGATGGGCATCACAATATCCAAAAAAAAAAGATAGATATTTAGAATACTTGTAGGCAGATCCCCTAAGAATGTTACCTTGGAATGTAGTGGTTTTCAAAGCACAGTTAGTCTCGTCCCCTCGACATTCCATTACTCCATCAGGTTCACAAGCAAAAGTTTCACGAGAAGCGCATGAGGGACATGTTACTCCACTGGGTTCAGAGCTGGTCCTTATTGCTATAAAATAAAACAATGAAGTCATATAGCTCTTCTCTGTGTAATAATGTTTTTTCCTTAAAGCAAAGTTCCACTCAAAAGTGGAACTTCCTGTTATCTGCTTCCCCCCTCCCTCCGTTGCCACATTTGTCACCTTTCGGGGAGGAGGGGGAGAACAGGTACCTGTTTTTGACAGGTCCCCCATTCCCGCTTCCGGAGACGGTGCCGCTGCATCGTCCCTCAAAAGTTCGCCGCCCCCTCCTCTTTCCCCCCCCACTGCTGGGCCAATAACAAAACGCAGCATGCTTTGCGCATGCGTGCATGCGCACATGCACAGTAGGAACCCAGCTGTGAAGCCAAAAAGGCTTCACTGCCAGTTTACCTAATGAGGAATTGTGGCGGCAGCACCTGACAGCCATTTCCGAAAATCAGCTGGGTTGCCGACATCACGGGAAGGCTGGACAGGTAAGTGTCCTAATATTAAAAGTCAGCGGCTACAGTATTTGTAGCTGCTGACTTTACATCTTTCGTGGGGGGCGGGCAGAACACCGCTTTAACCCATACCTCCCAACATTTTGAGATGGGAATGAGGGACACCTACTAACAAACTTATGTAGGCCTAGGGCACGCCCCCTGCCACACCCCCTTAAAGGAGGATTAACCCAAAAAAATGTTAATTAAATCCACAATTTTATATTGGCTTTTAAAATGTACAAATGCAGCAATTTTGGATGAAATTTGTACTCACCTGCTCGCATTTTGCGAGTACATATTAACTGATTGCGAGTAGCAGAAGAGGCGCCCAATCAAGTGGCTTTCTCCTGTTGTCTCCCAAGTCCTGCCTGTCAAAACGATTGGTTGCTAGTGTCCTAACAACCAATCAGGTGCTTAGAGGACCTGGCATTCAGAGGAGGAAGATGTAACTTCCTCCTTCCCGGCTTCTGATCTGCTGACAATGGAAGGGGACAGGAGAGCACTTGCTGTCTGCACTGGGACACTGCTGAGCTGATTGGCCGGGAGTATGAGGGGACCTGTGTGCTGTCTGGATCTGGACACTGCTGATGATTTGAGTGAGGGTCCTAGGGAGAAAGTAAGCAGAGAAATCCGGCACTCAGAGCAGGGGGAGGGGTCAGGGATCACACTGAACAAGTGTAGAGGGAGGACATTCTCTCCTAGGTCCTAGAGCTGTGTACACTGAGCTGCAACATCTCCCCTCTATAGAGATGTGGAGGGAGGGGGTGCCATTCATCACCACACCATCCACAGTACCTGTACCATGTCTGCAGTCTCTCTGATACTCTCCTTACCATGTCTGCAGTCTCTCTGACACTCTCCTTACCATGTCTGCAGTCTCTCTGACACTCTCCTTACCATGTCTGCAGTCTCTCTGACACTCTCCTTACCATGTCTGCAGTCTCTCTGACACTCTCCTTACCATGTCTGCAGTCTCTCTGACACTCTCCTTACCATGTCTGCAGTCTCTCTGACACTCTCCTTACCATGTCTGCAGTTTCCCTGACACTCTCATTATCATGTCTGCAGTCTCTCTGACTCTCTCCTTACTATGTCTGCAGTCTCTCTGACACTCTCCTTACCATGTCTGCAGTCTCTCTGACACTCTCCTTACCATGTCTGCAGTCTCTCTGACACTCTCCTTACCATGTCTGCAGTTTCCCTGACACTCTCATTATCATGTCTGCAGTCTCTCTGACTCTCTCCTTACCATGTCTGCAGTCTCTCTGACTCTCACCTTACCATGCCTGCAGTCTCTCTGACCCTCTCCTTACCATGTCTGCAGTCTCGCTGACTCTCTCCTTACCATGTCTGCAGTCTCTCTGACTCTCTCCTTGCCATGTCTGCAGTCTCTGACCCTCTCCTTGCCATGTCTGCAGTCTCTGACCCTCTCCTTACCATGTCTGCAGTCTCTCTGACTCTCTCCTTACCATGAAAGGTGTGTACCGCTCCAAGCTGTGCAGCTCCAAAGATTGCTCCCGCCCTGATACTGAAACAGGTGCTGGCTCTGCACTGATGCATAGAAAAGGAAAGAGCCCTGGACTGCCACACTCTGTATAAACGATTTATTTTCCAAAATTCCAAAATGAAAATCCAAAGTTAATACATGGATTCAAAAGTCCAAAAACAAGCAAAAACAGAAAACTGACATGCAGGGGTGGGTGGCTGATGCGTTTCATATCAAAGATAGATGCTTACTCATAGCTGAAGTGTGTGGGGGACCCATCAGAGTATATATGGAAAATGAAGCCAACTTTGCACCAATCAGATTCACTGAACACAGTGGAATAGAATGAGCTTCTGATTGTCTTCAACACACTTCAAGTAGGAAAAGCACCTGTATAAAAAGCAAAAATTATATATAAATAAAGTGACATAAACATATTATGTAGAACATACATGTGAATCCAAAATGTGTGAACAAGACAGAGAATATAATCAAAGTCTAGTCATATTTATACAAGTGAAAATAAATTTAAAAAGCCATAGTATCAAAGAACACCACTATGTGTGTATATACTGTATCTCCTGTCTAAATTAGATGATATTGTATGGGATGAAAATTGTCAATGGATCACCTGTGATGTTTCTAATCTGTATTCTTCCATACCACATACTCTAGGCTTACAAGCAGTTTCTTTTTTTCTACAGAGATCAGGTTGTTTCTCACCCACTACACAGGAATTTGTCATAATGTGTCTAGAATACCTATTAACCCATAATTTTTTCATGTTTGACGGAGACTATTACCTCCAAAAGTGCGGAGCCTCGATGGGCGCTAAATTCTCACCATCCTTAGCCAACCTCTATATGGGGTGGTGGGAGAGGCTCCGCATTTTTGGACCATATAGCCCCCGCCGTAGGGATACTATATTCTTTTGTAGATTTATAGACGATCTTTTTTTTATTGTCAATGACCCACAGTGTGATCTAGAAACATGGCTTCTATACATGAACGATAACCCATTAAATCTGCATTTTACTGGCACACTTGGTATCAATACCATTGAATTTTTAGATGTCAGATTAACAGGTGAAAACAATACCATCTCTTCCAATCTGTATAGAAAACCTAGCGCAGGCAATACTCTTTTAAGAGCAGACTCAAGCCATCCTGGACACACCATTCATAGCATTCCCATTGGATAATTCCTCAGGTTGAGAAGACTATGCAGTAAAGACACAGACTTTGAACAAGAAGCGATAGCTATGTCCACCAGATTTAAAGAGAGAGGATACCCCATATCTATAATCAATAAAGGATTATCAATAGCCAGGGGAACATCCCGTGATGCCCTTCTTGGCAAAGCAGTGGATACTACTCATGGTAAAAGTGGAGATGGATGTATAAACCACAAAAAGAAATATAAAAAGAAAAGAAATGGTTTTGGTAATTCCATTCCCACCTTCTCCACTCCTTACAGTGCATAGTTTTTAGAAAGTAAAAAAATTGTCACAAAGTACCTTCCAGTATTGACCCAATATATGAAAAAATCCTTAAGAAAGGCATTCATACGGTGTCTAGAAGAGCACCGTCCTTGGGCAATTTGTTATCCCCCAGCCTTTTTTCCAGCAAGAGCACCACTAGTAATTGGTTATCTTTTAAAGGAACATTTAAATGTGGAGGTCACAATTGTGTCTATTGTACATTCATCCAAAAGGGTGACACTGTTACCTCCATGTCCACTGGTAAATCACACAAAATAGGTTCCTTTATTAATTGCAATACTAGTTACATTATTTATGCCATCACTTGTAAATTATGTTCCATACAATACGTAGGCAGAACCACTAGACGTCTAAAGGATAGGTTATACGATCGCCTTTATGACATCGATAAAAATCATATGGCCAACGTAGCACGGCACTGGAATGAGGTTCACCACAAAGATACCTCTAGTTTAAGTATCCAGGGAGTAGAAAAAATTACAAAACCTCCCAGAGGTGGAGATAAATTTAATCTACTTTGTAGACAAGAAGTTCGGTGGACTTTTATTTTGGATACTAGGCGCCCTGCAGGGCTTAACCATGAATGGGATATATTACATTTTTATTAAATAGTTTAAATATATGTCCCTACCTGCCGTTGTCAACCTATTGTATAAAATCTCTTTATCATCATTATTTTTAGGGTTTCTTTAAATATTATAATTTTTTACTATTAAAAAATAAAAAATGAGTTTTTACAATAGGCGCTTTATCCAATCAGATTGTTGTGCATCCTTCATGCAATTTTTGTGCATTTTGTGTGCATTTTTATTATTTACAACATTTTTGCCTTTCTGCATGTTTTGCAGTAGTTCCTGCGTTTTTTTTTTTTTCCTGTGCATTTTGGCAATATGAAATAAATCTTTGCATAACTTTACATATTCTTTGTACACCCTGCAATCTTTACATCTTGCAGTTTTGCACTTTTTGCACCTTTCTGCCATCGTTCATATCTCCTACAACCTCCATGGTTTGCAATTTTTGCAACCTTTTTCTAGTTTAGTTGTTGACTTTGGTTCTGATGTTGCTGCAAATCGGCCACACTATTGTATGACTATCATATTTCAGAAACCATGCCATGCACTTTATTATTTTCATTATTTTTAGTATTATTGGATCTCTCTCTTTTTTACTTTTTGTTCTTTGATTTTGAATTTTTTTTTTTTGCCAATCATTGTAATTACCATATGAGATAAGCCAATTACTGAATGAGGTTCACCACAAAGATACCTCTAGTTTAAGCATGCAGTTTTGAGATATGAGATAAGCCAATTACCTAAAATAGCCCTCCTAATACCTTTTAGATCAGTGAGTCATAGGGTTCGGCTCCCAATATATATCAGTCACCATATATATTCTAATTATACATACATATTGTATGTACAGTATACACTGCATAGACACATTTCAGTCTTTTGCTAAATAAAGCACGATGACTCATATATATTTTTAAATACCGGTAGTTATTTTAATAACTAGGGTAATATGATAAAAAGTTTTTTTAGATTTGGACTTATACTGGATTCAAACTTAGACATTATAGCACGGCCCCTTCTTTTATATACATGCTTTCCACCATCATGTATGTTCAATTATCACCACACTAGCATACATTTGAACATGTATCGGCCGACCTATATATATACATATAGATATTTTTTGTTTGTTCATTTTCCAGTTTATCTTCATTTTTATTTCCATTTTTTTATTTTTATGTCCACTCATGTCCATTTTCAGTTTATGTGTATATCCAGCTTTAGACTACATTGTATCCACTGGCCCTAATATCTTGGGTGGACCTTTTTGGGTGGATTTTTTTGTATTATTTTTTGTATCTGTATCTATGTTCATATTTACGTTTACATACATGGACACATTCTACACATATACTAGAATAATACACATGGACTTTTTTTTGTCATACAAATATACTCATATTTTCACCATTAAGTATATATTTATACTTTTTGGTCTAATATATAGTTATTATAAATTTCTGTTTAGTTTAAGCACCTCAGCATATACATTAGTATGGTTTGTATATCTAATAACATTAAAGCAAAGGTTTTAATTTTTTGTTCATTGATACCAACAATACTATATGCTAGCACTTCTAATTTATATATTTATATATATTTTTTTTTTTGAACACACACTAAGGCTGGGTTCACACTAGTGCGACACGACATCTGTCCTACTTTGGATCCGACTTTGCCCTGCGACATGAGGCCGACATATGTCTGACTTTCAATGAACGGGGATCCGACTTGGATCCCCGCCAATGTCAGGCACTGTGTTTGGTATGAATCTTGAGGGGGAACTCCAGGCCAAATTTTAAATAAAAAACCGGCATGGGTTCCCCCTCCAGGGGCATACCAGGCCCTTAGGTCTGGTCTGGATTTGAAGGGGCGCCCCTACGCCGAAAAAACGGCGTGGGGGTCCCCCCCAAAATCCAAACCAGACCCTTATCCGAGCACACAACCTGGCAGGCCGCAGGGGAAGAGGGGGGGACGAGAGAGCGGCCCCCCTTCCCTCCTGAACCGTACCAGGCCGCATGCCCTCAACATGGGGGGTTTGGTGCTTTGGGGCAGGGGGGCGACCTGCGGCCCCCCCACCCCAGAGCACCCTGCCCCCATGTTGATGAGGACAGGGCCTCTTCCCGACAACCCTGGCCGTTGGTTGTCAGGGTCTGCGGGCAGGGGGCTTATCGGAATCCGGGAGGCCCCTTTAATAAAGGGCCCCCCGGATCCCGGCCCCCCCCACCCTATGTGAATGAGTATGGGGTACATCGTACCCCTACCCATTCACCTGGTGGAAAAAAATTGCAACAAAAAAAACCACACAGCTTTTTAAAGTATTTTATTGCACAGCTCCGGGGGTCTTCTTCCGACTTCGGGGGTCTCCGGTGTCGTCGCCGCGCTCTCCGGTTCTTTCTTCCGCCGGGCCTCCGCTAACTTCTTTTTAGCTCTTTTGCTAACGGAGGCCCGGCCTTCTCCGTCGTCTCGTCCGGCTCTCCGTTGTCCTTCTGCCGGCCCCTCCACTAACTTCTTGGTAGCTCTTTTGCTAGTGGAGGAGCCGGTCTTCCCGTCGTCGCCGTCGGCGTCTTCTTCCCTCTTCTCCTCCTCGATGTTGACGCGTCGCTTCCTCCCGCTGTAATACTGGCTGTCTGCTCCGCTCCGCATTAATATAGGCTTCTCATGACATCACAGTCACATGTTCCAGGGCACATGGCTCCGGAGCATGTGACTGTGACGTCATGGGAACATGTGACTGTGACGTCATGAGAAGCCTATATTAATGCGGAGCGGAGCGGACAGCCAGTATTACAGCGGGAGGAAGCGACGCGTCAACATCGAGGAGAAGAGGGAAGAAGACGCCGACGGCGACGACGGGAAGACCGGCTCCTCCACTAGCAAAAGAGCTAAAGAAGTTAGTGGAGGGGCCGGCAGAAGGACGACGGAGAGCCGGACGAGACGACGGAGAAGACCGGGCCTCCGTTAGCAAAAGAGCTAAAAAGAAGTTAGCGGAGGCCCGGCGGAAGAAAGAACCGGAGAGCGGGAGAAGAACCGGAGAGCGGGAGAAGAAGAAGGCAACGGAGAAGACCGGGCCTCTGCTAGCAAAAGAGCTAAAAAGAAGTTAGCGGAGGCCCGGCAGAAGAAAGAACCGGAGAGCGTGGCGACGACACGGGAGACCCCCGAAGTCGGAAGAAGACCCCCGGAGCTATGCAATAAAATACTTTAAAAAGCTGTGTGGTTTTTTTTGTTGCAATTTTTTTCCACCAGGTGAATGGGTAGGGGTACGATGTACCCCATACTCATTCACATAGGGTGGGGGGGCCGGGATCCGGGGGCCCCTTTATTAAAGGGGGCTCCCGGATTCCGATAAGCCCCCCGCCCGCAGACCCCGACAACCAACGGCCAGGGTTGTCGGGAAGAGGCCCTGTCCTCATCAACATGGGGGCAGGGTGCTCTGGGGTGGGGGGGCCGCAGGTCGCCCCCCTGCCCCAGAGCACCAAACCCCCCATGTTGAGGGCATGCGGCCTGGTACGGTTCAGGAGGGAGGGGGGGCCGCTCTCTCGTCCCCCCCTCTTCCCCTGCAGCTGGCCAGGTTGCGTGCTCGGATAAGGGTCTGGTTTGGATTTTGGGGGGGACCCCCACGCCGTTTTTTCGGCGTAGGGGCGCCCTTCAAATCCAGACCAGACCCAAGGGCCTGGTATGCCTCTGGAGGGGGAACCCATGCCGGTTTTTTATTTAAAATTTGGCGTGGAGTTCCCCCTCAAGAGCAGTACAGCACAAGTCGCATGCCAAAGTCGGATCATGCAAGACTGCGGTCCGACTTTGTTCCCACTTCAATGATAGTCAATAGGCTGAAGTCGGATCAAAGTCGGACCAAAGTAGTACAGGGAGCATTCTCAAAGTCGGACCGACATGTGTCGGACCAGTTAAGACGGCTCCCATAGGGAAACATTGATTTTCACACGTCATGCGACATGAGCTCCCAATGTCGGAACGTTTGTCGCCCCAGTGTGAACCAGGCCACACACATGTTGTCCTTCCACTTAATTAGCCTTTCTCTTTAGACACAGGTGTGTATATACACACATAGTGGTGTTCTTTGATACTATGGCTTTTTACATTTATTTTCACTTGTATAAATATGACTAGACTTTGATTATATTCTCTGTCTTGTTCACACATTTTGGATTCACATGTATGTTCTACATAATATGTTTATGTCACTTTATTTATATATAATTTTTGCTTTTTATACAGGTGCTTTTCCTACTTGGAGTGTGTTGGAGACAATCAGAAGCTCATTCTATTCCACTGTGTTCAGTGAATCTGATTGGTGCAAAGTTGGCTTCATTTTCCATATATACTCTGATGGGTCCCATACACACTTCAGCTATGAGTAAGCAACTATCTTTGATGTGAAACGCATCAGCCATCCACCCCTGCATGTCAGTTTTCTGTTTTTGCTTGTTTTTGGACTTTTGAATCCATGTATTAACTTTGGATTTTAATTTTGGAATTTTGGAAAATAAATCGTTTATACAGAATGCAGCAGTCCAGGGCTCTTTCCTTTTCTCTCCTTACCATGTCTGCAGTCTCTCTGACTCTCTCCTTGCCATGTCTGCAGTCTCTGACCCTCTCCTTGCCATGTCTGCAGTCTCTGACCCTCTCCTTGCCATGTCTACAGTCTCTCTGACCCTCTTCTTGCCATGTCTGCAGTCTCTCTGAACCTCTCCTTGCCATGTCTGCAGTCTCTCTGAACCTCTCCTTGCCATGTCTGCAGTCTCTCTGACCCTCTCCTTGCCATGTCTGCAGTCTCTATGGTCCTCTCCTTGCCATGTCTGCAGTCTCTATGGTCCTCTCCTTACCATGTCTGCAGTCTCTATGGTTCTCTCCTTACCATGTCTGCAGTCTCAATGGTCCTCTCTATACCATGTCTGCAGTCTCTCTGACTCTCTCCTGTAGTATGTCTGCAGTTTTTCTGACCCTCTCCTGTAGTGTTTCTACATGGGGCTCGAAAATGTTTTCCCAGGGTCCAATTAACATTAGACGACCCTGCATACCATGTATTATCTGAATAAAATATGATCATTTACAAGGGGCGTGTTTAGGGGCGGGGTCTGGTGGGGCAACTTGTGGCGAGTAACTCTTAAGGCCTGGCTAGTAGCTCAGGACTTGAAATTTTGAGCCCTGTACATCTACAGTATATAGATCAGACCAAAATGAGGGACAAGTGAGGGGGAAAGAGGGGCAGAGGGACATTTCCCCAAATAAGGGACAGTCCCTCGAAATCAGGGACAGTTGGGAGCTATGCTTTAACCACTTCTGGACCAAGCCTATTTCTGACACTTGTTGTTTACAAGTTAAAATCAGTATTTTTTGCTAGAAAAAAAACATATATATTTTTTAGCAAAGACCCTAGAGAAGAACACAACGGTCATTGCAATATTTTATGTCACGTTATATTTACACAGCGGTCTTTCAAACGCAATTTTTCTGGAAGAAAATATACTTTTTTTAATTAAAAAAATAAGAAAACAGTAAAGTTAGCCCAATTTTTTTTTGTATATTGTGAAAGATGATGTTACGCTGAGTAAATAGATATCTAACATGTTACGCTTTAAAATTGCACGCACTTGTGGAATGGCGACAAACTACGGTACTTAAAAATCTCCATAGGCGACATTTAAATTTTTTTAACGGTTACCTGTTTAGATAAACAGAGGAGGTATTCTGCTAGAATGATTGCTCTCTCTCTAACAATCACGGCGATACCTCACATGTGTGATTTAAACACCAGACTTACGTATGCGTTTTCTTTGTTGCGCAAGCTTGCGGGGATGTGGGTACTTTAAAAAAACTTTTTTTTCTTATTTATTTTCTTTTTTTTATTGAAAAATAAAATAAATAATTAATTAATTAAATAATAAATATAATAAAATAAAATAAAAATCTGATCACGTTTATTGCTGTCACAAGGGATGTATACATCCCTTGTGACAGTAATAGGTGGTGACAGGTATTCTTTATGGAGGGATCGGGGGTCTAAAAAAAAACAAATTCCTCCTTTGCACTTCAAAGTATTCACACCGGTAAAATCTGCGTTTTGGTATACTGTATTTTTTTTTAAATCAGCGCCATTGGCAGCCGAGTAAACCAGAAGTGACGTCGTGCAGCTCTGACTAAAGATGAATAATACCCTTGCTATAGGTGTAGGCCATTTACATACTTTATGAAGCCTGACTGGAATACTCCCAGGACGTTGCTAAGTGAGGCCTAGTTGTCACTACTCACTAGGGATAAGCTCGGTGTTCGAGTCGAACGCATGTTCGACTCGAACATCGCCTGTTCGTCTGTTCGCCGAATTGCGAACATAATGGGTCGTTCGTGCCAAATTCGTGTGACGCGAACGGCCCACAATGCACTGCGCCATCGCACTGCAATTCCGGCGCTGTGATTGGCCAAGCATGCACTGTGACCCCGCATGCTTGGCCAATCACAGCGCCGGCAGCGAGGAGAGCCATAATTGGCCACAGGCAGGATGCCTGTGGCCAATCATAGCTCAGGGGGGTTTAGTACACGCCCCACACTACAAAAGGCCGCCAGCGCGGCGGCCTCGTGCAGTGTGTTCCGGCGTGCAGGCGAAGAGATACATAGGCAGGGACAGTGTGTTCTATTTTCTATTTTTTTCTCAGGCATCTGCAGGAGCTAGTGGGTGTTGTGTGCCTCCAGCACAGTATGCACCTGGATCTACACTTTATTGCTGTTCTCTTAGCTAGATAGGCAGGCAGGGAAAGAGATACATAGGCAGGGGCAGTGTGTTCTATGTTCTATTATTTTCTCAGGCATCTGCAGGAGTTAATGGGTGTTGTGTGCCCCCAGCACAGTATACACCTGTATATATCCGTCATTGCTGTTCTCTAAGCTAGATAGGCAGGCAGGGAAAGAGATACATAGGCAGGGACAGTGTGTTCTATGTTCTATTTTTTTCTCAGGCATCTGCAGGAGTTAGTGGGTGTTGTGTGCCCCCAGCACAGTATACACCTGTATATATCCATCATTGCTGTTCTCTAATACAGGCATCTGCAGGAGTTAGTGCCACAGTATACACCTGTATATACCCGTCATTACTGTTCTCTAATACAGGCATCTGCAGGAGTTAGTGGCACAGTGTACACCTGTATATACCCGTCATTACTGTTCTCTAATACAGGCATCTGCAGAAGTTAGTGGCACACTGTACACCTGTATATCCCCGTCATTACTGTTCTCTAATACAGGCATCTGCAGGAGTTAGTGGCACAGTATACACCGGTATATACCCAACATTACTGTTCTCTAATACAGGCATCTGCAGGAGTTTGTGGCACAGTGTACACCTGTATATACCCGTCATTACTGTTCTCTAATACAGGCATCAGCAGGAGTTAGTGGCACAGTGTACACCAGTATATACCCGTCATTACTGTTCTCTAATACAGGCATCTGCAGGAGTTAGTGGCACAGTGTACACCTGTATATACCCATCATTACTGTTCTCTAATACAGGCATCTGCAGGAGTTAGTGGCACAGTGTACACCAGTATATACCCGTCATTACTGTTCTTTAATACAGGCATCTGCAGGAGTTAGTGGCACAGTATACACCTGTATATACCCGTCATTACTGTTCTCTAATACAGGCATCTGCAGGAGTTAGTGGCACAGTGTACACCTGTATATACCCATCATTACTGTTCTCTAATACAGGCATCTGCAGGAGTTAGTGGCACAGTGTACACCAGTATATACCCGTCATTACTGTTCTCTAACACAGGCATCTGCAGGAGTTAGTGGCACAGTATACACCTGCATATATCCGTCATTACTGTTCTCTAATACAGGCATCTGCAGGAGTTAGTGGCACAGTGTACACATGAATATACCCGTCATTACTGTTCTCTAATACAGGCATCTGCAGGAGTTAGTGGCACACTGTACACCTGTATATCCCCGTCATTACTGTTCTCTAATACAGGCATCTGCAGGAGTTAGTGGCACAGTATACACCGGTATATACCCGTCATTACTGTTCTCTAATACAGGCATCTGCAGGAGTTTGTGGCACAGTGTACACCTGTATATACCCGTCATTACTGTTCTCTAATACAGGCATCTGCAGGAGTTAGTGGCACAGTGTACACCTGTATATACCCATCATTACTGTTCTCTAATACAGGCATCTGCAGGAGTTAGGGGCACAGTGTACACCAGTATATACCCGTCATTACTGTTCTTTAATACAGGCATCTGCAGGAGTTAGTGGCACAGTATACACCTGTATATACCCATCATTACTGTTCTCTAATACAGGCATCTGCAGGAGTTAGTGGCACAGTGTACACCTGTATATACCCATCATTACTGTTCTCTAATACAGGCATCTGCAGGAGTTAGTGGCACAGTGTACACCAGTATATACCCGTCATTACTGTTCTCTAACACAGGCATCTGCAGGAGTTAGTGGCACAGTATACACCTGCATATATCCGTCATTACTGTTCTCTAATACAGGCATCTGCAGGAGTTAGTGGCACAGTGTACACATGAATATACCCGTCATTACTGTTCTCTAATACAGGCATCTGCAGGAGTTAGTGGCACAGTGTACACCTGTATATACCCGTCATTACTGTTCTCTAATAAAGGCATCTGCTGGAGTTAGTGGGTGTTGTGTGCCTCCAGCACAATATACACTACCCAATTGCTGGTTTTCCTATCTCCCTGCAGGCTATTACTATGTCTGGAAGGCCAACAAAGAGAGGCAGACAGTCACAAGCCAATAAAAGAGGGCAAGCAGGCTCTGTGTCTGGGGGCAACAGTGCTGGTCGTGGACGAGGTGCATTGTCATCAGCACGTGGCCATGGGACACGCTTGTCCTTATTTTCAGCAGCTGGACGTGTTGAGCCGCATCATGCCGAAGACTTGGTAGAGTGGATGACCAAGCCCTCCTCATCCTCCTCATCCTCTCTCACTCAGGCTCAGGGTACTGGCAAAGCAGCTGCCAAAGCGTCCTCTTCCCTCGTATCAATGTCATCATCAGTCACTCCTTCCCTAGACCCACCATTTCCTCCTAAAGAGACCCCCAAACTGTTTGAGCACAGTGTTGGGTACATGCTCCAGGAGGATGCCCAGCGTTTCGAAGGGTCTGATGATGATACCCAGCTAGAGGAAGGCAGTAGCGTGAGCGCAGAAAGAGGGGATGCTCAAAAAGGACATCAATCTGGCAGTCATGTTCCAGCAGCTGCAGCATACTGCCAGATTGGCTCCAGTGATGAGGAGGGAGGGGATGATGAGGTCACTGACTCTACGTGGGTGCCTGATAGGAGAGAGGAGGAGAAGGAGGATAAGGAGGAGGCACATCTCCAATGAGGCAGGATGCCCTCCGGGGGCCAGCGTAAGGGCAGCACACCGACTGAATCACACCACAGAGCTCCGCCTGTGCAGGGCGCTGCCTCTGCCTGTTATTCCAAAAGTTCTTTGGTGTGGGCCTTTTTTGAGTCAAGTGCATCAGATCGCACCGCTGCTATTTGCAACATATGTCTCAAGCGTATCTCGCGTGGCCAAAACATCAGCCGCTTGGGCACCACCACATGCTTGACCAGACATATGTTGACCTGCCATGCAGCTCGTTGGCAAGCCTACCTTAAAGACCCACACCAAAGAACAAAGCGGACCTCTCCTTGCTCCTCATTAGCTGGGATCTCCAACCCCACTATACCTTCAGTCCTCTCTGAAACCTGCACTGAGAGGAATGAAGGTGTAGAATTAGGTGTGTCACAGCCAAGTACTTGCGGGCACTCTGCTAGCAGTACACCGACATCCGATTGTAGCAGGCAAATTTCCCTGCCCCAGCTGCTGGACCGTCAAAAGAAGTTCACTCCCAGCCATCCACATGCCCAGCGGTTAAATGCTAGCTTGGCTAAATTGCTAGCAATTCAACTGCTGCCTTTTCAGTTGGTAGACTCGGCCCCCTTCCGTGAGTTTATGCAATGTGCAGTTCCTCAGTGGCAGGTTCCCAAACGCCACTTTTTCTCACGGAAGGCTATTTCGGCTCTCTACCGGCATGTGGAAGGCAATGTCTTGGCCTCACTGGACAGGGCGGTCAGCGGTAAGGTGCATATTACCGCTGACTCATGGTCCAGCAGGCATGGACAGGGACGTTACCTGTCTTTCACGGCCCATTGGGTCACTCTTTTGGCAGCTGGGAAGGATGCAGGCTTCTACTGGTTGTGACACACCTCTCTCCTCCACCCCCTCCTCTTCTTCTTCCTGTGCTTTGTCTCCAGAACCAGCGGTGCTCCGTAGGCATTCAAGGGGCTACGCAAGTATGCAGGCAAAAAGATGCCATGCTGTGCTTGCGCTGGTGTGTTTGGGGGACAGGAGCCACACTGGGGCAGAGGTTCTGTCAGCTCTGCAGGGGCAGGCCGAGAGGTGGTTGACGCCACACCAGCTTAAGCCAGGAATGGTGGTTTGCGACAATGGCACCAACCTCCTCTCCGCCCTCCGACAGGGACAACTGACCTATGTGCCCTGTGTGGCTCACGTCCTTAACCTGGTGGTGCAGTGGTTCCTGGGCAGGTACCCGGGCTTACAAGATGTCCTGAGGCAGGCCAGGAAAGTCTGTGTGCATTTCCGCAGATCATATAATGCCAGTGCTCGGCTGGCTGAGCTGCAAAAGGAGTTGAACCTGCCCAAGAACCGCCTTATATGTGACATGCCCACAAGGTGGAACTCAACGTTGGCCATGCTGCAGCGGCTGCACAAGCAGCAGAGGGCCATCAATGAGTACCTGTGCGACTACGGCACCAGGACAGGGTCAGGGGAGCTCAGGTTTTTTTCACCACGCCAGTGGGGCATGATCAGGGATGCATGCACTGTCCTGGCACCATTTGAGGAGGCCACGAGGATGGTGAGCAGTGACAGTGCATGCATCAGTGACACTATACCTCTTGTCCACCTGTTGGAGCCTACGCTGTGTGGATTAATGGACAGGGCACTTGAGGCAGAACAGAGGCAGGAAGAGGAGGACTTCCTTGCCTCTCAAGGCCCCCTTTACCCAGACAGTGTTCCTTCAGTCCCACCCATGGCACAGGAAGAGGACGAGGAGGAGGAGGAGAATTGTGTCAGCATGGAGGTGGAGCCTGGCACTCTGCATCAACAGCAGCAGTCTTTTAGGGATGATTTACAGTCCCAAGAAACCCGTGGACTTGTACGTGGCTGGGAGGAGGTGGCTGCGGATCATGTTGTCCTTAGTGACCCAGAGGACTCCGGACCGAATGCCTCAGCTAACCTACGCTGCATGGCCTCCCTGATCCTGCAAAGTCTGCGGAAGGATCCTCGTATTCTTCAGATCAAGGAGAGAGACCATTACTGGCTGGCCACTCTCCTTGATCCACGGTACAAGGGTAAGGTTGCGGACCTTAACTTACCGTCGCAGAGGGAGCAGAGGATGAGACATCTCCGGGAGGCCTTGCAGAACGGTCTGTGCAACGCGTTCCCAGAGACTGGGAGGTTACAAACTCCTGGTCCTGGACAACGAGTTGCTGAGGCTCCAGTCAGTCAATGAAGGAGCGGTGGGGAAGGTGGCCATCTGACCGATGCGTTCAGACAATTTTTTAGTCCGCAGCCCCAAGGTATGATCGGTTCCAGCAACCATCGCCAGCGTCTGATATACATGGTGCAGGAATACCTAGGGGCAAGGTCAGACTTGGACACCTTCCCCACCGAAAATCCTCTGGCTTACTGGGTCTTGAGGATGGATCACTGGCCAGAGCTTGCACAGTATGCAATTGAGCTACTGGCCTGTCCTGCATCCAGCGTTCTTTCGGGACAAACATTTAGTGCTGCTGGAGGCTTTGTCACGGATCACAGGGTGCGCCTGTCCTAGGGCTGGGCGATTTCCCCCCCCCAAAAAAAATCTGCGATTTTTTTATAAAAAACTCGATTTACGATTCGATTCGATTATTTTTTTTTTATTATATTAATTAAAGTGCATCAACAAACAAAATTGCAAAGGCAAACCCTTTCTCTAACTGCAAAGTCAGTGTGCAACAAACACACAATATATTCCAGCGCTCATGGAACATACATTATTAACTATTGAAAACTCTTGAAACTCTGTGTGTGATTCCTTCTGTCCCAGCCTTGCTGCGATCCTGGCTCTGCATCCTTTTGGGTTGGAGGGCTCTCCACACGCTGGTCTGCCTGTTGTCCATCATTCAAGGTACTGTGCTCACACGGAGATCATGCCACAGGGTTTGTTTTGACTTTTTTAACCCCTCCTTGCTCCACGGATGTCACTGCAAGTTTAACAAGTTTGTCACCACTGGCAACTGGAGAGTTAAGATTCATTTGCCCTCTGCACATTTGGGATTGGATCCCTCTCTTTATTGTGATAAATGGACTCAGCTTTTTTATCAATTCTTCAAGAGTTTTCAATAGGTAATAATGTATGTTCCATGAGCGCTGGATTATATTGTGTGCATGTTGTGTATTTTGTACTTCTGGGTACGGATTTTTTCTTGCTGCGCTGGATCCTGTTTTTTCCCCCTTTTGGATACTTTGTACTTCCCAAAATATTTGGGATTTTTTTCTTATTGATATTATTATTATTATTATCATCCATTATATTTTTTTCTTTATCCACCAATTTAGCGCTTGTGACCTTTTGTTGTTTTTTGCAGTGTGCAACAAAGATTGTTAAACATCCAAATTATTAATACTGTATTTGGATTTAGCTAATAAAACAACAAAAAATCCTGAGGTTACTCTTAGTTGAATTGAACTGTGTCCATGTCTCACTGTACCCTTGTCTCACTGTGCCCGTGTCTCACTGTGCCCGTGTCTCACTGTGCCCGTGTCTCACTGTGCCCGTGCTTCAATCACTGTGCCCGTACCTGATGCAGATTTTCATGGTATACGGATTTTACTGCTACACCGGTGGCCATTCCAGTATTCAAAAGCCGCGCCTCCTCCTCGTCTGTGATAGGCGGAACACTCAGTTTCCCAGCATTCGGTGTTCCGCCTATCATGGTCATCCTCATAACACAGACGAGGATGAGAGGATGTCCGTGATAGGCTGAATACTGCCTGCTGTGAAATTGAGTGTTCCGCCTATCACAGACGACGAGGACTCGGGAGGCGCGGCTTTTGAACACTGCAATGGCCGCCGTCTGTCTGCATGACACGCTGATCAGGTAGGCAGACGGCGGCTGCAGCGAGTAGATGTAATTGGGGTAACGCTGCCCAGTGCCATTCCGGATACGCCCCCTGCAGTCCTGCTACGGAAACTTTGAAGGGAAAAAAAAAAAAAATCTAAAAAAATCGATTTTCTTCAAAACTGAATCGATTTGAGCTCAAAACTCGATTCAAGATTAAAATCGATTTTTTTCCCAGCCCTAGCCTGTCCACCGACTCGGTTAATCGACTGACCTTCATAAAGATGAACCAGTCTTGGATCACCACCAGCTACCAAGCACCTGAAGCTGATATACCAGAATAATTTATTTTGAAATGTCACATCCCTTCAAGACTGCCTATGCTGATGCTGAGTGACTGTCCTGTTATGTTGACTGACTATCCTCCTCCTCCTCAATGATCCGATTCATGATGATAGCTTGGAAGAACATTTTTGTTTCTGGGTGCCGCCACCAGTGCCTAAGGCCCAATTTTTCAGCCCCTGTTTAACAGGGGCATGTAATTACAATTTTTTATGCAATGCTTTGCAGCAGGGCTCATTCCGGCACTCCAACTAGAGTATCTGGGAGAGGTTGCAGTGTCGTGGCACCAGCACCAGTGCCTAAGGCCCAATTTTTCAGCCCCTGTTTAACAGGGGCGTGTAATTACAATTTTTGATGCAATACTTTGCAACAGGGCTCATTGCTGTGCTCCAAGTACAGTATCTGTGAGGGGTTGCAGTGTTGTGGCACCAGTGCCTAAGGCCCAATTTTTCAGCCCCTGTTAAACAGGGGCGTGTAATTACAATTTTTGATGTAATACTTTGCAACAGGGCTCATTGCTGTGCTCCAAGTACAGTATCTGTGAGGGGTTGCAGTGTTGTGGCACCAGTGCCTAAGGCCCAATTTTTCAGCCCCTGTTTAACAGGGGCGTGTAATTACAATTTTTGATGCAATACTTTGCAACAGGGCTCATTGCTGTGCTCCAAGTACAGTATCTGTGAGGGGTTGCAGTGTTGTGGCACCAGTGCCTAAGGCCCAATTTTTCTGCCCCTGTTCAACAGGGGCATGTAATTACAATTCTTGATCTAATAATTCACAGCAGGGCTCATTCCTGCGCCCACCAAGAGTAACTGTGAGGGCTTACAGTGTTGTGGCAACACCACCACCACCACCACCAAAGGCCCAATTTTTCTGCCCCTCTTCAACAGGGGCATGAAATTACAATTCTTGATCTAATAGTTTACAGTAGGGCCCATTCATGCGCCCACCAAGAGTAACTGTGAGGGCTGACAGTGTTGTAGCACCAGCACCACCACCAAAGGCCCAATTTTTCCTACCACTGTTCAACAATGGCATGTAATTACAATTCCTGATATAATAGTTCACAGCAGGGCGTTCCAGTGCCCACCAAGAGTAACTGTGAGGGCTTACAGTGTTGTGGCAACACCGACACCTAAGGGGCAAATTTCTGCAGAGTATATACGGCAGGCCCCTACTTTCAAACATCCAACTTACAAACGACTCCTACTTGCAAACGGAAGGAGACAACAGGAAGTGAGAGGAAATCTACCCCTAGGAAGGGGAATTCTCTCCTGTAAAAGTTAATATGGGAAAAAGGTGTCTCCTCTCTACTGATGCTTTATCACCAATCCTTGTATCAATAAAAACCCACTTTTCTAAAAACATTTTTAATTGGGACGGAAAGTGAGGTGAAATGTTCTGAACAGGTGCACAGACAGCAAAACAAATGTTACAGGGGTGATAACCCTTCCCTATGTTCTCCAAAAAGCTTAAAAAATGATTTTCTTGGCTAGAGCTACACTTAAAAAATGTACCTGTTCCAAATTAGAAAAAGATTCTACTTAAGAACAAACCTACAGTCCCTGTCTTGTTTGCACCGCCTGTATACTGCTGTTCAGAGTATATAGGGCCTTTTTTTTTATTTGGGTGCGGGGTTCCCCTTAATATCCATACAAGTGGGGTGGGGGGGTACCCATGCCATTTTTCTCAATGATTTTTATCCATATTGCCGGGACCAGACATTACATTAAAGTCGCAAGCAGTTTTAAATGACCATTTTTTTCCTTTAGAAATGTCATTTTGTGCAGGGACAGTTCTAAACACCGGAAACACGTGGCACTTCACAGGCATACTTTAGACACCCCCCAGGTACGATATATTTAAAGGAATATTTCACTTTTTTTTTTCACTTTATGCATCATTAAAATGACTGCTCCCAAAAAAACGACCGTTTTTAAAACTTTTTTTTGCATTGATACATGTCCCCTGGGGCAGAACCCAGGTCCCCAAACCCTTTTAGGACAATGACTTGCATATTAGCCGTTATAATTAGCACTTTTGATTTCGAACGTTCGCATCCTTTGTATTTAATAGGGTTCTAAAGTTCGGGCGAACTTTCGGTTTGTTCCCACTGGGGGGACACAGGCTGCACTGGGGACACAGGCTGCACTGGGGGGACATAGGCTGCACTGGGGAGACACAGGCTGCACTGGGGACACACAGGCTGCACTGGGGACACACAGGCTGCACTGGGGGGACACAGGCTGCACTGGGGGGACACAGGCTGCACTGGGGGGACACAGGCTGCACTGGGGGGACACAGGCTGCATTGGGGGACACAGGCTGAACTGGTGGGCACAGGCTGAACTGGTGGGCACAGGCTGCACTGGGGGGGGGGCGCAGGCTTCACTGGCGGGCACAGGCTGCATTGGCGGACACAGGCTGCATTGGTGGACACAGGCTGCATTGGTGAACATGGGCAGGCTGCATTGGTGGACAGTTAAAGTTGTTGTTAATATTTATTTTTAAAATGTAATTCTGCATAAAACATTTAAGTGTAATTTCATGAGATAATTTGTGAGGGTGTGTTAAGGGGCGGGATTAAGGGTGGGGCAGGGTAGGGGTTGGGCGGGGCAACTGGTGGCGAGTAACCTTTGAGGCTTGGCTAGTAGCTCAGGATTTGAAATTTTGAGCCCTGCTATAACTTATTCGCTTATTGGATTTTTTTTTACCAAAAATATGTAGCAGAATACATATTAGCCTAAACTAATGAAGACATTTGATTTTTTCATTTTTTTTATTGGATATGTTTTATATATATATATATATATATATATATATATATTTTAAATTGTTTGTATTTTTTTGTTTATAGCACAAAAAAACCCCCACAAAAGGTGATCTAATACCACCATAAGAAAGATCTATTTGTGGTAAAAAAAAGGAATCACATTTTATTTGGGTACAGCGTCCATCCATTGTATTTAATAGGGTTCTAAAGTTCGCGCAAATTCGGCTCATCCCTACTGCTCACCTCCACCATCACAGGAGTGAGCTCTTTCTCTGATTCAAACCTCCTCCTGTGCTCCTCTCCCCTGATGCAGTAGCTCTGAGCTCAGCATTTGAGAGCGCACCCCCTGTGATGGTGGAGGTGGAGCAGTAATGACTAGGCCTCAATTACCACCTGTCCGGAATTCACCCAGACAGTTCGGCTTTGGAATCATGTGTCCGGGTTTCAGTCCACCTGAAACCCAGATACATTATTCAGACAGGAATGTAGCTCAGAACAGGGCTTGATAGGAGGGTGATGGGGAACTATGTGCACTGCATTAATATTCTCTTTGGAGTGCCCAAAAGGTGTCCCAGGTCTGTTACAATCCTATAGTATATTGGAAAAAAATTGCTGTGCGCCACTAAAGTGTTCAGGTTTGGCTTGAAGAAAAAGTGGCAACCCTACACGGGGGACACAGGCTGCACTGGGATGGGGACACAGGCTGCACTGGGGAGACACAGGCTGCACTAGGGGGACACAGACTGCACTGGGGAGAGACAGGCTGCACTGGGGAGACACAGGCTGCACTGGGGGGACACAGGCTGCACTGGGGACACAGTCTGCATTGGGGACACAGTCTGCATTGGGGACACAGTCTGCATTGGGGACACAGTCTGCATTGGGGACTCAGGCTGCACTGGGGGGACACAGGCTGCACTGGGGACACAGGCTGCATTGGGGACACAGGCTGCACCGGGGGGACACAGGCTGCACTGGGATGGGGACACAGGTTGCACTGGGGGGACACAGGCTGCATTGGGGGGACATGCTGCATTGGGGGACATAGGCTGCACTGGGATGGGGACACAGGTTGCACTGGGGGGGACACAGGCTGCACTGGGGAGACCCAGGCTGCAATGGGGGGGGACACAGGCTGCATTGGGGGACACAGGCTGCACTGGGGGGACACAGGCTGCACTGGAGGGGGACACAGGCTGTACTAGGGAGACAGAAGCTGCACTGGGAGGGACACAGGCTGCACTGGGGAGACACAGGCTGCACTGGGGAGACACAGGCTGCACTGGGGGGACACAGGCTGCACTGAGGACACGGGCTGAATTAGGGACACAGGCTGCACTGGGGGGACACAAGCTGCACTTGGGGGACACAGGCTGCACTGGCGGGCACAGGTTGCACAGGGGGGCCCAGGCTGCACTGGGGGGACACAGGCTGCATTGGGGGACACAGGCTGCACTGGGGGGACACAGGCTGCACTGGGGACACAGGCTGCACTGGGGGGACATAGGCTGCACTGGGGAGACACAGGCTGCACTGGGGACACAGGCTGCACTGGGGACACAGGCTGCATTGGGGACACAGGCTGCACTGGGGGGACACAGGCTGCGCTGGAGGGACACAGGCTGCATTGGGGGACACAGGCTGCATTGGGGGACACAGGCTGAACTGGTGGGCACAGGCTGCACTGGGGGGCGCAGGCTTCACTTTCGGGCACAGGCTGCATTGGCGGACACAGGCTGCATTGGTGGACACAGGCTGCATTGGTGGACACAGTTAAAGTTGTTGTTAATATTTATTTTTAAAATGTAATTCTGCATAAAACATTTAAGTGTAATTTCATGAGATAATTTGTGAGGGTGTGTTAAGGGGCGGGATTAAGGGTGGGGCAGGGTAGGGGTTGGGCGGGGCAACTGGTGGCGAGTAACCTTTGAGGCTTGGCTAGTAGCTCAGGATTTGAAATTTTGAGCCCTGCTATAACTTATTCGCTTATTGGGATTTTTTTTACCAAAAATATGTAGCAGAATACATATTAGCCTAAACTAATGAAGACATTTGATTTTTTCATTTTTTTTATTGGATATGTTTTATATATATATATATATTTTAAATTGTTTGTATTTTTTTGTTTATAGCACAAAAAAAAACACAAAAGGTGATCTAATACCACCATAAGAAAGCTCTATTTGTGGTAAAAAAAGGAATCACATTTTATTTGGGTACAGCGTCCATCCATTGTATTTAATAGGGTTCTAAAGTTCGCACAAACTTTCGGTCCGTTCGCAAGTTCTGGTGCGAACCGAACCGGGGGGGTGTTCGGCTCATCCCTACTGCTCACCTCCACCATCACAGGAGTGAGCTCTTTCTCTGATTCAAACCTCCTCCTGTGCTCCTCTCCCCTGATGCAGTAGCTCTGAGCTCAGCATTTGAGAGCTCACCACCTGTGATGGTGGAGGTGGAGCAGTAATGACTAGGCCTCAATTAGCTGGGGGACACAGGCTGCACGGGGGTAGGGTTACCACCTGTCCGGAATTCACCCGGACAGTTCGGCTTTGGAATCATGTGTCCGGGTTTCAGTCCACCTGAAACCCAGATACATTATTCAGACAGGAATGTAGCTCAGAACAGGGCTTGATAGGAGGGTGATGGGGCACTATGTGCCCTGCATTACTATTCTCTTTGGAGTGCCCAAAAGGTGTCCCAGGTCTGTTACAATCCTATAGTATATTGGAAAAAAATTGCTGTGCGCCACTAAAGTGTTCAGGTTTGGCTTGAAGAAAAAGTGGCAACCCTACACGGGGGACACAGGCTGCACTGGGATGGGGACACAGGCTGCACTGGGGAGACACAGGCTGCACTAGGGGGACACAGACTGCACTGGGGAGACACAGGCTGCACTGGGGGGACACAGTCTGCATTGGGGACACAGTCTGCATTGGGGACACAGTCTGCATTGGGGACTCAGGCTGCACTGGGGGGACACAGGCTGCACTGGGGACACAGGCTGCATTGGGGACACAGGCTGCACTGGGATGGGGACACAGGTTGCACTGGGGGGACACAGGCTGCATTGGGGGACACAGGCTGTATTGGGGGACATAGGCTGCACTGGAATGGGGACACAGGTTGCACTGGGGGGGGGGACACAGGCTGCACTGGGGAGACCCAGGCTGCATTGGGGGGGACACAGGCTGCATTGGGGGACACAGGCTGCACTGGGGGGACACAGGCTGCACTGGAGGGGGACACAGGCTGTACTAGGGAGACACAAGCTGCACTGGGAGGGACACAGGCTGCACTGGGGAGACACAGGCTGCACTGGGGAGACACAGGCTGCACTGGTGGGCACAGGCTACACTGAGGACACGGGCTGAATCAGGGACACAGGCTGCACTGGGGGGACACAGGCTGCACTTAGGGGACACAGGCTGCACTGGTGGGCACAGGCTGCACAGGGTTGACACAGGCTGCACTGGGGGGACACAGGCTGCATTGAGGGGACACAGGCTGCACTGGGGGGACACAGGCTGCACTGGGGGGACACAGGCTGCACTGGGGACACAGGTTGCACTGGGGGGACATAGGCTGCACTGGGGAGACATAGGCTGCACTGGGGACACAGGCTGCATTGGGGACACAGGCTGCACTGGGGGGACACAGGCTGCACTAGGGGGACACAGGCTGCATTGGGGGACACAGGCTGCACTGGGGGGACACAGGCTGCACTGGGGGGACACAGGCTGCACTGGGGACACAGGCTGCATTGGGGACACAGGCTGCACTGGGGGGGCACAGGTTGCATTGGGGGACACAGGCTGCACTGGCGGGCACAGGCTGCACAGGGGGACACAGGCTGTACTAGGGAGACACAAGCTGCACTGGGAGGGACACAGGCTGCACTGGGGAGACACAGGCTGCACTGGGGAGACACAGGCTGCACTGGTGGGCACAGGCTGCACTGAGGACACGGGCTGAATCAGGGACACAGGCTGCACTGGGGGGACACAGGCTGCACTTGGGGGACACAGGCTGCACTGGCGGGCACAGGCTGCACAGGGGGACACAGGCTGCACTGGGGGACACAGGCTGCACTGGGGGGGACACAGGCAGCATTGGGGGGACACAGGCTGCACTGGGGGGACACAGGCTGCACTGGGGGGACACAGGCTGCACTGGGGACACAGGCTGCACTGGGGGGACATAGGCTGCACTGGGGAGACACAGGCTGCACTGGGGACACAGGCTGCATTGGGGACACAGGCTGCACTGGGGGGACACAGGCTGCACTGGGGGGACACAGGCTGCACTAGGGGGACACAGGCTGCATTGGGGGACACAGGCTGCACTGGGGGGACACAGGCTGAACTGGGGGGACACAGGCTGCATTGGGGACACAGGCTGCACTGGGGGGGCACAGGTTGCATTGGGGGACACAGGCTGCACTGGCGGGCACAGGCTGCACAGGGGGACACAGGCTGCACCGGGGGGGGGGGGCGCAGGCTGCACTGGCAGGCACAGGCTGCATTGGTGGACACAGGCTGCATTGGTGAACATGGGCAGGCTGCATTGGTGGACACGGTTAAAGTTGTTGTTAATATTTATTTTTAAAATGTAATTCTGCATAAAACATTTAAGTGTAATTTCATGAGATAATTTGTGAGGGTGTGTTAAGGGGCGGGATTAGGGTGGGGCAGGATAGGGGTTGAGCGGGGCAACTGGTGGCGAGTAACCTTTGAGGCTTGGCTAGTAGCTCAGGATTTGAAATTTTAAACCCTGCTATAACTTATTCGCTTATTGGGATTTTTTTTACCAAAAATATGTAGCAGAATACATATTAGCCTAAACTAATGAAGACATTTGATTTTTTCATTTTTTTTATTGGATATGTTTTATATATATATATATATATATATATATATATATATATTTTAAATTGTTTGTATTTTTTTGTTTATAGCACAAAAAAAACCACAAAAGGTGATCTAATACCACCATAAGAAAGCTCTATTTGTGGTAAAAAAAAAAGGAATCACATTTTATTTGGGTACAGCGTCCATCCATTGTATTTAATAGGGTTCTAAAGTTCGCACAAACTTTCGGTCCGTTCGCAAGTTCTGGTGCGAACCGAACCGGGGGGGTGTTCGGCTCATCCCTACTGCTCACCTCCACCATCACAGGAGTGAGCTCTTTCTCTGATTCAAACCTCCTCCTGTGCTCCTCTCCCCTGATGCAGTAGCTCTGAGCTCAGCATTTGAGAGCTCACCCCCTGTGATGGTGGAGGTGGAGCAGTAATGACTAGGCCTCAATTAGCTGGGGGACACAGGCTGCACGGGGGTAGGGTTACCACCTGTCCGGAATTCACCCGGACAGTTCGGCTTTGGAATCATGTGTCCGGGTTTCAGTCCACCTGAAACCCAGATACATTATTCAGACAGGAATGTAGCTCAGAACAGGGCTTGATAGGAGGGTGATGGGGCACTATGTGCCCTGCATTACTATTCTCTTTGGAGTGCCCAAAAGGTGTCCCAGGTCTGTTACAATCCTATAGTATATTGGAAAAAAATTGCTGTGCGCCACTAAAGTGTTCAGGTTTGGCTTGAAGAAAAAGTGGCAACCCTACACGGGGGACACAGGCTGCACTGGGATGGGGACACAGGCTGCACTGGGGAGACACAGGCTGCACTGGGGACACAGTCTGCATTTGGGACTCAGGCTGCACTGGGGGGACACAGGCTGCACTGGGGACACAGGCTGCATTGGGGACACAGGCTGCACTGGGATGGGGACACAGGTTGTACTGGGGGGACACAGGCTGCATAGGGGGACACAGGCTGCATTGGGGGACATAGGCTGCACTGGAATGGGGACACAGGTTGCACTGGGGGGGACATAGGCTGCACTGGGGAGACCCAGGCTGCATTGGGGGGGACACAGGCTGCATTGGGGGGGACACAGGCTGCACTGGGGGGACACAGGCTGCACTGGAGGGGGACACAGGCTGTACTAGGGAGACACAAGCTGCACTGGGAGGGACACAGGCTGCACTGGGGAGACACAGGCTGCACTGGGGAGACACATGCTGCACTGGTGGGCACAGGCTACACTGAGGACACGGGCTGAATCAGGGACACAGGCTGCACTGGGGGGACACAGGCTGCACTTAGGGGACACAGGCTGCACTGGCGGGCACAGGCTGCACAGGGTTGACACAGGCTGCACTGGGGGGACACAGGCTGCATTGGGGGGACACAGGCTGCATTGGGGGGACACAGGCTGCACTGGGGGGACACAGGCTGCACTGGGGAGACACAGGCTGCACTGGGGACACAGGTTGCACTGGGGGGACATAGGCTGCACTGGGGACACAGGCTGCATTGGGGAAACAGGCTGCACTGGGGGGACACAGGCTGCACTAGGGGGACACAGGCTGCACTGGGGGGACACAGGCTGCACTGGGGGGACATAGGCTGAACTGGGGGGACACAGGCTGCACTGGGGACACAGGCTGCATTGGGGACACAGGCTGCACTGGGGGGGCACAGGTTGCATTGGGGGACACAGGCTGCACTGGCGGGCACAGGCTGCACAGGGGGACACAGGCTGTACTAGGGAGACACAAGCTGCACTGGGAGGGACACAGGCTGCACTGGGGAGACACAGGCTGCACTGGGGAGACACAGGCTGCACTGGTGGGCACAGGCTGCACTGAGGACACGGGCTGAATCAGGGACACAGGCTGCACTGGGGGGACACAGGCTGCACTTGGGGGACACAGGCTGCACTGGCGGGCACAGGCTGCACAGGGGGACACAGGCTGCACTGGGGGGGACACAGGCTGCACTGGGGGGACACAGGCTGCACTGGGGGGACACAGGCTGCACTTGGGGGACACAGGCTGCACTGGCGGGCACAGGCTGCACTGGCGGGCACAGGCTGCACAGGGGGACACAGGCTGCACTGGGGGGGACACAGGCTGCATTGGGGGGACACAGGCTGCACTGGGGGGACACAGGCTGCACTGGGGGGACACAGGCTGCACTGGGGACACAGGCTGCACTGGGGGACATAGGCTGCACTGGGGAGACACAGGCTGCACTGGGGACACAGGCTGCATTGGGGACACAGGCTGCACTGGGGGGACACAGGCTGCACTGGGGGGACACAGGCTGCACTGGGGGGACACAGGCTGCACTAGGGGGACACAGGCTGCACTAGGGGGACACAGGCTGCATTGGGGGACACAGGCTGCACTGGGGGGACACAGGCTGAACTGGGGGGACACAGGCTGCACTGGGGACACAGGCTGCATTGGGGACACAGGCTGCACTGGGGGGGCACAGGTTGCATTGGGGGACACAGGCTGCACTGGCGGGCACAGGCTGCACAGGGGGACACAGGCTGCACCGGGGGGGGCGCAGGCTGCACTGGCAGGCACAGGCTGCATTGGTGGACACAGGCTGCATTAGTGAACATGGGCAGGCTGCATTGGTGGACACGGTTAAAGTTGTTGTTAATATTTATTTTTAAAATGTAATTCTGCATAAAACATTTAAGTGTAATTTCATGAGATAATTTGTGAGGGTGTGTTAAGGGGCGGGATTAGGGTGGGGCAGGGTAGGGGTTGGGCGGGGCAACTGGTGGCGAGTAACCTTTGAGGCTTGGCTAGTAGCTCAGGATTTGAAATTTTAAACCCTGCTATAACTTATTCGCTTATTGGGATTTTTTTTACCAAAAATATGTAGCAGAATACATATTAGCCTAAACTAATGAAGACATTTGATTTTTTCATTTTTTTTATTGGATATGTTTTATATATATATATATATATATATATATTTTAAATTGTTTGTATTTTTTTGTTTATAGCACAAAAAAAACACAAAAGGTGATCTAATACCACCATAAGAAAGCTCTATTTGTGGTAAAAAAAAGGAATCACATTTTATTTGGGTACAGCGTCCATCCATTGTATTTAATAGGGTTCTAAAGTTCGCACAAACTTTCGGTCCGTTCGCAAGTTCTGGTGCGAACCGAACCGGGGTGGTGTTCGGCTCATCCCTACTGCTCACCTCCACCATCACAGGAGTGAGCTCTTTCTCTGATTCAAACCTCCTCCTGTGCTCCTCTCCCCTGATGCAGTAGCTCTGAGCTCAGCATTTGAGAGCTCACCCCCTGTGATGGTGGAGGTGGAGCAGTAATGACTAGGCCTCAATTAGCTGGGGGACACAGGCTGCACGGGGGTAGGGTTACCACCTGTCCGGAATTCACCCGGACAGTTCGGCTTTGGAATCATGTGTCCGGGTTTCAGTCCACCTGAAACCCAGATACATTATTCAGACAGGAATGTAGCTCAGAACAGGGCTTGATAGGAGGGTGATGGGGCACTATGTGCCCTGCATTACTATTCTCTTTGGAGTGCCCAAAAGGTGTCCCAGGTCTGTTACAATCCTATAGTATATTGGAAAAAAATTGCTGTGCGCCACTAAAGTGTTCAGGTTTGGCTTGAAGAAAAAGTGGCAACCCTACACGGGGGACACAGGCTGCACTGGGATGGGGACACAGGCTGCACTGGGGAGACACAGGCTGCACTAGGGGGACACAGACTGCACTGGGGAGACACAGGCTGCACTGGGGACACAGTCTGCATTGGGGACTCAGGCTGCACTGGGGGGACACAGGCTGCACTGGGGACACAGGCTGCATTGGGGACACAGGCTGCACTGGGATGGGGACACAGGTTGCACTGGGGGGACACAGGCTGCATAGGGGGACACAGGCTGCATTGGGGGACATAGGCTGCACTGGAATGGGGACACAGGTTGCACTGGGGGGACACAGGCTGCACTGGGGAGACCCAGGCTGCATTGGGGGGGACACAGGCTGCATTGGGGGACACAGGCTGCACTGGGGGGACACAGGCTGCACTGGAGGGGGACACAGGCTGTACTAGGGTGACACAAGCTGCACTGGGAGGGACACAGGCTGCACTGGGGAGACACAGGCTGCACTGGGGAGACACAGGCTGCACTGGTGGGCACAGGCTACACTGAGGACACGGGCTGAATCAGGGACACAGGCTGCACTGGGGGGACACAGGCTGCACTGGCGGGCACAGGCTGCACAGGGTTGACACAGGCTGCACTGGGGGGACACAGGCTGCATTGGGGGGACACAGGCTGCACTGGGGGGACACAGGCTGCACTGGGGGGACACAGGCTGCACTGGGGGGACACAGGCTGCACTGGGGACACAGGTTGCACTGGGGGGACATAGGCTGCACTGGGGAGACATAGGCTGCACTGGGGACACAGGCTGCATTGGGGACACAGGCTGCACTGGGGGGACACAGGCTGCACTAGGGGGACACAGGCTGCATTGGGGGACACAGGCTGCACTGGGGGGACACAGGCTGAACTGGGGGGACACAGGCTGCACTGGGGACACAGGCTGCATTGGGGACACAGGCTGCACTGGGGGGGCACAGGTTGCATTGGGGGACACAGGCTGCACTGGCGGGCACAGGCTGCACAGGGGGACACAGGCTGTACTAGGGAGACACAAGCTGCACTGGGAGGGACACAGGCTGCACTGGGGAGACACAGGCTGCACTGGGGAGACACAGGCTGCACTGGTGGGCACAGGCTGCACTGAGGACACGGGCTGAATCAGGGACACAGGCTGCACTGGGGGGACACAGGCTGCACTTGGGGGACACAGGCTGCACTGGCGGGCACAGGCTGCACAGGGGGACACAGGCTGCACTGGGGGGACACAGGCTGCATTGGGGGGACACAGGCTGCACTGGGGGGACACAGGCTGCACTGGGGGGACACAGGCTGCACTGGGGACACAGGCTGCACTGGGGGGACATAGGCTGCACTGGGGAGACACAGGCTGCACTGGGGACACAGGCTGCATTGGGGACACAGGCTGCACTGGGGGGACACAGGCTGCACTGGGGGGACACAGGCTGCACTAGGGGGACACAGGCTGCACTGGGGGGACACAGGCTGCACTGGGGGGACACAGGCTGAACTGGGGGGACACAGGCTGCACTGGGGACACAGGCTGCATTGGGGACACAGGCTGCACTGGGGGGGCACAGGTTGCATTGGGGGACACATGCTGCACTGGCGGGCACAGGCTGCACAGGGGGACACAGGCTGCACTGGGGGGGCGCAGGCTGCACTGGCAGGCACAGGCTGCATTGGTGGACACAGGCTGCATTGGTGAACATGGGCAGGCTGCATTGGTGGACACGGTTAAAGATGTTGTTAATATTTATTTTTAAAATGTAATTCTGCATAAAACATTTAAGTGTAATTTCATGAGATAATTTGTGAGGGTGTGTTAAGGGGCGGGATTAGGGTGGGGCAGGGTAGGGGTTGGGCGGGGCAACTGGTGGCGAGTAACCTTTGAGGCTTGGCTAGTAGCTCAGGATTTGAAATTTTAAACCCTGCTATAACTTATTCGCTTATTGGGATTTTTTTTACCAAAAATATGTAGCAGAATACATATTAGCCTAAACTAATGAAGACATTTAATTTTTTCATTTTTTATTGGATATGTTTTATATATATATATATATATATATATATATATATATATATATATATTAAATTGTTTGTATTTTTTTGTTTACAGCACACAAAAAAACCCCACAAAAGGTGATCTAATACCACCATAAGAAAGCTCTATTTGTAGTAAAAAAAGGAATCACATTTTATTTGGGTGCAGCGTCGCATGATATGCAATTGTCAGTTAAAGTAACGCTGTATCAAGGGGGGTAAATCTTCCGGAGGGCAAGTGGTTAAGGTCACTAAAAATCAAAGGGTCAGATAAAGTAGCCTTATGTTTCTCTCCCAGAATATTCGGCTTATTTATTAAAAATAAAATATTGTGAATGCCTCAAGCCTTTGCGCAACCATTGTTAACAATCACTATAAGTTATCTAAGTTGTAAATTTCCTACGAACGTCAGCTCCATCTAGTGGCCATAATGCCGTATCCTAATTGAGGTTTTTCAGGAAAATATTGCATTATGGAGCTGATAATCATAGGAGATGAACCAATTTATTGTAATTAGTCCTGCCGGTTGTGTGCGTGTTTGAGGCATTAGGTTTAGCTTTAGGATTAGGATTAAAGCTACCATAAAATAAAAGCAAAGGTAGCCTCCATGTTTCCCTCCCAAGTTTTTACAAAAAAAAAAAAAAGCATTTCCAATTATTATAGATACTTACTTGCAGGTACATCCGGGACACAATTGTTGGTTTCGCAGCAGGCGGTAGCTAACCATGTCGTTTCCACTCCAGAGCTGTAACTTCCCATCCTACCACATTGGTCCGGTGGAACACATCCACTGTAAATGTAAATATAAGTACGCGCCTTGGAAATATCTGCAGATATAAATGTAGTCACAGTTTAAAATGCTTTATATTTGTATCAAATGTGAGATACTCTATATTACCAAAAGTATTGGGGCGCCTGCCTTTACATGCACATGAACTTTAATGGCATACCAGTCTTAGTCCGTAGGGTTCAATATTAAGTTGGCCCGCCCTTTACAGCTATAACAGCTTCAACTCTTCTGGGAAGGTTGTCCAAGGTTTAGGAGTGTGTCTATCATAGTTGCCAACAGTCCCGGGAATTTCCCGGGACATTCCCGGTATATAGACCCTTGTCCCGGTCTTACCGTGTCCCCGGAAATTGGCGTTTTCCAGATTTTTTACCAGAGTCGCCGCTAGAGGTCTGGAGCCGGCACTAGAAAATTGTCTCTGCTGCCATTTTACAGAACACCAGCTCTCGTGAGGAAGAAACAAGAGGCGAAGCCCAGGTGGCTGCTCCATTTCTATTGGCGGCCGCATTATTTGCCACCCAAGCTCCACCTTTTTTTTCTTCCCTTCGGCCTCCATGAGAGCTGGTCTTCTGTAAATAGCGTGGAGACCGAATCACTGATACAGAGCAGCATGGACTAGCTGCATCTGTGGTGACAAAGTGTGCTGTATCTTCTTGACAAGCTGTATCTGTGTTAACAAGTGTGCTGTGTCTTGGTGACAAGTTGTATTTGTGGTGAGAAGTGCGCTGTATCTGTGGTGACAAGTGACAAGCTGTATCTGTGGTGACAAGTGCACTGTATCTGTGGTGACAAGCTGTATCTGTGGTGACAAGCTGTATCTGTGATGACAAGTGCACTGTATCTGTGTTGACAAGCTGTATCTGTGGTGACAAGCTGCATCTGTGGTGACAAGCTGTATCTGTGGTGACACGCTGTATCCACGGTGACACGCTGTATCCGCGTTGACATGCTGTATCCGTGGTGGCAAGTGACAAGCTGTATCCGTGGTGACAAGTGCAATGTATCTGTGATGACAAGCTGCATCTGGGGTGACAAGCTGCATCTGGAGTGACAAGCTGCATCTGGTGGCAGGTGACACACTCAGGGCTCCCACTGATTCTGCATTATGGTGATTTTAACTATTTCATTTTATATTACAATGTAATAATAGAAATAATGCGCTTCAATCATCCTGACATCATAACAACCATGGTGCCGTGATGATTGAAGCGCCAACACCAGGTGTTTGGAGTATCTTTATCTGCTTTATCTACCTTCTTTCTTTCCTTCTCTCTCCTTCTTCCCTCCCTATCTCTTTATCTTTCTTTCTTTCTTTCTTTCTTTCTTTCTCCCTTTCTTTCTCAATCCATCCCTCTTTCCTCTCAGGCTCTAACCACACCCCCGTTAAGCCACGCCCAATATATAGTTTAGACCACTCCCCATTTACCATTTCCACCCCACCCCGCTACACCACGCCTACAAATTATAATAAGACTCCGCCTAGATCCCCAAATAGTTGTGGTGATAAGTTGTGCTTTTACTAACACATATCAAAGTTTAAAAATTGTGCTTAGACATTTCAATTTATTTTACTCTTAGGCGCGAAGGAGTTAAGTATCACTGTCATTTCTTTAATATTTGCACTTTCATACAGGCTGGATAATACAGTTCTTGCTATACTTCTGGAGCGCTGACTATGAGAGCTATGGCTTACAAAAACAGAAGCTGTTCTATCATTGTCCTCTTGTCCACTCCCCTTGTCCATTAACATGCTTGGTATTCTGTAAACCATACTCTAAAAACAAATTAAATTATTGATAACGGAACTAGTATAAGTAATACAAGCAAAAATTGGCTAGGGTCACCTCAGTTTCATAGCAGCATCAAAAGTCTTGTTAACGCTGCTATAGACATAAGTCACACTGAGTTGCATTTCTAAAATCAAACTAGAGCTTCCATCCTCAGTTTTGTGATGGCAGAAAAGCCACCTTAGAGCCTCTATGCTTTCCTCACCCCTCCAGCCATTTTCCTTCCCATTCTTGGCCTCTTGCTAACTCTACATTCTCATGGTAGGACCATTAGACAGGTAGGAAGCAGATGCCACGGGCCAGTATTTATCCTACCTCTATCTGGGGGTTTTAATTTTTATGGAAAGACATATGCCGCGTACACATGATCGGAATTTCCGTCGGAAAAACCTTGGATGGTTTTTTCGACGGAATTCCGCTTAAGCTCGGCTTGCATACACACGGTCACTCAAAAGTTCTCGGAACTTTCGACCGTCAAAAATGGGGTGACGTACACAGTGGCGTATCTAGGGTATGGCAGCAATGGCAAGTGCCATGGGCGCCATGGGGGGGGGCGGCAAAAAGCCGCCCCCGCGAGAAAAAAAAGACCCCATCCGTCCTCCCGCACTATAGCCCCCGGCGCCGGCCTACTGGAGCGTGGCGCCGCACAGCAATTGATAATATTGGCCTGAGGAGGGGAGTGACAGGCGCCCCCATGACGGCCGATGACTGGCCAGACTGGGTCCACGTAGCTCCGCCTACCCTCCTCCGCAGCATTGTCTTCTCCCCGGAGCGGGAATGTGATATGTGGTGAGGAGGAGAAGAGAGGACGGGAGAAGGAATGGATGACGGCCCGACAGGGAACCCTCAGCAGCAGCACCAAGGGTAGCAGCCAGCCAGGTACTACTTCCTGATCGTCATGTTGATGTGTGTGTGCCAACAGGAAAGCAAGCAGCCAAATATAGTGCTCAGTGGATTCAATAAATATGCATAGCCAAAGATATCATAAATAAAGTGTAATAAAGTGATTTGTGAACAGCTGTTGTACAATTCACTTTATTACACTTTATTTATATTGAGCACTATATTTAATTGGCTGCTTGGGCCTGGCACACACACACAATTGCAGATGAGGACTACGACTACTTTCCCACTGGGGTGGTGGGGGCGTCGTTTTTGCAGCGCTATTCGGCCGCCAACGGGGCGCTTTTAACCCCCCACTAGCGGGCGGAAAAGGGTTAAAACGCCCGCAAAGCGCCGGTGCAGCGGCGCTTTGCCGGTGCAGCGGCGCTTTGCCGGTGCTGCCCAATGATTTCAATGGGCAGGGGCACTGTAGGAGCGGTGTATACACCGCTCCTACAGCGCCTCAAAGGTGCGGCTAGCAGGACTTTTTTTTACCGTCCTGCCAGCGCAATGCTCCAGTGTGAAAGCCTTTGGGCTTTCACACTGGAGTGACAGGAGAGGCTCTTTCAGGGCTCTTTGCATGCGCTATTTTTAGCTCTATAGCGCCTGCAAATCGCCTCATTGTGAAAGTAACCTTAAAAGTTTTAAGTCATCATGTGCGATTGTGCGTGTTTGCCAGGCATCAAATATAGTGCTCAATATAGATTAAATAAATAGCCATATCATAAATAAAGTGTAATAAATTGATTTGTGCAACAAGCTCATTAAACAGTCCACATTCAGGGAAAGTTCATATACTGCAAAATTTGCAGTACATGAACTTTCCCTGAATGTGGACTGTTTAATGAGCAAGGGGGAATGACCCATCGGGCACTCAGCTCTGCCCAAGGGCCTGGGGCCATTAGGGGGGCCACATAAGAGGCTTTGCAAGACTGCAACACATTCAATCTAGCACGGGCAGTGGCTGTAATAAGACCTCTCACGGCGCACTGCTCCCCGCCAGCCCTTCCTTCCCTCCCATCCACCCCAGGTGCTTGTACTGTACATTACATCACCCGGGACGGACAAGAAGAGAGGAGGGGCCAGTGGGGAGCAGCGTGCTGTAAGAGGTCTTATTACAGGCATTAGGTGAGGCTGTGTACTTTATTTTTTACAGGAGTCTAAAGACACCAGGGCCACCACCATCGGGGAGGGGCAGCGAGTACAGATGTAGGGGGCCTGAGACTTTCCTGGCCCCCCCACACAGTGTCCCCCCCTTGCATGCCCCTGTGTCCCCTGTTTTCACTGCGTCCCCCTCTGTCCTTGTCGCACTGTGTCCCTCCCTGTCCCTGGCTTCGCTCTCTATCCCCAGTGTCCCTCTGTCCCTCCCTGCATTCCTCCATGTCCCCGGCGCAGTTTCAGTGTGCAGTTTCAGTGTTTGCCATAGGCGCCATTTTCACTAGAAACGCCTCTGGCCGTACAACACTACGACGAGCCAAGAAAATTAAGTTCAATGCTTCCGAGTATGCGTCAAATTGTTTCCGAGCATGCGTAGGAATTTTGCGCATCAGAATTTCTACAGACGATCGGAATTTCCGATTGGAATTTTTTTGGTCGGAAAATTTCAGAACCAGCTCTCAAATTTTTCTTCTCGGAAATTCCGACAGGAAAAGTCCGCTGGAGCCTACACATGGTCGGAATTTCCGACAAAAAGCTCACATCAAACTTTTCTTGTCGAAAATTCAGACCGTGTGTACGTGGCAATACAACTTTGTGCATTTAGGCCTCATGGAGATGTCATCAATATACCCGATTCACTAAATTTAGGATAAATAGATATTTTGTTGTACAATTATTGGCCTTCTGACTTTAAGACTGAACCCTGACAAGACTGCCTGAATGGCCAATATGGGCAGTCTTGTTGGACATGGGAAACACTGGCACCAGTAAGAAGGTGAGACTAATGCAGAGAGAGGCAGAGAGGAAGGTTTGCTGATCAACAAAGAAAATAGTAGGTGTCTTGTGTTGGTGTCCTTTGCTCGTAGGTTCACTTCAAGACTTTAAGCTGGCCATACATGCAGGGCCGCTGTTAGAAATCACAGGGGCCCCGTACAGCATACCGGACGCCCCCCCCCCTCAAGCAAACATTTCAAAATGTATAATTCTCCCTCACCCCAAAAAATAAACCGCCTAGCACATATCCTCCTTCTTCTCAAACTTTCTATCCCAGCACAAATCTTCTCCCCCCAAATCCCCCATGCCGACACAAATCCCCCCTAATCCTTCCTATTAGCCCAATCACATGACCCTATTCCTATTTCCCCCACCCCCTCCTGGCACAAAATCTCCCCATCTCCCCTCTCAGCAAAAATCTTCTTTCTTCAATCCCCCTCCTAGGACAAATTTCCACAAACCCCTCCTCCTAGCACAACCCCCTGTAAATTACCCTTCCCAGCACAAAATTTTCCTCCTTACCCAAACCCCTCCCAGCACTAATCCTCCCCCCTTCCAAACACAAACATCCCCTCTCCTGGCACAGGTATCCCCTCTCCTGGTTCAAAAACCCCGCCCCCCAAACCCTCCTCCTAGCACATATCCCTCCCCCTATTCTTCCTTCTTACACATATCCCCCATACCAACCTACAGGGGGAAGCCACTAACAGCCAGGAGGAGGTGCGCTGTATTCTGCTCTCCCCTCCTGTCCGCTGGTCTATACAGTACAGGAGACCGGATCGCTCTAAATGTAGATCGTACAGTACACATATACCGCCCCCTATCCACATTTGCTGCCGCCAGGAGGTGAGTAGCCCATGGAGGAAATGGGGGCGGTGTGTGTGCACTGTGAAATGCGATCTACAGTAAGAGCGATCCGGTCTCCTGTACTTTAAAGACTGACCAACGCTCTTTTGACAGGAGGGCAGAGCAGAGCAGAACACAGCACACCTCCTCCTGGCTCTTCATCTCTCACCGCTCCGGGCTGCCATCTCCTCGATCTGGCTGTAAGTGCGGGCGGGGGTGGGAACTTAGCGGCGGACAGCCATGGGGGCAGAACTGAAATGTGGGTGGGCACAACAACCCATCCCAGCACCCCCTAAATCCAGGCCATCTGTATCTCTCACCTAGCAGCTGAAATCTGGTGGGAGGGAGAGGGGGAGAAACCGGCTTTGAGTTGCTGAGTGAGAGATAGTCATTCTTCGTTCTCTGCTCCACCAATCCTCCTGCTATCCGAGCCCCCTGTGTGCCCGGCCCCCTACGGGAGGGCAGGTGGTCCCCCTCTATTAGCGGCCCTGCATACATGGATCGAAATTCAGCCGGTTCAGCAGGGACCATCTGAATTTTGATCCATGCATGGGCACTGTGTTTGTACAGAGTTCAGCCTAATAAAAGATTCTGCACAATTCCCCTGTTAGATTTTCCCTGCTCGCCCAGCTCTGCAGGCTATAGCCTGCAATGCTGATCAGTGAATTCTGATGATGTGTGGATGGGGAGAGCAAGTCATTTTTTTTTTCAACCCGCTGGTTGAATGAAAAACAATGAATTATGTATTGGCTGCTTAAAGCGGAGCTCCACCCTATTTTTTACGTTTCTTCCATCCTCTTCAGTATTGTCCCCTGCAAAACAATTGGAATATTAATTTTTTTTTTTTTTAAAACTCACGTTTCAGATGTCCTCTGTTTGTATCTCCCGCCGCGGCCGCCTCAGTATCGTCGCGTCATCCAGCGATCGCTAGGCCTCCTGGGAGATTTTTGTCATCAATCCCAGGAGGCCCTGGGTCCTAGCATCGCGTAATTTCTAAACAGGAAATGATGCGCACGGCGACGCCCGGCACCATTTTAAGTATGGGAAGCCTGCCTTTGTTTGCCAGTCTGCATCTAGCATCCAAAGGATCAACATCGTCGGCGGAGGGAAAATTTTTGAGAGCGGTAAGTGGTGGGGCTAATCCTGGGCTTCTAAATCAGTGTGATGGGCACAGTGACAGCGTGATGGTGGCAATGTGCGGATGTATATAGGTGCTGTGCGGTGGTATGTGCTGTGCTGTTATGTGTAACATGTAGGGATGAGCTCGGTGTTCGAGTCGAACATAGGTTCGACTCGAACATCGGCTGTTCGCGCATTCGGCGAACAACGAACGATTTGGGGCGTTTGCGCCAAATTCGAGTGACGCGAACGGCCCACAATACACTGCGCCATCGCAGTGTAATCCCGGCGCTGTGATTGGCCAAGCATGCACTGTGACCCTGCATGCTTGGCCAATCACAGCGCCGGCAGCGAGGAGAGCAATGATTGGCCACAGGCAGGATGCCTGTGGCCAATTATAGCTGAGGGGGTTTAGTACACGCCCCACACTACAAAAGGCCGCCAGCGCGGCGGCCTTGTGTAGTGTGTTCCGGAGCAGGGAAAGTGAAGGATAGGCAGGGACAGTGTCAAATCTTGTCAAATCTATTCTTTGCTAAACCTTGTGTGTAGGGACAGAGAAGGATAGGCAGGGAGAGTGTCAGTGTCATATTCTTTGCTAAACCTTGTGTGTAGGGAGAGAGAAGGATAGGCAGGGAGAGTGTCAGTGTCATATTCTTTGCTAAACCTTGTGTGCAGGGAGAGAGAAGGATAGGCAGGGAGAGTGTCAGTGTCATATACTTTGATAAACCGTGTGTGCAGGGAGAGAGAAGGATAGGCAGGGGACAGTGTCAGTGTCATTGTTGCTAAGCCTCCTGCACATTATACACCTTAACTTAGCCTGTATTGCTGCTTTTTCCTGGTGTGTTACACCAACAGGATTTTGCGGCACTTACAGCGGGCGGAGTGTGCCTCCTGACCATATTACACCTTAACTTAGCCTGTATTGCTTCTTTTTCATGGTGTGTTACACCAACAGGATTTTGCGGCACTTACAGCGGGCGGAGTGTGCCTCCTGACCATATTACACCTTAACTTAGCCTGTATTGCTGCTTTTTCCTGGTGTGTTACACCAACAGGATTTTGCGGCACTTACAGCGGGCGGAGTGTACCTCCTGACCATATTACACCTTAACTTAGCCTGTATTGCTGCTTTTTCCTGGTGTGTTACACCAACAGGATTTTGCAGCACTTACAGCGGGCGGAGTGTGCCTCCTGACCATATTACACCTTAACTTAGCCTGTATTGCTGCTTTTCCCATTTCCCTGCAGGCCATTAGAATGTCTGGAAGGCAAACAAGGAGAGGCAGACAGTCAGGAGCCAATAAAAGAGGGCAAGCGGGCTCTGTGTCTAGAGACAACAGTGTTGGTCGTGGACGCGGTGCATCGCCATCAGCACGTGGCCATGGGACACGCTTGTCCTCCTTTTCGGCAGCTGGACGTGTTGAGCCGCATAATGCCGAAGACTTGGTAGAGTGGATGACCAAGCCCTCCTCATCCTCCTCATCCTCTCTCACCCAGGCTCAGGGTACTGGCAAAGCAGCTGCCAAAGCGTCCTCTTCCCTGGTATCAATGTCATCATCAGTCACTCCTTCCCTAGACCAACCATGTCCTCCTGAGGAGTCCCCCGAACTGTTTGAGCACAGTGTTGGGTACATGCTCCAGGAGGATGCCCAGCGTTTCGAAGGGTCTGATGATGATACCCAGCTAGAGGAAGGCAGTAGCGTGAGAGCAGAGAGAGGAGATGCTCAAGAAGGACACCAATCTGGCAGTCATGTTCCAGCAGCTGCAGCATACTGCCAGATTGGCTCCAGTGATGAGGAGGGAGGGGATGATGAGGTCACTGACTCCACGTGGGTGCCTAATAGGAGAGAGGAGGAGGATGAGGAGGAGGCACATCTCCAACGAGGCAGGATGCCCTCGGGGGGCCAGCGTAAGGGCAGCACACCGACGGAATCACACCGCAGAGCTCCGCCTGTGCAGGGCGCTGCCTCTGCCCGTTATTCAAAAAGTTCTTTGGTGTGGGCCTTTTTTGAGTCGAGTGCATCAGATCGCACAGCTGCTGTTTGCAACATATGTCTCAAGCGTATATCGCGTGGCCAAAACATCACCCGCTTGGGCACCACATGCTTGACCAGACATATGTTGACCTGCCATGCAGCTCGTTGGCAAGCCTACCTTAAAGACCCACACCAAAGAACAAAGCTGACCTCTTCTTGCACCGCATCAGCTGGGATCTCCAACCCCACTATACCTTCAGTCTTCTCTGAAACCTGCTCTGAGAGGAATGAAGGTGTAGAATTAGGTGTGTCACAGCCAAGTACTTGCGGGCACTCTGCTAGCAGTACACCGACATCTGATTCTAGCAGGCAAATTTCCCTGCCCCAGCTGCTGGACCGTCGAAAGAAGTTCACTCCCAGCCATCCACATGCCCAGCGGTTGAATGCTAGCTTGGCTAAATTGCTAGCGCTTCAACTGCTGCCTTTTCAGTTGGTAGACTCGGCCCCCTTCCGTGAGTTTGTGCAATGTGCGGTTCCTCAGTGGCAGGTTCCCAAACGCCACTTTTTCTCACGGAAGGCGATTCCGGCTCTCTACCGGCATGTGGAAGGCAATGTCTTGGCCTCGCTGGACAGGGCGGTCAGCGGTAAGGTGCATATTACCGCTGACTCATGGTCCAGCAGGCATGGACATGGACGTTACCTTTCTTTCACGGCCCATTGGGTCACTCTTTTGGCAGCTGGGAAGGATGCAGGACAGGGTGCAGTAGTGTTGGAGGTTGTTCCACCGCCACGCCTCCAAAATGCTACTACTGGTTGTGACACACCTCTGTCCTCCACCCCCTCCTCTTTTTCTTCCTCCGTGGCCTCTTCCTGTGCTTTGTCCTCGGAACCAGCGTTGCTCCGTAGGCGTTCAAGGGGCTACGCAAGTACGCAGGCAAAAAGATGCCATGCCGTGCTTGCGCTGGTGTGTTTGGGGGACAGGAGCCACACTGGGGCAGAGGTTCTGTCTGCTCTGCAGGGGCAGGCCGAGAGGTGGTTGACGCCACGCCAGCTTAAGCCAGGAATGGTCGTTTGCGACAATGGCACCAACCTCCTCTCCGCTCTCCGACAGGGACAACTGACCCATGTGCCCTGTGTGGCTCACGTCCTTAACCTGGTGGTGCAGCGGTTCTTGGGCAGGTACCCGGGCTTACAGGATGTCCTGAGGCAGGCCAGGAAAGTCTGTGTGCATTTCCACAGATCTTATAATGCCAGTGCTCGCCTGGCTGAGCTGCAAAAGGAGTTGAACCTGCCCAAGAACCGCCTTATATGTGACATGCCCACCAGGTGGAACTCAACGTTGGCCATGCTGCAGCGGCTGCACACGCAGCAGAGGGCCATCAATGAGTACCTGTGCGACTACGGCACCAGGACAGGGTCAGGGGAGCTCAGGTTTTTTTCACCACGCCAGTGGGGCATGATCAGGGATGCATGCACTGTCCTGGCACCATTTGAGGAGGCCACGAGGATGGTGAGCAGTGACAGTGCATGCATCAGTGACACTGTGTACCTCTTGTCCACCTGTTGGAACATACGCTGCGTGGAATAATGGACAGGGCACTTGAGGCAGAACAGAGGCAGGAAGAGGAGGACTTCCTTGCCTCTCAAGGCCCCCTTTACCCAGACAGTGTTACTTCTGTCCCACCCATCGCACAGGAAGAAGAGGAGGAGGAGGATTGTGTCAGCATGGAGGTGGAGCCTGGTACTCAGCATCATTCAGCAGCAGTCTTTTAGGGATGATTTACAGTCCCAAGAAACCAGTGGACTTGTACGTGGCTGGGAGGAGGTGGCTGCGGATCATGTCGTCCTTAGTGACCCAGAGGACTCCGGACCGAATGCCTCAGCTAACCTACGCTGCATGGCCTCCCTGATCCTGCAAAGTCTGCGGAAGGATCCTCGTATTCTTCGGATCAAGGAGAGGGACCATTACTGGCTGGCCACTCTCCTTGATCCACGGTACAAGGGTAAGGTTGCGGACCTTATCTTACCGTCGCAGAGGGAGCAGAGGATGAGACAACTCCGGGAGGCCTTGCAGAAAGGTCTGTGCAACGCGTTCCCAGAGACTGGGAGGTTACAAAATCCTGGTCCTGGACAACGAGTTGCTGAGGCTTCGGTCAGTCAAAGAAGGAGCGGTGGGGAAGGTGGCCATCTGACCGAAGCGTTCAGACAATTCTTTAGTCCGCAGCCCCAAGGTATGATCGGTTCCAGCAACCATCGCCAGCGTCTGATATACATGGTGCAGGAATACCTAGGGGCAAGGTCAGACTTGGACACCTTCCCCACCGAAAATCCTCTGGCTTACTGGGTCTTGAGGATGGATCACTGGCCAGAGCTTGCACAGTATGCAATTGAGCTACTGGCCTGTCCTGCATCCAGCGTTCTTTCAGAACGCACATTCAGTGCTGCTGGAGGATTTGTCACGGATCACAGGGTGCGCCTGTCCACCGACTCTGTTGATCGACTGACCTTCATAAAGATGAACCAGTCTTGGATCACCACCAGCTACCAAACACCTGAAGCTGATATAACAGACTAATTTATTTTCAAATGTCACATCCCTTCAAGACTGATGCTGATGCTGAGAGACTGTCCTGTTATGTTGACTGACTATCCTCCTCCTCCTCAATGATCCGAATGACGATGATAGCTTGGAAGAACATTTTTGTTTCTGGGTGCCGCCACCAGTGGCTAAGGCCCAATTTTTCAGCCCCTGTTTAACAGGGGCATGTAATTACAATTTTTTATGCAATGCTTTGCAGCAGGGCTCATTCCTGCACTCCAACTAGAGTATCTGGGAGAGGTTGCAGTGTCGTGGCACCAGCACCAGTGGCTAAGGCCCAATTTTTCAGCCCCTGTTTAACAGGGGCGTGTAATTACAATTTTTGATGCAATACTTTGCAACAGGGCTCATTGCTGTGCTCCAAGTACAGTATCTGTGAGGGGTTGCAGTGTTGTGGCACCAGTGCCTAAGGCCCAATTTTTCTGCCCCTGTTTAACAGGGTCATGTAGTTACGATTCTTGATCTAATAATTCACAGCAGGGCCCATTCCTGCGCCCACCAAGACTAACTGTGAGGCCTTACAGTGTTGTGTCACCACCACCACCACCAAAGGCCCAATTTTTCAGCCCCTGTTCAACAGGGGCATGCAATTACAATTCTTGATCTAATAATTCACAGCAGGGCCCATTCATGCGCCCACCAAGAGTAACTGTGAGGGCTCACAGTGTTGTGGCAACACCAACATGTAAGGGGAAAATTTCAGCTGAGTATATACGGCAGGCCCCTACTTTCAAACATCCAACTTACAAACGACTCCTCCTTGCAAACAGAAGGATACAACAGGAAGTGAGAGGAAATCTACCCCTAGGAAGGCCAATTCTCTCCTGTAAGAGTTAATATGGGAAAAAAAGTGTCTCCTCTCCACTGATGCTTTATCACCAATTCTTGTTTCAATAAAACCCCCAAATTTTCAAAAAACATTTGTCATTAGGACGGAAAGTGAGGTGAACTGTTCTGAACAGGTGCACACTGCACAGACAGCAAAACAAATGTTACAGGGGTGATAACCCTTCCCTATGTTTTCCAAAAAGCTTAAAAATAGGATTTTTTACTCACCGTAAAATCCTTTTCTCTGAGTCCATGGACCGACACAGCTTCTCTATTGACAAAGTGGGTATTATCCGTTAATTAGGAGTGACTAGGCAGAAAAACTTGTAAAAAGTGTTGCATCACACCTTCTAGGGGGCGGACCCTCCGGGTATAACCTCTCAGTCTGCTTCTTCGCAGATCAGTTCGTCAAAAAGCAGTACAAACTTAAAAGGAGGGGTGGGTGCTGTGTCGGTCCATGGACTCAGAGAAAAGGATTTTACGGGGAGTAAAAAATCCTATTTACTCTTTCGTCCATGGACCGACACAGCTTCTCTATTGACAAAGTGGGACGTCCCAAAGCAGTGTCAGAGAAAAAACGAGGGGTGGTAACAGCATACAAATAAACTTCACCCCAAACACAAAACAGCACTCCTCCAACGGAGGAGCTGCAACTCTAAACAGCCGCTTGTAAAACCTTGCGGCTGAAAGAGGCATCCGAAGATGCTCCTACATCAATTTTGTAGAATTTTGTGAAAGTGTGAGCGGACGACCAAGTCGCCGCTTTACATAATCGGGAAACAGGCGCTTGATGTCGGAAAGCCCAAGAGGCACCTATTGCCCTGGTCGAATGCGCCGTGACCGGAAAGGGGGGCGATTGACCCTTTAAGGCGTAAGCCTGGATTACTATCTGTCGGATCCACCTAGAGATGGTGGTCGATGAGACTGCTTGGCCCTTCTTGGGACCAGCCACCGAAACAAACAGTGAGTCTGACTTCCGGAACAGGGAAGTAGCAGATAGGTATACTCTCAAAGCTCGGACAACGTCCAAGGAATGCAACGCTGACTCCTTAGGATTCGACGGCTGAGGACACAAGGATGGAAGTACAATGTCTTCATTGAGCTAAAAAGCCGAAACGACTTTTGAAAGGAAGGCTGCGGCCACAGCACCACCTTATCCTTGTGGAAAATCAAATAGGGAGCCTTGCAGGACAAGGCTGCCAGCTCAGAGACTCGTCTAACTGACGTAACAGCCACCAAAAAGACCACTTTCTGAGAAAGTGTCAACAGGGGAATATCTCTAATATTCTCAAACGGTGCCTTCTGAAGCACCGAGAAGACCAGGTTCAAGTCCTACGGAAGTAACGGGGGACGGACCGGAGGGGCCACATGTTGAACCCCCTGCACAAATGTACTCACGAGAGAGTGAGCCGCCAGGGGTCGCTGAAAAAAGACAGCCAGGGCAGATATCTGTCCCTTAATCGTACTTAGGGCAAGCCTTTGGTCCACCCCATGCTGTAAAACCAGCAGGATTCTGGAACCAAATAAGTACGCGGATGCCATTTCATTTCCTCACACATGGAGATGTGGGCCTTCCAAGTGCGGTGATAAACCTTCCTAGAGGACGGTTTCCGAGCACTTCTCATAGTAGAGATTACTGAATCTGACAGGCCCCGGTCTCTCAGTACCTGGTTCTCAATAGCCATGCCGTTAAAGCCAGTGACCGTAAAGCAGGATGGAGTATGGGACCTTGCGATAGCAGGTCCTTCCATAGTGGTAGGCGCCAGGGGACGTCTGCTACCAGACGTACTAGATCGGCGTACCAAGGACGCTGAGACCAATCTGGAGCGATTAGGATCATTGCAATTCCCTCTGCCTCCACTCTGCGGAGCAGAAGAGGAAGAAGCCTTAAGGGAGGGAAGGCATAGATTAGCCGATACTGACCCCACGATGCTACCAACGCGTCCGTTGCGTCTGCCCATGGGTCTCTTGACCGGGCCACAAATCTCAATACCTTCCGATTGAGTCGGGAAGCCAGAAGATCCAAGTCTGGTGTGCCCCATCTTTGGCAGAGGAGTTGGAACAACTCCGGGTGTAAGGACCATTCTCCCTGGTCCAGCATCTGGCGGCTCAGGTAGTCCGCCTGCCAGTTTTCCACGCCCGGAATGTACACGGCCGATAGTGCCGGTACGCTCTTCTCTGCCCACTTCAGGATGCGAGCAACCTCCGATGCTGCAGCTGAGCTTCTTGTTCCTCCTTGATGATTGACATATGCCACCGCTGTGGCGTTGTCTGACTGGATCCTGACTGGACGCCCTTGCAGCCTCTGAGACCATTTGAAGAGGCACAGCTTGATCGCCCGGATCTCCAGGACATTGATCGGCAGGAGGGCTTCCTCTGGGGTCCAGCGAGCTTGCGCCGACTGGACACCCCAGACTCCCCCCCAACCTGTAAGGCTGGCGTCCGTCGTGATCACTATCCAGTAAACCGGAAGAAATGACTTCCCGGCCATTAGAGCCGGTGCTGTCAGCCACCATACCAGGGATCTCCTGACTAGGTGGCTCACTCGGATTTGATAATCCAATGATGAAGGGCATCTGTTCCATCTGGACAGAACTTCCTTCTGTAACACTCGAGTGTGGTATTGAACATATGGGACCGCCTCGAAGGAGGCTACCATGAGGCCCAACACTCGCATGCAAAAACGGAGTAACGACCAATTCCTGGAAGTCAGCTGCCGTACTGCAGCCCGGAGGGTCTGCAACTTCTCCACAGGGAGGAATAACTTTGCCTCTGAGGAATCCAGAATCAACCCCAGGTACACTAGGCGTTGAGTGGGCACCAATACTGACTTTTGCATGTTTAGTATCCAACCACAGTCTCGAAGAGTCTGACAGGTAATGGACACGCTTACCTCTAATTCTGAGCTTGAAGGGGCCTTCAGCAGAAGGTCGTCCAAGTAGCCTATGATAGCGATACCTCGCTGTCTTAGAAGTGCCAGAATCGGAGCGAGCACCTTGGTGAACATCCTGGGTGCTGAGGCAAGGCCCAACGGGAGGGCCACAAACTGGTAGTGGTCCTTCCCGATAGCAAATCGCAGAAACCTCTGGTGTCTGGAGTATATGGGGACATGCAGGTATGCGTCCTTGATGTCCAAGGAGGCCAGAAAGTCCCCCAGATGGAGAGCCGTGACTACAGATCGAACCGACTCCATCCGAAATCTTTGTACCTTCACAAAGCAATTGAGGGCTCTGAGATCCAAGCTTGGACGAACCCCCTCTTTCTTCTGTACAAAGAACAGATTTGAGTAAAAACCCCGTTCCAGTTCTGGAACTGGAATAACTACCCCGCGTTCTAGTAGACACTGGACCGCCCCATACAGGGCCTCCCGACGGGTCGGTAGTAGCTGGAGATTGGAGGCGTTGAATCTGTCCGGTGGACAAGAGAGAAACTATCTTGTAGCCTGAGGAGATTACTTCGCAAACCCACCTGTCGGAGATTAGAGCTGTCCACTGAGTCGCGAATTTGCGAAGACGTCCCCCCACCGAGAGCTGGGTGGGGGTGGACCTTCATGCGGACGCAAATTTGTTCGCAGGCTTATTGGGTATGCGGGACCAAGGACGCTTTTGTCCTTGGGCAGGCGCTTTATCGGCCTGGTTTCTTTTCCCCGTCGCCCTAGGGGGACGAAAAAAACACTTGCGTGCAGTAAAGGAGGGCCCTTGCCCCTTGGCGTGGCCCCTTACCCTTGCTAATTTGGGGAAGCAAAGTGCTTTTACTTCCTGTGGCATCCTTGATGATGTCATCCAGAGAAGCCCCAAAAAGCCTGTCGCCCTTAAAAGGCAGATCCAACAGGGCTTTCTTGGAAGTCTGGTCCGCAGACCAGCCTTTTAGCCAGATCAGGCGGCGTATTGCTACTGCATAAACCAAAGTTTTAGACAGCAGGGGAATAGTATTCATGTCTGACTCGCAGACAAACCTAAGGCCCTGGACCAACTGGTCGGCCAATGTTATCTCATCAGGAGGAGCATCTCGCTCCTTAACCCCTGGAGTAGCAATCTTGCCCATTCAGTAAGTGTGTGAGACACTAGGGCCCCCGCCAATGCCGGGCGTACTGCCGAGCCTACCACTGAGTATAGGTAGCAAGCGAGTGCTTCAGCCTTCTTATCCACAGGGTCCTTGAAAACAGAAGCCCCTTCTACAGGAATTGTGGTGGCTCTATTAAGTCTGGACACCGAAGGGTCCACTATAGGGGGAGAGGTCAATTTCTTCAGAAAACTCTCCTCAAAGGGGTACCGTACCGCAAACCTCTTTGGGGCTGTAAAGACCCTCACTGGGTTCTCCCATTCCTTGTATAAGAGTTTATGAAAAGACACACAAGGGAACACCTTAGCAGTGCGGGCAGGTCTATGAAACCCAAGTGGACCGGAGTCTCTGCTGCTTCTGCAGTATTTTCCAACTTTACCATATCCCGCACTGCAGTAATAAGGTCAGATACCAAAGCCGTCTTGCGTACTGACCTGGACTTGGAGTCATCCTCACTGTCCGGTCACGGTCTGCAGTCTCTGATGCGTCAGAATCTGGGCCCGAGCCGTAGCTGGACCTGGTTCTGCATCAGAATTATCCCCAGAAGCTTGCAGGGGACGGGGCATTTACTACCCCCTGTATTCCCGTGTGCTGCTTCCACCCTGGCAGCAAACGCCTCTAGGATTGCCGTCATAGCGTTCATAGACACCTCAGGGGCACCAGCTGCTAAATCTGGTGTTTCAGGGGAGAAGACATCTGGCTCAGATGCCATGCTGACCACACGCTGACACTCACAGGGCTCCAGGCAAGATATCAATAGGCCACCCTCCTGTGCTGCAGAGAGGCTGGGTCACCCAGAGGACTCACCACCCTGGATAGGTGGTGCTATGCTGCCGTGTGCTGCGCCTGTGATGCTGTCCCTCTGCTGCTGTGTCAGTCTGCTTCTCTTATCAGCATTTCCTGTGTGAATTTTCGCACCAGTGTAATGCACCCTAGAGGCTGGAGGCTCTCGCAAAATGGTTGCCAAAAAACGTCTGTATGGAAGATAATGTGGGCTCTAATAAAATGGCCGCCGACCGAAGATAGAGGTCAAGCAGCCATAGCCCACAAAAAAGATGGCTGCCGAACGGCAATATATGCATACAGGGTGGACAAACATGGCCGCCGATCAGCTGATAGGGGCCAGTGGGTGTGGCCGAACCACAGGAAGATGGCCGCCGGGCAGTCACAAGAGGCCGAACTCGGCATGGACCACCTCAAAATGGCCGCCGACAGCATGGAGGAGGAAGCACACAAACACAGGTAAGCAGAAATGACATTTCTTTTAAATGTTAGTTACAGCCAGCCCCGCTCCAGTGGAACCCCCTAGGTGACCCCCAGCACCCAGCAACCCTTAGCTAGAAGCCCAGGGAGGAGGGAAAGGCAGGGAGAGAGGGAAGAAAGGGGCCACAACCACTTACTTGATCTCTCCAGGAATGTCCAGCTAAATCACCCAGCTGAGGCAGGGGAGTTTTACTTACCTATCCTGCATGTATTATGCTAGAAGACATTCCAAACAGGTCATAGTCCGCGCACGGAAGGTGACTGTTGGCCAGGCATGCTGTGATTGGACCCAAAAGGGACGATCATATGTATGCCCTGGAGCGTGACGCTCACCGGACAGGCTGCTGCGACTCGGCCGTAAGGTCAGCCGAAGCTGAGCGGTCCGATGCAAGCCTTGGAGCGTAAGCTCACCGGCCAGGCTGCTGCGACTCGGCTGTAAGGTCAGCCGAAGCTGAGTGGTCCAATGCAGGCCCTGGAGCGTACCCTCACCGGCCACCCGTGGAGCGACGGGCATGTCGTGGAAAACCCAGCGCGTAGCTAGGGTCGGCACACGCTCGATGGCCGAAACTGGGGAGACTACAAGGATCGAGGATCCAGCCTGTCACCCAGTCGGCAGTTGATCGAAGATTGCAGGAAACAAAAATGTAGCAAAAAAATATATATCTTTTTCCGCCGGACCAATGGGCCCGAAGGGAGCCATGCCCTACTCCTTGCTAGACAGAAAAAAACTGATCTGCGAAGATGCAGACTGAGAGGTTATACCCGGAAGGGTCCGCCCCCTGGGCGGTACTGTAGAAGGTGTGATGCAACACTTTTTACAAGTTTTTCTGCCTAGTCACTCCTAATTAACGGATAATACCCACTTTGTCAATAGAGAAGCTGTGTCGGTCCATGGACGAAGAGTAAATAGATTTTTTGCCTGGAGCTACACTTAAACAATGTACCTGTTCAAAATTACAAACAGATTCTACATAAGAACAAACCTACAGTCCCTGTCTTGTATGCACCGCCTGTATACGGCTGTTCAGAGTATATAGGGCCTTTTTTATTTTGTGTGCGGGGTTCCCCTTAATATCCATACAAGACCCAAAGGGGCTGGTAATGGGGTGGGGGGGGGGGGTGTGTGATGGGGTAGCTATGCCATTTTTCTTAAAGATTTTCATCCATATTACCGGAACCAGACATTACATTAAAGCCGCAAGCAGTTTTAAACGGCTTTTTTTCCTTTGGAAATGTAATTTTGTGCAGGGACAGTTCTAAACACGGGAAACACGTGGCACTTCACAGGCATACTTTAGACACCCCCCAGGTACGATATTTAAAGGAATATTTGACTTTTTTTTTTCACTTTATGCATCATTAAAATGACTGCTTCAGAAAAACGGCCGTTTTTAAAACTTCTTTTTGCATTGATACATGTCCCCTGGTGCAGAACCCAGGTTCCCAAACCCTTTTTAGGACAATAACATGCATAATAGTCGTTATAATTAGCACTTTAGATTTTGAACGTTCGCATCCATTGTATTTAATAGGGTTCTAAAGTTCGTGCGAACTTTCGGTCCGTTCGCGGGTTCTGGTGCGAACCGAACCCGGGGGTGTTCGGCTCATCACTTCACTAGTAACATGTTCTGTTCTGTACTGGGTTGTGTAACATGTGCTGGGTTTTGTAACATGTGCTGTGGTGTGTTGGGTAACATGTGCTGTGTTGTGTTGTGTAACATGTGCTGGGTTTTGTAACATGTGCTGTGGTGTGTTGGGTAACATGTGCTGTGTTGTGTTGTGTAACATGTGCTGTGCTGTGTAACATGTGCTGCGCTGTGTTGTGTAACATGTGGTGTGTTGGGTAACATGTGCTGTGTTGTGCTGGGTAACATGTGCTGTGCTGTGCTGTGCTGTGTAACATGTGCTGTGCTGTGCTGTGTAACATGTGCTGTGCTGTGCTGTGTAACATGTGCTGTGTTGTGTAACATGGGCTGTGCTGTGTAACATGTGCTGTGTTGTGTAACATGTGCTGTGCTGTGCTGTGTAACATGTGCTGTGTTGGGTAACATGTGCTGTGCTGTGTTTGGGTAACATGTGTTGTGGGACATGTGATGTGCTTGTGGGACATGTGATGTGCTTGTGGGACATGTGATGTGCTTGTGGGACATGTGATGTGCTTGTGGGACATGTGATGCGCTAGGGGCAGCGTGAAGTGATGCTGGCAGTGTGTTGGGGGCAGATAGATTTTTCTCTCTATACGCCTCTCCCCCGTCACCCTCATTTACTCTCCCTTTCCCACTGTGCTTCTACCCCATATCATAGAATGATATTATAAATTATGTTGTTTTAATTATCATTTTTAAATTACAGATGCTGAAGGACTGCCATAGAAATACATCTTTACTTAGTTTACGCCATTTGCAGGTAAGCAATAAACAAAATAATGCAAAAGTAATTTTATTAGAAAATATTTATAATTATATAATCTCATTCATTTTTTTTTTAATCTTCTAGGTTGAAGATCCAAGTGGTCTTTCGAAAATTTAACTTTAAAAAATGTAATATTTATTTAAAAAAAAAATATTACTGTAATTTAAACTATTTTAAAATCCTCTCTCTTCCTCCCTCTCCCTCTTTATTTCCCTCTCTCTCTTTCTTTCCCTCTCTCTCTCTTTCTTTCCCTCTTTCTCTCTCTTTCTTTCCCTCTTTCTCTCTCTTTCTTTCCCTCTTTCTCTCTCTTTCTTTCCCTCGCTCTCTCTCTTTCTTTCCCTCACTCTCTCTCTTTCTTTCCCTCGCTCTCTTTCTCTCTCTCTCTTTCTTTCTCTCTCTCTCTTTCTCTCTCTCTCTTTCTTTCCCTCTCTCTCTTTCTTTCCCTCTCTCTCTCTTTCTTTCCCTCTCTCTCTCTCTCTTTCTTTCCCTCTCTCTCTTTCTTTCCCTCTCTCTCTTTCTTTCCCTCTCTCTCTCTCTTTCTTTCCCTCTCTCTCTTTCTTTCCCTCTCTCTCTCTCTTTCTTTCCCTCTCTCTCTCTTTCTTTCTTTCTCTCTCTTTCTCTCTCTCTCTTTCTTTCCCTCTCTCTCTTTCTTTCCCTCTCTCTCTCTTTCTTTCCCTCTCTCTCTTTCATTCCCTCGCTCTCTCTCTTTCATTCTCTCTCTCTCTTTCGTTCTCTCTCTTGCTCTTTCTTTCTCTCTCTCTCTCTTTCCCCCTTCCCCTCTCTCTTTCCCCCTTCCCTCTCTCTCTTTCCCCCCTCTCCCCCCCTCTCTCTCTCTCCCTCTCTCTCCCTCTCTCTCTCCCTCTCCCTCTCTCTTTCCCTCTCTTCCTCTCTCTTTCACCATCTCTCTCTCCCTCTCTCTCTCTTTCTTTCCCTCTATCCCTCTTTCTTCCCCCCCTCTCTCTCTCTCTTTCTTTCCCTCTCTCTCTCTCTCTCTTTCTTTCCCCCTCTCTGTCTCTTTCCCTCTCCCCCCTCTCTTTCTCTTTCCCTCTCTCTCTCCCCCTCTATCTTCCCCCCTCTCTCTTTCCCCCTCTATCTTTCTCCCCCCTCTCTCTCTTTCCCCCTCGCTCTCTCTTTCCCCCTCTCTCTCTCTCTTCCCCCCTCTCTCTCTCTCTCCCCCCTCTCTCTCTCTTCCCCCCTCTCTCTCTCCCCCCTCTCTCTCTCTTTCCCCCTCTCTCTCTCTTTCCCCCTCTCTCTCTCTTTCCCCCTCTCTCTCTCTCTTTCCCCTTCTCTCTCTCTTCCCCCCCCTCTCTCTCCCCTCTCTCTCTCTCTCTTCCCCCCCCTCTCTCTCTATTTTCCCCCTCTCTCTTTCTCTTTCCCCCTCTCTCTCTTTCTCTTTCCTCCTCTCTCTCTCCCCCTCTCTCTCTCTCTCTCTCTCACTCTTTCCCTCTCTCTCTTTCCCCCTCTCTCTCTCTCTTTCCCTCTCTCTCTCTCTCTTTCCCTCACTCTCTCTTTCCCTCTCTCTCTCTCTTTCCCTCTCTCTCTCTGTCGCTCTTTATTTTAATGTAATTATAATTTTTTTATTTAGATATTGTAAAATGTAATAAATATAAATTATATATATATATATATATATATTCTTAATTATTTGTTGTGTGTTTTTTTTTTATTATAAAAAAGGTATTAGATCATATTAAATTTAACATTTGTATCCATCTCTCTCACTAAAATTTTTTTATTAATAAAATAAAAAAAATATTATTTCTGTAGCACATTATTTTTATTTTTTAGGTGTAAATACCGTCTTTGTTGTGCACCTGGACACATTTTTTTTCTCACAGATTTGTGGCAACAACTAGTTAACTTTTTAAATATATAAAAATATAAAGTGTGTGTGTGTGTGTGTGTGTGTGTGTGTGTGTGTGTGTGTGTATATACACACACACACACACACACACACACCCACACCCTATTTATCGGCTTCTAACATGCACTCTAACTTTGAGAAGGGAATATTTTTTTTTCTTTTTAAGTGACCACAACCCCCTGCTTATAACACACGATCGTTTTTTTTCGACGGTGAAAACACCGTCGAGAAAATCGACGTAAAAAATCGAGGAACGGCTTGGTCCCCTACACACGGCTGTTTTAAATGACATTTTTTTTCTTGGTCGAAAAAAAATACTGTGTGTAGGCTCCCCGGCAGTGTTTTCCTATGGGAAAACTGCCGTGTAAAAAAATTACGGGAATCACGACGAGAAAAATTAGAGCATGTTCTAATTTTTCTCGTCGTGATTATTGCCGTTTTTCCCGTCGGGAAAAATTACAAAAAGCCCACACACGGTCGTTTTTCTCATCCAAAAGAAAAAATTTAATTTTTCACGATGGGGAAAAATGATCGTGTGTACGCGGCATTAGGCACAGTTCACCCTCTATTTTCTGGGTAACAAAGTGAGCGTTATACGCCTGTAAATACAGTTTGTGTGTCTTTTTTTAAAAATATAAAAATAAAACACACATTGGATATATATTTATGTACACACATTATAATAAACGAGAGTGTGTGTGTTTTTTTTTTTTTTTTTTACAAATATATATATATATATACACACACACACACCCCCACACTCGTTTATTTTAATTTGTGTACATAAATATATTTGTGTGTGTGTGTGTATATATAAACACACACACACACACACACTTATATATACACACACACACACACATACATATTTATGTACACAAATTAAAATAAACAAGTGTGTATATGTGTGTGTGTGTGTGTTTATATATATATATATATATATATATATATATATATATTGTGAGGGGGTTAACTCGGTAGCGGGTGTGTGTGACCCCCTGGTTGGGCTCCCCACACAAAAACAGGCCCAGCAGACGGAGGTTGTGGTTTTCAAAATCAAAAGGTGCGGTTTATTTCTCTATTTACAGTGACAAAAACACAGCAAAGCAAAAAGAAACATAAACAAAATAAATCCTGGTCAGCTTGACCTCTGACTAAACATGCAGGTTTCCCTAACTAACAACTAGGATCAGCCTGGTGCTGTCCTAGTCCCTAAGTCCCTGGTTTAGTAAGTGTCCAAACAAATAGCCACACAGGCTTTGTCTCACCGCACAGGGGTTCACTCTCCCTAGACAGTCCACACAGGTCTGGTTCCAGGCATGAGCAAACACCTAATGAATCTGGGAGTTTTTATAGAGGCCTTAAACGAGCTAACAAGCTTCAGCTGGTCTCATCAACTCCCTGCCTGCACGACGCCCAGCCCTCTCCCTAGAGGTATGAATCATCCATGAGCCCACTAGCCTCAGCTGGGCTTCATCAACTCTCTCCCTAGTTGTATAAGTCGGCATAAAGCCTGAATCTGGGAGAAATATACCTACCCCCCTTGATGCAACCAGGTGACTTTACCTTTCTGCTGTCACATACCCCCCCCTCTTGTTTTAACCTTGGGGTTGGAACACCAGCAATCAGGCATTCATGTACTCGAGACAAAGCATCCACATTCCCCATTTGAACGCCAGGGCGATGCTTTACTGTGAAGTTGAATTCCTGTAGGGCCAGGAACCACCTATTCACTCTTCTATTTGTCTCCTTGTTTTGAGCCATCCACTTTAACGGAGCGTGATCCGTAACCATGTCAAAGTGCCTACCTAGCAGGTAGTACCGAAGGGAATCTAGAGCCCACTTCACCGCTAAACACTCCTTTTCAACGGTGGCGTAATTTACCTCATGGGACTTCAATTTCCTGCTGAGGTAAATGACTGGGTGCTCTTCCCCGTTCCAGACCTGGGACAATACTGCTCCTAACCCCACATTAGGGATGAGCTTCGTGTTCGAGTCGAACATACGTTCGACTCGAACATCGGCTGTTCGATCGTTCGACGAAGATCGAACGATTTGGGCCGTTCGCGCCAAATTCGAGTGACGCGAACGGCCCACAATGCACTACGCCATCGCAGTGTCATCCAGGCGCTGTGATTGGCCAAGCATGCACTGTGACCCCGCATGCTTGGCCAATCACAGCGCCGGCAGCGAGGAGAGCAATGATTGGCCACAGGCAGGATGCCTGTGGCCAATTATTGCTGAGGGTGTTTAGTACACGCCCCACACTATAAAAGGCCGCCAGCACGGCGGCCTAGTGTAGTGTGTTCCAGAGCAGGGATAGAGCAGCATAGGCAGGGACAGTGACTTTTATTTCTTTCTTGCTTAACCTGGATTCCTTTAGTTTAGGGAAAGAGAAGGATAGGTAGGGAGAGTGTCAGTGTGTTTTGTGCTTGTGCTATATTGTGCTTAAAAAAAACATTTTTTCTAGGGACAGAAAACTGTAGGTAGGGAGAGTGTGTCAGTTTCTTTCACTGTCAAAGTCCTTGTTTCCAGGGACCTGGAAGGACAGTGAGTGAATTCTCCTTGTGCTAAATTGTGCTTAAAAAAAACATTTTTTCTAGGGACAGAAAACTGTAGGTAGGGAGAGTGTGTCAGTTTCTTTCACTGTCAAAGTCCTTGTTTCCAGGGACCTGGAAGGACAGTGAGTGAATTCTCCTTGTGCTAAATTGTGCTTAAAAAAAACATTTTTTCTAGGGACAGAAAACTGTAGGTAGGGAGAGTGTGTCAGTTTCTTTCACTGTCAAAGTCCTTGTTTCCAGGGACCTGGAAGGACAGTGAGTGAATTCTCCTTGTGCTAAATTGTGCTTAAAAAAAACATTTTTTCTAGGGACAGAAAACTGTAGGTAGGGAGAGTGTGTCAGTTTCTTTCACTGTCAAAGTCCTTGTTTCCAGGGACCTGGAAGGACAGTGAGTGAATTCTCCTTGTGCTAAATTGTGCTTAAAAAAAACATTTTTTCTAGGGACAGAAAACTGTAGGTAGGGAGAGTGTGTCAGTTTCTTTCACTGTCAAAGTCCTTGTTTCCAGGGACCTGGAAGGACAGTGAGTGAATTCTCCTTGTGCTAAATTGTGCTTAAAAAAAACATTTTTTCTAGGGACAGAAAACTGTAGGTAGGGAGAGTGTGTCAGTTTCTTTCACTGTCAAAGTCCTTGTTTCCAGGGACCTGGAAGGACAGTGAGTGAATTCTCCTTGTGCTAAATTGTGCTTAAAAAAAACATTTTTTCTAGGGACAGAAAACTGTAGGTAGGGAGAGTGTGTCAGTTTCTTTCACTGTCAAAGTCCTTGTTTCCAGGGACCTGGAAGGACAGTGAGTGAATTCTCCTTGTGCTAAATTGTGCTTAAAAAAACATTTTTTCTAGGGACAGAAAACTGTAGGTAGGGAGAGTGTGTCAGTTTCTTTCACTGTCAAAGTCCTTGTTTCCAGGGACCTGGAAGGACAGTGAGTGAATTCTCCTTGTGCTAAATTGTGCTTAAAAAAAACATTTTTTCTAGGGACAGAAAACTGTAGGTAGGGAGAGTGTGTCAGTTTCTTTCACTGTCAAAGTCCTTGTTTCCAGGGACCTGGAAGGACAGTGAGTGAATTCTCCTTGTGCTAAATTGTGCTTAAAAAAAACATTTTTTCTAGGGACAGAAAACTGTAGGTAGGGAGAGTGTGTCAGTTTCTTTCACTGTCAAAGTCCTTGTTTCCAGGGACCTGGAAGGACAGTGAGTGAATTCTCCTTGTGCTAAATTGTGCTTAAAAAAAAACATTTTTTCTAGGGACAGAAAACTGTAGGTAGGGAGAGTGTGTCAGTTTCTTTCACTGTCAAAGTCCTTGTTTCCAGGGACCTGGAAGGACAGTGAGTGAATTCTCCTTGTGCTAAATTGTGCTTAAAAAAAACATTTTTTCCAGGGACAGAAAACTGTAGGTAGGGAGAGTGTGTCAGTTTCTTTCACTGTCAAAGTCCTTGTTTCCAGGGACCTGGAAGGACAGTGAGTGAATTCTCCTTGTGCTAAATTGTGCTTAAAAAAAACATTTTTTCTAGGGACAGAAAACTGTAGGTAGGGAGAGTGTGTCAGTTTCTTTCACTGTCAAAGTCCTTGTTTCCAGGGACCTGGAAGGACAGTGAGTGAATTCTCCTTGTGCTAAATTGTGCTTAAAAAAAACATTTTTTCTAGGGACAGAAAACTGTAGGTAGGGAGAGTGTGTCAGTTTCTTTCACTGTCAAAGTCCTTGTTTCCAGGGACCTGGAAGGACAGTGAGTGAATTCTCCTTGTGCTAAATTGTGCTTAAAAAAAACATTTTTTCTAGGGACAGAAAACTGTAGGTAGGGAGAGTGTGTCAGTTTCTTTCACTGTCAAAGTCCTTGTTTCCAGGGACCTGGAAGGACAGTGAGTGAATTCTCCTTGTGCTAAATTGTGCTTAAAAAAAACATTTTTTCTAGGGACAGAAAACTGTAGGTAGGGAGAGTGTGTCAGTTTCTTTCACTGTCAAAGTCCTTGTTTCCAGGGACCTGGAAGGACAGTGAGTGAATTCTCCTTGTGCTAAATTGTGCTTAAAAAAAACATTTTTTCTAGGGACAGAAAACTGTAGGTAGGGAGAGTGTGTCAGTTTCTTTCACTGTCAAAGTCCTTGTTTCCAGGGACCTGGAAGGACAGTGAGTGAATTCTCCTTGTGCTAAATTGTGCTTAAAAAAAACATTTTTTCTAGGGACAGAAAACTGTAGGTAGGGAGAGTGTGTCAGTTTCTTTCACTGTCAAAGTCCTTGTTTCCAGGGACCTGGAAGGACAGTGAGTGAATTCTCCTTGTGCTAAATTGTGCTTAAAAAAAACATTTTTTCTAGGGACAGAAAACTGTAGGTAGGGAGAGTGTGTCAGTTTCTTTCACTGTCAAAGTCCTTGTTTCCAGGGACCTGGAAGGACAGTGAGTGAATTCTCCTTGTGCTAAATTGTGCTTAAAAAAAACATTTTTTCTAGGGACAGAAAACTGTAGGTAGGGAGAGTGTGTCAGTTTCTTTCACTGTCAAAGTCCTTGTTTCCAGGGACCTGGAAGGACAGTGAGTGAATTCTCCTTGTGCTAAATTGTGCTTAAAAAAAACATTTTTTCTAGGGACAGAAAACTGTAGGTAGGGAGAGTGTGTCAGTTTATTTCACTGTCAAAGTCCTTGTTTCCAGGGACCTGGAAGGACAGTGAGTGAATTCTCCTTGTGCTAAATTGTGCTTAAAAAAAACATTTTTTCTAGGGACAGAAAACTGTAGGTAGGGAGAGTGTGTCAGTTTCTTTCACTGTCAAAGTCCTTGTTTCCAGGGACCTGGAAGGACAGTGAGTGAATTCTCCTTGTGCTAAATTGTGCTTAAAAAAAACATTTTTTCTAGGGACAGAAAACTGTAGGTAGGGAGAGTGTGTCAGTTTCTTTCACTGTCAAAGTCCTTGTTTCCAGGGACCTGGAAGGACAGTGAGTGAATTCTCCTTGTGCTAAATTGTGCTTAAAAAAAACATTTTTTCTAGGGACAGAAAACTGTAGGTAGGGAGAGTGTGTCAGTTTCTTTCACTGTCAAAGTCCTTGTTTCAAGGGACAGAGAAGGACACCTGAAGGTAGCCCTTATTGCTTTTTTCCCATCTCCCTGCAGGCCATCTATTAGAATGTCTGGAAGGCAAACAAGGAGAGGCAGACAGTCAGGAGGCAATAAAAGAGGGCAAGCAGGCTCTGTGTCTGGGGGCAACAGTGCTGGTTGTGGACGCGGTGCATTGTCATCAGCACATGGCCATGGGACACGCTTGTCCTTCTTTTCGGCAGCTGGACATGTTGAGCCACATCATGCCGAAGACTTGGTAGAGTGGATGACCAAGCCCTCCTCCTCCTCCTCATCCTCTCTCACCCAGGCTCAGGGTACTGGAAAAGCAGCTGCCAAAGCGTCCTCTTTCCTGGTATCAATGTCAGACTCATCATCAGTCACACCTTCCCTAGACCCACCATGTCCTCCTCCTGAGGAGTCTCCCGAACTGTTTCAGCACAGTGTTGGGTACATGCTCCAGGAGGATGCCCAGCGTTTCGAAGGGTCTGATGATGAAACCCAGCTAGAGGAAGGCAGTAGCGTGAGAGCAGACAGAGGGGATGCTCAAGAAGGACACCAATCTGGCAGTCATGTTCCAGCAGCTGCAGCATACTGCCAGATTGGCTCCAGTGATGAGGAGGGAGGTGATGATGAGGTCACTGACTCCACGTGGGTGCCTAATAGGAGAGAGGAGGAGGAGGAGGAGGATGAGGAGGAGGCACATCTCCAACGAGGCAGGATGCCCTTTGGTGGCCAGCGTAAGGGCAGTACACCGACGGAATCACACCGCAGAGCTCCGCCTGTGCAGGGCGCTGCCTCTGCCCGTCATTCAAAAAGTTCTTTGGTGTGGGCCTTTTTTGAGGCTAGTGCATCAGATCGCACAGCTGCTGTTTGCAACATATGTCTCAAGCGTATATCGCGTGGCCAAAACATCAGCCGCTTGGGTACCACATGCCTGACCAGACATATGTTGACCTGCCATGCAGCTCGTTGGCAAGCCTACCTGAAAGACCCACACCAAAGAACAAAGCGGACCTCTCCTTGCACCGCATCAGCTGGGATCTCCAACCCCACTATAACTTCAGTCCTCTCTGAAACATGCACTGAGAGGAATGAAGGTGTAGAATTAGGTGTGTCACAGCCAAGTACTTGCGGCCACTCTGCTAGCAGTACACCGACGTCCGATTCTAGCAGGCAAATTTCCCTGCCCCAGCTGCTGGACCGTCGAAAGAAGTTCACTCCCAGCCATCCACATGCCCAGCGGTTGAATGCTAGCTTGGCTAAATTGCTAGCGCTTCAACTGCTGCCTTTTCAGTTGGTAGACTCGGCCCCCTTCCGTGAGTTTGTGCAATGTGCGGTTCCTCAGTGGCAGGTTCCCAAACGCCACTTTTTCTCACGGAAGGCTATTCCGGCTCTCTACCGGCATGTGGAAGGCAATGTCTTGGCCTCGCTGGACAGGGCGGTCAGCGGTAAGGTGCATATTACCGCTGACTCATGGTCCAGCAGGCATGGACAGGGACGTTACCTTTCTTTCACGGCCCATTGGGTCACACTTTTGGCAGCTGGGAAGGATGCAGGACAAGGTGCAGTAGTGTTGGAGGTTGTCCCACCGCCACGCCTCCAAAATGCTACTACTGGTTGTGACACACCTCTCTCCTCCACCCCCTCCTCTTCTTCTTCCTCCATGGCCTCTTCCTGTGGTTTGTCCTATGAACCAGCGGTGCTCCGTAGCCGTTCACGGGGCTACGCAAGTACGCAGGCAAAAAGATGCCATGCCGTGCTTGCGCTGGTGTGTTTGGGGGACAGAAGCCACACTGGGGCAGAGGTCCTGTCTGCTCTGCAGGGCCAGGCCGAGAGGTGGTTGACGCCACGCCAGCTTAAGCCAGGAATGGTGGTTTGCGACAATGGCACCAACCTCCTCTCCGCCCTCCGACAGGGACAACTGACCCATGTGCCCTGTGTGGCTCACGTCCTTAACCTGGTGGTGCAGCGGTTCTTGGGCAGGTACCCGGGCTTACAGGATGTCCTGAGGCAGGCCAGGAAAGTCTGTGTGCATTTCCGCAGATCTTATAATGCCAGTGCTCGCCTGGCTGAGCTGCAAAAGGAGTTGAACCTGCCCAAGAACCGCCTTATATGTGACATGCCCACCAGGTGGAACTCAACGTTGGCCATGCTGCAGCGGCTGCAGACGCAGCAGAGGGCCATCAATGAGTACCTGTGCGACTACGGCACCAGGACAGGGTCAGGGGAGCTTGGTTTTTTTTCTCCACGCCAGTGGGGCATGATCAGGGATGCATGCACTGTCCTGGCACCATTTGAGGAGGCCACGAGGATGGTGAGCAGTGACAGTGCATGCATCAGTGACACTGTACCTCTTGTCCACCTGTTGGAGCACACGCTGCGTGGAATAATGGACAGGGCACTTGAGGCAGAACAGAGGCAGGAAGAGGAGGACTTCCTTGCCTCTTAAGGCCCCCTTTACCCAGACAGTGTTCCTTCTGTCCCACCCATCGCACAGGAAGAGGAGGAGGAGGAGGAGGAGGAGGAGGATTGTGTCAGCATGGAGGTGGAGGCTGGCACTCAGCATCATCAGCAGCAGTCTTTTAGGGATGATTTACAGTCCCAAGAAACCAGTGGACTTGTACGTGGCTGGGAGGAGGTGGCTGCGGATCATGTCGTCCTTAGTGACCCAGAGGACTCCGGAGCGAATGCCTCAGCAAACCTACGCTGCATGGCCTCCCTGATCCTGCAAAGTCTGCGGAAGGATCCTCGTATTCTTCGGATCAAGGAGAGGGACCATTACTGGCTGGCCACTCTCCTTGATCCACGGTACAAGGGTAAGGTTGCGGACCTTATGTTACCGTCGCAGAGGGAGCAGAGGATGAGACAACTCCGGGAGGCCTTGCAGAAAGGTCTGTGCAACGCGTTCCCAGAGACTGGGAGGTTACAAACTCCTGGTCCTGGACAACGAGTTGCTGAGGCTTCGGCCAGTCAAAGAAGGAGCGGTGGGGAAGGTGGCCGTCTGACCGATGCGTTCAGACAATTCTTTAGTCCGCAGCCCCAAAGTATGATCGGTTCCAGCAACCATCGCCAGCGTCTGATAAACATGGTGCAGGAATATCTAGGGGCAAGGTCAGACTTGGACACCTTCCCCACCGAAAATCCTCTGGCTTACTGGGTCTTGAGGATGGATCACTGGCCAGAGCTTGCACAGTATGCAATTGAGCTACTGGCCTGTCCTGCATCCAGCGTTCTTTCGGAACGCACATTCAGTGCTGCTGGAGGATTTGTCACGGATCACAGGGTGCGCCTGTCCACCGACTCGGTTGATCGACTGACTTTCATCAAGATGAACCAGTCTTGGATCACCACCAGCTACCACACACCTGATGCTGATATAACAGACTAATTGATTTTAACATGTCACATCCCTTCAAGACTGATGCTGATGCTGAGTGCCTGTGCTGTTATGTTGACTGGCTATCCTCCTCCTCCGAGTCCTCAATGATACGATTGATGATGATAGCTTGGAAGATCATTTTTGTTTATGGGTGCCGCCACCAGTGGCTAAGGCCCAATTTTTCAGCCCCTGTTTTACAGGGGCGTGTAATTACAATTTTTTTAGCAATAATTTGCCATAGGGCTCATTGCTGTGCTCCAAGTACAGTATCTGTGAGGGGTTGGAGTGTTGTGGCACCAGTGCCTAAGGCCCAATTTTTCAGCCCCTGTTTAACAGGGGCGTGTCATTACAATTTTTGAAGCAATACTTTGCAACAGGGCTCATTGCTGTGCTCCAAGTACAGTATCTGTGAGGGGTTGTAGTGTTGTGCCACCAGTGCCTAAGGCCCAATTTTTCAGCCCCTGTTCAACAGGGGCATGCAATTACAATTCTTGATCTAATAATTCACAGCAGGGTCCATTGCTGCACCCACCAAGAGTAACTCTGAGGGCTTACAGTCTTGTGGCAACGCCACCACCACCACCACCACGAAAGGCCCAATTTTTCAGCCCCTGTTCAAAAGGGGCATGTAATTACAATTCTTGATCTAATAATTCACAGCAGGGCCCATTGCTGCACCCACCAAGAGTAACTGTCAGGGCTTACAGTGTTGTGGCACCAGCACCACCATCAAAGCCCCAATTTTTACTACCACTGTTCAACAATTATATGTAATTAAAATTCCTGATATAATAGTTGACAGCAGGGCGTTCCAGCACCAACCAAGAGTAACTGAGTGCTTACAGTGTTGTGCCAACACCAACAACTAAGGGGCCTATTTCTGCAGAGTATATACGGCAGGTCCCTACTTTCAAACATCCAACTTACAAACGACTCCTACTTGCAAACGAAAGAAGACAACAGGAAGTGAGAGGAAATCTACCCCTAGAAAGGAAAATTCTCTCCTGTAAGAATAAATATGGGAGAAAGGGGTCTCATCTGTACTGATGCTTTATCAGCAATCCTTGTTTCAAGAAAAACACCACATTTCAAAAACAGTTGTCATTGGGACGGAAAGTGAGGTGAAATGTTCTGAACAGGGGCACAGACAGCAAAACAAATGTTACAGGGGTGATAACCCTTACCTATGTTTCCCAAAAAGTTTAAAAATAGATTTTTGGGCTGGAGCTACACTTCAACAATGTACCTGTTCAAAATTACAAACAGATTCTACATAAGAACAAACCTACAGTCCCTGTCTTGTATGCACCGCCTGTATACGGCTGTTCAGAGTATATAGGGCCTTTTTTATTTTATGTGCGGGGTTCCCCTTAATATCCATACAAGACCCAAAGGGGCTGGTAATGGGCTGGGGTAGGCGGGGGGGTCATGGGGTAGCTATGCCATTTTTCTTAAAGAATTTCATCCATATTACCGGGACCAGACATTACATTAAAGCCGCAAGCAGTTTTAAATGGCTTTTTTTTCCTTTAGAAGTGTCATTTTGTGCAGGGACAGTTCTAAACACGGGAAACACGTGGCACTTCACAGGCATACTTTAGACACCCCCCAGGTACGATATTTAAAGGAATATTTGACTTTTTTTTTTTCACTTTATGCATCATTAAAATGACTGCTCCCGAAAAACGACCGTTTTTAAAACTTCTTTTTGCATTGATACATGTCCCCTGGTGCAGAACCCGGGTTCCCAAACCCTATTTATGACAATAACATGCATAATAGTTGTTATAATTAGCACTTTAGAATTCGAACGTTCGCATCCATTGTATTTAATAGGGTTCTAATGTTCGTTCGAACTTTCGGTCCGTTCGCGGGTTCTGGTGCGAACCGAACCCGGGGGTGTTCGGCTCATCACTACCCCACATCTGACGCATCACTTTGTACGACAAAGTCTTTAGAGAAGTCGGGTGAGTACAACACTGGCTGGCTACATAAGGCTTGTTTCAAGAATTGGAATGCTGCCTCAGCCTCGGGGGTCCATTTAATCATGACCGACCCTTTCCCTTTTGTCAGGTTGGTTAGGGGCACAGCCTTAGAAGCAAAGTGGGGAATGAAGCGCCGATAATACCCCGCTATTCCCAGAAAGGCTCGTACCTGCTTCTTGCTGTTGGGACGTGGCCAACTCTGGATGGCCTCGACTTTGTTGAGTTGGGGTTTTATTACTCCCCTCCCAATGGTGTACCCAAGATATTTGGCCTCCTCCTGCCCAATGGTACACTTCTTGGGGTTAGCCGTAAACCCCGCTTCCCGGATAGAGTCTAGGACTGCTTGCACTTTTGGCAGATGTGAGGCCCAATCTGTGCTATGGACAATTACGTCATCCAGGTAAGCCGCAGCATACTTCCGATGGGGCCTCAGTATCTGGTCCATTTTCCGCTGGAATGTGGCCGGCGCATTCTGTAACCCGAACGGCATTCTCTTATATTGGAACGCCCCGTCTGGGGTTACAAATGCGGTTTTCTCTTTGGCCGACTTGGCCAGGGGAATTTGCCAATACCCTTTTGTGAGGTCAAGAGTCGTCATGTATCGGGCTGTTCCCAGCCGGTCGATCAACTCATCTATACGTGGCATGGGGTAGGTGTCAAATTTTGTAACTTTGTTCAACTGACGAAAATCGTTACAAAATCGCCAGCTCCCATCCGGTTTAGGCACCAGCACAATGGGACTAGACCAATCACTTTGGGACTCCTCTATCACCCCTAAATTCAGCATTTTCTGTACTTCCTCCCGTATTGCCTCCCGTCGGGCCTCTGGGATCCGATAGGGTTTTAACTTCACCCTTTCACCGGGCGGGGTAATAATATCATGCTCTACCCCAGATGTTTGTCCCGGCAGCTCAGAGAACACCTCCTTGTTGCGAAGCACAAACTCCTTAACCTCCTGTTGTTGGGGTTGTGACAAGGTGGCTGCTATTCCAACCTCCGGAATCACGCAACCAGTTTGAGCTGGTGACCAAGTTTCTGCGACTAGGGACTCTCTATCCCTCCAGGCTTTCAACAGATTAACGTGATAGATCTGTTCGGGCTTTCGCCTTCCTGGTTGTCTGACCTTGTAATTCACTTCGCTCACTTTTTCCATTATCTCGTAGGGGCCTTGCCATTTGGCAAGGAATTTACTTTCAACCGTAGGGACAAGTACCAATATCCTATCCCCCGGGGAAAAGGTACGGGTCTTGGCTCCACGGTTGTACACTCTCTGCTGTGCCAACTGCGCTTGGGCCAAATGTTCCTTCACGATGGGCATTACCTGTGCAATTCGATCTTGCATCAGGGCGACATGCTCAATCACACTCCTGTGGGGAGAACTCTCACTTTCCCAAGTTTCCTTGGCAATATCCAACAGCCCTCTTGGGTGTCTCCCATACAGTAACTCAAAGGGGGAGAATCCCGTAGAGGATTGGGGCACCTCCCTAATAGCAAACATCAAATAAGGAAGTAGACAGTCCCAATCCTTTCCATCTCTATCCACCACTTTCTTCAACATTTGTTTTAGGGTTTTGTTGAATCTTTCAACCAGCGCATCGGTTTGGGGGTGATACACAGATGTACGCAATTGCGTCACTTTGAACAATTTACACAGCTCTTTCATAACCCGGGACATAAAGGGTGTACCTTGGTCCGTAAGCAGTTCTTTACAAATACCCACCCGGCTAAAAACAAGAGATAGCTCTTTGGCTATGGTTTTGGCCGAGGTATTTCGGAGAGGGATCGCTTCTGGATAACGGATGGCATAGTCCATTATAACTAATATGTACTGGTGCCCCCTAGCGGACTTGATTATAGGACCTACCAAATCCATGGCGATCCTCTCAAACGGGACCTCAATGATGGGTAGAGGGACCAGCGGGCTACGGAAATGTGGCATCGGGGCCGACCTCTGACACACAGGGCAGGAGGAACAATAATTTTCTATGTCCTTCATCACCCCCGGCCAATAGAATCTCTGTAATACCCTCTCTCGGGTTTTCTCTGTCCCCAGATGACCTCCAAGAATGTGCCCATGGGCCAACTCCAACACCAACTTCCTGTAAGGTTTGGGCACCACAAGCTGCTCAACGGTTTCTTCTGCCCTTTTTGCCACCCGATACAGTAGGTCCTTCTCTACGCAGAAGTATGGGTAAGTGCAGGTATTATCTGGGTTCACTAACTCGCCATCTATTTCCACTACGTTTTCCCGTGCCTTTATTAGGGCGGGGTCTTTTAACTGTTCTGTGGCAAAATTTTCCCTGTGAACCTCCAGATCAGAAAACTCCACAGACGGTAGGTTTTCGTCTGAGGAGGTGGGCTCCTCTCCAGTTTCTTGAGTCTCCCCTGCCAATACTGATAAGGGAAATTCCGGAGAGTCCTCACCACTCTCAGGGGAGTTCTGGCTATCACATTCCTGGTACATAGGGGCACCAGTGGGGGGCTCAGGATCATCCCACAGTTCCCAGAACTTCGGAAAATCCCTTCCCACAATGGCGTCATGCGGTAACTGAGATACTAAGCCCACTGGATGAGAGAGGGTACCTTTGGGGGTCTCGAAACACACTGTAGTCACTGGATACTCTCGGGTGTCCCCATGCACACAAATAACAGCTACCTTGCTATTCCCAGAGACCTCTGTTTTAACTAACTCAGCCTTTATCAGGGTCACAAGGCTACCTGAATCCAGCAATACCACAACATTTCTACCATTAACACACATTTTGCATAAAT